>OU612060.1:178352644-178952644 GCA_914767635.1 Melanostoma mellinum
AAAAAAAAAAGGAAGAAAAGCAAAACACTGGACAGGGTTCCTTCTACCTTCTTACTTATTAACTCTTCCCGAGATGGAAGTAAAATGAATTTAGTGGTCCTAACGTTATTTTAAGTGACCATTTATCTTGTGCTAGTGCATCGTTCGAAACCATATCAAATTCAGAACACCAAAGTGGATACGATGTACTCCTTGAGGATGCAACAAACAAAAACAAAATCACTTTGGGTGTGCTTGAGTTGAGTCCATAGTGTGAATCTGGCTGGCAATTACATAGTCTAGGTCCTCGTTGTGGTTGGAAGGAAAAAAGGACCCATTGAGTTTGCTTTATAAAGAATGCAATTAGTTCTAAAAGCGAACTCAGATGTGTAAGCTTCGAAAAGTTACTTAAGTCTTCTTGTACTTTGATTGGGTTTTAAACTAACCATGTTCCTTTGAAATAAGACGGTTTGGTATCATAGGAGGTACACCTCTAGGCCTTCAATGAAACTTGTTCTCGTATCGATAATGGGCGGTGCTGCTTTTGACTGGAAAATACGAATTCTAGACAAATGGAAATGGGTTTCAGTGTTGTGTTGGTATTTTTCCTTAAATTACATCGCTGTAGTGTTAGTTAGTTTCAATTCTTGAAAGAGAACATTTTCTCCGAAATTCAATAACAAAGGAACTGTGTCCGGAGCCTAAAGAGTTGATTATGATGCTGTGCTGATAGGGCATCTATGTTTGGAGGGAGAAATCAGTTTGATTATCAGAAAGAAACTATGTTCGATACGAAGCAGAAACCGAATGTAACTCATTTCTCATGTTTCTATTCAACAAGGACGTGATTGAATCGTATTACCAACTTAATCAAAAGGAAATGAGAAACTCAATGGACGGCCAGAATCCGTGGTAAATCTTTGCCAAGAACAGGCCGTAATCAAAGATTAGGTGTTTTGGTTGCAGGGACTGTGAAGTCTACTAATGGAGTAGGTAAAGTGGACAGGAGTCGCTTTCGCAAGAACCAATTTATTAGGGTGTGATGGTTTTCACTTCCATTTTGACTTTTGAAGTTTTCCGAGTTTGTTTTAAATGCTTGGCGGACTATGGCAATCTATCAATCGAACAAGAAACTGTTTGTATTTGCCAATTTTAACTGTCACCTTTGAGTGACATAAGAGGAATTGACTTTCGCATATCATATCTTTGTATGTCGGTTATTCGAAGAGAATAAGCAAAAAGAAGTTTTGAACTTTCAGAGATAAACCTTGAGCAGTTTTACATTTACTTTTTTGTAATTATTTCATTCCTGAAGTTATTTTAAAAATGACGGCAATGACGGTGAAATTTGACGCACTTCTAGGCAATCCTTATAGGTCCTTAATTTCTTTGAGGTAGAAGCTTTCACGGGTAATCACAGCGAAGACGGAGCGCGCGACGGGCGTCATGCTTTCGAATAATGGAACTTTTTTATATAAATTATTTGCCAATTTCCTTTAGCTTAACATTTTTCAATCCACGATCAATGAGCTGCTTGTTGCTTCTGGGAAGCGATATGCAAATAAGTTGCAGTTCAATGGAGTACAAGACTCAGCCAAAAGCCCGTCTATGAAATTGAGTAAGAAATATGGAATCAAAATGGAACCCTGTGGGCACCAGTAGATATTTATATTTTAGATCTTAATTTGTAGCTTCCCCACTGTTTGTAATGAAAAGTTCCAAAGACTTGCTCTAGCGAAGTGAAGAAGCAATTCATCTGCACAAAATTCATACTTATTTGAGGTAGAAGTTTTGGAATCATGCTACAGGAAATTCTTTTAAAATAACAAATATCAACCAATGTAAAGCGTCTGTTATATTCTATCTGTTTAATTAGAGATTTTAGTCACAGCTTGTCTCACTTTTAATGATACGCCTTCATTGGATGCCGAAAAATATTAAAGATTGCTCAGTAGGAATCTTTTGACATCATTGTTGTGCTTTTAGTAGAAATCGAAATGACTAAAAGGGCTTTTTTTAAGAACTCTTAACCCGTGTTCGCTCAACTAATTTCTATTGAGACTATATCAGGTCTTTTGCAGCGAGAAAAAATTTAATGAGAGAGAGAGAACCTCTGGAAAACCAATGGAGGCCTTTTAACTCTGTTTGGTACAGCCTCTAAGCTGTTTGCCTAAGAGTACTTCGCTGAATATCATTGACAGCTAGTGGGCTAGAAGCAGTCTCTTCGTCAGTTGAATCAATACCGAGGTTTCTTTTTTCTTGAGGCTTAGGTATTTGTTCCAGCTTTCTGCGCGAAGTGTGAAAACTCGGTCCTTCTAAAGTAGCTATGCAGAATTAACATAGACCTTTAAGATTTTCAAGCAGAGCATTTAAAAAGAGAAGATGAAATGTTAGTTTTTTGCTTACTTACTTACTTAGGTGGGCATTACAGTTGGGAGTGAACCTGGGCCTCAACCAACATCCTTCTATAACGACCTCGATTTCGGGCGAGCTCTCTCCAGTTTCGCACTCCAAGTCGGTTGAAGTCTTCATCCACTTGATTGCGCCACCTAAGACGAGGTCTTCCCCTTCCGCGATTTCCCTGCAATGTGCTTTCGAAAACCCGTCGAGCCGGAGCGTTTACATGACCCAACCATCGTAGCCTCGCGATGCGTACTCTTCTGGCTATACCCATATGGCGGTACAGCTCATACAGGTCGTTGTTGTATCTTCTTAACTTGTTTGCTTAATGTGGTCAATTATGTCCTTGGGCCTAGTAACACTGCTAAACTTTGATAAATGAATCCTCGCAATTCGGGCAGAGCACAAAGAGAAGCTGAATCTTAAGTATACCAGCTGATTGTAGTTGTGTGTGAAAAATTTGAAAGTTTTTTTTAGAATTAACATGATAACATTCGGAGTTTCTCATTAAGTGATAGTGTTGAGACTTGAGATTCAATTTTTGTTGGTTTTGATAAATTACAATTAATTTGAGATGAAGGTGGTGGTTTTGAAATATTCTTAACTGTTTCAGTCTCCATAGGAGTCTCAATGGAGGGAGGTGGACAGTCAGCCTTTTTCGATTCGAGGGTAATTAAGTTGAGGGAAGATGAGTCAGTGACACTCTCAGAAACCTAAGATTTTTTGCAGTTCTTGGTGGGGAGAATTATTTAAAAAAAAAAAAATGATTTGAGAGCAATTGCACCTTTGTGAATGTCTCCAATCCTTGAGGAAAGTTGATGGGGACTATTGTTGAACGCAGAAATGTTAATGTTCACGCAAGAGTTGCATTTCCAAAATAAATTGGTCGATGTTTACCTTAGCAAAAGTGTTCATTCAACAACGACGTGATCTGATATGGATATGTACGAAGGTAGATGTCCAACTGGAGCCACTGAAACATTAGTATTTAACAAGGAAGCTGGAAGATAAAGTAGATAGCAAAAATGTTGCAGTTTTCTAATTAATGTTAGGGAGCATACGTTTAGTTTGTCTACATCCAATGAACGCAATCTTTGATTAAAGCCCTCACTGAGGACGCTGGCCTGGAAAACCTATCTGAGATCCTTGCCTTGCAAGTTCATCGGCGATCTCGTCTCCAGTTTTGCTGTGATGACCTGGAATCCAAAAGAGACCAAAAGAATTTCGTTTTCCGATCGCTTTAACATCATACTTGATAAGTTTATATGCAAAGCTCAGACCACTAGGAGGATAATCTTTAAAAAACCTATCTGAGATCCTTGCGTTGCAAGTTCATCGGCGATCTCGTCTTCAGTTTCTCTATGATGACCTGGAATTCAAAAGAGACCCAAGGATTTTCGTTTTCCGATCGCTTTAATATCATATTTGATAAGTTTGTATGCAAAGCTCAAACCACTAGGAGGATAATCTTTAAAACGAAGAAAAGGAAAGCATGACGTAGGATCTTTTGTGAGCGGAAGCTGAAAAAATGGTTTCAATGCTTAATGACGGAAAAACAAACTATATTCGGTCGTCGAACGTGAACAGTGAGCGTTGAAGAATTTCAAAAATATTAACATAACAGGGTTTTGTCTACCCAAGATTCGCCACATGGAGAAAACCTTTTGGCGATCACTATTAGTAAAAGATAACAATCGAGAAGCTAAATCCTCTCGTCACGATCAAATTTTTTAAGTCTAGATTGAGTTTAATAAAGATCACAGATGTACTGACAAGGCAAGGATCGCAATCAGCTTTCTCAGGACGTGCACCATTTCTTGGTCTGCCGGGGCTCTCAGTGGGGGCTTCAATCTAGAGTTGGATCTAACAAGAGCGCAACCGCAAGTGGAATGGCTCCAATTGATACAGACAGACCAAATGGGTGCGGATTAACTCGGGGATTTCATTTGGCAAACGATGATCTCGCGGATGTCTCAAAATTTTTTATTTATTTCGGAACAGTCAGCTCCCAAACTATCATTTCGTCTTGCACTGATCTCGCTGAAACAATAATTCGCATAAGTTATTATGCTTTTTTTTGCATTCCAATCAACTGGCTTACTATGCAACTGGCTGATACTTCTGAAATTGGAAAACTGCAACAATTTTGCTATCTCGTAGCAGAAAAAATCAAAGAAAGCTTTTTGACGTTGCCACTTTCTTTTTCCAAGCATTGACGTTGCCACTTTCTTTTTCCAAGCATAAAAACTTGTCAGACGGGTCGGGTATACCCAATACCAGCGCACCCATTACACTGAAACCTTTGGAGAAGATGACGAAAACTCGGAGCACTTTCTTTGTGAATATTCTGTATTTTTTAGTATAACTTTACAGATACTTACGAAAGACATGGAAAGAGCTGGAAACCTAGGGTCCTTTTTCTGTCAGGGATCTCCGGCTTTTCTATGAATTTTGAGAAGTTATAATAAAAGAAAGTTGCTATCTGATAGTACAATAATTGACCGGTTATTAGGTCTGAGAGCTCTAAAGAGTATCTTACACACCCTACTAACTTATTAAGTTAGGGGTTTACATGAGCCACAACCAACATCTTTCGATGAAAACTTTGGTTTCCGGCATCCGGCAAGCTCTATGCAGTTTTGCAATCTAAGTCGGTTGAGGTCTTCTTCCACATGATTGCGCAACCTAAAACGAAATTTTCTACTTCGGCAGTTTCCTTGCAATGTGCTTTTGAAAACCCGTAGAACCGTAACGTTGATGTCTTTCTGCCCCACACGGCCTATCCATCGTAACCTCACGATGCGTACTCTTCGAGCTTAGCGCATGTCGCGGTACCAGTCATACAGTTCGGTGTTGTATCTTCTTCTCCACTAATTGTCTTCGCATACGGGACCAAAGATCATTCGGAGTACTATTCTTTCGAAACAACCAAGGGTTTCCTCATCCACTTTCGATAAGGTCCATGCTTCCGCGCCGTAAAGCAGGACTGGGATGATCAAGGTCTTATACAGGGTCACCTTAGATTTTCTGGAGAGGGGTGTGTTTGTCAATGGCCTTCTTTACCCAAAGAAGCAACGGTTGGCAAGAGTTATTCTCCGTTTGATCTCCGCACTAATGTTGTTTTCTGTGTGTATAGGGGGTCCTAGGTAGACGAAGTCCTGTACAACCTCCAAGTTATGTCTGCGCACTGTGATGTTTTTTCCAATTCGTATGTTCGGTGTCCTTTTTTGATGACAAATATGTACTTCGTTTTACCCTCATTAACCATCAAATCCATTTTTACCACTTCTATTTCAATGCTCCCCTAAGTCCCCATGACATCACGCCTCCTTCTTATCGTATACGTAAGCGAGTTACTGAATTGGCTTTTTAAATATCATGCCTTCAGTGTTAACTTGACTTTTTGCACAATCTTTTCAAGTACGAAAATCGCATGACGTTATGTCGGCTTGCCTAAAACCTTGTTTGCCATCAAAAGTTTTGGTGAATTCTTTACCAACCTGGAAGGAGCAGCATGAAGTCTCCAAAGGCATTTTGCACATTGCTCTACACAGCTTGTCTTCGTAAAATACTGTCATACTGTCGATAAAAAGATGATCTTTATAGATTTTGTACTGCGAATAATTGGTGTGTTGCGGACTTTTCTAGCTTCGAACCACAGTGAAGAGGACCTGTTAAATTGTTGACGTGGGGTTTCAGACATTCACATATTACAGCAGACAAGATGTTACATGCTTTAAGGAGGCTTGTTCCTCTTTAATTGGCGTAATTATGAGGGCCTGCCTTTTTAAGGATCGGGTATACGATACTGAATTTTCATTCGTCGGGTATGTTTCTTCTGACAATATCTTTTAAATGAGCAGATGCATGCACCTTCTCCTTTGATATCCAGCGGCCTTGTAAAGTTCGCCGCCGAGGTCAGCTGCACGTGTATAGTTTTATTTGACTTAAGTTTGCATGTGGCAAGCTTAACTTCTTCGAGGTCGGGAGGACGGCCATTGTCAAAGTTAAAACTGCCTTCTGCCTTCTGACAGTGGAATTAGTGTGTTCATAGTAGTTAAGCAGTAAGCAGAAGTGGTCTTTCCAGAACCTCAGTAGCGATTGCGACTTTATCACCATGCTTCCCTGATGCTCTTTACAGGTTTGAGTTCTTGGCCTCTGCCCTATCTTAGCCTTTTAAAATCAGCGTATTATTGGTGCTGGCAATGCGTTTTTCCCTGATGTATCCATTGTTTTACCGCGCCACCTTGTTTATGTAGTTTTTTCATTTCTATTTTAAATGATTGCTTTTGGCCTTGGTCAAAATGTGAAAATTCTATGAAAAATTACGTTGCACACTACACAAATACTCTTCATAATTTTTTTTATTCCTCGACACCACGCACCAGTTAGGCCATTAAATTTTTTCTGTTGCAAAATTAAGGCAAGTATGCCCTCAAGAATTTGTTTAGAGGTCCACAAAAAACAGTCTAATGTTTACCAATTAAAAACGAAATATTTCCCGCTGTTCGCACCCTCAACCATATGAACACATTAGTTCAGTATTTTAATCCAAGTGTCGCATAGGTATAAGTGAAAAAATCGCTTTATAAATAATTTCGGTGTAACTCTGCCCTCGAAATGTGAATTATAATAAAAAAAATTTGATTATGTGGATACCACAAGAGTTCACAGGAAAGGATTACCTGCTCTACACCGCACGGTTACTACATTTCTTTTAATTTATATTTTCGTTTAATGTGTGGGAAAGGAGGTAAAGTGCTAATTCTTCTAAAAATGTTAAATTTAATTACCGAAATGCGTAAGCCGTAAGGTAAGTATAAGGCACAAAAATGCCATAAATTCCTTTTTTTTTTAATGCCAATTATTGCACGCCACACACTTCCAAAGAAATTATATCCCCATATCTCAAATTGGGGGAAAAAAGAAATCCTTTCTTCCATTAACTTTTTTTTAAAGAACTTTTATGTGGTCGTAAATGACTTGGTGTGTGTTGTGTGACTTGGCGTATAGGTACTTGTTATTTGTAACATACTTCCATATTCCATTGCATTGATGTAGAATTGAGCTATGTTTTTAGCATCCCCCCTCCTTAACACACTTCGATATGGGCTTGCTGTTAGTTTTATTGGCATTACAAATTCTACTCTTGATGCGTGAGTGAAATCCCTTGTAGGGGTGCTATAAACATGTCATTACGGCTAAATCGTAAAATCATTAAACACCCCATTGCCATTGCGCCCAGCGAGCACCAGCATATCACCATTTAAAGCCCCATTTCCTCCGCCCCACTACTTTTCCGCTGCGCTGAAACAAATTTTATTCGTCAAGGGACAAATCATTTGTCATAGTGCGTGAGAACGAAATACGTATCAGGTGCTGACAGATATCCAGGGAATGACATTTCCTTATTATGATGCACACGAATAGGAGATGATGATGATGATAACGCTTGGAGACGTACGTTTAGTTCGTGTTTCCTGTACCTATGTGTGTGCGTGTACGAAAAATATAAAGGAACTCATCAGCCAGCAAACATCTCTTGGGGGACGGATCTGTTTTTCTGGTTTTTTCTTTTTTCCTTTTTAAAATCACATCAAAAACGATTAGAGTACTGCGACAGGAACGGGACTTTGGGAACGCTTTGTGTATGTCATCTCAAATCGTTTGCTGTTAATTACAAATGACATTGAAATGATTTGGGTGAGACAGCCACTTTTTTTTTTAAACCAATTGGGAATTATTTTAAAGAAATAAGAAGATTCAGGGACATCGCTTTTGCTATGAAGCTAATTTGTGATTTTTTTTTTTTTTAAGTTTGATGAGAATAGTTTTTTGTTTGGTAAACTAGAAGGTAAAGGTACATGCTTAGTTCGGCATTTTTCTTTTAGTGCTACATGTGCATACCGCAATAGTCT
This sequence comes from Melanostoma mellinum, assembly GCA_914767635.1. Classification (NCBI taxonomy): domain Eukaryota; kingdom Metazoa; phylum Arthropoda; class Insecta; order Diptera; family Syrphidae; genus Melanostoma; species Melanostoma mellinum. The sequence goes on from OU612060.1 coordinate 178,360,942, forward strand.
TTGTTGGCAGCGTCTCGCTATTGACATCGCTTCCGTTATGTAATAAATGTTTGAATAAATATTTAAATTTTGTTTGGACCTATTCTGATGTCCCACCTAAGTCACATGACTAGGCATGACTCTGTACACCTTGCCTCCATAAATATTGTTTAACGCGTCCTTGAAATCGATAAAAAGTTGATTGCATTACCAGACTTTATCCAAGTTTTGCTGTAGTGTAAAAATTTGGTCAACTGTGGATGTTTCTGGTCAAAAATCGCTTTTCTAGGGACATATCAAATTTTCTAGATTTTATACCCGACGTTAAGGAAGTTAGCTCCTTCTAAATGGCGCAATTGTGAGGGTCTCCCTCCTTGAGAATTAGGCATACGACACTGAAGTTATACTCACCGGGCAACCTTTCTTCCGACCATATCAAGCTGGTGCATGCTCCTTTCCAACTACTTGTATCATATATGGTGTAATCTGAAGACCTCGCAAGCAGCATATCGTTGGACTCACTTCTAATGGATATGCCTTCCGACACAACACTTGAGGCTCAAACTGTATTAAAAATATCGGACAGCCTTGTCTAAAGTATTTTTCCAAATCAATGGCCTCGGTGAGTTTTTTATGGACATCGACGGAGCAGCGTGAGCTCTGCTATGTCATCCTACAGCATGGTACGAAGCCAGACACTTCTGTTTTCACGTCGTCTCCATAAATCTTGCCATACTCAGCTCTGAAGTAGGTAAAAAGATGATACACATTGATATTGTGTTCCAGGATTATTTGAAAGACTTACGTTTACTCATTGCAGCAGGCAAGATGTTTGATACGAGTTTTAAAAAGCCTATTCCTCCACAATTATAGCAACTGTGAGGACCTCTCTTTCTGGGATCTGTAAAAACGATATTTAGGCTATATTAATCGTTCATATGCTTTCTTCGGACCATATCATGCACATTAGCCTGCCTCAAAGAGTTTTGCGTCGTATTACAAATGGCAAATATAACTTCTTTTTGAGAGGACAGTTGAAACGCTGTAGATGGAACCAAGTTGACCGCTTCCCGCACTTAGCAACATTTACATGTACTTCACACAGCAGCTGATGGTAATGGCTGACAACTTGGCTGTATTAATTTGGGTGTAAACACAAGAGCTCGCTCAAGACAGCAAACAAATGGGTGCTTGCAGGACGCAACGAATTGAGGTTTTTCCGTCTACCAGGAAAAAACTAGTCAAGTTAATTTAAGTATTGTAGCGTATAATGTGTCAGGACTTAAAAATAAATTTTTTGCTTTAAATTTTTTTAATTACATAAAAAGTTTTGATATATTCGTACTTTTTGAAACGCATGTATTAGAAGATGAAAATTATAAATTTACGAAATTATTTATGAATTATGAGTTAAAATGGATACCAGCCGTGAAGACAAATACATTTGGAAGAGGAAGTGGTGGTGAACTATGGGGCTTTCGCAAGAACCTAGAAGCCGACGATTTTTAAAAGAGTTGAGGAAATGGAGATTTTGGAGCAAGTAATTAATGGTTTCACGCTCCAAATTGTTCCAGTATATTTAAATTGTACTCACTGGTCGAGAGACTACAACCGGCTCTGTGAAACTCTACAGAATTTGAACTCCGCGGATGTACTACTTATTGGGGATTTCAATGCTCGTGTTGGTTTATCCCAAAACAACTTCGTAAGTGGAGCTACTTCTGCAATTATCAACCCAACACGACGATCAAAAGATGAAGTATGTGACGGAAAGGGAGTTAATATTTTAGAAATTGTAGATACTTTGGACGGAAGGATGCTAATAAACGGAAGCTGCAAGGGGGATGCGATGGGTGAATTCACGTTTGTGCGTGGAACATTTTGTTCAGTCATAAATTATTGTTTTGTGTCTGGAAAATGGAATTCAATACTGAGTGATTTCAAAATAGGATCTCAGATTTATTCTGACCACATGCCGTTGGAAGTGTCGTGCACGATCTCTGAATCTGATGAAACCAGCACAGAGGAACAAGGCTTACTCCCTAGAATGATATGGAATGATAGTTTTCGTTCAAGCTTCCAGATCAGCTTAAATTATGAACTTGCTAAGCGAAGGTCACCTAATATAAAGGATCTTACTGAGATACTGACAGAGGCTACGCCAGAAAACGCGAAAAAGATGCTGAAAAACAAGAATCTTAAGTAAGATGGAGACTGTCAAAAGGCTAGAAAAAAGTCCTTCGCGTTCTTAAAATTAATTAGAAAATATAACTCTCCTGCTTTCAAAAGTATGTATGCAAAAGCAAATAAGGGATTCAAACAGCTCTGTTTGGAGAAAAAAAAAACTGGATGAACAAAATACTACCAAATTAAATTCCTCTAGATCTTCGGCAGAGTTCTGGAAAGCCGCCAAGTCAATCAACGGAAGAAGAAATTTTATTGCAGCATCGCTCAGAGCAACAGATCTGTGTGACTATTTTAAGAATTTGCTCAATGCATCACAATTTTCACCACTACCACATTACGCTGCCCCTTATTTCGAGGACGAGAAACTTGATGCGCCTTTCACGATTAACGAGGTAGAAACTGTTATTTTAAAAGCAAAAGGAGGAAAAGCCCCTGGTGATGACCGAGTCCCTGTGGAGTTTTATAAAAATTGTACACCAGAACTCCTTAGCGCACTGACGGTGGAGTATAAGTATAACAGAATTTTTGAATACGCTGATGTTCCGAAAAATTTTCAAAAAACAATAATATTCCCTTTACATAAAAAAGGAGCCTATGACGCACCGGAAAACTATAGAGGCATTTCGTTTCTGAACACTTCCATCAAACTCTTTAGTACACTTATTTTCAATAGGTTTACCCAGTGGGTTGAAGATAAGAAAATTCTAAATGAATTTCAAGCTGGATTCAGAAGAAACTATTCTACGGTGGATCAAGTATTCTGTTTGCAGAACATCGCGGAGAGATTTAAAAGAAAAAAGCAGAAACTGTACGCCTTTTTTGTCGATTTTCGACAAGTTTCGCTTTTGATTCAATTGCTCGTAAAGCACTTTACTTTAAACCTTATAAGTTGGGAATTTCTGGTAAAGTTGTTAGATTGCTAAGAGCGGTGTACGAAAATAACGTTGCATACGTATGGGATGGTGAGTTTATTTCCGGAGAGTTTTCAACAAAAATGGGAGTAAAGCAGGGTTGTATCTTGAGTACGCTACTCCTCATTCTAATCATCAACGACATATTGGAAAAGATTGGAGGAGGAATCTCGATCAGAAATATGCGAATCCCAGGGTTTATTTTTTGCGGATGACATCGTTTTTTTCTCAGATTCGGTTGAAGGATTGCAGCGTATGATTAACCGGTTGGAAGAATATTGCGGAAACTGGAACCTGTCTGTTAATTTGCAAAAATCCAAAATAATGATATTCAGAGATGGAGGCGGTCGATATGCTAATAACGAAAAGTGGACTTACAAACGAAAAAATATCGAAATAGTTCGTGAACATAAATATTTAGGTGTACTAGTCACTTCAAATATCAAATCTAAACATGAAAAAACATTTAGAGCTAAAACTAGCGGAAGCTAAAAGAGCAATTTCTTCAGTGTTGGTTCGCTGTATAGGAAATAAGCACATCGAACATAGTACAAAGCTAAAAAAATTTCATTCGACCTCAGCTTCTATTCTCTTTTATGGTGCTCAAGTCTGGGGTTACACCCAGTTTAAGGAAGTAGAAAAGTTCCTCAGGTACTTTTTAAGACGAATTTTTCGGTTACCAACTGGTACCCCAAACTATACGCTTCACTTGGAAACCACAGAACCACCATTGTTCCTTGGGACTCTAAAACTGCACTTCAAGTACATATTAAAAGTGATGGAGATGGATGAGCAAAGGCTATCTAAAAAAGTTCTTCAGGAGGTGATTTTATCCAGGGGAGATCTCGTCGAAAAGTGGGAGTAGCTAGCTTCGCGAGTAGGAGAAAATTTTAAATTTTCCCTCGATATGAACCCAGTTGACATAAGTCAAAAATTCAGCACCATATTAGAGAAATTGAGTCACACCATGCATGAAAATTTTAAACAAGAAGCACATTCCTCATAATATAGGCAAATTTACAGCAAACTAAATACAAATTTAAGAGAGAGCACATATTTAATGAACCGCCATCACATTAATATGATAAACGTTATATTCAAACTCCGATGTGAACTTATAAAACTAAATTACATTCCACACCGACCCGATCTGCCGATTCTATGTGATCTATGCAACCTCAAGGAGAGTTAAGATGTGCACCATTTCATCGCCAGATGTCCCATTTTGAAGGAGTTTCGGATAAGGTACTTTGGAGTAGCTGTTATGGAATTTAGCAATACGTTAGACGTCCTAAATGGAAAACTAGACTGGGAAATTTTGTATAATTATACTACCACCGCACTCAAATACAGGCAACGCATCTTCGAAGGAAACTTTTGAAATAAACAAATAATTATTATGTATACATAAAAGTTCAATCATAATATTAATCTGGTAGACGGCTATTTTGGCCAAACCATATTAAACTTAAGTTAATCAAAATTGTAAAATTTTTTTTAAAGCTTGTTTCTTAAATAAAGTTTTCAACTAACTAACTAACTTGGCTGCAACTTGCAAAGTGAATCCGATGGTCAACCGTTCAGTGCTTAAAAATTCTTGCAGCGGAACTATCTGGCTTAAAATTCTTTTTACTAAAGTTTGAGACTTAATTTTTAAATGAATTTCAAAAAGGGATAGCTTCCCAGCTTAGGAGCTTATAGGAGTTTTTAATTTTCAAGTTTTTCTGTCTCTCTTTGTTTTTTTTTTTTTTTTTTTTGAGTTCTTGTCAATCTGTGGTGTACATGTCGTAACGGTTTGCGTGTCTGCCTATAACGTCCCAACTCAAAACGAAACATGTTTTTCCACGAGTATCGCCTCAGGCGAGGCATTGGCAAGTCCTTCGATAGTAGTTCCATTGACATGAAAAGTGCTTGCTCAATTGGCCTTAAAGGAATCGGCAAAAAAATGTATATGTCCTCCGTTCATTCAAAAGTTATGTCTGTGAGAACCGTGCTAGGGCCCAGAACTCACCGCTCTGTTGCGCTTCCACATTTACTTATCCCATACGATGATCGTTTGAAAGAGATCCGGGAATGGCAAATATCAAATTCCAGATTTTTCGAAATTCAGGAAATCTTGTCAAAAATTTTCAAGAATTAAAAAAAATATTTTTTGCCTACCGATATCTCCGTTTGCCTAGTCATCTTTCGATTCTTTAAATTCGGTGTCCAACCTATTCGCTTCTTTTTCTCAATTTTTGTGTTTATTTTGTTGCTATGCCTTTTCATCTGTGAATTATACTAAGAGTATTTCGACCAACATTTGAAAGCAACCTTCTTTCTCCTTATCACTGATTTAGCTTCATCATTAGCCAATAGCTTGTCCCCCACATCATATACAACTTTTATTGCTTCACCACAAGATTTCCACAAAAAAAGTAATTGTGTTCGACTTTTTTTGCACCATTCGGATACAAACTCCATTCAATGAAAAAGCTATTAATCATAACTTCTAAGCCATTCATCTTCAATGATTAGCCATTTGTTATTATTAGAACATCTTATTAAGACGAAACACAAAAGGTGTGATGTACTTAATCGTTATAAGACAGACTGTGATTCGAGCGACCGCCCTTTTTCGTGATTAATTATAATGCCGTATCGAATTGGAAACCTATAATCCATCCGAGAATCCATTAAATACAAAAAGGAAGAAGAAAAAAACCACCAAACAAAGTACATAAACAAAAGAAAACCAACCGCACTCATTTTCACCCTGAATTCGTAGATTCTCTAAATGTGACTTCATAAGCCCCAGCAAATTGTCACATTTTCAGGGAAAAGTTGTACGACGAACTTCAAATGGCATATCAACACCTTCAACTACAGTCCATCAAACACAATGATCCATGTCAAGAAGATAAATTTGCTTGCCTTTGCCTTTGGCAGAAATTACTTCGTTGAACTTTTTCAAACAAGGCTCACCTCACAACTCTTGCCAAAAACTTTCTATTTGATGGATGAGCAAACAGGCTGTTGCTTGGCTCTAAAACCTAATCACTTAACCAATGTGATATTAAATGAAATTGAAGCCTCACCACCGCCACCGACCGACCGTGGTACAGTCACTCATAACTCTATGATATCCTTTATCTAGCCCCTGACAACCAGCCACACAAAAATAAAATCGCAATTCATTTCTGTCTAGGTGAAGAAGAGTCCAAAAATCGTTGATCTACGCCTGAGTCATTCGTATCATATCTGGCTAACGTCACGCCTTACGGATGCCACCAGGGAAAATAGAGAACCCATCTCTACTATACTTTCATCTACTGGGGCCGATTGAATAATGGAGGCAATCCATTACGACGAATTTGAAAAGATGGAGCAGCAAAATTGAAGGGCCATCTGCTGAGAACCTATACTTCATCATAAAATTGTTCTAACACCGAAGACGTAGTAGGTTAGGAGGGGTTGAATAGAAGTGTGCTCTCGGCAAATATTGGCCCCAAGGGAAACTAGTCGTAGTAGGGGACGACGGCTCAGCTATCATTGCCATTGGGGAGAGATCAACCCTACGAAATACAAAATACGAAAGAGAGTTGAGTTTGAGGATAAGAAATTTGTGTGAACGCACGGATTTTGTTTTATAGTGTCATCACGGAGGATGTATGGGATCAAATCAATGTCTTACTTGGACGTGGTGAATGGTGATGATGTGAATGCGAGACACGACTGCTTGATAGAATTTTATTTCATATCGTTTTTCTTTTTTTGCTTTGTCGAGGGTCAAATGTTGGGCGGTTGTCATTGTCGACGTTGATAGGAGTTGTCTTTTGGTAAAACTATAAGAAACGTTTATTTATGTATTTTATATATTCTCTCATCCAAAGTGGTTTGCATTTGTATGTATGAGTGGGACAAAAGGGTTGATGGAGGATTTGTCAAATATTAAAAAAGAAGTCGATGACGTTGGTTACATTAAAGTGATTTGTTTTAACCAAAGTGCGTATAGTAAAATTGATGGAGCCATAGACTTCCAATGGCTATGCCTTTTCCTTTTAAACTGAAAAGCAGTCCATTAAATTTGAAAAAAGGGGGTGTTGATTAAGTGGCCTACATCAGAGGCCTTTTCAAATTGAGAACTCATTTATCAATCAAAATAAAGATTTTAGTTTAACAAGTACATGCGAAAAGATCAACGAAAAAGGAACGAAGATTTACGCATTTCAAACATTTCCTTGATGCGGTTCCACTGAAAAGGTCAATGGTTTTCTCTTTACCATAGCTTCTGAGAATTGGAGGGGTCTTGGAATTTCTTTCAATGACTCTAAAAGGATGTATGTGAACGCGCTTTTCAATTTAGGATATTAATCTTGGAAGCTTTGCCAAATCCTCGTGAGAACCCAAAAGCAAGTATGTGGAGAAGTAAAAGGTCTTTCAATTTCACAAAAATCTTCTTCCACTCTTTTCCTACGCCTCTCAAAAATAAGTCAATCACGTAGAGTACTTCTTCACTTCTTCAGATTATGGGAAGCCCCCTTTATAACCCCCACTGAAAAAGAGACCAGAAATTCGATCTTCAAAATTACCGTTCAAATGCAAAACTTTTCCCAAAATTTTCAAAAGTGTTTTGAATTCAAATTTGAGTTTTCATTGTAAGCCTCTCTTGTCCTCTCGTCAACTTGGCTTTCTCAAAAGCAGGTGCACAACTACTAAACTCGCTGAATTTATTTCATTTACTCTGTCCTTGGACTAAGGAAAAGAAGTCGGCGCTGTTTCAATAAATTTGAGTAAAGACTTTGATTAAATTTCCCACTGACATATTTTTTTCAAACCATCCATTCTCGGCTTCGATTTCATTTTATGAGAGAGATTTCTTCTTTTCTGGAAGGTCAGTGTTATAGTGTTCTTCCCTATCAAGTCCATTTTTAGCCCTTTTCGGCGTCCCCCAGGGTAGTCATTTAGGTCCTCTTCTGTTTTATTTTACTTTAAATCGCCTCAAATTCAGGAAAAGAATATTCTTGATCAGCCGTTTGGAATGGGCAGAGAATTGTAGTTCCCCTTCATTCCCTTCAAAGGCGTGGTGATGAGAAATGCGATAGGCCACAGGGCTTCCCGCTCTGTTGCGCCATTCTATGTTTATTTCTATGTACCAAACCATCTTACTTGTTATGGAAATTCGTAGTCTCGTTATAATTTGCGACCGTGAACTGAACTTTCTCTCACAAATTGATGGTATTTTATCTAAAGCAAATTTAGCCCTTGGCTGAACGATGGTCCACCATGGACCTCCTCATAACCGTGGACCCATGCATAACCGTGTTTCTCCGTATACTACTTTTGTTCACTTGCTCTTTAAAAAGCTTACCAAATGTAGTCTCCTTACCATCAAGCTCACATTTCTGTACCTGAAAATTTTCACCGTCGCGTCGATTCCTTCGATTTGCTCTTAGAAGTTTTTCTTGAGTCAACCACCTTATCAAAGACCGCTTCAATCTTGTCGAAATTAATTTATTGAACCTCTCTCTGCCTTTCAGCCCGTTACTGTTCAAAATCACTGATTCCTCAGAATTCAAAACATTTCAGTAGATTCACAACTTTCCACTCAACACTCAAATTGTGATGTGGTTTTCAGCGGACCACAATGTTGTGACTTCTTAGTTTCTTAGTTGGATTAGGATTTGGCTTGTTTTACAATTAATTTAAATTTACTTTCTATTTATGTAATTATCTAAATTTCGAACAAAATCAAAATTAAAATAACATATTAATTAAAATTCTGAAACATTCAATTGTTTTTCGACGAATACCGTTTTTTGCGAGTAATTAGAAAACCTTCCAAGAGGAACTACAGTGCCATGAAAAGCACTTTTTTACAAAGCCGTTTGAAATCGGCTTTTAGAATGAGGCAGTGAAACGGCTACTGTATCAAAACTAAGACGTTTCCATCATCATGGAAATGTGCAAAAGTCAACTTATTTAATCAAAGAATGGGATCCACTACCAAATCCACAGATCATTAGATTTATCTTAATTCATAACTTTTTCAGTAGGTACTGGAAAAACTTGTGTCTCAACAAATTCTTTTAAATCTATGAAGTGCTGATTCTGTCTTCGCTGTCAATACGGTTTTCGGTAGAACCACTGCAACACCCAAGACGTTCGCCGGAAGCTCATAATTCTTCTGCCATAGAATTCTCTGTTGCTTAGTTGCTTTCATTCGAATTTGCCATCACACGTCGCATAAGCGTTCGCATTCACATTTGTATCCACATTCGCATTCGCACTCACATTTGCTTTCGTATTTCAATTTGGATTGGCATTCGCTTTTGCGTTCGAATTCGCATCCACATTCGCATTATTCATATTCGCATTCACATTCGAATTCGCATTTGCATTCGAATTCAGATTCGTATTTGGATTTATATTCTTTTTCGAGTTCACGTCCTCATTGTCTTCAAACTTCTCATTCACACTATCCATCGCAATTTCAGTCGTATTCGCTTCAATTATCAAACAGGGCATGTTTTCCCTTTAAGATTCAGTTAGCTTGGGTCTTTCAACAAATTTGAAAAGCAGAACCGAATAACTTTCTCTTTCTTAAAGCAAAGTATTCAATATAGCGACACGGTTGTTATCTCCAGTGCTTGGGATCTCTTAACATTTCATTCAGGACGTATGACAATGTCGTAAATTTTCTACTTTTTTTTAGTCAATATTTGAAATTTTTTAGAGTCAAGTTTATTTTGTACTGAACTTGGCTGAGTTTTTTGATTTAATTTGAAAAGTTCTTCGAGAGTAATTTTTCCCACTGTCATGAAAAGAGCTTTTTCACTCGGTCGTTCGAAGTCTGCAAAATCTCTTAGGACCCTTCCATTCCTCACCATCAAAATGCGTATACCAAAAAGCGGCTTCACCCTGGCTCCCCGAGCTCCGTTCTACAGCCCTATTTACTTATTTTTTCCAATGAATTACAGAAAAACGCAATTGAAAATGTTCCTCAAAAACAGACTGTTCTCTGGATATTCATTTTTAAACCAAAATTTGTTTTGATATGCTGTGGTCGCATTCAAAGCCAATGTGGCGGTATTAATTACTTATGCTATAATTGCATATATATATTTTTTTGTGTGGAAATACTAAAACGCATCGAAAAACCGCACAGAAAAAAAAATACCCAAACTAATTTAGCATGCATCATTAGAAAATAGTTGTTGTGGTGAACTTCAGCATTTGAGTGGGTGAAATGCACGCACGCAATGCGGACTAACTAATTTAAATCACTTTTCGTTGACCGTTTTAATTATCTCACTATGTACAAAAATTTCCATATTTTATTTTAAAATATATTCCTACCTATCCTTAATCTGTAATTGGGTGGTGTTGCAGTGGCAGTCGCATTCCCAGTGCCCTGTTTTTTCCTGATCAGGCTGGGGTGTGGTTCACACATAAATTCGAATGATATCAATAGCACAATGGTTGACCATGGGATAAATACCAACATCAGTTATGAATTATGCCCCGGAATGTTTTATTGTTTCGATAAATTATCCAAAAATTGAGCATCTTCCTCGTTAGTGTGATGTATACGCCTGAATCAGCGATGGTCAATGTAAATTATGTGAATCTGAACGCAAAACAGGGATAAGTGGCTTACACTTTTGTAATAATGTAAATAATGTAGATATATATGTATACTTGCATATCGGATTAGGTTTGGCCTTATTAATGTTCCCACTAAATTGTTCATATCGACCATGTTATTTAAAGTATGTATTTGAGAATGTTTTTTTAAAGACCTTGAGGTCATCAGGATAATGGGGAACTTCGGAGGGTAGATATTTAGTGAGTGAGTGAGATTAAACAGGTCGCATTAGCTTTGATTAAGTATTTTTAATCAAATTTGTTTAGCATGCTTTTCGGCAGTGTGCCATTTGAGTCATAAACTTGTTTTCTGTACAACAATGAGTCACGTGTTTATGTCAAGTGCCAAAGAGTCATTAAATGGATTAATAATTGTTCGCCTTTCAAAGCAATTCGCCTCCTGAACTCATTTTAAGCCTAAAGGTTATCAATGTTATCAAGTTACATCTTTTTGTGTCATGCATTTTATGATACTCAATTATAACTCATTTCAAATTGATGAGCGTGCATAAGTTTCAACTTTTTGAAGCTATTTCGTGGCATTTGTAAGTATTTATTATTTGTATTGGTTTTGGCGATATGTGTTCAGAGCAAAGAATGCAAAGGTGAGGCTGGGTGGAAACGGTACTTACAGATTTGTATTTTAGGAATCTTACATTCAATATGCTGGCCCAAACACATCTGTCCTTATTTCATTTGCTAGGGTTGTCGGCGGTGAAGATTAAATAATATTATCCGAGATTAGTTGTGGGTTCAGCACCATTGTCATGTCATGTTGTTGGTAAGCAAACCTCACGCACATCCCTCACGACAGGAGACAGGTCCTTTCGGAATCCCTTTTGAAATAATCAGACCGAACAATACAGTGCGAGGAGCCTGCTGCAAGCACTTGAGAGCTGTCTTTGGCTCGCCATGAGGAGCTCATCAGCCACTTTCTATATTTCAATACCCTTGATAGATCGTAAAACGTTATAGGTCGGAGTAGCCTATTCAGGGGTTTCTGTTTTTCAACTGATGAAGTGCTAAATAAAATATGAATGAATAAAGCAGAGTAACTAAGCGGGGAAGGCCGCAGAATCTAACACATTTCAAGAACCTTTTTTTCATAACTGATGCGGATATGAAGGGGCTATGAATACCCTTACCTATAATGTTATAGAACAGAGTGCGAGCATTTAGAAAAGCAGGAGAGGGGAGATACCATTTCACATTGCTTTTGAATTTTCGTGAATCGTAATGCTGGGGAAAGACAGAGTCTTGCAAAGCATTCCACATTCGGGTGGTGCGACTAAAATATGAATCTCTAAACGTTATTGTACGTTCGAAGTTGGGCTCAAGGTATATCTGATGAGCATTTCCAGCAAGGCAGGTGTTGCAGCGACTCCGAGTAAGAAAGCGATTTTTATGACACAGAAATTAACTTAATTCTATCAGAGGAATAACCAATTTATTCCTTGTGAGAGGCGATTGCGTGCGAAAACTATTTTATGTTTCTGAGACTCGAGCCTCGAACTCCCAACGGGCTTAAATGCTAGCCAAGCCATTACACATATTTTACTCTGACAAATTCATTACTTGACAAACTGCCACCGGTTCCACACAATCGATTTCTTGACATCCTTTAGTTTCTTTACTTCTTACCTAAGACGATCTTTCTCTATCGAGTGCTCTGTGCTGTTTAGGTCGTGTTGAGCTGAAACACTGTAATTTATTCGCACTAGATGTCCCATGGTAAATTTGTGATTCGTACTCTTTCGAATTTTTTTCAAAACCCAGGGTTTACTCACCCTTTTTAGATGAAGCGCTTAGTTTTTCTTTAGTAATTCTTCATTTCTAAAGAGGGCAAGGGAATTTTTACTCAATTTCTTTCTTAGTTTAAAGAAAAATAAGCAGGCAGGAGAATATATTCATATGATTCCAATGTTAATCTTACTTTAAATATTTAAAAAAATAAATAAATAAAAATAAATAGGGTGGCACAACAGAGCGAGGAGCCCCTGGGCCTAGGGCATTTCTCACAACCATGCCTTGTGAGGGAATGGAGGGGACCTACAATTGTTCGCCGGTTCCGAACGGCTAATTGAGAATGCGCTTTTCATGGCAATGAATTTACTAACGGAGGACTTGCCAATTCCTCGCGAAAGGCGATACCCGTGGAAAAACATTTTTGCATTTTGCCTCTGTTGGGATTCGAACCTTGAACCTCTGGGTTAGCAGGTGGACATGCTAAGCATTACGCCACGGGCACAACACTTTAAATATTTACATTTACATAAATTTTTTATTTACATTTTCGCAGTGTTTTCAATTGGAGAAAACTGATAGTTTTCCTACCCAACTTAGGTGAAGGACTTGCCTTTTAAGAAGTCACCCTGTATTTTCAAAAAAAAAAAAAAAAAAAATAAGGATCTAGTTCTCAATTTGTAGTTCATAGCCCAGGGGGGAACAGTGATTGGCAAGAGAGATTCTCCGTTTGATTTTTAAGCTGATCTTGTGCTAACATCGCTCATTGAGACCAAGCTCTGCACTACAATAGCTGTTATAGGAACTCTTATTGGGCTAAGAAAACTAGCGGGACTAAGAACTCCAGCCGGTCTTTGAATCTCAACTGACTTACAGACTCCACCTGATCTAAAGACACCAGCTGGTTTAACGACTTCAGCTGGTATAAGGACTTCAGCTGGTCTAATTGATCCAGAATGTCTTAGGATTCCAGCTTATTATCCCAGCTGACCTTGACTCCAGCTGTTCCAAGGACTTCAGTTGGCTTAAGGTCTCCAGCTGGTCTAATCATCCATGTTGACTTAAGGACTCCAGCTAGTCTTAAGACTTTAGCTGGTTTAAGAACTCTAGCTGGCTTAGAGGCTATAACTGGTCTTAGGGCTTCAGCTTGTCTGAGAAACGCAGGTCTTAAGATGCAGCTGGTCTAAGGTTCCGGGACTGACTTAAATAATCCAGCTGGTCTAAATACTTCAGCTGGTTTAAGGGCTTCAGCTGGTCCCCAACTGACTTTAAGACTCCAGTTGGTGTTTGGAATCCTGGGATACTTGGTCTTAAGATTCCTGATGGTCTAAGGATCTAATCTGATTAAGTGCTGGACTACAGCTTTTTTAAGCATCCCAGCTGATCTAAAGGCTCCAGCTGGTCTATGGGCCCCAGCTGGTCCTGTGTCCTCAACTGGTCTGAAGAACCCAAATGACTTAAAGACTCCAGTTGGAATAGAAATCTAGCTGGTCTAAAGATCCCACCTGAATTTAAGACTCCAGCTTATATAAAGCACTTCCAGTTGGTCTTGAAAGTTCAAATGCTCTAAGAAATTCAAAGGCTCTTTAGAACTTAAGACGAAGCTGTTTTCATCTGTTTATTTTATGTTTTATTTTATCTAAGTTAACATACGGCTAGCTGAACGTCTAGTAGGCTGAGGCCTTTATTCTACACCATGGTCCGTCCACTTTACTGAATGTGCAAAATCTTCCTAAAGAAATGTATGTTTTCATCTTTTGTTTTCCATAGATTGTCAGTAACGACAGTGAATCATGTGTTAATATGTTTTTTCATGTTTCCTTGCTGCTCATATATCATGCTTCCTTGCTGCTCTTTGCAGACTTGGATTTAAGGTTTACGTTCTTTACACGAGTGGTACCCGTGGCGTGATTTAAAGCATGTCTGCCTGTTAACCCAGAGGTTTGTGGTTCGATATATTGCCTTTCGCGAGGAATTAGCAAGTCCTCCGTCATTAAATTCATTGCCATGAAAAGCGCTTTCTCGAATAGCCGTTTGGAACCTGTAGAAAATTGTAGGTTGCCTTTATTCTTTCACAAGAAACGGTTGTAAGAATTGGGCCATGTCATGGGCTCCTCGCTCTGTTGCGCTGCCCTATTTATTTTGATCATTACATAACCTTTTTACCTTTTGTTTTGATTCCAACTTCGGCACCTGCAATGTGATGAATGATCTCTGGAATAGGCCAAGGTTATATTAGTTAGGGCATCATAAGTTTGCGTACTTATTCGAGTTCTGCATTGCTCCTCAGTAATTCCACTGAAGATCTTACTGACTTCACTAAAGGGCTCTTCTATCTTCTAGAAGTACAAGACTAGCCTACCAAATCAAATTCCTCTGGCTTAAGTTATGTTGTGTTTCAACCACTTAAACATGCACTGCCTCTTCGTTTGTATTTAAACAAACATGTTTTTGAATACTAGACTCACCCTGAATGAACAAAGCTTCCTAAAGTCATCGTAGTGCACTACAAACACCAATTGATTGAAATTCAGTGTTGCTCTAAATGCTCAAGCCAAAAGCCAAAGGCCTAATTCATACTTCACCCAAGAAAACAACACAACAAATCGCTTTGCACTGTCCTAAAAACTATAAATGGTAATGTATATTCGACAAAAGCCAAGTCCCCCTCATACCCAAAGAAAACCACTTAAAAATTAATCTTCTCTAAAATGATAATGTCCGCATGCAAAAGATCCCAAAGAATGCTTTCTGGGGTTACAAAAATCAAACTTAGGTACGCCATAAACCAATTGAGTAGCCTGTCGTGGTTTGTTTCTCTTAAAACGTCTAGTTCCACAATACAAACATGTCACACGCCACCCACCCCTTATACCTCGGTGCGGTTAGTCTTAGTATATTTTCTATTTAAATAAGCACTGTGCTCTGCTGCCCCATTACCCGCACATCTAATCCCACCAATGGAGCAAAATTTAAAAGCATTTCTTCTCTTAGCATCAGATCCACTTCTAACAAAAAAAAAAACCTTAATCCATTCTTCTAATGTCAAATCCCCAAGTAAAAACGAAAAATCATCATCTCATTTCTTCTATTCTTTGCCGCACTTTTCCCGAACAGCACAACAACACACCCGCTACCATGGAACTGGAACACCATATCCAAAAAAAGGGCAAAGCCATTTCCATATGAAAATCCAAAAAATCTAAAAATCTTCTTTCTCCTCATCAAGAAAATAGAAACTCCAAATAAATCCAATTTTGTAATTTCTGTTGTAAAAGGCAATGGTCGTTTTGTTGTGGTATCGTCCTCCTCTCAGTTCCCTAGTCGTGACATCGCATCGTAACAGTCCCCACAGCGTCGTCGATGTTTTAAAAAAAAAAAAAAAAAAGATACATTTCTCTTATTCTTATCCTCGTACTACTATTTACCCCATACCCTCGTGTTTGTGTCATTTGATGGTCTTGGGCTTCCTTTTTAATGTTCTTTTGCTTAATGGAATCGGTTTTAGGTTCCCATTGTCAAGAGGACTTTAATTGAAATGACGCTCTTCACTCGTTCAAAATTCTTTATGATCCAACGAAGTGGCACAACGCATCCGGAGGGGAGATAGAGCGGGCGGCATGATGCGATGTGGCACACGGTGAGGTTGATATTTTGTGTTTAAATTGTATATTCTTCGTGTGCCATCGTGTGTGCAGAGTAGTGCTGTGATGTGTGTGAGCTCACTCAAGACGTGTGTTTTTAGTACATTAAAAAATATAAATTTACCTCATGCCACTGATGATGCACCAGCAGCCGCCATCACAATGCTTATGACATAATTGTGCATCCTAAAATAATTTTCATCGCGTGCCGTCGTTGTCAACATTGGAAGAATGGTTGATGGATACATGTTTAATAGGCGGAAGATTGTCTTGTCCTGTTGGACGGCACGGCGTTGTAGGTAAGGTACCTAGTGCTGATTATGATCACACGTCAGGGCGCGGGCGTCTCCCTATCTTATGCGTTAATGTAAAACGTGAGTGGCGTGAAGTGGTGGAATGCTATTAGTATGCAAAGTGCACAATTTTCCCAACCTGCCTGGCGCATCAAATTTTGGTATTCAACAGGATACACGTGCAAGTCAATGTCTTGAAGTATCTGGTTATTGCATGAGTGCAAGGGGTGTGTCGAGGGCAGTTTTTTTATAACATAATTCTATGGGCTTAGCATTTTTTTCATATTGAATTTTTAAAATCGACAAATAAAGCGAAACAACTCAAATCTAGTCCAAGCTTATAAAAAGATTTCTAAGGAAGCAAAGAAGTGCAACAACTAAAGGCGTTGAACATTCAAATTTAAAAAGCTAGAGCGCCATCTATTAGCTAACTTTGGAACGTTTGTGAAACTTTTTTGCTAAAAGCTAAAACAGAATCGCATCTAAGAGCTTTTGTGGTTAGTTAACTTTATAGGAACTTTCTATGGTTGGCATGCGCAGAAAAAAGCTTTAAATACTGGGAAATTGCTTAGAAGCATTTATTCTTTTGGGATATTTTGTGATAGTGGTTTCAAATGTTGTTGGCTTGGTGGTTCTCTAGCTATGGTTAGGCAAAGAGCTGCAGAAATGTGTTGCAGTTGCGGTAGATAGTAAAGAGGCAAGTGGTAGAAATAAATTTTTTGTTGCTAGAACATCTCAGAATGTTATTTGATGCTTTAGACTAGAGTAACCAATAGGAAGGACAAGTGTAAGTAACTATCGAGTTAAGTAATTTACTGGAGAAATTAGATGCTTTTTTATAACTAGCGCGCACATTACGAAGTTTTTTTTTTTATAATTATTAACGCGCACATGAAAGGGATTATGACTACCCTTATAATATTGTTGAACACAGTGCGAGCATTTAGGAAAATAGGAGAGGATTTGAAAGGAGACCCCGATGCACGTTGCTTTTGAATTTTTGTTAATCATAATGCAAGGGAAACACAGAGCCAGGTAAAGCATTCGACATACGGGTGGTGCGACTAAAATAAGTATCTCTTTAGTTGACTGTACGCCCGAAGTTGGGCTCAAGATAAAACTGATGAGTATTCCTAGCGAGGCGGGTGTTGCGGGTAAAGTGTTTCAGGGGAGGAATGCAGCTGGATATTTCACTAGAGCACTGCTTGCGAAAAAAGCGACGAAAGAGAGAGAGATAGGTGACGTTTCGACGATGTTTAAGAGAATCAATCGATTCTTCGATTGAACTATCACCTATCAATTTTAGTAGGCGCAAAGATGTTTGAGAAGCAACTGACCAGATATGGGAGTTATACTCCAGTTTTGGGCGGATGAAAGCCTTATAAATTATAGCCAGATCAGAAGGGGTGAAGAATTTCCTGCATCGTCTCAAGAAGCCTAAGCATTTAGCAGCGTTTTTTGCGACTTCAAATGTGTGATCATTCCAACGAAGATCATCGTTTACTCACATACCAATTACTGACAGCTTTCCGTTTTTTTTGATGCAGGTACCATCCATGGATAATGGCAATGGGGGAATGTTAAGCTTCATCGACAAGAGAAAGCATTGAGTTTTCGAAGCATTGAATTCTACTCGGTTTTTAAGACCCATGTAACAATGCTGTTAAGGTCAGTATTTAATGAGCTTATCATACGCAACCGTTCCAGTTCCACATCAGAAGGACGTGGAATTTGGAAACGCATATGAAAAGAGGTAAAGTCATCAGCAAAACAGTGAAGTGGATTAGAAGTTTCAGACAAGAGATCATTTATGAAAATGAGGACGAGAGTCGGAGACAAAACGGAACCCTGGGGCACACCAGCATTTATAAAGTGGGTATCTGACTTGAAGCCATCCAATACAACTTGTACTCAACGGTCGGAAAGCTAGTTTCTAATCCAACGAAGAAGAGACTCATCGATACCGAAAGCACGTATTTTCGATAAAAGAGCCCGATGCCAAACACTATCAAATGCTTTAGAAATATCAAGCGCAATAATCTTAGTTTCTCCAAAACAATGTAAAGATTGGTTCCTTTTTTCAGTGAGATAAGCCATCAAATCAGCTTTTGCCCGTACTGACGGTCATTAAGAAGCTTTCGTTCTTCAAGATATTTCATAAGTTGACGGTTTATCAACGTTTTCATGACCTTGGAAAGAAGGGACGTAAGTGCAATTGGACGGTAATTGGAAGGGGGAGAAGATTCGCCTTTTTTAGGGACCGGCTAAACAAAAGTAGTTTTCCATCTGCTCGGGAAAAGCCGAGCAGAATAAGAAATATGGAAAAATTTACGCAGTGGCTTTGCCAGCGTAGAAAAATATCTCTTTAGAATAACGGCAGGGATACCATTTTCACCATTTGAAATTTCAAGGTGTTTATTGAGGTCAGAACTTTCAGATTCAAGCTCAGGTGGGGTCAATATGCAGGAAGTATCGATTTAGCAAATCAGATGCCAGTAATTTGAGATATGAGTTCAACCGCTAACTTCAAGAGCTCCTTGTTGTCTGAGGACCATGCATATTAGATCTAGTGAGCTATCGATGGAATTCGTTTTCGAAATCAACATAGCAACACGCAAATCTTTGATAGAATCACAACGTTATTAGAGTTAAGGTCCTTATAGTTTAACAAAAAGCTGAATAGATCTTGCCAGGGTGGCAGTCCCTGAACTCAAGCCTGTGAAGAGCAGCAGGGAAACATAGTAATAGAGTCGCAGTCGCTACTGAAAACCTGTTAAGACTACTTCTTGAGATTGCTTTACGGCGACGAAGATACAAATTCGGCTGTCAGGTAGAATGCCCCGTTCAACTTGGACAATATGTAATCAAGAATGCCATCGTAATTGCGCGTATATTTAGATCAATTAGCCTCTCCTTGACGAAGCTTAGATAAAAAATCTTATCTACTGTAATAAATGATAACGTCTTAAGTCCAACGTCAACAACTTGATAGGTCCATATTAAAGTGGAAAAGTCCGAAAAAGGCCTAATTTTTGACATCACGGCAGATCTTGGGAAAACCCCGAAGACATATGATATCGATATTCATTCGCCATCTTTTATCGATTTCAAAGCGTATGGCAGCATTTACAGGGAGGAACTGTATAGAGCCATCAATACTTTTAGGATCCCTGCAAAACTCGTACGACTATGTAGCATGACTTTGGAAATTTCACGCTGTCAATAACATCAGTGCGCAGATTCAACGCATAATGACTGTTACCAACCCTGCTTTTTTGGGTTAAGAAGGTAATTGAGAAACGAAACCCTCTCTAGAAAAACTAAGGTAACCCTAAATATGACCTTGATCATCCCAGTTCTGATGTACGGTGCTGGAGCGTGGACCTAAGTGGATGAGGAAACCCTTCCGCGCGCTTCGAAAGAAAAATAATTGTCCCGTATGCGAATTCAATGTGTCTAGAAGAATATTAAAAAGCGCACACAGTTTTCAATGAAGCGGGAGAGACGCAAGGCGTCGATGTGAATAAGATCAAAATCCACAAGGGTCTTTAAAGAAAATCGATCTAAGGTGACTCGTACGTTTGTGAGCTTAAGCGGGGTATGAACAGAGAAAGTGGGGAAACGTCTCCTCCTTCTCCTCATCCATACAGCTTTTGCAAAGCGACAACTAGCCTTGCGGCATATCTTCCAATAAGAAAGTGTCTTGTAATGACACCTATCATCGCACTAAAGTATTTTCTGTTGAGAGAGACCAAGCCGTTCGACCGCTTAAGATCTAGCTTGGGTCAGATCTGTTTCGTTGCGTTACACATTAAAATCTCAGATTAGTTTTCTTTTATGCGTCCTGCTTGAGCAAGAAATTGTGTGTAGCGATTGGTATACCGATATTATTTGTTATTGGTGAGAACGGGAGAAGTGTTCCGTTTCTGACGAGTTCATCTGCTTTGCAGTTTTCTGACATGTCTGGCCACGAATAGGACCGTAAAATAACATTAAACGACAGAAACGAAAGAATGGACCATCTTCGTTTTAGGCAGAAAACTAAGCTCATATTTAGCTACCCCATCCCCCAATCAACATACTCGTAGCAACCGTAAAAATAAGTCTATTTTTAAATTGGAGATCAGGACATACTGATATCTTGGTATAGTCACACTCCACTCGCACAAAAAGCCCTTGGCTTTCAGATTAGGTAGTGAACAACAATAAAAAACCAACCGTACACATCAATGTTTGAGTAGTGTTCTTGAACACATTCTATGCACTCAAAACAAAGGCGACCAATCACACTCAAATGAATTTGAAGGCTCTCATATCTCTCAAATAAATCGCGCAATTCACGACCTCCTGTGCTATGAATACATCACAAACCGTAGGCGTCATTTTAAATAAATTGATTTTGATACCCGTGAAAATAATAATGAATATAATAAACCCATAGCCATTGCACACAAAATAAGTGTGATATACTTAACCGCATATCCTGAATTTATTGTGTGTGTACTCGGTTATGGGTTGTGTTGAGTTTGTACACATTACACAGTCGCATTGTAATTATTATTTCTCTGTTTTTCTACATTTTTTTATATTTTGATTTATTGTAACCTGGACTGTTACCACAGACAAGCTACGACCTATAGCCAGGGCCGCATTAAACCTCAACGGGGCCTAGGCAACAATCAATTAGGGGGCCCTTTTTCACGTCTGTTCCATTCTTTTTTCGATTAAAATAAAAACTTATAGCTTTCATAAGAATTTTATTGTCAAAACGTAATCATATCAATAAAACTACCATCTACATTTTAATCATGCTTTTTTCCTACATTGTTTTCGGCTAATTCATCAATTGTAGTATCATCAACATCAGTTTTCTTCAATAAATCTGACTCAATGCAAAGTATACCTAACATGTCTAGTCGCTCTTGTCGCGTTGTAGCTCTTTTAGCATATTTGATTTTTTTTTTTTTTTTGCGAGAAGGATCGTTGGGCAGAACAATTTGTGATCATCAATGTTAAAAATATCCGAAGAGCTATTTCTGTGTTAGGAAATACATCGGGTAATTGATCTTCCATTAGGATCTTATACAAATGACTATGAGTTTTTTGCGCATCAGTGTATCTGTATCTGAAGTTCACGTAACTTTGGAATTGTTTCATTTCAATGAAAAATTATTCCAAATCTCTAAAATTAAAACGAACTAAGTTGTTTATAGCTTCGTGGTGCTCTCCATCACTTAAAGAAAAGTTGATGAGAAATGAAAATCTCTCCATATACACTTTCGCACGTCGTTTGATTTCACTGTGAAGATTGTCGATGATTTCGAGGAAACCTTTTGTCCTAAGATCATCACGAGGCGAAAGTTCTACTTCTGGAGCTTTTCCGTCATTAGGTTTTTTTTTTTCTACGACGAGTACGTTTTACGATTTATGTGTACCTATGACCAGGGGGTCAATTCCCGATCTTTGAAGCTGTGAAGTGAAAAAAAATATATCATTTTATTTTTCATACAGTTTTTTCATTTTATCACTTCACGAACCCACTCTAAGCGATTCCGGATCTAAAAAGTACTAAAACGTTCTAAATGATAAATTCTGACAGTTTTCTCTCATTTTCTCTCTCATTTCATTTTGCGGCCATTTTTCATAATTTAGTTTTTCACCGAATCATACGGCAATGAAAAGAAATTTATCATTATGAAAAAAAATTGACATTTGAGAATGGATTTTCACTAATCGAGAATCGAGTTTTCGGTGAAGCTGTGATAAATGTTTTCACTTCACAGCTTCACAGATCGGAAATTGACCCCCAGGTAATAATTATTTTGTTCTTTCCTCGAAATCATTGAACTTTTCACGGAATGAAACTAAACTCTCTTCCAACAATACGCTCAAAAAAGCGAACGTTTGTGAATCTGCTTTGCAATGACTTGCTCACTGAACGCATAGCAGTCAAATTAGAGCTTCATAAAATCAACATGGAACCAAATTCTAAATTTTGCATTTTATTCGGGATACACGTCGCCTCAGTATTTTGTGATTCATCATCAGCAATGATTTCGAGATCCTCTAATAATGATATCAAATGAATCATAAACTGCATTCGACGCATTCGAATGTGCTTCCCAGCGTGTAGTTGACAATGTCTTCAAAGTTTTCTCTTTGTTTATTTTATTTTTTAATATACATAGGTACACCAACGATAGGTGGAAGTGCGTAGGCGTCCGAAAACCCTAGCGGGCAGAAACGGAAGGTGTCTGAAGACCCTGGTAGGCAGAAACGGCAGGCATCCGAATACCCTGGTTGGCAGAAACGGCAGGCGTTCGAAAACCCTGGTACGCAGAAACAGCAGGCGTCCGAAGACCCTGGTAGGCAGAAACGGCAGGCGTCCGAAGACCCTGGTAGACACAGGCTCAACAGGCAATTGCTTTGGGGGATCCCAGACACTAGTCTCTGCCCCTGGTGGCACAATACTTAAGTAATTTAATAGTCTTTAAAAAAACTACTCAAACCACCTTGATACTAGTTGCTAGTTGATATCGTTGCTGGTCTCTATACGGGAATTTACTTTGTTGTAATTTACTACTGATTCTTTTCAGGAGAACTGCACCTCTTGGCCGGTGCCGACGAGCTGATATTTCTTGGACTGAGCTGCTCCTTTTATGCCCTCGTCGTGGTAACGTGCGCAAAGCCATATAAACAAATGGACTATCCCCTACTTTCATATAATTCCCATATCTCTTATGCTGGCATGCACTACACCACTTTGCTTGGCTATATGACATAGCCAGGCCATCCATGCTATTCACCATCAAGCTCTACCGATACCGACGGGCATGTCTCGCACTGCTTGTGCATGGGGAGTGGTACTTGAGTGCTGCTTAATGTACTTCCCAATATCCATCATCAATGGGTTGGGGTGGGCTTTCTCCACGCATGGTAGAATACGGTCTCTGTGCTAAATGGTGGAAAGTGGGTTTTCCCTTACCGCCAACTATATTGTGCCCTAGCTACGTGATTATTTTCTGGTTTGTGTATCGGGTGAGTATGTACCTTATTACCTTTACGCGCTAGATAGCGACGGCTGTTTATTGGGGAGATAAATGCGAAGCATGTGACGAAGCTTTTCAAATGCTCAACTCAATATTATTCTTGCTGGCATAACTTGATTCGACCTGATAGGTCCTTATCAGTGCGGCTTTAGACCAGGAAAGTCCACCATAGACCAAATCTTCACGCTATAGCAGATCTTGGAAAAAACCCAGAACTTCAAATCGATACCTACCACCTTTTTACCGATTTTAAGGCCGCGTATGGCAGCATCTATAGAGAGGAGTTATATAGAGCCATGTCTTATTTTGGAATCCCTACCAAACTTGTCCGATTGTGTGGGATGACGATGGAGAACGCACGCTGCTCCAACAGAGTCGGAAAAGATCTCACCGATACATTCAATGTCAAAAAAGGTTTTAGGCAAGGCGATGCACTGTCATGCGACTTCTTCAACATCGTTCTTGAAACAATAGTGCAAAACTCCCACGTCAACACAAGAGGCACAATCTTTCAAAGATCCGTTCAATTGCTCGGATATGCCAACGATATTGACATAATTAGAAGAACGCAGCGTGATGAGCGAAGAAGATGGGTTTAGTGGTAAATGAGGGCAAGACCAAATATATGCTGTCATCAAGAAAGGACACCCAACACCGACGTCTTGGACAGAACGTCACGATTGACAGCTATTGCTTTGAGGTAGTTAAGGACTTTGTCTACCTAGGCGCCGCTATTAATTCAGACAATGACACCAGCGCTGAAATCAAACGAAGAATAACTCTTGCCAATCGCTGTTTCTTTGGACTAAGAAGGCAATTGAGTAGTAAAGTCCTCTCTCGAGCAACTAAAGTGTCCCTGTATAAGACACTTATCATCCCGGTTCTTATATATGGCGCTGAGGCATGGACCTTGTCAAAGGCAGACGAGAACGCTTTAGGATTCTTCGAGAGGTAAATTCTTCGGGTGATTTTTGGTCCCGTCTGCATAGATGGAGAATGGAGAAGAAGATTCAACGACGAATTGTACGGGCTGTAAAGCGACACTGACCTTGTCAAACGAGTCAAGGTCCAGCGGCTTAGATGGCTGGGTCCTGTAGAGCGAATGGATACCAACGCTCTGGCCCGGAAAGTCTTCTAATCCAATCCCGAGGGACGGCGCAGTAGAGGAAGACCGCGACTCAGGTGGCGCACTCAAGTAGGAGAGGACCTCAACCAACTTGACGTGCAAAACTGGAGGCAGCTAGCTAGGGACTGAGCTGGCAGGAGAAGCATGTTGATTATGGCCCTAGTCTGATCCGGACTGTAGCGCCACCTTAAGTAAGTAAGTATACCTTGATTCGAATGGTCCAGTAAAATTTTGACATGTGGATGGCTGGCACATATTCAATCCGAAATCTTACATCTTCACACTGCACTTGTTCGTGATCGTTTTTCTTGCGAACCACTTTAATATGAACGAGACATTTTTTACATAATAACAACTTAAGACGCTTGAGTATTTACTTGTGTATTGCACTAAAACTATCACTTCCGAAAAAATGATGGTCCCACTACGGTAAAGAAAAAAACGCGGACTTTTACGTGATAGTAATAAAGGTATTGTATTCACTTATTTACTTAACATTATGTAATTGTTTCTTTTTTATTATTCAATATACTCTCCTTTCACTTCGATACACTTCTTTGCACGCTCATACAATTTGGCAAAATTTGTCGCAAGTGTCCTTTTTTGGAACCTTGTCTAGATCGTCGGTCGTCGCCTTTTGAATGCGGTCAGTTTTCAGTTCTGATTATATTTTTCTTTTACTCTCTAGATTTTTATGTTTGTAAGAAAATTTTAAAAGTCTTTTTCATTTTTCGGGCAACTGCCTATTCTGCCTACTTGTTAATCCAGCCCTGCCTATAGCATATCAATCACATTGATGCATTCTTGTGTGTATTTATTTATACGAATTTTAATTCGAATTTTATATTCCCTCTTTCATAGTTGCTAGGCATACCTAGGCAATGTTCATTATTTGTCAGTCTTAAACAAATAAAAAGCAACAAATTGTGTCCGTTGAGTTCATTCAACAGTGTAGGTATATTATGAGCCTTTCGTGACCTGACAACAGGCCTGTTACAATTAATTTTTAATTAAAAACTACACCATTAAGAGTAGAATTTGGTTTATGTAAATGTTGACCTTTGAAAAACTGAATACAACAGTGAGGTTTGGCGGTCGATGTCGATGATGATGGTGGTGGTGGTGTTGGCAACAATGCGGGAGCCGTGTGTTCTTAGCCATGGCATTCGCCATCAACTTGATTAAGGAACTTCGAAACCCCAAACCAAGCCCAAATGCGAAATCTGACACGGGTAGGAGGAATTCATCCTGTGGCTGTGATTGTCACTGCTGCTGTTGCTCTTTCGCTCAACCGTTTTTCGTTTTGCTCTCTTTCCTGTGGATCGATATAATCTTGGTTAATTGCTTAATGCCGGCTCGGCACTGCTTTAATCAGTGGAAAGCCAAGCAAAACAAATCGAATTATGTTGCCAATTAATTGGCCATGTAAACTGGGCGCTTCGGTATATTTCTCGGTCGGATATGGGGTCGTTGGTGCGCATTGTAACGCGATCAGCAGTTGCCAAAGTATCAACAGTGTTCTTACATGTGCAACAATTAAATACTTAATGAGCTCGGATGGCAGATAAATGTTTTTCAATTTATCCAAAATGCCTTATGAGGAAATATGGATGGGCGAAAAGATGATCGTTGTCAATCAGTCAGTTTCATAGGTTTCGGGGGGAAGAAAAACTACGATGAGGTACACCACCTGTTACTTGAATTATATGTCCAAATATTTTACGAATATGAAAGGATAACCCAGAGAGGTCCAATCGATTTTTCTTAATATTTTCTGCTGGTACCTACATATTCCTCCGACTTCATGAACCATAAGGTGCGGGCTGAATAAAGTTGTTTAACCATAGGTATATAGCGTAAACTTCATTCTCGTCATTAATCAAACCAACCGGAAAACAAAGACCTGAAACCTTCAAGAGTGATAAATTGGCAAACGCATTCGCCACACCTTGTTGCCATGAAGGCTCTGAGTATTAACTCAGAAAGTTGTATACTTAGGGGATACCGCTGTCTATTTGGTCACCCGTAATGAGTTATTTTCATGAATGATATCCATCCACAAAAGGAGGCAGATTTTTTTCTACGTGCTGTATCTTGATTTTGGACACAAGATTGAAGACAAGTAATGTTTTTTTGTTCTTTTTTTCTGGTTCGTAATGACTGATTTTACAGTTCATTTGTGGTTTGGACAGTGTTTGATGTGATGGATATTAATTAAAATATAAATAGGACATTACCGAAATGTGTGTCATGGGGCGCGCTTCTGCATTCATATAATTAGCATTTGTTATGAGAATCCTCATCATGACTATGAAAAAGACTATCACGTGAAGTTTTTTTTTTTTTTTGTTGATGTTATAGCACCTCACCTACCCATTCAAACTTATTCTTGCTGCGTATACATAAGAGGACTGTTTAATATTAACTTGGGAAGTTGTACAGATCCTTGACAAGCTCTGGAGAGCCTAATTTGTTTTTTGTCCTTGATTATTTGTGGGGTAGTTGATTGTATAAAGTCTAACTCCAGTGAAACGCCTTTAGTGTAGATATCATCGTAAGGGATTCAACCATCACATGTGTTTCTTGATGATTTTTTAGCTGGTTTGGTTTTGGCAGCACTGGTTTTGACAGCTGACGTGTGTTAAGTACCTTCTGTCACTGTCAAACAGCTTCAGTTTGGTTTGCAATTTAACCATGGATCATCTTACAAATGAACAACGCTTGCAAATTATTGAATTTTACTATCAAAACTCATGCTCGGTTCGAAATGTTCATAGCGCGCTGCTTCCGTTTTATGGTCTGCTCATTTTTGGTTGAATGGGTACGTAAATAAGCAAAATTGCCACATTTGGAGTGAAGATCACCCAGAAGCATTGCAGCAGCTACCAATGCACCCCGAAAAAGTCACTGGTTGCTGCCGGCGGCATTATTGGGCCATATTTCTTCAAAGATGATGCGAATCGCAGCGTTACTGTCAATGGTGAACGCTACCGAGCGATGATAACAAACTTTTTTTTGCCCGAAATGGAAGTTCTTAACTTGCATGATATGTGGTTTCAACAAGACGGTGCCACATGCCACACAGCACGCGAAACAATGGCGCAATTGCGATTCGAGTTTGGTGAACAGTTAATTTCACGTTTCGGGCCGGTCAATTGGCCGCCTAGATCGTGCGATTTGACACCATTAGACTATTTTTTGTAGGGTATGTCAAAGCTAATGTCTATAGGGACAAGCCCGCTTCGATTGACGCACTGGAAGCCAACATCCATGCATTCATTCGTGAGATACCGGCCGATATGTGTGAAAGAGTATTGGAAAATTGGACTCAGCGGATGGGCTACCTGAGACGCAGCCGCGGTCAACATTTGCATGAATTTATCTTTAAACATTAAATTGCAAGGTTCAAACTATCGTTTCAAATACATTTCATTCATTTTTTTCGAATTTTTTGTGTTTTTTAAAAAAAAAGTTCTAAACCTCTTAAAAAATCACCCGTTACAAGCCTAGGATGGTATCCATTCTAAGTTTTTCTACGTGGTGAAGTCAAGTGCACGTTATTCGCATCGAGTGGAAAGATGCCATGATATTTATCCCAATGGTATCCACAGTATAAAGAATCATTCATTTTTATATTCCATTTAAAAACATCAAACATTTGAAACTTACACACAGCGATTCCTTTGAGTGTGTTTCTAACCACTTTTTTGCGGAACTCGGAATAACTTGAGAAAAGTTGGTTTTCAATGCTTCAAGAGTTCGAGGATTATAAGTGCAAGCATGGTATTTTACATGGCAAATGGCAACATCAAAAGAATTTTTCGGTGTCAAATCACAATATCTTGGTGGCCAAATGATAGTCACTGAATACACTGACACCCTTTTTCTAACGAGGATGAGTCGTGAGTCCTCCAACGTCCACAGCTACTGATCACAACAAATTGCAGAAATCGCACTTTTACCATTGGAAAAACCCAAAAAGCACCATATCTCGGAAACGGAGCATATAGGCAATTTGATGAGGTAATTAGTTTTTGAGGCCCAAAAACTTGAAATTTTTGGCCGATCTTGCTCCGTTTCTGAAATATGGTGCTTTTTGTAATTTTCCGTGCAATTTTTGGCAATCAGTTGAGGTCACTAGTTGTAGGCATTTGAGGACTGAACTCCTTTTTGGACAAAAACAAAAACTTTTGATTTTCGGCCTATCGTACTCCGTTTCCGAGACATGGCTCTTTTGGTGATTTTCCAATGAAGAAAGTGCAATTTTTTGGCAATTTGTTGAGGTCGTTAAATGTGGACATTGTAAGACTGGCCACAGCACATTAAGTTAGGCGTTCAAATGTGATATCCAGTTTCCTTTTTTTATTTTCAATTATTTTTATTTCGTTCTTCCTTTGGGTTGCAGATTTCAATTCAACATGTGTAGGAGACATATAGCTCAAGCGGAAACCGACACAATGTCTTCTGATTCGGATTCCAACTTGGATTTTGGCTCTGATGATTCTCACGATGATCTGGTGTGGCAGCCAGGGGAAAATCCATCCGATGAAGATGGAGATATTTCGGATGTCATAAGAGATATTTTCTTAAAAGAAAAAAAGGAAGAACAGCTTTCAGATCATGATGATGGCGGAACAGTTTTTCATCAATAGAGTGAGTGTTTGGGTAGACACAAAGTCTTTGAATTCGGGGAAAAAGTCGGGAAAAAAGGTCTTCAAATCGAAATTTCGAATCAATCCTCATCTAGTATTATTAACTTTCATATTATGGATGAAACAAACCGGTCCGCACAACAAACTATTGCAGATAAACAAGCATGATCGGAAGAACCAGTGAATTCCTATGCAGATGCAGAGGAAATGAAGAAATTTTTTGGATTGATGATGTGGATAGGTTTGGTACCACTTGGCCGTATGGAAGACTATTGGGAGACCAGAGGAATTTATAACATGACGCTACCAAGAACAGCAATGTCAGGAACCTTCATTATGAGGACCAATGAGACAAGTAGCCAAATCGGCTTCGAAAGATTGAAAAACTGAATGATAATCTTCAAGCAAACTTCAATGTACTTTTTTGCCCAGGCGAAGACTTTGTCATTGACAAAACCCTAGTGCCATGGAGAGGTCGTCTTGTATTTAGACAGAACATACCAAATAAAACTCATTGATACAGATTGAAAGTTTTCAAACTCTGCTCCACTGATGGATATACCTGGGCACTTAGAGTGTACACCGGAAAATCAACTATACCGGTCAAAGACAAATCGGACTTATAATGAAAATTTTCACACCAGCTACGAACTTGCTCAGTCTTTTTTGTAGCAAAAGACTCATGTTGTAGGCACTCTCAGAGCTAATAAGCGAAATTTGCCGAAGGAAGTACTTTTTGCAAAGTTGAAAAGAGGTGCAGTTGTTCCCAAGGAAGACAAAGACAGAATCGTAGCATACTTTCTACCAATCCAGCACCAGTTTTGGTACCTTCTTCCAACAGATGCAATGCACTTGTACTCATCCAAGAAGATACTGCCCGACCTTCCACGAGCTCTAATCCACCTGAAACAAAAAAGAACGACACTCAAATTACCGACTAGGCCTGAAGCAATTCTAGCTTAGGGGCCAGTTATAGCGATCAGGAAAAATTTTCAAATGGAATAATAACTATGATTTCGTTACAATTGAATAACAAATGTTATACCAATCAATAGTAAACAGCCCAGAGAATTTTTTTTGTCAAGAAAATGTTCAATTTAACAAATACTTTGCCGTAAAATCGTATTTTTGTATTTTCCTGATGGAATTGGAACAGGAAAATAGAAAAATACAAATTATACACAAAATATTTGTTCTATTATATCTTTTTTGGGCACAAAAAATTCTTTGAGTGATTTGCCATCGATTGGTATAACATTTGTTATTCAATTGCAACGAAAACATAGTTATTATTCCATTTGAAAATTTTTCCTGATTCGTTTTCCTTATCGCTATAACTGGCCCCTTACTCAGAAAGGGCGTGAAGTATACAAAAATATATTGCAAACTAAAATTTGCAAACGAAAATTCAGAGAAAAATTTGTCGCTGAACTTCTCAATATGCCAATATGTTCATCTCGACCAGAGCAACCTCGAACCAAGTATCTCCATTTGAAGGACATGTTGAATGATTCTGGGACTAAAATTCGTAGAAAGTGTAACGTTTGCTACAATCGTATAACTAAAGAAAAAGGTCGACTTTGTGCTCGAAAAGAAGCAAAACAAATTATACTTTCTGTGAAGAAAGCCCCAAATGTGCCGCTAATGTCATCTGCAACATAATAAAACCTCGAATTCAACAACTTTTCAGTTTTTTCGAATTTCGAAAATAGAAGCCAAAAAAGTTCCTATAATATTTCACATGTTTCTGAACTGTTATACGCAAATCTAGATAAATAAGATAAAAACATTGAAAATACGAAAAAAATAGAATATTTGAAATGTGTATTTTCTTAAATAAATGAAATTTTAATTTATTTTGGATAAAAGATTTATTTGAATTAAATATTGAAAACACAAAAAAATTTGATTTTATCATTTCAAGAAAAGTTACTGTAAAAACATTAAATTCAAATTCAAATTCAAATTACTCAAAGCAAGTTTACCCAGCATATCACAGGGTGCCAGGGTTTTCCATTTGTTTTAAAATTTCTTTTCTAAATATGATAGCCATGACAGTCAAAGTGTATCAATGTATACACTAATGAATTCACTGATAAATTAACTGGTGCATACACAGGTGAATTCCCTGCTGAACACACTAATAAATTCACTGTTGAATTGACTGATAAATTGAATAAATTTTGAAATCACTGGTATTCACCAGCGAATTGACAAGTGAATTTACTACAACAGAAATTAAAAATTACTAATAAATAGCATTAAATCTCTTTACGGAATTTAAATAGTGTTTTCAATCGGCTCTTAATATTTCAGACTTAATTCTTGGTTTGGAAATTTTGCCTTAAAATTTCCTGGCGCCCCCTTTTCTTAGTACACCCTGTACTTTGAAAATACTTTTAATTCTTCTTTTTAATGATTGATTCATCGGTATTTTTATTCGCGATCGTCTTTTTATTTGCGCTATGTTATCAATTTATCTTTTTGAACCCAGCCAATATTAGCTTAGCCTGTGGTGTCAGCAGCCTACCTGCTGAGAGTTACACTTTCGCTTATCAGCTTGATTAACAGTTCGTTTGTTTACCTAGCGCCACACCGGTGCATTTCTTTCGATCGTATTAAATTTTGTTTATTTTATTTTATTAGTTGGGATTGGAAAATTCAATCGTGACTAGTAGTTTCTTTACAACATTAATTTAGTTTTCGCGAAATAGAAGTGTAACAATTGCACTTTTACAATTGCAAAAACCCAAGACGCCATATCTCGGAAACGAAGCTGGATGAGCCGAGAATATAAATAAGTTTGTTATTTACCACAAAGGAGTTCAGTCATCCAATGCCCACAAATAACGACCTCAACCAATTGCCAAAAATTGCACTTTTTTATTGGAAAACACAAAAGGCGCCATATCTCGGAAATGGAGCAAGTAAGGGTCGAAAATATTATTTACTTGGGGTTTTCCAAAATGTGGGTCAGTTCCCTAATGTCCGCAGCCAATAAATTTTTTTTTAATTTTCAACATCTTTGTGAGCTTCTCCAGTTTGCTCTTAACAAGATCATCAACTTGGGCGTAAACTGCGAACTAAACGCTAACCCTACAAAACTAGAGTTTGTTTTGTTCATAAGGAAGCGCAATATAATATGTGAAAGAAATCGATAGAAAATCCAAAGTCACCTTCCACAATTTTTTTTAGACATCCATAATAACCCCTCCTCACACCTGTTTCGTATGATGGCAATCATTAACCTAAGACCTCGACCAAAATCCAAGGGCCTGCCTACATTAGATCAACCAGTGGCATGAAAACGACTCCAAATGCAATTGTGGAAGTTTCCAGTGATTGCGAAACTGGCACACAGCTAAAAATCAAGCCAAATTATCAAAGTTGTATTTTTAAAACAACTACAAGAACTACTGTGGTTGCTGTTCCTTTGCTCAAAAAATAAAAGAGGGAGCAGATCCTCTTCTTTCTGCTTTTCACGTAAAACAAAACAGAAAGATAATCGAAAGTGTTGGTGAATGTACAAAAGTCCTTTAAAATTGTTAAAAAAATAAAATATTCTGTTAAACCAAAAAGATAACACCGATGCGATGCTTTAACTAGGCGGAGACTGCCGATTGGGTAAAGAACTCCGGCGATCTGGTGAAAAACACTGTGAAACGAGCGAAGAAAATGATCAAGTCGCTGTAGATGTAGCTATGTTCAGGAGAAAATAAGTTAACCCATTCTCTCCCATTGTACTTTTAAAAGTACAGTAAAATGCTTTTAGCAAATTGCCATTTAAGAGTATGCTTCCAAATAAAAATCATCTGTTTGAATTTGTTTTCTAAATATACAATATTATCTGAATTTTTCAAGTCCTTTTTTTGTTTTTTGGTCAAGTAAACTATTGTCCAACCGTCTTTTCTTAGAATGCATTTGGAATTATTTCTAGTTTTGTCTCCTTCCAAGAAATTTGTGGTCTATAAACTTCAATAAGCAAAATATTTTAAATTATTTTCTAGTTTTCTATTCTAAACAATCATAAAGCTTACGAGAATTAAAGTTTTTTCATATTTTTGTTTTTATATAAAGAATTAGGCAATGCCAAAGTTGTATGTACTTTAAAAAGTACATTGGGTTCATGCATACATTATTTTTCTAGAAGTCTAAATAGATTTTAAAACTGTCCCTACTAAAATTTTTTGCATAAATTGACTGCCTCACCGTTATGGACAAAATCAATTTCATCAACCGAGTTTTAACGAACAGAAAACTATTTTTGAAAAGTTGTTTGACCCTGAAGTCAGACAACTTATTGTAAATCAAACCATGTTATATGCAGGGCAAAAGAACCAAAGACAATAACATCGTTACATGTGAAAAGGTGAAGCAAGCAGCAACAAAAAAGGTAAATATACCTCAGGTCAAAAATTATTATATGGGCGGTGTGGACCTACACGACCAGTTTATAGACACGTACTCCATTGAAATACGACGCAAGAAGTGGTGGTGGAATATCTTCACCTCTATGCTCTCTTCAACTGTATGAAATGCCTGGAAGCTCCACAAGCTAGCATATAACAACAATAGTGATCTTCATCAGGGCAATATCGCTTCACTATCTCATTCTTCATACTCTGAATCCAGGACAACCTACGCTTACCGTCAAAAGAAGCATTGTGGAGAGCGCAGGATACCACTTTCCCAAAAAACTACCCAATCAGTTGAGATCCCGTCAGTGCCATCTACGATCCCCATGGTGCTGTGAAATGTGCGATGTTACATTAGGTTCTTTCGTTGAATATTCCGCAGGGTTGACCCAGGTTTTCTTGACAACTCTTGAAAACCTTGGTTTTCCAGTTCTCAAAAAACGCTAAATCACAAATCACCACACATCCCTGTCATAAAAAAACACGTACTATTTGGCAGTGCTCAACACTCGCCACAGCAAAAACCTAGGTCGAGTTCAGGGAAAACCTAGGTCAATCCTAGAGCTCAAAAATAACTCAATTTGACATTAAGTGCGACTTAAGGTTTCTCAAAAAACCCTGTGTGGCGACCCAAGGGCGACCCTAGGGCTCCAACGAACAAACCTATTGTGTATTCATAGAGACTGTTTCAAAAATTGTCATGTCAATTCAAAATAAAAAAGTATGTATGATCCCGTTGTACTTTATAAAGTACGGGTCCATTACTAACAACATAATTTTTTTTTCTAATTTGTTTTTTTGCAAAAGTGTGTTATTTTACCTCAATAAGAGGAAAATACTATGAAAATATAAACTTTTCTACTTTTGGTACCCTTGGGTGTTAATGGGTTAAGGTTTTTGATGTCGATCAAACAAAACAAGCTTTCTTAAGCGGTCACGCCTTTTAAGCATTAAATTGGAGAATGCAGTTAAGAGCACTACAAATAAGGTATTAAGATTATAACCACTCATCTCACAGCCCCTAAATTGGAGGGCGAGGTGTCCCGATGGATCCCCAGGGCAAACAAGGATATTTACTCTATTGCATTGACTTGAGAGCTGGCGTTTCCTCGCCAGAAGATAATCCACCACTTTCTCTATTTCAGTAGCCTCCCATTGTAATGAAAAGCCTAGCAAGGCCTCTTAACCAATTATGACGGAGTAGCCCCTTCAGGGGTTGTATTGCTTTTTGACCATTGGTCAACACTCAAACTCACTACCTTCGCCGAACGTAGAGTATGAATTTTTAGCACAACTTAGACGTGCACTGTTAGATGCAACATCTGTGCGCCACCAAATTGACTCCAAATAGAGCCTTCCCAAAACATTTAACACCCAACCACCTCGTAAGGATTCGAATTAAAGTCTTTGTACTTAAAAAAGCTTTATACTTGGTCGCAAGTAAAAGATTATACCTACTCATCTTTTTAAATATGAAGCTATTTTCTAAAGACAATGAAAATAAAAGTAAATTTATTCGCCATCAAAGATCGCTTAGCGATAAAGATAGCTGAGCTCAGTAAGTGGAAAAAAGGAATTACCCACAACTCATATCCATTTTCAAAATTTATAATAATCCCTTTCAGCTTAATGAAAATTATGTTTCACTATGCCAATTAAAAAGCACCCTTTTCTTTCAATTTTAGCCTCTTGTTTTCCTTTCACACAAGACCCGAATATATGTTTCGCATACCGACAGACACACACATATCGTTTTTGAGTTTTTCGCGGGCGCTAAATAAGAAGAGATGAAGGAAAAAAAAAATAAAAATTTAAAGCAAATCCGAGCGATGTAATTAAATGAAATTTACATAAATCCTCTAAGAGTCCCATGAGCCATGAGTGTGATGTAACACTCCATGGAGAATGGGTGGGTTCCCTAAAAACACTCGATCTAAGCCCACAGCCGATACTAAATTTTCAACAAAACAATAATAACTCCAGCCGCCAGCCGCCAGGCTCCCATACCCATAAAAAAAGAAGAAGAAATCCTTTTCATATTAAGGATGGAGTAAAAGGTTTAGTGTAACAATGAAACCAGCTCTCTTTCTCTCATTTTGAAACTGTCTCTCTATCACACTCACTCTCTATGGAGAAATTTCATTTGTTGCCTCAATAAATTTTACAAAATAGGAGGCCACAAGAAAAAAAAAAAACTGGAATGAAAAGAAGAATGCCACCCCCAAGTCATGGCAAGGTCGGATGAATTTTGGCTGCCTTACATGAGAGCAACGTGGTTGGGGGGATGATGGGGAGGGGGTTGAAGCCAGCACACACCAAGCGACAGATAAATGGAAGAGAATTAGAATTAAATACTTTAATAAGCGTGCAAAACCGCCACAAATTTTTTTTGTTTAGGGAGAAGGACGTGGAAGGGAGTCATGCGGGAGTATATTCTCGTATACCCCTAATTTCCTAATGCTAATGCGAATTGGCATCGTTTTCACAATCAAAGCCTTTTTGTTCGATGTTCAGTGCTCAATGTAGAGGATGAAATTGAATTTGTCGTTACCATTCATCCTTTGAATTTTAGTGATATACCGGATGACTATACACATTTGAGAAGCTCTTGCAAAATCTAAAGTGGCATTCGTATGAGTATGAGTTTGGTTGGGTGCTTTAGCTAGAGGCTCTTATAAACACCATAATGTCATTTTGTTGTGTGGGAATATTTCACAATAAGAGTCCTTTATGGTCGCTGCGGAAGGATTGCTTTTTAATGACTCAAGCGATTTAATATATTAACCTAGCAAGTGTTTATGTTACGCTTGTCTTGGCAGTAACGGGTTGGTTTTGTACTCATACCCATGTAAAAAACTGTTAACATTGAAAGTAGCTTTGCTTACCCACATGACATGTGTTGCTGCGCGTTATCGAACCATTGCATTCAAATTATCCTTAGTTCATAATACAGTGTCACCCAAAAACACTAATTTTAACAACTAGATGTAGATTGCAGTGATTAGGAGAGAAACTTTTTTTCAATAAGTTCAGTTTTTTTTAGGATTTTTGTGAATTTTTGTGTGGTCGTGGCGGAGTGGTTAGCCTGTCTGCCAGCTACGTGAGGGTTCGAGGTTCGAATCTCAGAGACTGCCAATTGGTTTTTACTGGAAATCGCTTTTCGCAAGGAATTGGCAGCAATTACTTTTCCATTAGAAAACCTCTCTTACTTTCCTCTACAGAACTTGCAATAATTTTTAGGTCTTCTCCATTCTTCCATTCTTCTCCAAGGTAGTTGGCAAAAATACACACCAAAACAAACTTATATTACTTTGACTTACAAGTCCTGTAAGGAATCCTTTTAATGACCACAGAAACAAGCTTTAAAACAGATTTTATTTTTTAAACTTCTTCTGGTATACTTTAACAAACCTTATAGAGGCTTCATTTAACCGAACTATCTTATCCCTAATTGCTGCTTGTGAAACTAGATTCATAATTGCATTGAATAAACTTTAATTGAAATGTTATTCAAAAAAAGGTTAACAATAATAAATAAGCCATTTGACAGATTGAAACTTTAACTTGTCAAATTTGAGAAATGGGACCTTCGCCTTATACAGGTTCACAATTGTTAGTTGAATGTCTCGTTTTATAATTTATAATCAGTCTCGTCTCCATTTTACTAACCAACAATTTCTATTTCTATTTTCAGGTAAGTGAACAAACTGTGATATTTACTCGAATGTAAGTAACTTGTTTTTGTAGAAATTTAAATCAAGAAGAGAGTCTAAACCTTCTATGGTTTGTTATCTTAGAGATGATGTCGCTTAAAAAAATATAAGTAGAGATCACTTTTGTGGATTGTTTTAAGATCTACAACTTTAGTCTCGGGTCATTTTTCGATTAAACTTACTGTTTTCAAAAAATATCCCAACAAACTCAAATTTTGACCTTTGATGCCGAACAAATTTTATAGCTGACATGGGATCGATTGGTACTTTTAATGCCTTATTTCTCATACAGATAATTACATAATTATGTTGTGAGAGCAGAGCTAGGAGCTCTAGGGCTTAGCGAATTTCTCAAATTCACAACCATGTCTTGTTAAAGAATGTAGGGGGCCTACATTTTTCTGTCGGTTCCGAATGGTTAAACGAGAGAGGGCTTTTCATCACGCCACCACACCTTGTTTCTAATGGTTAAACCTAACTCACTATAAATCTTTGACTCTATTGGAGTTTTTGTTATTTAAAATGTCCTAACTGATCGGACTATGAGCACAGTAAGTAGTATGTTTGACTGCGTAACTTGTGCACAGAGCCAACTAAATGATAGGGGTTTTGAAATGAACACCAATAACAAATTAACAACCCAAAGAAACATGGTAGTGGAATGATGAATTTGGAGCACTATTGAGTAAAAGGAGGGAGTAAGGGGTTTATTAGGGCTAAGAACAAATTCCTACCTCGGCTGCTTATGTAAGCCAAGCCATCAACGAAATATGTACGACAAAACAACTCGAAAAGCAAGCATCTATCTTCAAAATGGCTAAAAAAAAAAAGAAACAGTACTCGCGGGAGATCCATTTACCTAAGCTTATTGACGATGCTTCAGGAGAGCGATGATGACATAATTCTTGACAGATGGATACTGTTTTGTGATTTTGAACAGTCTCCTTGAGAGCAAATCCCGGAAGCTGGACCTAACTTGAAGAAAATACCAAACACTCGAAGAAGCTAGTGAAGCTGTTAAGGACTCCAAAAGAGGTAAATGAACCCAAGTGAAATACCATATGAGAAAAAGGTGGGAGACATCGGACATATGTTTCTCATCGCCAAGCGTATCCAATGTAACTGAACTTGTTTACTCTACTGAGAAGGCTAACCTTGTTGTCTTTCAGAATTTTTTGAAATCCCTCAACTGAAGGATTCAAATCATTGTACTATAGTACATATACCAGCCTTTCTTTGTTGAAGATTTCCAAATATTCATAGAAAAGTCAAAAGACGCTGCCACAATAAGGGCCAAGGATATCAACTGTCTGCGCCGGGTATTTGTTACCTGATTCGAAAAAATTAAGGACATTTACGCAGAAGAAAGGCAGAAGAAAAGTGCCCCATGGCAATGCCAAATAGGTTTCTAGTTTCTACAGTCTTTTTTGCTACGAAAAAACTAAAATATTGAAGTTTTATTTTTAAAGTTGGAGGAATACGTTTGATGGTCTGTCTGAATGTAATGGTGGCATATGAAATCTACACAATCGTTCTTGAAGCTCTTACTTATTATTCCCTCAGATCAATCCCTGAACTAGGTCCTAATAAAGCTGTCTGAGAAATTTGTCTTGCTCATTTACAGTTGTGCTGTGATGATTTGAAATTCAGACGAGAGTCAAGTAAGTGCATTCTGTGAGCAGTGCATTCTTATTGCGCATTCTTGGATCACTTTTGAAGTACTTAGAGGATAGAGTAGGGCTAACAAAAACTATCCTTCATTATATCTGATTCTATAGAGTGAACCACTCCCGTGGAAAATTGAACGTGTATTTTTGTCTTAGTGCATGGGTGTGGTCATTGTGTCTGAGAGCAAGTCCCACGATCAAGGTAGATAGCGGAGGGAGATTCAGCAGTTTTTCAAGAGCTAAGCCCAATACAGTACAGCCAAGGCATACTGTTCTTTGAAATTTGGCGACCGCGGCAAAATAACGTGATTGATCTTATCAAAGCTACATATCCAAAGGACCCTTTTCGGTAACACATCGTATGTCTTGCCAAATGCTCACTTACT
Organism: Melanostoma mellinum; assembly: GCA_914767635.1. Lineage (NCBI taxonomy): Eukaryota > Metazoa > Arthropoda > Insecta > Diptera > Syrphidae > Melanostoma > Melanostoma mellinum. Next base: position 178,400,333 of record OU612060.1, read on the forward strand.
ATGCCAAAAGACTGACAGTGGCGTAGCAGTTTTCGACTCGATATGCCTAGACCAAAGAAGCTTGTTATCTAGTATTACTCTAAGATGTTTGACTAAATTTGGTACCCATGGCGTAGTGGTTACCATGTCTGCCTGTCAACCCAAAGGTTCGTGGTTTGAATCCCACAACAGAGGCAAAAATGTTTTTCCGCTTAGGTTTTCCAGCTTTAGCGCAGACAGTGCTCTTAACCAATCGACTTGGTGGCTGCGAATTGAAAGCTCAGCGTCGTCACAACGTGTCGTCGTTATATAAGTTTGACACAGTTTGGTGCAAACTGAACTTCTGTAGCAAGTAGGTACATTAAAATCTCTTGGCGAACTGGAATCCGCTGGTCGTTGTTCTGAAGAGGTGTTCTCTTATCTGTCACAATTGCCTCTTTGTGAGTGGATTGAAAACAAAATTTGCCTCGTCACAGGCTCTCAGCATATTCTTCTTTAGAAGTTTATGAGGTTGCTGACTAATCACCAGCCAAAGCGTCAAAATGACTGACAGTACGGTTTTCGTAGCAATAAGTCCACTGCTAATGTGACAGTATTTGGTATATTGGTCGACATATTTCAAAATGGCTTTGAAGATTTATGTTATCAAAAATGTGCGTTTTTGTCGTCGAATTTGTAATTACGTTTCGAACTGTCCAGTCCAGTTTTTAAGTTTGAAACCTGGAACTTATAACATAACTAATAACTGCTGTGCCCCAAGGTAGAGTTGCGTTTACGACCATCTTTCTCATTTTCTCATATTGTCATGTTCATTCTTGAAATCACCTCAATCCTCTTCAGAGATAAAACTAGAACGGCTACGTATGTTTATCTCACTAAATTGACCATTAGTAAGTGGGCAATAGCTATTAAACGTTTATGGTAGAATGCTTCTAAGACTCGATTTATCTCTTGTCGATAAAGGAGAACTTACCCTCCTTGCGCAGTCCATGAGCTGAAATTTCATCAAAGAAGCTGAACAACTTTAATTTACGATAAATAAATATGCTTTAACAACCACCTCTTGCTTAGAAAACAAATGCCAAAATCAATCTGGTCGACACAGCAGAGCTCGTGGCATACCTTAGATATAAGATCAAGAGCCTGTAACACAAAGGTACATGTACTTGTGATAGAAGTGAATAATTACAAGCGGTGAATGGAAGAAATTTTGATAGTATTAAGCTTCAAGATTGTTTGCTTTTTTACAAATTTAATGGATATAATCCTACAGACCAGAAGATTCTCGTAACGCCAGAAAAATAGGAGAAGAATAAGACAACTGATCTCAGGGAGCCACAGAGCCAATTGCATTCCTCTTAACCATTTTTTGGGGGCGAATCGATTTCAATGGCATTTGCAGTTTTTTACCAATTTTATGTGGAACTGTTTTCATGGTCGTGTTCGGATGACTTGCCAATTCCTCACAAAAAACGTTACCTACACTTGGACAACTGTTTTCGTGTTCCTGGGACTTGAACTTCGATCTCCCATGCAACAGACAGAAATGTTGATCTTTACGCTGCGCAGAGGGCTCAAATCACATACGTTACATCACAAAATTCTTGGCCAAACATGCCAAACTAAAAGAAAACTATCCGCAGATAATTACTTTAATCTATCAGTGCCATCGTGTCGCGTCGTATATTCAGATTCCCAAACACCAACGGCAACACTTTGTTTGATCTAAAAGAGCCCACATTGAAAGTAATTTCCCAATTATTATTTCTTCCAAAACTAATTAAAAAAACAAAAAGACCCAAACGAAGTCTTTTTCTCCCAACTGTTAGTGTCTCTTACATATTCGCACACTTACATACGATTTGCCCTTCAAATGGCGCCCAACTGATGACTTTGCTGATGGCGCTGGTCATGGTGACACCAGAAATGAAGAACATTCACATAATATCCGCTTTTGCATCCATTCACCTACTTAAAGCGCACCATCTATCCGACCTTCCAATTTGTATATGGAAAACCTTCTGAATACACCCACAGCATCAGCACAATGAAACTCCCGATGATGACAAGAACGCTTACTACAAGAACTAAACATCCGATATAATTTTGTTCCGGGCATGATATCCTTGTTTCTTGTTCATCCTAGAGTCTACTATGTTTTTCAAAAGGACTCAACGAACAATGAGTAGTAAAGAAAATGATTGTGTACTGCAGCTGTGAAGCATGACAACAATAGACACCACCATCACTTGAAACTGGATAGTCTATAGTTAGTTAATTTTTTGCCACTCCTTTCTACTTTGTCCTTTGCTTTGCTGAATAATGTGACAACACAAAAGGCAAGAAAAATGCTGCACATTTTCTGACGCGCCGTTGTCGGCCTTTACTTGTAGTGTCGTGGCAACTTCGTTCGCCCACTTGTTTAACTTAAGCTAATTACATTAAGTTTTTGAGGACAACCAACACGTAAGCTTGTAAGTTTTCCTTTTCTGTTTTTTATAAAACTAATTTGAGTGGCACCTAGAAGTAGATATCGCGGTCTATGCTTTAATTGTTCCTTTTCTTCCTTGAAATAATTATATGAAATTGAAACACAACCATGAGATGCTTTTAAGTGATTATTTTGTGGGCAAGTTTATGTTGGTCGTGTTGTTGAAAACACAACAGCAATCGAAGGCTTAATGTTCACCTTGAATTATTATACACAGCCGTTTTATAGCTTTCCGAAGAAAAAAAGTTAATTATTAATCATCATCAAGCTGGTTTTCCGGCTGTTGGAGTTCAGAAAATGGGATTTGCCATGGCTTCCTGCCTTCGAACCAAATGAAAAGAAGGAAGATTAAAAAGAAGCAGACAAAAAAAAAGAAGAGAAAAATAAACGAAGGAACGGATTACTTTTCTTTTGATATTGAAACAGATATTTAAACATTCATCTAATATTCCGTGTCTGAGGATGATTATTATATTTCCCCGGAGGATGATGTGGGCGCTTGAAATCCGTCAAGCCAAGTGATGGTTGTAATAATTTTATCACGCTACCTAATTTAAACGTGATGAAGGTCATCTTTGCTTTCCGCTTAGCCACCCTGGAGGACGATTAAGAGCTTTGGATTTTATGGGTTGCTTGCTTACCGCTGGTTTTAATTGGATCATATTTTTATATATTCTGGCGTTAAAAAGGTCCTTAACGACTATTTATTCACGCTCTTAGAAATCAAGTTACCAGACGGTCGGTGGCGGGTGGTCGGTGGTGATACGGATAAAATGATGGATGGGTCGAGGAAAAAGGTTATTAGGTTAATAAACATGTGTTTCTGATGATGGATTCTTTTTTTCTAATTTGGTTTTTGATCTCGTGATCACAAATATATTTTTTATCTCCCAAGTCAACTTGCAAGACCAGCTTAGGAATTAAACTGTGTTGCGGGATTTAGATCCACAAACAAACGATAGTGGTTAAGGCATTCGTTTCTCAAAAGCTATCTAAGTTTAGACTTTTGTGTATTTTTTGAATAGGAAAACATTATAATTACCTACAAAAATCATATATAATCAGTGCCATTGAATACAAATAATTTGACTGTAATTGGTAGGGACAAAAGGCCAGGAAAAGGAATTACGAAGACTAAGGATGGGTATGATATCAATCTTTCTCCGTATTAAGATAAAATCTCTTAGTACCATAAGAATTGACCAACATTTGAAGGTTTTTCATAGACATAAAAGCGATTCCTGGTGTCTTCGTATTGGCTAGTCGATGATTGCTGCTCGCAAATCAGTTTCCCGTTTGAAACTCACAAAGCTTTGTGGTTCTTCCTTGTCAGATATTTGAGTTTCTGGATCTCGCTCTCTTCTTCAAGCAATTCTTTGAATGTGAATAACTTGGGGTTTGAGGGGCATAAGGTTTGTTTAAATTGTTTTTGGAAATCAGGAATCTGATTTTGTAATTTTGGAGGGGGCAGCAACACTGAATGGCGTCGACGGCGTCGCGTCGAGATTAAAGCAACATCTGAATGTGAATTCACATCAGAAAATTCATCTGCCAAGGTTTGAAGTTTTAATTCTCACAACGCGACTGGTTGGACTGGCTGTTGCTTCGCCTTTAAGGTTCTCATTATGACTTCTCAAACTGCTGGAGACGTAAGATCTCTGAGCCATGTCAAGAGCTGAGTTGGTCGCTTTATTCTGAAAGTCATGCCATTGAAAAGAGTTTGAAATCTTCTTCTGTTCTGATTCTTGGAATACTAACTGAAGTCAAGTCTTTATTCTGTTGTGTTTTTCCGTGAATTGAGGGGTTTAAGCTTAACATTCTCAAAAGACCCTTATTAAGAATGAAGTGCAAAACTCGGAAAAACACAGGAGCGTATTCCCAAAACTGCGTCATGCTTAGCCTTTATTAGGTACGTCCTGATCTCCTAATTTCAGCAAATTACACACTCCCTCAGAAGCCGATTCAAGCTCAAAACGGTGTGGGAATTAAACCTGCTGCTATTGGAGGGCCTAGAATCTGAGACGGCTGCGAGGCTAACTCAAACCCGTGAGCTCAGCTCACAAAGTCTTTCAAGGGTGGACAGAAAGGCTCGTTGTCCACATGCTCTAGGGCTGGCCGGAAGGCTTTTTCAGCGGCCGATTTGACCAGTGCAAGCAATCATCTGGTTACGGAAGCTCTGCACCCAGATGGGAAACTAATCCTAAGAGGGAGAGAAGGAGAAGTGATAAGATACTCCGACTGCACCTCTCCATATCCCGTTTCTTCATATGGGTTTAGAAGGTTGGTTTTGACCAGCAGGGCTACAGATGCGATAAGACATTCTGTTTACATTGGTCAAGATCAACAATATTCTCGTTGTTCAGGTAGTCCTCTTTACCAACAAAAAAAAAAAAAACCAAAGAAACATATAGCCGCTGACGAGGCTGGCGGATAAGTCGAAGTCGTTTGTGCTTAACCTGTTCCGGAGAGAACGCCTGACGATGTCAGCAAACTGCAATGACCGAAAAGCATTATGGAAGAGATTTGCCAAGACTCCAAATCGAAGCGTAAGAGGTCGTTTGAAGTTTAGAAACCACACGCCAAGATAGTTAGGGTGAGCGGTAGCGGCCTACCAGCGCATGTAAGCGGGCAATTTTTTAGTGAAGTGGTTAGGGAAAAGATTTTTGTTGCGGTTATAGGTATGAGTAATACTGACGGCCACATTTCTTCTGCCTAATGGGCACAGGACACATCACGTTCTGGTTTTAACCTGTCCTCGTAGCGTACCCAAGACCACTTCCTGAGGTAAATGTCCCATGTTAGCACCAAAACCGAGTCAAACTTTTCTGCCAAGATGTGAGATCCCTGCATCTGCATAAGCTGCAGCAAAGGATTGCAGGCCAAACAGCCAAATCCGAAGCAACGGAAGGCTTTACTCGGAATTTGACGCACACAGTGATTTCCCTTTTTCGGAATAGCTGTCATTTTCCAGTAAAGTTTCTGATAAAGAGGCGACAGTTAAGGCGTCTGATAAGGACGCCATTACTTCTGGTTTAACAATATCGTCCGATAAAGACAATAATGATGAAGGCAACCAGAGACGGAGGACGACATGCTAGGGACCTTGCTTTACTTCTAGTCTTGATTTGCCTTACATTTTCAGAATGAAATTTTGTCCGAAATGAAGCAAGCATTCAGCGTGTGGCTTATGCAATAAATTGTGCTAGAGGACAACTTTTATTGGCCCGTGTGTCGCGACCTTCACCGTCGATCCGCCCAGACTAGAATGTGGCTGCTGTAGACGTGAGTGTGAGATCAATTCACAAAATCTTTCCTTCGCTTCGGTTATCGGTGGGCTCTAGTCTACATAATGTTGAGATACCTACTTTTTTGTAATGAGATTGATGACATGGACTTAGACGACCGCCTCGGAGCTGCCCCTTCCGCTTTTTTTGTGTGGATTGTAAAGGATTGTCGTTATGTCAACTATTCATATACCATTCAAGACGTATCACTTTTCGCTAGGGAATACAAAAATCGAAGTTTCAGAATAGATTTTCAAAAATTGCGATCGGTGCAATGTTTGAACGATGAATAGTACTTGGAGATTTATAAGACGTCACCAAGTCAAACTTTCTGACAAGAACCAAGCAACCCTTTGATGTCCAAAGCTAGATATTTTTCCACGAACGATTGAAAACGAAAATGCCGAAAATGTGTCTGTACTTTCAAATCCCAGCTGAGGCCAAATTGTTTTTTCACGGTTATCGCCTTTTGCAAGGAGTTGGCAAGGCCTCCGTTAGTATCTAAATTCATTGCCATGATAAGCGCTATCTCAATTAGCCATTCGGAACCGTCAGAGAATTGTAGGTCCCCTCCATTCCTTCACAAGGCATGGTTGTGAGAAATGCGATAGGCCCGTGGACTCCTCGCTCTGTTGCGCCACCCTATTTATTTTATTATAATCTGTACTTTAGTTACACCAATTTTCTTTGTCTTATCCAATCCTTACACTATTTGAGACTATTAGTAATTTTCTACGCCTGCGCATAGCATACAGCATACACCTTTATTGAACTTTCTAGATTAGACAAGAACCATCCAAAAAATTCCTAACACTTTGTTTTCTAGCTCCTCTTCAATTACGTATACGTATACATACAACCTCCATTCGCAGTAGGTACATTACACAATGTGTCGTTCTGATATACTCCTCAGTTATGTTTCTGTGTGCACATATACTGATTTACAAATAAACCCCTTTTGTGGAGTGCTCACTGGATGTACGTTATGATCATCCAAGGGACTTGCTGACCTTCAAAAAGCAGCCGAGCGAGCCCTCTTCATTAATGGTCAAAAAGAAAAATAGTGACTGCCGACCATATTGAGATTAAAGACGACTCAATTCTCAGTTCGCTATTCTATGTCTCCCATTGAATTTTTCGAATTTTTAACCTGAAAGTTTCCAAAGCAACCCTATAGCTAAATTTGTTTAGGGTACATTATTAAGACTTTCAGCCGATATTTTCATATCAACAGACTCTTTAGCCAACCTTGACTTCTTGAATAAATTTTGAGACACTGATAATCGTCAATCTAACCAACATAAATACCACAGTTCCAACAAAAAAAATTTAATCAAAAGAGGCCAAATTCGACTCAAGACAAAAAGTCTATGATGGCTTTTGCCTTTGTTGTCAAAGATTAACAAATATTTGCACTTGACGGTCAAAAGACATCAAAAAAAAAAATACCTCAATAGACTGCCTCAAACGAGAATTTCTTTTAAACGATCAAAATGAAGAACAAACACTCGAAAGAAATGTTATTAAAATACCACCTCATGATGACAGGGGCTCAAGCGTCAAGCCACAAAATCTTTCAGACGGGTTCTATTCGAGTCCTCTGATTGGTGCCTTCTATTTTAGCCAATTCATCTGTCTGTTCGTTTCCTGCTGTAATTCGTAGATGTCATGGTACCCAACAGACTGTCAGTTTATTGCTACTACCCAATTTATTCAGTCTGTCTAGTCATTTGGTGCCAAGCATTGAGGTGGCTGTGTATAGGGTCTTAAGACTTTGAATGCAGCTTGACTATCTGCTGTTATAAAAGGCTTTCAATAAGCTTCAAAGAATCGGTCTAAAGGTCAAGGTTTTTAAGGAATAAGGCTTTGATGTCTTAACATTAAATGATTTGATAGCCCAATAAACATCAACTTCAATTCAATTCAATGCTTCAAGTTTTGAAGTGAGTGTGTGGGACATTAAGGGTTTGAAAGCCGCTCAATTGTCTGTAATTAAGAAATCCAGTCGAGAATTGGTCGAATTTGTCAGGTTTTCAAGAAATGAAGCATTGATGTCTTGACTTTTTAGGGTATAAAAGCTCATCAAAAAGCCTTCAAAAACGCCTTATCTGATTCAAATACCTTTTGTTACTTTACCTGCGTCAATTTTGCATATACCTAAGGCTTTGTCCAATAAAAGCCCTCATTTTGATACTCAAAGAGTATTCAACTAAGTTATGCGGAGGCGTAGTGCCGACAAAACTCATGTTCTACCCTCGAAAACTATCTAAAAACAGTTTACACCATTATAACCATAAAACTCCTATACCATAAAGCAGCGGTACAAACATAACTCATTTTAGTTTCTGTTGAAATTTTCTCTACCGCGCATTACGGTTAGAGATTCTCGATTCAATGTTAACTTTTGTAAAATACTTAAACAGCTACCTACTGGTTAAGGTGTTAAAAAGCTCATCCCCGGCGGGAGAAGCACAAAACTTATTTTTAAAAACCACAAAATACATCCAGCTGTGCTAAAAAATACGCTTTAAATTCTTTAAAAGCCACACTCCATTCCAAAACAATAGACAATACCTTCAAAGATATGCAAAAATACGAACAAAAGTGCCATATAGGCAAAGGCCAGTCATTCATCCATTTGTTCGCCGGAATACATCCTCCATTAAGCATCACCACAGACAACACAAAACCATTCTGTTTCTGAGAGTTAATCCTAAAAGTGGGTCATACTATGGGTATACTCTTTAAAGTTAGGCAAAAAAAAAACACACACAAGTGAATATAACCGACCCACTTTAAGGTTTCACACAAAAAGAGAATGTCTAAAGAATAGCCAAATCAAAATAACAACAAAAAGTCACCAAAATTCTAAAGAGAACAACTTGTGAAAACTGAAAACCAACCGAGACCGAGACACAGAGGCTTGGTTAGGTCGTTAAGCTTTAGATATGCACAAACTTTAGGATACGAGACTATTGAATCGAATGTTCATCCACTTTGCTCCTCTTAAGTTTCCACTTCAACATATGTTCTTCTCTTGTGAGTTGAGTTCTCTTAAGTGTGGTGAAATTCATGCAACATGCGCAGAAGCTTCGTTACAGCGGTTAACTTTGTCACTGATAAGAAGTCCTTGTACTCTGGCCTATTGAACTAGAAGTTGAATCTCGTGGGATGAGGGATGACACTGAAAATGTATGCCAACCTGATAAGGATTAAGAGAAAGGCGGAAGAGAATATGACAATTTCTCAATTAAGAGAGAGAAAAAGGATTCAAACTCACCATGTGGTAGGTTTCCGGTCTAATTTTTTTCTCAACAAGTTCACACAGTGTATTTTGTAATGCTCCTATCGCCAATGTTGGAACTCTGATAACAGCATCAACTCAGTTTCTTTCATGATGCCGTCGTCAGTCATGTTACAAACGTACTCCTAACCCCATTGTCCTAAAGGGTAGTGAAGGCAAAACAGAGTATATTCGCGTCTCGGTATAGTTAAAAAGAAAAAAACAAAAATAAAAACAAACCTCAATCCTGTAGAATTTGAAGGAATTTTCGTCGCATTTTAAAACAGAAAACCACCTGCCCCCATGAGGGGAGTCACAATATTTAATGGAAGCAAATAACGGCATTTCAGTGAATTACTTAAATATTCCAAATGTGTATCAAATGTAATTACATTGTTGCATCTGAATACACAAACATTCGGCATTTAGTAATTCGCATGAATTTTGCATTATTAATTCCTGATCGTTTGTCGGTTATGCCGCGCCGGTAGTGGTCAATAGTTAAGCGAATGAGCGGTTGTGCTATTGTGTTGCATGATTTCAACTTCTGAGGTTACATGAAATGTTAATACTGTCCATCAGGGAAATTCCCCCCGGATGTAGATGCAATAGTAGCTGGATTAACTAAAAGTGGCGCCCAACGTTGGCCGTTGGGGGGTTTATATGCATACGTATTTTGTTCTTCCACTGTTGTGATTTTTATATCATTTTTGCATCGCTTGGCAAAAAGGACATTCCAGGCTTATCTGCATTTAACTGTGTGTGTGCTGTGCAAACAGGCTTCAAGGGTGTGTATAGTGTAGTGTGTTTCTGACAAACGGGAGATAGTTTAGAACAGTGTTTCCATTGTGCCAACTGCCAACTGGAGAATTTAATATCAAAAAAATTTGTTTTGCTCTTTTGCCTCGTGTGTTTTGACATTCTCAATGTCCTGGCAGAAAATTGTTACGCTTTTCTCTGACAAACAGAGGTGGTAAGAAGAAAAGAATAAAAGCAAAGAAAAAAAAAAACAGGCAGGAAATCGGTACAACAGTCCTGGGTCCTTCCTTAATCGCTGGCAGTACATAAATCCCATTGCTGTACTCAACTGCTTGGTGTACGGTCTTAAAAAATATAGGATTACCCGAATACGTTCAGTGTGTGCATGAACATGGTGCTATCGCGAGCTTAACGTCTGCTTTACCGTAACTCACCTTCAGTTTCGTTTCGTGACGGTAATTTTTTTTTTTCTTTTATTTCTTCTCGTGTGTTTTCGGTCGTCAGTTCTTCTACTCGAGGCTAGTGCCGCCGAGCTCGTTGATAAATTTCCTCGAGAAATAATTTACCGCAGATTTATGCAGAATTTATTCAGTGCGAGGTTACTGGGGTAGGGTACTCGTCGTTGCCGTCGTCGTAGTCGTAGTCGATGATATAGTGTTGTGGTAAGAGTTCCTATACCTATACAAATACCTATTCAGTGTGAAGTATAAGCAAAGCGCAATGCAATCCAATCACCCAACAAGCGTGCACAAAATCACTTAATTTGTGTGTGGCGACAGCATAAGCCCGTTATGCAAATACGTGCCAGTGTTGAGTGTGATTATGTTGTGTCACTCCATCTTCCGGTGACCTTATGGAATGTGTGTGGTTTAAATTATCGAATCTTCCTATTTGATGCGATGTTAATGTGCATTTAATTAATTTTATACCATTCGTGTCACGCTCGCTTCTCGTTAATTTCATTACTTCCTGTGGCGCTAGTGCATACACACAATCTCACGTAAAAATTACATATATTTAATACTGCACAAGCTTTTCACACACCACCAGGGAGAGAGATAAGGTGTGAAATACAACAACTACAACAACAAAGTGTTTGACAACAATACAAAATAAAATAAAATTTGTATTTTGTATCAACGTCATCGTCATCGTCGTCGTCGTCGCCGTCGTCGTTAGTAACATCATCAACATCTACTACTGAAAGCAGTAGCCATCATCAGCAAGGATAATGGATTACGCTTTTTGGATAATTGGAATTCTCTGCACAGCAAATGCATCAGCTGAGATTATCCTTCGAGTGGACCCGTTGGGTAAACTTACTTTACATTTTTAACTTGATGTTTTTATTTTACAAATTCATTTCAGTAAATAATTCATTTGAAAAATTTATAATTCAGGACTTGCCCTTTATACGACATATACCCTATTTATTCTCTCGTCTGCCATGCTCTTATGTCGTTGTTTGTATGAAGATAGTATTTGTGTATTTTAGATTGAACTCATGCATAGGACATCATTAATTTCAATTTAGCATAATAAATTTTTAATAATCAATATATTTATGATATATAACATGTAATTAATTGTTTATAGTAATTATTATCAATCAGCATTAATGCTGATTTAAGAATGTTTTTATGTAACTATGTGTGTGTCGTATACGCACTGTGGCGATAACGATGACGATGACGGTTCGTGCCGCCCGCTCGTCATTCGTGAAAAAATAATTTTTCCCAAAAGAACAAAAGAAAATTGCGATTTCATTATTCGTATTCAAATTATGGCAAATGAAAGAGCGGGCAACAGAAAAAGGCAAAAGATTAGAAAAAAAAATATTAAAAGGCAAGGTACTTCCGCTGTCGACCTAGAAATGGCGTCTAGAGCAAGAGAAATAAAATAATCAAATGAATTGTACGTAGATTCATACCTCGTATACCACCCTCAGGTGAAAGAGTGGGTGTATAATTAAGCCGGATGGGCAAACTTTTCATGGAATTAAGTTTCATCATAAGAAATAGAACGAACAGTTGAGAGTTGAGTCGGACTTTTCTTGGGTTTTGTAGTCCAAACCAGATTATGATTATACTCGTATATTGTCCATGAAGACGAATTTGTAAGTATTTTCAATGAAGAATGTGGAGAGTTTCACAATCCTGCAAGATTGGAAAACTCTAAAAGTATCAATTAAATTTTTATTCGGTTTGTTGTTAGTCGTAGGTAGTTGGTGAGAAGTGTGAAAAGGATGTGTGTGCCTTGCAAATGTATGCAATAAAAGGTTTTGCATAAGACATATTAGTGAAGCCGCAATAGGAATTGGTTTAGTTTTATCCTTGATTTGGATAAAATCTGAAAGTTTAGAGTTGGAAATGATGCGAATATCCTCCTTGGGTATGGGTTGATTGAATTCATAAGAATCTTAAGGATCTTATGAAAATGCTTTTTGAATGTAGGATTACCTCATCCCTCCAATTGGAAGGTTGCTCTGAGCTGAGTTGATATTTTTATTTAGTTTCTTTAACTTTGGAGCACATAATAAACCCCAAATTCTAAGTAATCGTAATGCTAGGCACTTTATTAAACAAATTGAAATTGCACACAAATCAGAAAACTTTCTTTGATATGAGAGAATCGAAAACACGTTGAAAGTGCTGGTAGTTTGTTCAGTAGCAGTTTTTCCCAGAGGCAAAATTCAAAAATTGGCATCTCATGCCAATGCTAAGTTTTAATTATTATTCTTAGAACTATAACTTTGAGGAATATTTTGTGTACTCACTTTTAAGTTTTGGGTTGTATGTAGAGCCATGTTTGGAATTTTAGGCTGTTGATGTCCCATCCAAATTCAGACAATTTTCTAAAGTGGCCCAGAATAACTGTATTGAAAATGGGTCCTTTTGCAAAGTTCCATTATTTTTTCATTTTTTTTTTGCGATGACCATTTACAAATGATGTCTAAAGTCATTGAGTGGGTATGTGGTGCCCGAATGAGTAAATAGGAAGGCTATCGGATAACCAGTGGGGGTTTGTTGTTGGAAAGTCAACAAATGATGCCATGTTCTTCGAACAATTTCATAGAACGCTAAGCACAAAACAACAAACTTTTTGACATCACAATCAAAGCACAAAGCGTTAATTTCCTTTATTTTTCTCGCTCTTATGATTGCGAAAAAATGTGTCGAAAGTTTTACTATTCACTTTTGGCGGTTTAAAAAGGTGGTATTGCGACTACAGGCGCCGATACCAGCACTACGTTGTCCAACATTATGAACCGCGGTGCACAACCGCGGTGTAGAGTCTTCTCTTTAGCTTAGAGTTCATTTTTCGTCACTGCATCCGCCCTACGCTTACTCGATGATTGATGTCGTCATCATAATTGAACATTGATTCCAAATATTTAATGTTCTCACACTTCGGAAGCTGTACCCGTAAGGTGATGGTTACTATGTCTGCTTGTTAACCAGGAGGTTCATGGCTCGAATTCCAACAGAAGCCAAAACTGATTTTCCAGGGGCATCGCCTTTCGCGAGGAATTGGCAAGTCCTGCGATAGTCAGTTCATTGCCATGAACAGTGCTTTCGGAATCGGCAGAAAAATGTTGGTCCCCTCCATTCCCTCACAAGGTCATAAGACATGGTTAAGAGAAATGAGAATGATAATGAGAAATAAAATATACTCAGTCTTTTTTGGACCAAAACGGTCACCATACGTTAAGTGCTTCATGCAGCGATGTGGATCCTCACTTATGATGGTTCCATCGTCATAAGAGAAAAATGTTCTTTGGTGTTCTATGGTTTATCTTTCAACAGGAGCTTGTAACACAAAGCTAGAAGTCAACAAAAGGAAAGCCACTTGCAGGAATATGGTTCTTATAAAAGACAGTTTGAGAAATACATACTTTTAGTTCTGAACACAAACCTCAGGTAGTCAAGGACTGCAATAAAGAGCAAAGGACTCAGGGTCCTTCCATGATGGATACCTTGTATGACTTGGAATGCTCCGGTGACTTCAGCTGGACATACAACCTTTGTCACCTTCATATATTTTATTTCAATGTACGAAAATCTGGTTGGCTTCGACATTCTCATCAGAAAGCATCCGAAGTAAGGTATGTTGAATTCATTGACTTATCCCACAAACGTATGAAAGAAATTCTTGACATGAGCAAACGTGACGCAAAGTTACTTACGGACTTCTTCACTGGACACTGTTCTCTCAAGTATCATCTTAAAAACATGGGCATCAGCCAAGATGACACCTGTCGTCTCTGTCTTGAAGACATAGAAACAGCTGAACACATTTTATATGAATGCCCTGCCTTAGCTAGATCCAGGCTTTAAATTTTCAATAAAGGGTTCCCCTGTCCCCTTGATATCAGAAACACCTCTTCCTCGAAGATTCTTAGGTTCTTATATTATGACCTCAGCTTCGAGTGAACAAACCTATACACTACGTGTTTTTAAACCTAAGGGAACAGCACAAAAGATCTTTCAGGTCGGCGTGCTTGTAAAGGTAATTTTTACCTTCACGTCACCCTACATAATTTAAAAAAAAAAAAGGTATGTTGAGGTTTTCGCTAAGTTAAATCTTATAACTCAACTTGAAGATGAGCCAACTCGGGTTTCTGATAACGGAGGCCGTCAGCCTTGACCTATTTTTTTTTTCTCATCCCAAAAAATACATGGTTAAATTATCATCTCCTCTAGGCAAACTGGACAATCATGTCTAGGTTTTCCCTAACGGTAAAAAGGGATAAAGTCTCTTAAAGTAATGTGTGGCAATATGAGATAGTCAGTGTATTATCACAAGTATAGGCCGTACTTGTGATAATACACTTGTATTATAAGCACTTTTACTTTTATGCCACAAGCCCTTGAATAACTCATTTCGAAACTTTAACTGGTCATTGTACGTTCTCGACGGATACGTTGATGCCATGGCTGATATGATAACATTATTCTGAACGGCATATGGAACTTTGTTCCTCGATCCTCGTTTAGCAAAAAGTATCATCGCCAAAAAGAATGCGTGTTTCGATTCCAGGTGTAAAGAGGCGAATATCCAAAGACTAAAGACAACCGAAATTTTTTCAAACGTGTCAGAAATATCTGCAGTGCACGTATACATAAAGCCTAGTTTTTGAACGACCAAAACGGAGGGAAAAAAATACTATTGTGCTCAAAAGTAATTAAAAACTTCTGGTCTTTTGTTTAGATTATTGAGAACTCCATCACCTCATCGATCCCAAAGTCGATACTCCCGCACAGCATATAAGCCATTTCCAAGCTTGAGAATATAGATTTTACAATGAAACAGATTTTTTTCGAACTCGGTCGATTGCCGGAGTTCTCAATCATCTCAATATACATAAATCTGCAGGTCCAGATTGTATTTCCGCCGAAATGTTGTTTTAAGCTGTCAAAATCAATACATAAACCTTTCTTTCCTATTTTTCGGAGCTCTTCCCAAGCAGATGAAAGACTGCATTTGTCTAGCCTCTCCCTGAAAAAAACCCAAATCATCCCCATGAAGTTCCTTTTATTCCAATTACAGTCCTATTGGACTATCCTCCATTTCTTTCCAAGGTCATAGAAACGTTGATAAACCGCCAACTCATGAAATATTTTAAGAATCGGAAGCTTTTTAAGAACTGATTGTACGGCTTCTGTAGCAAAAGGTCCACGTGTAATTTGATGGCATATCACAAAAGCTCAAAAGCAATGTGCATTGTGCATCGATGTCCCCTATCAAATCCTATTTTGTTTCCGTAATTGCTAGCGCTGAGTTTTATAACATTATTATGCATTTATAAAAAAAAATCCTCAATTAAACGTCCAATGTCCTCTTGAACTCCTTGTTGTCTAAGTTAGACCCATATAAGATCCCTCGGATGTCGATCGAATGTTTTTCGAAGTCTTTTCTTAGGGATTACAATGTTTTTTTTTTTTTCAATAGGATCTTTATCGAACGACAGTTGTTGTCGCAATTCCTTGAATCTGCCTTTCCTTTGTACATTGATAGGAAAATTTATATAACTTTAGTAGCTTAAATGGTGTGTAGACGTAACACCCTGAGTCTACTTTTCTGCGAACGCGAACAGATGCGGCTTGTCAGAAGTCATTAGCCTACGATATGCAGCTAGCAGTTACTGCTAATAATAACAGCACCTACCAAAAAAAACTTGATTGTGTTTTGATAATTATTTGGCTATCAGATGTGATGCCAAATTCCAAATTCAATTTTTTGGCTCGATTTTAACAAGCTTTCGAAAAAAAATAAAACCCGCACTTTGAAAGCTTATAGAGATTAATATTTAAAACACTTAGTAGTAAGCTGACATTGTCTTGTTCATTTCGTAAGCAACTGGTACTCATTCGCTTTATCAGACAATCGTCTGCTGTGCTGCAACTGCAACTACAGCTGACGATTATTTGATAAGGTGGTGGGAAATTTTTATTTTCCTCTTCCCCATAGTCAAATGGGAATACATAAGAAAAAGCTGGTGCAATAAAAATGAAGTGACAGATGCGGCATGAGAGGTTCGAATTGATAATACGATTCTTCCAGCTAAGTAAATGAGGTTTCCAATTGTTTTTTGCTATCAGAAAGTAAATACAAAAAAAAAAAAAAAAAAAAAATTGCACAATGAAAAGACAACGCAATTGATCACTAGAGATAGACGTAATTGTTGCCCAGTATGTGACCAGCATGAGTTGCATCTTTACTGACTTCTGTTTCTGTTTCTCTTTTTTTTTCGTCTTTTGATGAACAGTGCAGTAGGTTAGTCGTAAAGACTTGTATTTCAGGAGTACTTTAGTTCCACTTGCAATTACAGGAATGTACAATGAGGCAAGTTTTGCTGTAAGAAGCTTAATAAATTAAAAGATGATTAGGGTGGCACAATAGAGTGGGCAGCCTTGGGGCCTAGCGCATTTCTCACAACATTGTGAGGAAATGGAGGGGACCTACGATTTGTTTCTGATTCCGTGGGGAAAATCGAGAAAGCCCTTTTCATGGCATTGAAATTGTTATTGCAGAGTTCTCCAATTACTCGCGAAAAGTCATACACCTGGAGAAATATATTTTTGTTTCATGATGGGATTCGAACCTCCAATCTCCTACGTAACAGGCTAAAATGCTTACCACTACGCCAAGGCCACAGCTTTTTAGAGTTGTGTAGAAGACGAAGCGTCTTCCTCTTATTCGTATTCCCTGAAATGCACTTGCGGCAACCAGTCGAGCTGGAGCGGATGGGTCTATCCGTTTTTCCTGTCCCAGCCATCGTGGTCTAGATGTTTTTACTCTTCTTGTTCTGCCCATGTCGCGGTCATACAGTTCGTTGTTGCATCTTCTTTTTCACATACGAGACCAAAGACCCCATTTAGAAACGGCCACCATGGGTTTCCTTACCGCCACCATGTACTATTCGGAAAGACTCTGATTGACGTCAATTTTTATTATTATACATCCAACGCAGTCGCACTGGGAACTGGGATGCTCCACCCGAAGATGACCTATTAGACTAGTAAGTGTGAGTGTGGACAAAGGGCCGAAGAAAAAAAACATCAACACTATGATGCTCGGCGAGTAAAGAAAGACTTATAGACCGAATGCCAGGGGTCTACCAGAGCTTTTTGGGAATGTCTCGGCGGGTGAACTTCAGAAGTCAAAAAAGCAGAAACTCATGAGTGATTTTAGATTTAGATTAAAAAAAAACCTCTGAATGAGCTAACCCGACATATTTGGTTTAGAGAGCTTTTAAGGTTTTTCAATACTAGAACAGGGTATTGAAGTAGAGAAGGTGGTGGATGAGCTCCTGGCGAGCCAGCTGAAGCTCTCACACCTCTGCAGTAAAGTACTGACACCGGATTATCAGGCCTTTTATGTCCAAGAGGATCCCAAAAGAAGCTGGTTTCTCTGGTGGGGGGTTAAGCAAGGGGTTAGCTACCCAATCACGTAGAAGTAACACGATGATGAAACAACCAATAGTCTCGTCTTTTTTCCTTAATCCTTTTTGGGCATCAAAGGTCTCACTGAGTTCTTAACCGACCTTGACAGAACAGCGTGAATTCCCCAAAGTTATCCTGCATAGCCGTACTATTTTTGCAAGAACGTATAAGCTAGCAGTAAATACTGTCATGCACGGCCTTGAAAAGATGTTGTATATCGAAATTATATTCCCGTGTTCTTTCCTAGAACTGCCGTTACTTGAAAATTTGGTCTACTGTGGACTTTTTTGTCTAAAATTGCATTAATAGAAACTTATCAAGTTTTCGACCTGAGATTTTAGACGCTCACACCTCACATACAGCAGACAAGTTCTCACAAAAGACTTGAGGAGGCTTATTCTTTTTGAATTATTGCAACTTGGATAGTCTCTTTTTTAATACCGGATATACGATACTGAGAGTCCATTGATCGGTCATGCTTCCTTTTGACCGTATCAACTTCTGCATGCTAATTTCCAACTGCGACCATCTGCATCTGCCATTTTATTTGATTGAAGTTTACATATTGCAAGCTTCTTTGTCGTGAAGAGGGTATTCTAATTCGAAATTAAAGTTCAATGAGGCACTCTGCTTGACAACGGAATTTGCATCTTCGTCACCGTTAAGAAGTCTGTAAACATAGTCTTTCCCAATCCTCAGTAACAACTGTGTTCTTGGGCCTTGAGTAAAGGCCTGAATTTGGGGTTTGCCAGCATGGGCTTTTTACCTTTTAGACTTTCGGATCTCATTCCTATCATGGCATCTCTCAATTTCGAATTGGCTTTCTAGGTTTTCAAATATCGGCACATGCCATGCCATACAACCTGTGTCGAAAAAGAAATGATGAAAAATTCTAAAAACGGAATTCCCACAGCACCGTCTTTGCAACTATTCAAAACTTTAGCCTCCTTTGACTTCAATATTTTTTCCCCCTTCAAACGCCATATCCAAAAAAGAAAAATGTTTATCTACTCAAGCAAGGTTTGACTAAAGCCACAACAGTGACCTAGTAAACTCATAATTTTATTTCAAAAACAATTTTCAACTACTCATTGAACAGCACTTCTAAGCTTGGCCGTTATTAGCGTTTCCGTTACTGTCGTTATTGGTCTTAATGTTGCATCCCGCTTTATCCGGATAATCGCAGACCTACGTTGAACGAAAGAAAAACATAAATTTTCACAGCAAGCCACCGAGAATAACTAAACTTACCCCCTTCTTTGGGTTGTAATGAAGGTTCTTAGGACAAGGGTTCAACCTTGGTTCTCCGTTGTCGCACTTATAAAATTCAGAGCAACTGGTCGGTGAAGGAAATTGCACAACATATGATGAGGAATCCTGCTCTTTTGGACAATTAATCTGTCCCGATACCACATACATGGCCAAAATGGCAAAAGCGCACACAACACTTGCGAAGAATTTCATTTTTACTGTAAAAAGCACCGATGGAACTGATGAGGAACTTGCTCTACCCACCATAAGCTTATATACCCGAATAGTCACTCATTCATCTTCACAGCAAAATAATCAATCAATAGATACATTATTTGTTTAGTGTTTGTTAATAGTTTGATAAGATTGTGAGGCATTTTCTGATATAGGAAATTACCTGTGCAAATTTCTAAGTGGCCCGTTTTGACTCTGAGTGAGGTTTATATATGTTCTCTTAATACGTTTCCAGAGAAAATCTTCAAAGGCCCTGTAAGATCTAAAGGCTGCTTGCTGTTAGAGCAATTAACTTTTAATTGAGTGGGACTTTGAGTTATTTGACAACCAATTCAAATGCCAATTAGTTGAAACAAGCTATAAGGTTCGATTTATTATTTGATCGAAAGGCAAACGGAAGTGCAGTGGTTTTCTTTTTTACTTTGTTTCATTAAGTGGTGAAACGATTGACGTAGGGTTTACAGTGAAGTGGTTTTTGTTTCACCAGCTTTTAGAAGATGAAGAAACTTGTTCATTTTTTTATCTTTTTGTTTTATTTAATTAATAAATACAAAACATGAAAGTAATTGAAAACCCCTTATTTACTTTCCCAAGTTGTTAGGTAAAATTGGCTTTTTTTTAGAAAAACAAATGTTATTTTGGTGGTAGGCACGCTGTTCTTGGTTTGCATGAGTAATGAGGATACAGCCACTGAAAGTAGGGAGTACTTTTTTTAGCAAATTCTTGCATAGTGTTCTTTTATTTGATCTGTGGAAATTGTTTGCTCTAAGAAGGGTCAATGATTTCTGGACAGTATCCTCAAATTCCAAACTTAACTGAATGTGATGTTTGAGCGGGCTTTTATTTGTCTTATTGGTTTCTAAAATAACAACTGCAACACTCAGACCTAAATACCGGTCCATTTAACTACCAGAGCTCAACCTTCTTTGGTATAGCTAACCAATGTTTCGAGAAAAGCCAGAAGCCGCTGGACGATAAGGAGCCTGGGTCACCAGCTCTCACTATGAGTCTTCGCCGAGTGTCTATAACTTGTTTCGAGAAAATGCAGGGCTTATACAGGAGTGCTTCGTGGTGCCTTCCCTTCCTAACTTAAGTCTCACACAATTAAATGCTTGACAAATGAGAAGAGGTACCTAGGAATGCCAACAAGCTCTCGCCAATCTTTCCTGGTACGGGATAGCTTATTTAAGATAATAGGAATCGTTTTGGTCTTAGTGTGCGTCAGTTGTTTTCCTGACAGCCATTTTAGCCTAACCTAACCTTATTAACTCAGGGGAGCAATTATTGTTCAGTCTGTCTGTTGAGAGCAGTCCCAGAAGTTCTAGGGAAGGCCCCAGCACAGTCTTCACAAAAAACACAACACACTTTACTTTCTAAACCTGTTCACTTCTGATCTAACTTATCCCTTTTGTGCTTTGCAGCCTCTGGTTTCCCCTAAAGTAGCCTCATAGACCCTTTCATTTTTATTCCACTGTAAGTGTGCGCAGCGGGGAAGTGTGCGCACTGTGGTTTTCTTGAAAATAGGGATGAAATTCGGGTTTCTGTTGATGCGTTATTCAGTAGATATCTGAACTAATCTCAAGTAAGTTGTGTTAGTGCTGCTGTCGTGTTTGGTGTTTCGACGAGAGACAAAAGAAAAAAGAGGTCCGTTTCACTAAAATATTTCTTCATTTTCAAACTGTGTCAGTGACTTGAGTTTGTTTTACAATGCAGTCAGTAGGGATTTTTTTTATAATATACTTTATGGTCTTTCCGTTTGGGTGAAGATTTTACAGTTTTTGGCAATTGTTTGTTAAAATTTGGGGGTAAGTGAACGCATGCGCACACTTACCCCAAACTAATTTTTTCACAGTCAAGTAAATCAAAACACATCATAAAATTCCTGAATAATCTTTTATTTGATTGCAAATATGTGTACATGTTTATATATCCGTGTATTTTTATATTTTTCTTAAACGAAACAGGTATGCCTCGAACGTATGATAGAAAAAATCCGAACAAAAAGCTAGTTTCACAAGCTCAATTTGATGGAGCTAAAAGGCTTATAAATCTTGGCTAACGTAAACGTGCGGCTGCATAGAAGGTGGGAATCAGCGAGTCTGCCTTGAGAATGTGGCTAATCACACAAAAGTCTACTCATGTTGCTCTCTTGTCCATTAGTCCTTTGTCAAAATCGAAGAAGACCACCAAAAGAAAAGGAAAAACCCTTAAGTCTGAAACTATAACATCAAGTCCATTTAAGCAAGATTTTTATGAAATTTTCAGGGTAGACATAGTTTAGTTCGGAGATGGTTCCTGACAAGGTTTGAATCCCATATTCCCACAGGAACAGGGTTGGGAACGGAAAATTTGAAACTACTATACAGATTTCAAAAACTTTCAGCACTATGGGTGCTACATTATCTCCCTTCATCTGTAACTTAGACTATATTTCATCCCTTTAATCCCACAGGAACAAAAACGGGAACCTAAAGTTACTTGACCGATTTCAAAAATTCTTTCAACTTTAGTATGTTATCCCTCAGTGACAAAGACTTACATTTCATTCACATATTTCTATGGGAACGGAAGATTCCCACAGGAACGGGGTTGGAAACGGAAACTTAGAAACTACTGGAAAGATTTCAAAAAATCCTTTCAGTAGTGGGATGCCACATAATCCCTCCTCAGGAAAAGGAACGAGAACGGGAACCTTAAAGTTAATTGACCGATTCAAAAATTATTATTTTTCAATAGATTGGTTAAAATCTACATTTTATGATTAATATATTAGTTTGTCGTTAATGAAACTTAAAGTTCCTCTTATGTTAATTGTTATGTTTTTACATTAATGTTTTAAGTTCTGTTAACTATTTTTTATTTTATTATTATTTATTATTATGTTTATGCTTTTTTATAAAAAAGAAGTTAACAAAAAAAAAAACAATAATCTTGATAAAAATAATTAGTTTTTTAGTTGTTAATATATATTAGGGTGCTTTTTATTTTTTGGACAAATTTTTTTTTTCACTCCCATCCCGAAATTTTGTGGAAAATACCTAAAAAAAATTCCCTAAAAATTTGAGCCCTTAATATTAACATTTAGTACTCGACCAAGGCATGCAAAGAATTCCCATATAAAATACACGTAAACTTAAACTATTTTTCTTAAAAACTCTACAGTTCAGAGGCATTTTATGGTATAGTCTAGGTCATTAGTGGGTTTTCTTTAGAATTGAATTTTCTACAAAAAAACTCATTGCGGTGAAGTCCTAACTCACACCGGCGAGGTAGTACGGGTCACCAAACCCAATTTTTTCGTAAATTTTTTGTTTTTTTGCCCCTATTGCGTAAATGATAATAGCTACATAAGAAATGTTTTGGACAAACTTGTGGGAAATTTAATTTTCTACAAAAAAGTTATTACAATCAATATGCTAACATCGTTATTTATTGAGATATTGAGCTTTTGAGTTGGGGAAGTTCGGAATTTTAATTAATAAAAATAATAATAATAACTTATTAAAATTCCGAACTTCCCCAACTTAAAAGCTCAATATCTCAATAAATAACGATGTTAGCATATTGATTGTAATAACTTTTTTGTAGAAAATTAAATTTCCCACAAGTTTGTCCAAAACATTTCTTATGTAGCTATTATCATTTACGAGATAGGGGCAAAAAAACAAAAAATTTACAAAAAATTGGGTTTGGTGACCCGTACTACCTCGCCGGTGTGAGTTAGGACTTCTCCGCAATGAGCTTTTTTGTAGAAAATTCAATTCTAAAGAAAACCCACTAATGACCTAGACTATACCATAAAATGCCTCTGAACTGTAGAGTTTTTAAGAAAAATAGTTTAAGTTTACGTGTATTTTATATGGGAATTCTTTGCATGCCTTGGTCGAGTACTAAATGTTAATATTAAGGGCTAAAATTTTTAGGGAATTTTTTTTTAGGTATTTTCCACAAAATTTCGGGATGGGAGTGAAAAAAAAAATTTGTCCAAAAAATAAAAAGCACCCTAATATTTATGCATTGAACTTTTTTAGGAGAATCACCTACATTTTGAATCTTTATAGAGAACTTGTAAGTGAAACAGCCTGCGCACACTTACCCTACACCCTGCGCACACTTGCCCCTTCATAGGGGCAAGTGTGCGCAGTTCGACTTGCCTTAATTTTCTTATAATAGCACAGCTAAATTTATAAAAAAAATTTAGTCTTATGGTTGAACGATAGTAGTAAAAATGTGTCCGTTTAATATTCAATCAACTGTTTTTGGGTATATCCTTTCTTTTGCATGAAATCCTTCTTCAAAGTAAAAAGTGCGCACACTTACCCCGAACGACTCAAATACAAAATCCTTTGTCTTCGCATTACAATAAAGTAAGGCAAAAAAAATACTGCTGTGTTCAAAAAGAAGCTAAAACTTTCGGTCTTTTGTTGAGAACTCCATCACTTTATCGGTCCAAAAAGCCGTTTTCAATGACTCCCCGTATGTCAGTTTTAATAACAAAGCTTATTTTCTGGCAGCTAAATTTGCTGCTAACTCGATACTTCCTGAAAGCATATTGGCTCCACCTGAGCGTGGGTCTGTAAATCCTGTAAAAAAACTGAACGAACTCGCTCGGTTGCGAGGGTCCTCAAAGATTTCAATATACATATACACACATAGATCCGCTGGTCCAGATAAAATCTGCCGTTATTCTGAAGAGGTGTTTCTCTTCGCTGGCAAGACCACTGCGTAGACTTTCCTGTTCTTTGAGCTGTGTTAGCGAGTATATGGAAAACTGTATTTGTCCAGCTTGTCTCAAAAAAAAAGACGAATCTTCCTCTATTCTCAATTAAGTCGCACCACCCGAATGTGGAATGATCTACCTGACTCTGTTTTTCCCCTACAATAGGATTCACAAAGGTTTAAATCCCTTCCTATTTTCCAAAATACTCGCACTGTAACACTACAGCATTATAATTTATAAGGGTATTTATAACCCCTTGATGTGCGCGTTAATTATGTAAAAAAAAAATTAAAAAAATTACCACTTGAATGGCCGTTCTTTTCAAGGTCATGGAAACGTTGATGAACTGTCCACTCATGACATATCTTGATGGACAAAATATTTGTAATGACCGTCAGTATGGCTTTCTTAGCAAAAGATCCACTGCTGGCATATCTTTCCGAAAAGTGGATCCAATCCTTACAGTGGAGAAAGTTAGTTTATTGCGCTTGATATTTTTAAAGCATTTGACGGAGTTTAGCATCAGGCTCTCTTATCAAAAATTGCTGGCTTTTGGTATTAATGGTATCTTCTGCGTTGGATAAGAAACTACCTTTCAGACCGTTCAACACAAGTTTTCAAGTTGTGTTAAGTAGTTTTGAATATGATACTCACCTTATAAATGCTGGTGTGCCCCAGGGCTCCGTTTTGTCTCCGACTCTCATTTTCATAAACGATCTCTTGTCTGATGTGAATTAGAATCCTTAACTGTTTTGCTGATTGGTATGTGTATAAACGATGATCTTCGTTAGAGTGGCCATGTACTTGAGATTATCAAAAATGATGATAATTGATTAGGTTTCTTACGACGGTATAGACAATTCTTCAACCCTTCTTATCCACTACTTACTAAACCAACATCTGTCCAAAACTAGAATATAATTCGAATATCTCGTTAGATGCTCTTCAACACTTCCGTGCTTGCTTAATAAAGTTTAGAACAGAGCGTTAATTTTTATTGGTGATAGTTCAATTGAAGGATCGATTGGTTCTCTTGAACATCGTCGAAACTTTACCTGTTTCTCCTTATTTTATCGCAGTTTTTTACAAAAGTTCTCTAGTGAAGTAGCCAGCTCCATTCCTATACCCTGTCACAGTTTAGCCCCACCACCTGCCTTGCTAGGAATGAAATATAAAGATTCATACTTTGGTCGCACCAAAGTTTTAGCCCCACCACCTGCCTTGCTAGGAATGAAATATAAAGATTCATACTTTGGTCGCATCCGAATGTGGATTGCTTTGCTAAACTTTGCTTTTTGCCAGCGATACGACTCACAAGACTTCAAAAGCAATGTGCATCGGTGTCTCCTACTAAATCCTCTCCTTTTTTCCCAAATGCTTGCTCGTTGCACCAACTAAATTTGAAAACTTCTTGTCAAAGTAGCAGAATTTGTGTCATCCTTTCTCTCAAAATGAATAAATATGGTGGTTCAACAGAGCAAGGAGTACTGGGGCTTAGTGCATTTCTCACAACCATTGTCTTTGTAGGGGAATGGAGGGGACCTACTATTTTCTGCCGATTCCGAACGGCTAATTGAGAGAGCGCTTTTCATGGCAATGAATTTACTAATCGAGTTCTTGCCAGCTCCTCGCAAGGCGATATCCGTGAAAAAATTGTTTGCTTCTGTTGGAGTTCGAACCACGAATATCCCAGTTAATAGACAGACATGCTAACCATGACGCAACGGATACCATACATCGTCTCAAAAGTGACACCAATTTTATTCATGAAAGTGCGTGCTGCTTACGATTACTTTTCTCATTGCAAGTTTAGTGTGAATTTATAGCGTTGTTCATTTGATCTGTATCCAGTCCTTTTTAGGAGAGTAATATTTTTCCTAGTATACACAAGGATTTCGTACTAACAGAAAACATAATTCCCTCAATTCGATACGCTTCTCGGGTGTTCAAGTGACTGACCCTCAGCAGCAAGAGCACAAATAGTAATCAAAGTAAATTGTGCGTAAATTAACAGAAGTCAGGAAAGAATGTCCTTTTTTTTTGGTATTTCATGCGGACTACAGATAAATTCTTAATTCATAAAACATCCTATAAGACCCTAAGACCCTATAAGACATAAAAACACTGTTGCTATCTTTCCCTTGCTCTAGTATTTAATACAAGATTGCTGTTCAAATTTAAAACTGTAATTCGTTACAGAAACAAAAAAGTAAAATATTACTGACGCCCCTTATTTGCGTTGAAAATAATAAATTTCAATTTGACTGCGGGAGTTTTTGTGTATAAAATATAAATGCAAAAAAGAATCCTTACGCTATGCTATGCTATGCTTAGTGTGTGTCTGTCTCTCTCGAATGTTTTTAGCCATCTTAATTTAAAATTTATTGTAAAACTTGGAATGAACATTATCCAAAGAGTTCTTTGGACAATAAAACAGAAAATCGGTCTTGTTTTGAACGACGAAAATCGCTAATATTACCATTAATCACGATTTAATCTGCAAATTGTTTTCTTAGCATAACGAAACGGTCAAGATATACTTACATATATTATGTATAATATTTTCTTTCTTCCTGTGTTGAGAAGCCAATGAAAGACGACCAGCGAAAGCGACCAACCGAACCGAAGAGACCCAAATAAAGTTCGTTGCTAATCAGTGAACTTTGTAGCATTTTGCCTTAAGTTTTATGGTAGCCAATTACTACAGAGAAAGTCGTTTATTTTATCTTCTTATCGCGGAACATAAATCTTAGTCCTTATAGAATCTGTAAGAATTTTACAATTGTAGCATAACTCTGTTCAGAATTTTCTATTACCACCCAGTCGTCATTATATACTCGTATAGATGTATAGAGAGACGGGTTAGATATTGCCGATCATAAATGTTCACAACTTGATGAGCATGTTAACCTAGCGAATGGGTTTTATGGCCGTCTGTTAGTTCTTTTTTTTTCCTTGTGTGTGTGGTGAAGAGTGTGTCAGATGTCAGAACCAGAAGCCTTATATTTGACCGGGGAAAATCAAAGTTAAGTATACGATAGTGAGCGTTTGCGAGTTAACATGAACTAAACATACAAATTGATGTCTTCATTGATGAGGGTGTATCCATACAGCTTTTCTGTTCTGCAGTATTTTCCAACAGTTTACCACGTTTATTTCAAATAAAAGTTATACCTTTGTGAAGGATGGGAAGAAAAGAAAAAAAAGAAAACTTGATGCAACAATGGAATGAATAAGACGATGGTGGAATATGCAAATACATTTTTGCCTTCACTTGAAAAATTTTTGCATTCTGGAAATCATTGCCATTCCAAGCACGCATCGCTTGTTTCTTTTGCTTTGAAGCATCAACGGTTTATGGATGGAAACTGATATCGAGTTTTATTTTTTGTAAATATTAAAGGATGTGCTTGAAGCTCACCGTTCAGAGCATTGGACTGCAGTGTTCTCGTTATATAAAAAAAAATAATGAAAGGAAAAATACCGTCATATGCAACATACTCGCGTATCTTATAGTCAAAGGACAAATAAGATTTTCTTGAAAATAGTGATGGTGTTTGCATATTTTGTGTTGGATAAATCAACAGATTAACTAAAACGTGGCTTCAACACTTATTTTGAAGAACCGCATCAAATGAATCGTTTGAAATTAGACGAGGGTGCACTCTGAGTGCTTAAAAAGAACCATGAGAAGTCTGCAGTTGTCCAATCTTTCAAAAGCCTTCTTCCATCAGCACAGCTGGCCATTTCTTTTGATGCTACTTTTGCAGGGCATCTAAGTTAATAATAACGCATTTGGACAGAACAGTTAAGGATAGTGTGGAACCCGTGGCGTGATGGCTAGCATTCTTACTTTTTTTGGGAGGTTCGTTGTTTGAATCCAGGAAGAAGCAAAAATGTTTTTTTCACGGGTATTGCCTTTCGCGAGGAATCGGAGAATCTGATATAAAAATTCTTACTTACTTACTTTGGTTGGCATTACAGTTCGGGGTGAACCTGGGCCTCAACCAACATCCTTCTATAACGACTTCGATTTCGGGCGAGCTCTCTCCAGTTTCGCACTCCAAGTCGGTTGAGGTCTTCATCCACTTGTTTGCGCCACCTAAGGCGAGGTCGTCCCCTTCCGCGATTTCCCTGCAATGTGCTTTCGAACACCCGACGAGGCGGAGCGTTTGTGTCCTCCGCTCTACATGACCCAACCATCGTAGCCTCGCGATGCGTACTCTTCTGGATATGTCCATGTTGCGGTACAGCTCATACAGCTCGTTGTTGTATCTTCTTCTCCACACATTGCCTTCGCATACGGGACCAAAGATCATTCAGAGAATTTTTCTTTCGAAACAACCAAGGGTTTCCTACTCCGCTTTCGATAAGGTCCATGCTTTCGCACCGTAAAGCAGGACTGGGATGATTAAGGTCTTATACAAGGCTACCTTGGTTTTAATGGTGAGGGTTTTTTTTCTCAATTGCCTTCTTAACCCAAAGAAGCAACGGTTGGCAAGAGTTATTCTCCGTTTGATCTCCGCACTGATGTTGTTAACCATGTCTACAGCGGATCCTAGGTAGACGAAGTCCTGTACTACCTCAAAGTTATGTCTGTCTAATGTGACGTTTTGTCCAATTGGTCGATGTTCTGTGTCCTTATTTGATGACAGCATATACTTTGATTTGCCCTCATTAACCGTCAAAACCCATTTTTGCCGCTTCTGTTTCGATACTCGCAAAAGCACCTATGACATCACGCTTTTTTCTTCCCATTACGTCAATATCATCTGCATAGGCGAGTAATTGTACAGACTTTTGAAAGATTGTTCCTCTGGTGTTGACGTTTGAGTTTCTTACAATCTGTTCAAGTATGATATTGAAGAAATCGCATGACAGTTTGTCGCCTTGCCTAAAACCTTTTTCGACATCTAAGGTCTCGGTGAGTTCTTTACCGACCTTGACAGAGCAGCGTGAATTCTCAAAGTCATCCTGCATAGTCGTACGAGTTTTGCAGGGATGACGAATCTAGACATGGCTCTGTACATCTCGTCTTTGTAGATACTGTCATACGCGGCCTTAAACCGATAAAAAGATGGTGAATACCGATATTACGTTCTCGGTTTTTTTCCAAGATCTGCCGTAATGTGAAAATTTGGTGTATTGTGGACTTCTCTGGTCTAAAAACACATTGATAAGGACCTATCAAGTTGTTGACGTGGGGTTTCAGACGTTCACATATTACAGCAGACAAGATCTTATAAGCGCCGTTAAGGAGGCTTATCCCTCTATAATTGGCGCAATTGTTAGGGTCTCCTTTCTTTAGGATCGGGCATACGATACTGAGGCTCCATTCATCGGGCATGCTTTCTTCCGACCATATCATGCAGATCAGCTGGTGCATGCTCCTTTCCAACTGATCTCCAGCTGCCTTTCGGTATCAAGGCCATCTGCACCTGCAGTCTTATTTGATTTAAGTTTGCATATATAGCAAGCTTAATCTCTTCTAGGTAGGGAGGACGGCATTCTTGATCATCGTCCAAGCTGAATGGGGCAATCTGCCTGACAGCGGAATTTGTGTCCTCATCGCCGTTAAGCAGTCTGCAGAAATGATCTTTCCAGATCCTCAGTAGCGACTTTGACTCTATAACTATGTTTCCCTGCTGGTCTTTACAGGCTTGAGTTCGGGGTTTGCCACCCTGGCAGGATCTTTTTACCTTTTGGTAAAACTTCCGAATCTCGTTCTTGTCATGGCACCTCTCTATTTCCTCAAACGAGCGCTTCTCATGCTGTTTCTTTTTCTCTTTGAGAATTCGGTGTTCTTCCCTTCTTCTCTCCTTGTAAATCTCGTTATACCGATCGTAATCAGCCCTCGTTCGTGTTTGCAAAAGCATTTGTCGTCCTCTTTGCTTGGCTGCATTTGCCTGCCTACATTCATCAAACCATGGATTTCGTTTTGGTGGCCGAGTGAAACCCAGAACCTCAGAGGCAGCGGTTCTGATGGCTGTTTAGTGCTGGCGGCGGATAATTGAAGGGACACTCGATTGGAAAAGGCATTGGCAATGTTCTGCAGACTGTAGCTTTCCGACGTCATATCTCTTCACAGCGTTAGTTCGTGCTGGTCGTGAACAAGATATCCTCATTCGTACCTTGGCTACAACAAGGTAGTGGTCCGATTCAAAGTTCGGACATCTAGCACACTGGAAGAGCGCCTTGCGTCGATCGCAACATGGTCAATTTGGTTGACGGTTAATTGATCTGGGGATCGCCATGTACCTTAAGGTATAAATAAAATAAATTTATGAATTTTGAGATGCGGGAAGCGTGTACTACTTACAACAAGATTTAGCCCCGCAGCAAAATCGATTAGCCTCAGTTCGTTTTCGGAGGTTTTTTCATAGAGGCTATGCTTACCGATTGTGTTTCCAAAGACGTCCTCCTTCCCTGGCTTTGCGTTAAAATCGCCAAGAACGATTTTCACGTCGTGTCTAGGGCACTGCTCATACGATATAAAAATTCATTGACCTGAAAAGCATTTTCTCGATTAGCCGTTCGGACTCGACAGAAAATTGTAGGTTCTCTCCTTTCCTTAACTAGGCATGGTTTTGAGAAATGCGCTACGCCCCGGGGTACCCGCTCTGTCGCGCCACCCTATTAATTTATTTACTTTTTATTATGCTAAGGATGGACCTGGTAGAGTGTAATGGAGGGCGCCTAGAATACTTGGAATGGAGGGGGGATCTCAAGGATCCATTTTAGCATTGTGTTTGGTGATTAGGTTTTTGGTGTTAGGGAACCTCACTGAACCATTTGGAGCTCTCTGTATACTTTATCTCACTGCTGTGAGTATTTTTCAAGGGACTTTTTCCAAGTTTGGGATAAGCTACAGCGTCCACAGCGGAAGTGGAATAGTCCAGCGTTTTCCTCTTTGTCCTCTATGACGGTTGTGCTATTGCTTAATTTTATCACGTCGCGTCGGTACCCAATAAGTTGTTACCTGGGACAATTCCAGTCAACGGAAGAGTCATGACCTGAAAAACCAGTATAGATATTCTATTTTTTTCTTGGTCTTGAACCAAAGATATCTTTTAAAGATCCTCATTGACTCAAGCCTCCTTCTATACAAGTCCCATTTTTCAACGCGAAAAATTTTTTCGCACATAAATATCATCAGTTAGCAAATAACTGTAGCAGTTAATTTTACACGATCAGAGTAATCTTAGGCTCATTTATTTGAGCAACGTGAACAAGATCGATCCATGTGGAACATCTTTGCACAATGGAAGGTAATCGGATAAAGGGTTTTCAACGACTACTGCCATAACTCGGTCATGTTAATGTTATTACAATTAGTTAGTAGAAAAAATTGAGTCCATTGACCTTGAATGGACACAGCAATTGAAAACTTCTTAGCATGCGTCCACACTATATCAAAAGGGCACCAATCGGCACCTCACGATTGACAATATCGAGTTAATGTGGGGGCGTCCCGATCGACCTTTCTCCACCGAAAGTCGACCCGAATTCGAACCAACTAAAATGGATCCGACATTGTGTGGACGCACATTTACGTGGGTATTGCTTGGGATGAACCTGGCCCTTAACCAACATCTTATAATAAAAATTTCGATATCGGGCGAGCTTTCTCCAGTTTTGCACTCCAATAAGTTGATTGAGGTCTTGTTCCACTTGATTGCGCCACCCAAGACGAGGTCTTCCCCCAATGCGATTTCACTGCAACTTGCTTTCGAAAATCCTTCGAATCAGAGCGATTCTGCTTTACATTTCCTAAAGTTATGTCCATGTCGCTCTAAAGCTCATACTACTCTTTGTTGTATCTTCTTCTCCACACATTGCCCTCGCTTACGGGACCAAAGACAATTCAAGGGTCTCTTCATCTGCTTTTGATATGGCCCATGCTTCCGCGCCATTTAGAACAACTGGAATGATTAAGGTCTTTTGAAATGCTGTCTTGGTTTTTTTAGAGAGCGTTTTGTATCTCAATTGCCTTCTTGCTTCTGGAGAGACTTATTCTCTATTTGATCTCCACTCTAATGTTGTTTTCTGGTAGGCGAACTTCTGTACTTCCTCGAAGTTATGTCTGTCTATTGTGACGTTTTGTCCAATTCGTCGTTGTTCTCTGTGCTTGTTTGATGACAACATTTATGCTTCGTTTTGCCCTCATTAACCATCGAGCCCATTTTTGCCATTTCTGTTCAATGCTTTTTCCCAATACGTCAATATCGACTGTGAAAGCGAGGAATTGTACAGTAATTCGAATGATTGTGCTTCTGGTGTCTACATTCGATATTTGCACAATCTTTTCAAGTATGATGTTCAGAAATCACATGACAGTTGGTCGCCTTGCCTTAATCCTTTTTCGACATCAAAAGTTTAGGTAATTTCTTTACTGACGTGATCGTGGATTCTTTAAAGTCATACTGCACATAGTCTTATGCGTTTTGCAGGGATCAAACTCGACATGGCTCTGTGCGGCTTGTCTTTCTAAAAACTGTCATATGTGGCCTAGAAATTGGTCACCATCGATCGGTGTTGTACTCCTGAGTTCTTCTCATGATCTGCCGTAATGTGGAAATTGTGAACTTTTCTGTTCTAAAACGATATTAAGACTTTCAAATTGTTCACGTTAACGTATTTAATACAGCAGAAAAGATGTAATGAGTGATGTAAATGAAGCGTATTCCTTCTTACTGACCCAATTGTGAAGGTTAAGGTTCTCCCTCATATGCTGATTAGCTGGTGCATGCTCCTTTTCAACTGATCTGAAGCTGCCTTGTACGTCTCGGTGTGAAGATCATATGAACCTGCAGCTTTATTTAATTAAAGGGTGTAAATGGCAAGCACATACTTTCTTCTAGGTCAGGATAACCGCATTCTTGTTTATCGTTCAAGTTGAATGGAGAATTCTGCCTGTCAGTGGATTTTGTACTTCATCGTGCGTCCTTAAAGAGTTTGCAGAAGAGGTCTTTTCCGATCCTCAGTAGCTACTGCGACTCTGTCGCTTTCTTTCCTTCCGAGTTCTTAAGGGTTTGGGTTCGAGTTTGCCTTTTGGTAGAACTTCCGAATCTCATTCCTGTCATATGGCTTCTCAAAATTTCCTTAATCGATCGCTTTTCATGCTGCTTCTTTTTATTTTTGAGAATTCGGTGTTCAACCCTTCCTTTCTCCTTGTAAGCTTCGTTTTACTATGGTGAAAGGCAATCCCTGTTCTCTTTTGCATCATCATTTGTCGTGTTTTTTGTTTGTCTGCATTTGCCTGCCTACATTCTTCATCGAGCAATGGGTTTCATTTTGGAGGCCGAGTGAAACCCAGAACCTCAGAGGCAGAAGTTCTGATGGTTTGTTGGCATTGCTACTACGTCAGTGGTCTTCAATATTTAGTACTGGTGGCATAGGTGTCAAGGACAGTTGAAGGGATACTAGATACTAAAAAATGAATTGGCAATGTTTTGCGATTGAAGCTTTCAAAGTTATAAAGGTTCACAGCGTTAGTTCGCACGCGTCAGGAACTTTGGTCTTTGGTTCTATGACTCTTACAAGGTAGTGGCTCTAGGCAATTTTTGCTTTCAAAATGTTCGAAATTCAGTACACTTTAAGAAAAAGAAGAATGGTGTCTTGTGTCGAGCTCAGCATTGTCAATTTGGTGGAAGGTTAGTTCATCTTGGGATCGCCATGTTTGAATTTTCAGATGAATTTTATAGGACGCGGAAAGCGCGTGCTACGCAGAAGAATCGATTAGCTTGTTATACAGGCTATGCTTACCGATTGTGTTTCCAGAGATGTCTTAATTCTCTAGTTTTGCGTTAAAATGGCCAAGAACGATTTTCACGTCATGTCTAGGGCAATGCTCATATGTTTCTTTGAGAGGCTCGTAGACACAGTTTTTGGAATTATTCTCTTTCTGTTCTGTGGGGGTGTGCGAATCCTTAGCTGAATCCGTTTAACCAACGATCGAGAGCATCGAAATTTTTTGAATACAAACCCTAAACCCTGCAGAGATTGATTGAAAACTACAAACTTATAGGGTGACACAACAGAGCAAGGAGCCCCGGAGGTTCAAAATTTTTCTCAAAACCATGCCTTTTTAGGAAATGGAAGGAACCTTATATTTTCCTCTGGTTTCCGAACAGCTAATAAGAGAATAGACTTTTCATGGCTAAGAATCTACTATCGTAGGACTTGCTAATTCGTTGCAAAAGGTGATGCCCAAGAGAAACATTTTTGGCTTCTTTTGGGATTCAAACCACGAACCGAGAATTATCATTTGTATGAAAATGAAATTAATTTATGTACCTACTTGCTTCTCATTTCGTTTTGAGTTTTAAATCAAAAACCGAACAAAATTCCACCCAAAATATGTACAACATTTTTTTTCTTCTCATCTAAGACTACGAACCCCTGCTGAGATTTAAGAAAAAAGTGTGTGATTTATTTCCGCTTCAAATAGGCAATTCCCATAGCGCAAATAAATACAAACTTTGAACCCCCAAGAAGGCGAGTCATTAGATCTGAACAAATCTCAGTTTAACTTTCCTGAAATACAAAATAAGAAAAAACACGAACATGTGTGAAAATCAAACACACGCACTACACAAGTGTTTTTCTAACACAAATACAACAAATTCCACGACAACATTCTTCCCCAACGGCACCGGTCGACGCAACGCAACGCGCAACACTCCACCCCAAAAGCCTAATCGAAATATTTGCCTTTAAAATCTGTCACCATAAACCAGGTACAATGTTCGTTGTTTCAGAATTTACCCACTTAGTTAATCGTATCTAATTACCTACAGTTAATTTTGCGCAAGATTTATTATACCATGTCACAACTCAAACAACCCCACCCCCTAAACCGCACCCGCTATAAAATACACTTCCTATACCATTTTGTATATTTATATACAAACAATACAGCACTGACATATGTGTGCAAACATTAAAAATTAGCACCATCAGCTCTCAACACCAACACAAAGGCATTTCTATACTTTCATCTACGAGTAATGTGCCCTTAATGGCTTTATCCCCAGTTGAAGTGCGTCTAGTGCATGTGTCACCCAAAAAGTTTAATGCCAGGATGGCAGCGATTATACCTACATAAGCAAAACATCTTTGTTATATACAATTAACATAAATTTCCATTTGCTGAAGTGCGAGGAACGAGGATAAACCACCGTCGCCGTCGCCATTGCCGTTGGCAAACGTCACTAAACAGAAGTAGACACTTCAACATCTTGTTGTCCTTGTAAACTTTGCATGCATCTTTTAGTTTGTCAGACAAAGCCTAATGGTTATATGATAAGCATTTAGCTTATTCCGCAGATTAGCTTCGCAAAGGCTTATGGCTTTATTAAATCTGAATTGTTAAATCCGATTTCAGCACGAAAATAACGTGGTTGTCATGACACATGTCAACTGGTGAGCGAGGCAATTCCATCCGTCAAAGTCACAAATCGTTATAAAAATCAATTTGTTTTTTTTTTCCTTTTTTTGTTAATAAATTGTACGCCTTTTTCAATTGAAAAATGAGGGAAAAGTATTAAAAAAGTTAACCTTGCCGATGAGGTAACTTTGGCCGGGAATTAGGGCCTATTTTAACTGTTACAAGGTCTGCTGCCAAGGCTTTCAGGCGTTCGACAAAAAAATGCTTATATTTTTATTTTTTTCATTTAACTCATAGGCGGTGTAATTATAGTGACAAATTTCGACCGCTAATTGGGTGGGAAACTGAATCCTTGTTAAAAAATTAATAAAAAAAAATATACATAAAGCAATTTCAGTGGCGCCCAACGAAAGACAAAGAATTTTATGAATAAATTTGCGTTTTGCCTGCCCTCGTCGAAAGTCCATTCTTTTATTACAGGCATTTCTTTGGTTTTAATTTTGTGTTTTTATTACCGAGATTGTTTTGTAATTGAAGTATGCTGTGATGATTTACATTTTAGCATGGCGGAAAAAACAATTTCAATATGCATAGCTCCCTCATTAGATTTACATTTTCTGAAGTTGTTTGGCTTTGTCTAGAGTTTGTTGGCTGTTTTTTCCAAACAAAACCCTACAAAAGAATCCAGAAATTGTGAAGTTGTTTTTTTTTTTAGAAGAACTTTCAATGCCCAGTTTTTTTTTTTTTCTTTTGCGTAAAACAAATGTTGTTCGGTTTTGTTGTTTTGTTTATTTCATGGTAATTAGTTTTTACACCCGTGAGAAATGAAGTTTTTATTTTATGACCGATGCGAAGTTGGAAAAGTTCTAGATAGCTAGGTACTACTACTGTACCCTCTCATAAAAACCTCACAAAACCGATGGGTATTTTCAGTGAAATTTGAATTCACTCGGAATACCACAGACAACTTTTCAGTTTTAAGCCGTTCAAATTATTTCTTGAAACAAGTTCAATCCAGAGATTTGCAACCATGAAGCCCTTTGGCTATGGAGCTCAGTTAAATTTCCTAAAAAATTGGTCTGGAAAGGAAAACATTATTATTTTGTTCCACTCAAGCAGTGAATGTCTAGTTAATTTTTGTAATGCAGTCCAGTCGGTTGATAAGTTGTTTCTGCAACAGAAGACCGCCCTCAGTTTGATGTCGGATTCGGGTACTTAGTTCAACTCGAGAATAAAAACAATGCCAAATGTTAAAAAGTTGGAATTCAAGAAACCAATAAAAATGATGGCGCAACATAGAAGCGAAGCCCTCGGCCTATCATATTTTTCACAAATATATCTTGGGAGGACAAGAAAGTGCCCTACAATTTTTTCCCGATTTCGAACGGCTAAACGAGAGAACGCTTTTCATGGCAATGAAATTACTATCAGAAGACTTGTCACTTGTTTTGTTTTTGGTTGAACCTTGAACCTCTCATGCAACTGGGGGATATGATATGCTAACCATTACGCCAGGGGCACCACTGTTGCGATCTTATACGAACTATGTAAGGGAGTACTTCAATTAAAACCCTCCTTTACAAATTAGGGTCCATTTTGATTCTATGAAAAATCATATGTTTTCTAATAAATAATTATTTTATTTTAAAAGCAGCCTTGTTTATTTTTAGAAGGATTTAACTTGAAGTTGTTGGCAATTCCGGGAGACATTTAACACATAAGTTTCTAGTGTTGCAAGGGCAACAACATCTGCCACATCCATCGCAGGTGGTTCGGCCCCTTTTTTTTGTGATCGTTTCAAGATCACTATTCGTAACGCCGGAAATGAAAAGAAGAAGTGCGGTTGCGTCCAGAATTGAAATAAGATGGCATCAACGACATCACCACATCATATCCACGACCAAGTCCTGTACTTTGGTCAGAGCTTCCAGTGTAGATAGGAAACTTCAATGGATAGCCCGTTCAGCCAACAAAACTTCAAGCCCTATTTGGCAAGCTTGATTGGCATGTATTGGGGAAATTCAATCCTTTATGAGGTCATAAAATTGTTTGATTACTCATAATTCATTACTGATTATGTCACGATGTCCTTGAACCCAAATCAAAGTTATGGTGTTCCATAAGTTCCATAAGTTGTTGTCCTGAGTAGTCTTCAATTATTGCGACAATTTTCTGCTATATTGGATGTTGCGACAATGGAAGATAAAGCTTCAAAAGCCGCCTTGGTGTCTTTGACGATTTGTATATTTTTATTGATCACGTTTTGCCTAGCCAAGTGTTTTGCGGCCTTAAAGATTATTGGAGAGCTTTGTTGATCTTTTCATAGGAGGGTTATCTGAGAAAATGCCTGACCTCAACCCCGTTCGTTTTGGTACCGCTTATGAAAACGGAGACGTGATTTTTTCTATAACCCTGCTTAAGTGTTTAGCTCTCAGCGTTCTCTTGTCAATGTGAATGTTTGTGGGCCACTGGATTGAATTCAGTATGCGATGTGAAGTGAAGTTTGAATGTCTATATCAGTATGATTCATAATGCTTTTGTGGCCTGATATGCCTGTTTTCCAAGTATTTGAGTGGCTCTTTAGTGAATAAGCCCAGGGGAGCCAAAGACAAGAATGAGGAGAGCCAAGGACCAAGAGTTGATCCTGTTTCATTCAGTGAATAGTTTTGGGACCAGGTCCCGATTTTTCCCAAAAAATGCTATTACAATGCGCAAGGGCGATTTGAGCCTTTCTTGCTCTCTATTAAACTTTCTTTCCTTTTGAGTTTACGTTCAAGGACAGTTAAGAGATTCTTCGCCGTATCGGGTTAAGTGTATTGGTATTCCGTTAGCGGTGGGCTTAAGTATATCTAAAACTGTACGTTTTCTCGTGAGCAGAACATGGTCTGGTTTTGTAGTGTTGGCATTTAGGCAACTTATGGCCTAGTTGATGAGTTTATACAGAACTGCCTGAAGGAGCTCTCAAAGTGTTGTTTTTTAATTTTCCTGAAGTCATGATGACAATATCATAGGCATAATCTAGCACTTTTTTAAGCTCAGACCCTATCCAACCAGGATCTATTTGACTATACTTGGAGCCAGAGTAATGCAGAAAAAACTCCTTCTTGCGGTGTGCCTCTACACTTTTTACCTTTAAGAGCGCTTGCACCCACTTTCCTTCAAACTATTCTTGTTTGGAGCATGGAGTCGGTCCAATTTGACAGCATTGGCTTGATTTTTACGGAGCTTTGTGTCTGACGAAACGCTCTTCATTCAACGTTGTTTTAGACCTCTTTTAAATGAAGGAATGTAGCCAAAGTGTATTTTTTCTATTAGATTGACTCTTCAATGGTTCCGATTACTTCATGAAGTGCAGTCTCTATTGGTTTGCCCTTTATAAATGCATGTTGTCCTGTATAGATTACATTATTGTTCAGTTTTGTTCAGATGTTTCTATAAGTAAGTCTAGAGTCTTGAGAAGAATGGAAAATAGGCTTATTGTTATGAAATATTATACTTCAGTGTGTGAAGGCTTTCCGGCTTTGGGAACGAATATGACTTTTACTTCTCTCCAACTAGAAGAAATAAAAGCGAGGTTTACCAACCAACTTTATATTTCCACAAGGATCGGCATAATCAAGTCTTCAGAGCTTTGGAGCGTCATTGGAATAATGCCGTCTGATTTATTGTATGCAGAGAATGAGAGAACTCTGTTTACGCACATACAGGCTAATTGCTGGACTTTGTTAAGAATTTCATAATAAGTCACTTTGTCTAGAGCAGTTAATGGCCAGATAATATCAGTACACCGCCTTGTTTTGTTTCTCTACTGACAGACCTCTTCGTAAAAAGGCTCTAAGAATTGAGTTGATTCTCTTACTTTTTAGCATAAGATTTATCAGCTCGACGAGTGAGTTATCTACATGAAGATTCATCAGTTTCATTGTAGTTGACAGGTTACTGACGTAATTAAAGGCGCAATCTATGCAAAAAAAAAGAGTCCTAAGTGTATTTTTAGTGTAATTTGGAATATATGTTTGAAATGGGTAAAACATAATGAAGAAGAAGGCAGAGTCTTACTTCAGTAAAACACTCTAACCACCAAAAATCCAAAGCTTTAGTTTTCTCCTTCCTTCTCGTCATATTCGACTCAGATGTCCACTCTTCCCGCAGCTGTAGCAAGTTGTAGTTGCAATTGTAGAACGGTGAACTCGAGTAGTACACAGCTTAGCATGTTGAGTTATCCGATTGGTTGCAATCTTTGGAAATGTGTCCAATTACGTTTTAGCGATTGTTCGGACTCCTCAGGGCATGAGCATAATGTTCAGTTTGGTTTCATCGTCACCATCGCGTTCGTCGCGTCTATCTCTAAAAGAAAAGTTACACACGCGGTCATAGTGACCTGAACGATTGCATTTGTAGCATGCTGATGATGATGGTCACCATTACATTTCTCAGGAACTATAAACAATAAACCGTAGCAGAGCACAGAGAGAGGCCCGTTGCTTAGTGCAAATCCTACAATCATAGCTTGTGGGCAATGGAAGGGACCTACAATGTTCTACCGATTTCAAACGGCGTGGCGGAAGTGACAACCAAGGTATGCGTCGAGTTGAATTGTGTTATATGAGTTCGATCAAGGCGTTGGTAATGAAAAAAACAAATCGTGTGATTCGTGTTGGTTCGTTCAAAACGAGAGCATTCAGTTTAATTTCATGAAAAGGTTTTCCTATCGGTCAATTTAAAATGAACTCATTGCAGTCGTTTGAGCTGAAAATCTCATGGTGTTGCCATAACTCACGTGAACATAAGAAACGAAAAACAAAACGAGAGGCATGGCAACGACGTATTTGAAGTCAACATGAAATGGAATCGTGCTTGATTATTTTTTTAAATAGCTCTAGCGATTGTGTAGACCTTTGAATCAGTTAAGAGAAGAGAATTCGAGAGATACACACAACACAACAAATCATTAATTTTCTGTAAGTAAATAAAAAGTGGCTTTTGGCTTTTGATGAACTGAGCAGATAAGCAATCGAACGTGGTCAATTGGAAATATGTGTCTTAATCTTAAACCGTACCTATATTTGTAGTGCCTTTTGACGAAATACAACATCAGGTATTATTGCCAATTTAAATTTAAACCTCAAAAGGACTTTTACCTATCCAATATTATCCATTCACATGTTACCGGTTGGGAACATCTCCCATGTAGCCCAGCTCATTAGTCTCCCCATAACGTCCTTAAATAGAACGACAAAACACATGGACGATAGATCCTTCAACAAATCAAAGCCTATCACCCACAAAATCAACTAACGTGCCTACTTTATCTTAACACACTGATTACTACCAATTTTTTGTGT
Organism: Melanostoma mellinum; assembly: GCA_914767635.1. NCBI lineage: Eukaryota > Metazoa > Arthropoda > Insecta > Diptera > Syrphidae > Melanostoma > Melanostoma mellinum. The sequence goes on from OU612060.1 coordinate 178,441,014, forward strand.
ACACATTAATGAGCACTGTCCCCTGACGACAGCAAACCAAATACTCACTCAAATGCATTCAGTTCTATTTGACATACAAATCACTTTATTAGTTGATCAGGAACTCCATTCAAATGGTTAAAGGAAGATTCTTTATGTCTTCATTTTATTTTCTGCGCTCCTGTTGACCTTCTGTTTGTCTTGCACTCTCGAAGTAGTCAAAGGAAAAAGTTGAATAGCAACTACAGTAGCCAGCCACACCTTGCCATCAACTAACATATACATTATGTCTTTAATTAAGAATTTCCCTATTTACAGAAATCTAGTTCATGAATAAATTAATTATCCGCCTAGAGAAGCATCTCACCTTGATTAAAGTCCTTAAGAAACAGGATGAATTCAAGTAGATTCTTCTCCTCTGCCATTCTGTTTACCTTCCATGTGTTGCTCATTTTCTTTTTTTGGTTTTATTTTCTCTTCTTTTTTTAAGGGGAGGAAATTTGGTTTTTAGTGTAATTAAGAATCACATTCACCTGCTATGCCTTTATCTATCTTTTTGAAGTTCTTGTGTGCTGTAAGTTCGTTTGCTACCTTGTTGCGTCCTTAGCACCAAGAACAAGACGATAGAACGGCGCGGCGTTTTACTTTGCCTGTGGCTGTAGGTTGTTTCAGTTTAAAAATTAATTGGAAATTAAGTTTGGCGTGTGTTAGTTAAGGCTTGACATAGTCCTTAGTCCTTACCATACCAACCTACTGATTCACTTGATGAGTGTAAACATCAAGTTTTTACCTAATGACGTCGTGGTCGCGGGATGGTATACCATAGTCTCTCTATAATTAATGCTGCTGTGCTGTGAATATGGGTGAAACGTATCTTTAAGATAATAAAACTGTGTGACTATGACTATATGACTTTGAAGACAATTTTTTTATTGACTTTGGTCTACAAGTTAAGTGGGTACGGTTTTTGTAAAAGAACTGGCCTCAGAAGGTTTCTAAATCGTGGCAAAATGTGTCTTGTCTCTTGAGGTACAATAGATTTACCACCTTTCTTTTTAGATTAGTAAATAATCTTAACCGTTGATTGTGGTTTGAACCTCAGTCACTATAGATTTTGGTGCATATTTGAACACAAAAGTAGAGTAACTGCAAAATTTCCGGTGTAGATTTGAAACCAAAAGATAACCTTTTAGGAGTGGGTTCTAATAGTTTCTTTTTAAATTGTACATTATTTTGACACTTAGAGCTGGATTCCATTCGAACTTTTAACAAAAAGGCAATATTTTACATCCTTGGAACGAAATAAGTAACTACGCCTGAACAAAATTGGGAAATGCTATTTGCCTAAGTAGTGCGTTTTTTTTTAAAGGTGTCTTGGCCAAAATGAAGAACCCATTGCGCGATTGCGCCGCTGTATGGAGGTTTGTGCTAAAGGCAATGTTAGTGGACAATCGCCAAAGTATAAGTCAGTCATTCAAAGATAGAATGTGGCTGCCGTAACCGAGAGTGTGCGACTGAATCCAAGAACACGTTTCTATTCGCCTTGGTCATCAGTGGGTCCTACAAATAATGAGCAACGTTTCTAATGAGATTGATGACATCGACTTAGACAACCCCTGGTTCAAGCAGAATTGTAATCGTATGTACTCTAAATTGCCGAATCGTTTATCAACCGATATCAACAGTTTGGGAAACATTAAGGCACTTATCGTCCTTCAGGAGTTACTGGCAAGTCGTCCCACTTAGCAGTTCGAGTTCGGATAAAATTTTAGATCCTTGAAGTGCAATTGGCCCGAGAGTTTTTTTTGTGCCCTCTATTGCTCTTTTTTAGTCATTTATTTAATCAACAGTTTTCTGGAGCTTAGGTATCCAAAACTTTTATCCCCTACAGTTGAAGGGGCGTCTCTATATGCACACAACGCCAGCTTACACAAATCTTGTGATGGGAGAAACAGGATCTTGCATTTCTTTTTTGTTCGTTTGACACGACCTTTTTGAGTAATTTGAGTAAAAAAAAAAACAAGTCGTGTAGTTCGTGTTGCTTCGTTTGAAAAGAAACAACTCAATCTTTTTAATGACAAAGGAGTAAATTTGCAAAAAATGCTCTCTCCAGGCAGCGTGGTGCCAAGAAGTTCTTCTGCAGTGATGATACCGTTTCTCTTTTTACAATGCGTTGCTTTGTAAAACATTTTTTTACCTTTTTACCCTTGCATAAAAAAACCTGGACCTATTTTCTGTGTTGTCTGTATTCCGTCATTTCGTTTCTTAAGCACCACTTGTCTGCTCGTATCTTTATATTCCAGTGTGAAACTTTGCCCAGTTATGCTTCCATCATTCCAGTTCGTCAATCATGCCTTTCTTTTTGCTATAGCACTCCAAGTACGTGTAGAGCTGCCCGAGAATTTCTGCACGTCCCAAGATCAATACCACGGATAGGAGTGGTAGCGCTTGTCAGGGTAGTGTCATCAATTTTCACAAGTTTTTTCCTTATGATCAAAATTCAGCGACTCATCATTGACTCTTCAATTGCAAATTTTTTATTTCTCTTATCGATTCGATTAGAAGTAGGAAATTGAGTAAAGTTAGTGACTAAATTTTGATTATTTCTCAGCTTCTAAAAATTCAAAATGTTAAAACATATCTAAAAATGTCATACATACTTCTCTTTTTTTTTAATTTTTTTTTTTATTCTTTTGTTTATGAAGTTGTATTACAAATTGACCATGTTGCGATCACTCTTCCAGTCTTATAGATGTTTAAATTTTCCGAGGGACCAACTTCGACTCGGGCCACTACCTAGTTGTAGCCAAGGTACGAATGAGTATATGTTGTTCATGACCCGTGCGAATTAACGTTCTGAAACGAAATCCCGTCAGAAAAGTACAATTGCAAGGGTTTGCCCGTTCATTTTCGAATTAAGTATCCCTTCAACTATCCTTGAATACTATTGCGCCCATTACAGACCAGTGGCAGCAATGACAACAAGCGATCAGAACTTAAAAAACGCAGCAAAAAAAAATAGGGACAGGTGTTATGTAAAATAGAACAAATGCTGCTTTCGACGATAATGGGATTTACAAGGCGAAAAGAAGGAAATGAGACTAAATCCTCAAAAAGACAAAGAGAAGTGCTCGTTTGGGGAATTTGAGAGATGTCATGACAAGAATGAGTTTCGGAAGTTTCACCGAGAGGCAAAAAAATCTTGCTAGGTTGGTTAAGCAGGAACTTAAGCTTGTAAAGTCCATCATAGTGTGCATCTATCACAGTGATAGCCAGTGAAGCCACAGTTCCTACCGAGGATCTGGATAAACCACTTCTGCAGACTGCTTATTGGAGATGAAAACCATAATTCTACCGTCAGTCAAAATGCCCCAACCAACTTGGACGATGATCGAGAAAGCCATCCCCCCGACATAGAAGAAGTTTATCTTGCCATAATGCAAACTTTATTTAAATAAGACTGCAGGTGCAGATTGCCTTGATGCCGAACTTTTCAAGGTAGGAATAGATCAGTTAGAAAGGAGCATGCACCAGCTGATCAGCATGATATGATCGGAAGAAAGTTTGCCCGATGAATGGAACCTTAGTATCGTATGCCCAATCTGAAAAAGGGAGAAGCTCACTATGTGCCAACTATACAGAAATAAGCCTCTTTAACGTCGCTTACAAGATCTTGTCTGCTGTAATATGTGAACGTCTGAAACACCTCGTCAATATAATTTGATAAATCCTTATCAATGTAGTGTTTTACCAGAAAAGTTCACAATAGAACAAATTTTAACATTACAGCGGATCTAGGAAAAAATCCGAAAATGTTTTTATCGATTTCAAGGCCGCGTATGACAGTATTTTCAGAGACGAGCTATACAGAGTCATGTCTAGTTTCGGCATCCCTGCAAAACTCGTTCAAAATGCTGAGCATGGGACCACGGAAGCTGATATCGTGAGGTTCATTAGCAATAATCTTGGATGTTCCGATGTTGTCTGCAACCAAATAGTTCCTTGGAACTTAAAAAGATCTGAGTTACAACATCTCAACTTTAAGGTCAGTGTTCCCGAAGAATTCATTCACGTGCTACTCAACTCCAACAAATGGCCTCATGAATGCTTGGTCCGCGAATTTTTACCTTCCAAGCCTAGTACCAAGACAAATCAGAATTTTCAAAGAATCAGACACAGCTTCGGAAGGAGTTAAGAATTTTTTATCAAAATATGTCGGGTATGAGAGGTGATTTGATTGAGCTTCGTCGTGCCACTTCTTCGTGTGAGTTCAACATTATTGTGCTTGTCGAAACATGGCTGAGAAATGATCACCTTGATGCGGAAATTTTTGATTCATCGTGGCAGGTTTTTAGATGCGACCGGACTCTAGCCCCAAATCAAAGCAAAGGAGGCGGTGTATTATTGGGAGTTCACACTTCCCTTTCCTGTTTTCCTGTTGATATCCAGCCGTCGGCGTCGTCTACTGAAAATAATTTGAACCAACAAGTATGGGCCAAGGTTTCTGTCGAGGACAAAAATATTTACATTGGCTGTTGTTATATTCATCCCTGTCAGCCTGCTACCATTTACGAAACAACAACTTCAACTGCATTATCTGTTTTGTCTACTCTCGAAGATAATGACGACTTTTTCCTTTTTGGCGATTTTAATCTTCCTGGACTGAACTGGATACCTTGCGAAGATAATAACTCGATCTTCGATCCAATCAACATAACGACTGAGCAGCAATCGCTTTTAATTGACTTTTATACCAAAAACGGATATAATCAAATTTTTAATTTAAAAAATAATTTTTCAAACGTTCTTGATCTTGTGTTTACTAATGTTTGCGATAACTTTGTTTTAGAAGAGACTTCATCTATCATTTTAAACAAAACTAGTGTTTTCCACAAGTCATTCAAAATTAGCTTTTTCTAAAGCGATAAGACTCGTCCGAATATTGATGAGAAGAAATTATTCTTTGATTTTAAAAACGCTGATTTTCATCAAATCAACTTATTGAATGGTTTAGTGAACCCTCTACAGTAAATGAAAAGGCTGTTAAGTTGTATAAAGTTTTAAATTCTGTCTGTGAAAATCTTGTTCCTAAAAAGATTATCACTTCCTCTAAAGCCCCTCCCTGGTATGATAAAGTTTTAATTAACTTAAAAAATCGTAAAAACAAAGCTCATCGTAAATGGACAGCCTCGGGCAATTCTCCTGACTACGAAACTTTTCAGAGTTATGACTCTGAATTCAAATCGTATGACAAAATATGTTATGACCGTTACGTGGTTGAATCAGGATCTCTTATTAAAAAGAATCCCCGTCACTTTTATAAATTCATTAACAATAAACGTAACGTAACTAACTTCCCTTCTACGATATACTCTGAAAGTAGTGTTTGCACGGAAACATCTGATATATGTGAACTTTTTGCGTCTTTTTTTGAATCTGTGTATTCAAATCCAATCACTTTTGACAGCAGTGACTTTAATTACATTACGGATCACAATGATAGACGAAGCCCTATCTCAATCACTATGAAAGACCTTGTCCATAGTCTTAGAACCATCGATGTTAACAAAGGTAGTGGTCCCGATGGCATTCCTCCTTTGTTTTTAAAAATGACCGCTTTCTTAGCCTTTGCTTCAACTTTTCAACCAATCTTTGTCTAATGGGGTATTCCCAAACACGTGGCGTAACTCGTTTCTAACGCCAATATTTAAAAACGGAGACAGATCCAATATCAAAAATTATCGAGGTATTGCAATCCTGTCAGCTAGCTATTCCCAAATTATTTGAGAAATTGGTAACTGACAAGCTGAACGCGGAGCTGATTTCAGTTTTAAGCGAGCATCAACATGGCTTTCTTAAAGGTAGATCTACAACTTCCAATTTAGCAGATTATACCTCATTCATTCTCTTAGAAATGGAAAAAGGGAACCAGGTTGATGCTATCTATACTGACTTCAGCAAAGCTTTCGACAAGGTTGATCACAATCTGCTTATTTTTAGATTAAAAAAATATGGCATTCACGACACATTATTATTGTGGATCCAATCGTATTTGTCGCAAAGGACGCAGTGTGTCAAGTGTGTACCCCAAGGTAGCCATCTTGGCCCACTTTTATTTCTCCTTTTTATAAATGACTTGCCCTTACTGTTTGAAGGTTGTAGATTTCTGATGTATGCCGACGATCTAAAGTTGTTTCATACAATTAACAATATTGCCGATACGCAATTATTGCAGCAATGTTTAATCAGCCTAGCAAAGTGGTGTAAAGCTAATGGAATGATGTTAAATGTAGAGAAATGCAATACAATTTCTTTTTCAAGAAAAATATGTGCAATAAATTTTGACTACTCCATTGACGGACAAAAGTTAGTAAGAATTGACGTAGTAAAAGACTTAGGTGTTTTAATTGATAGAAAACTAACTTTTAAACATCATATTGACAAAGTTCATTCAAAGAGTATGGCTATGCTTGGTTTCGTTAAGCGAAGATCCAAGGAATTTAGTGATCCCTATATCACTAAAGCTATATATTGTCACTTTTAGAGTACTGTAGTGTAATATGGTCTCCGTTGTATGCTGTTGATATAAAGAAACTTGAATCTGTCCAAAAGCAATTTTTGTTGTTCGCCTTGAGAGGTCTTGGATGGAATCCCGACAGTTTTGTCCTACCTCGTTACTCACATCGACTAAATCTTATTAGTATGTGCAGCCTTGCAAATCGTAGAGAGTTGTCCGAAGCTTTATTTGCGTTTGATCTTTTAAATGGAAATATTAACTCACCATTTTTGTGTTCCAAAATATCTGTAAATCCTAATGTTCGTATTTTAAGGCATACTAAATTTTTAAAGGAGAGCAACTCAAGGAATAATTATGCTTCTCATGAATGTTTCAATAGATGTTCTAAAACTTTTAACAAATATTTTGACTTGTTCAATGTAAATATGAATAGAGAAAATTTCCGGAGAAAAATCCTGAATAGAATGATGTTTGAAGACTCTTCTTGACTTTCTTTTGTTTAGCAAATCTCTTACAAATCCGATTTATTAATGAAAAAAAAAAAAATTAAAAAAATTGTTTTTATATAATACGTAGTAGAACAAATGTATTTTACTTAAATGTAATGTAATCTTTATTTTTTTATAATTAATGTTGTCTTACTTTGGCAAAATACACTAAACTAAACTATTTAGGATGACTTTGGATGACTTTCACGCTCCTTCGTCAAAGTCGGTAGAGAACTCCCCGAGACCTTTGTTGTCGAGAAAGGCTTTAGGCAAGGCGACAAACTTTCATGCGATAAACGCAGAAAACAACATCATTGCAGAGATTAAACGTAGTACAGCTCTTGCCAACCGTTGCTTCTTTGGGTTAAAAAGACAATTGAGAAACAAAACCTTCTCTAGAAATACCAAGGTATCCATTTATAAGACCTTAATCATGTCAGTCCTGCTTTATGTTGCGGAAGCGTGGACAGTGGACTTTATCGAAAGTGGATGAGTAAACTCATGGTCGCTTTGAAAGAAAATTACTCCGAATGATCTTTGGTCCTGTATGCGAAAACAATGTGTGGAGAAAAAGAGACAACAACGAGCTGTATGAGCCGTACCGAGCACACCGCAAACCAATTTTTTTTTTTTAGAAACTGACTACTTATCTTTTACTATTAGAATCAGAAGGGCTTGTGCAAAATGATTTAATGCCAACCTTTCGCCATTCTGTCACACTCTGCTACACAACAGGTGCTGTGTCAAAAACACTTTTTTGAACTTGTCCATCATCGTCTTCATAAAAAAAAACCATCATTTGACCAGATGTGATTTATGAAAATTATTTGTGTTTATGATTTTAATGAAAATTTAGCAAGAAGCAAGTTCTATTGGCACTTATGAATATATTTTTTTTTGTTTTTAAGGATTGATGTTGGTTGTATATCGCGTTTCTCTGCATTTCAGCATACATGCAATATCAGCTACCGAGTTATCAGTTTTTTTTTTAATGTTCCTATAATACAAAAACGTTAAATAAAGCTGCTATCTGTTCATTTCCTCATTATGCATTGAAATGTAACCCTTAGGATACTCATGGAATGATTTCGGTTATAATCTTTGTTAAACTGCATTTCCCGAGGGAGATGAGGATTTTAATTTCATTAATCAATTTTTTTCATTACGAACATTGCAATTTTTCAGAAAATATAAGTAAAGCTCAATATATTAATGTTCACTCACATACAACGAACGAATATATAATTCTTTTGATTGACACCGAATTTGGTGGCTTTAATTGAACAAAAAGCTGAAAAGCGTATTATTTTAATAAGTTTAAAAATGCTTATTAAAAAAGCAAAGGCATGGATACTCTTCAATTATGGACCTGATACGATAATACATCATCGAAAATATGATAGTTTAACTCCTTAATGAGTGTTATTGTTAATCTCCGCATCGCAGTTGATAATGAGGACTTTGGATTTCACTGATTTTTCATTCGTTTTGTGTCATTTCGGAATTAATAATTCCAAGTCAGTTCTTATCTTTTTCCAATTAAATACGTCTAAAAGATAAAAGCCGAAAATATTACTCCAGTCTCTTACTTCCGCTTAATAAAAAGTCAAATACTGTATATTTGCATATAGAACATAAACAACTCGAAGTATAACTGAAAATTAATTTTTTTTTAAGAAGAAATAAAACGCATATTATGTCATGTTAGGTATGACCCAAAATTTAGCTTTGTCTTAATGGTAAAGGCTTGCCATTGAGTTTTATGATTTCAAGCAGTGGCCGCCTAGATTGGCTCCTATGAATTCCAGTCTATTGGACCAATTTTCGACCACTTTTTGTAGCGTTTGCGGCCGTATCTCAGCAAAAACCAGCCGTATATTTGCTTCCAAGGCGTCAATAATCGGGCTTATCTGTGTAAGCAAGCGAATTCAAATAACCCCACAAAAAATAGTTCAGCGGTATTAAATCGTCCGATGTCACATGTAACTCAAAGGTTTAAAGCTCAAAATCATGTAAAAATCGGCTAAGTGGCTGTGCGGCCTGAAATCTTCGACATTGAACTGGTAAACCAAACTGAGCATTAATAAAGTGACAGCTGTCAAAAAGAGTAGCTCCGCAAAAAGTATTCCCAGAATGCAAACAACATATCTAAAAAAAACATAGCCAATATTACGGACTGTGCTTAGTAGTGAGACTGTGAGAACCCGATTAAGCACAAAGAGGTTAGGCTAAGTTAAGGTGGCTGTCGGCCAAATGACCGTTGGACTTATGCCAACAATAGGATCGTTGTGATACCACAAGTAAATTTAAGGAACTGCCTCTTACTGCCAACTACCGTTTCAAGCTTTCTAGAAAGCGATTGAAGACCATTGATCTCTATATGTCCATGTTTTAAAGATCACTCGGATTGTCAATAAAGTATTCTCTTAAATATGTTTTCCGATATTGAGAGAGCATAGAGCATGTGCAAAGATGTGAAACGGTTTCCTCTTCTTCTTCGTCTAAGCAGCCTCCACAGAAATCGTTTGATGGAACATTGAGCCTTGTGGCATGTCTTTCTATGAAACAGTGTCCAGATATAACACCAATTACGTAGCTAAAGTGCAATCTGCTTTAGGATAACAAAGGTTCGGAACGTTTTAAGATCTAGCAGAAGGAGTATGGAGTAGACCGAGAGAATATAATATAATGTGTAAAGTATTCTCCCTCACCGATTTGTATCCATACTTTTATTAGTTTTTTTTTTATCGTAACGCATTTTCGTTTCATGGAGATTAAATCACAATAAAAAACCTAACTGGGTTACCTGGTGAATTATGTAAGGAGGTAGTATACCTTAAGTCAAAAGAATAAGTCTAGTAGATCCGATTTGTACAGTCACAAGTATCGGAAAATCGGTCAAAAAAGAGCAGCTGTACAGAACTCAGAGAGATTAATGTCTAAAACTATGTACATATATGTACGTGTGCATATATTCTAGCTAATTTTGCTTTGAATCGCTTTAACTTAAAACGGAATAGTCCTAAGATGTTTTACTAGCATGTTTAAAGGAAATTGAAAATATTGAAATTGAATACTTTATACTCCAGTTTCACGAGTGCCCTTAACCCACTGATCAAATACAAATTTAACCCACTTGAATGAGCTACCAATTACGTACAATGAGTGTTACTGGTACAAAACCTTACCGTTTTTTATTTGTTTACTTTACTTAGGGCATTTGAGTTTGGGGTGTGGTACCCGTGGCGCGATGGCTAGCATGTCTGCCTGTTTACCCAGAGGTTGGTGATTCGAATCCCAACAGAAGCAAAAAAATTTTGCCACGGGTATCGCTTTTTGCGAGGAATTGACGAGTGTTCCGAAAGAAGTTCATTGCCATGAAAAGGGCTTTTTCAATACGCCATTAGGAACCGGCAGAAAAATATAGGTCCCTTCCATTCCCTCACAAAGCATTGTTGTGAGAAATGCGCGAGTTGGGGTCAATCTGGAACCCATCCAACATCTTCCGTCTACAATCTCGATTTCAAGTGAGCTTTCTCTAGTTTTGCAATCTAACTCAATTAAGGTTGCTTCCACTTGATTGTCCCTTCTTCTCCTTCCGCGATATCCCTGAAATGTACTTTTAAAAACCCGTCGAGCCGGAGCGTTGTTGTCCATCCACTCATCATGCCCCAGCCATCGTTTCCTCGCGTTGCTATGCGAATTTGTTTTGCTATGCCCATGTCGCGGTACAGCTGAATGTTGTTGAATGTTTTTTTTTTTTTTCGTACATTGTCTTCAGATACGGGACCAAATATAATTCGGATATTTTTCTTTAGAATCGACCAAACAAGTTCATCCGTTTTTGATAAGGTCCATGCCTCCGTGTTTTAGAAAACTAGTGGGATAATTAAGTTGCCAAAAAGGGTAACCTTGGTTTTTATAAAGAAGATTACGTTTATCAATTGCCATCTTGACCAAAAGAAGAAACTTTTCGCAAGAGACTCTCCGTCTGATCTCCGCACTGATGTTGTTTTCCATGTCGATAGGGGATCCTAGGTAGACAAAGATTTGTACCTCCTTGAAGTTATGTCTTTCTATTGTTACATTTTGTCCAACTCGACGATGTTCGGTATCCTTGTTTGATGACAACATAGCTATACTTTATTTTGCCCTCATTGACCATCAAACCCATTTTTCCGCTTCTATTTCGGTCGCAAATGCAGCTATAACATCACACGTCAATAATGCTCCACGCGGTATCCACTGGGATCTGGGATGCTCCACCCGAATATGAACTACTAGACTAGTAGGTAAGGACTAGTGTTGGCAAAGGGCCGAAGAAAAAACAACCACTATTATGCTCTGCGAGTAATGACTGACTGCCCGAACCTTTGGGATTGTCTCAGCGGATCAATTCGACTTAAAGAATCAGCAGTGAACTTCAGCAGTCAAAAAAGCATAAATGCCTGATTTAGTAACTCCGAAAAATAAAGTTTAAAGGTCCTTCAGGGTCTTTCCACACAAGCACAGGGAATAGAAGTAGAGATGGTGGTGGATGAGCTACTGGCTAGCCAACGGCAACTCTCACAGGGCGTGTGCAATGGTTACGTCTTCTTCTTTGTCCAAGCAGCTTCTATAGAAATCGTTTGATGGAACATTGAGCCTTACGGCATCCGGTATGTTTTCTTAAGAGGGAGCACCTATTACGGAACTAAAGTGCAATCTGCTTAAGGATAAAACACTTTTACTACGTAGTAGATCATACAGAAAGAGGAGACCGAGAGAATATTAAAAAATGTGTTGAATATTCTCACTCATCGATTTGTTTCCATACTTTTATGTGTTTATTTTATCGTGACGCATTTTCGTTTCATCGAGAATAAGATCACAACAGCGGGTAATGACACGGGATTATGTGGCCCTTTTGTCCCTGACTCTCCAGGTTTGCGGTTATGCGTGGTGTTAACTACTTAACCACGTATAAACAACACAGTTACGAAACAACTAACAGCCACTGATCAAAGCCAATCACGAAATTGGGTCTGGCAATTCTATTTGAGTGGCAGACGTTAACAAAATTTGAGGAGCTTATAAAATTAGAAGCTATCATCAGCAGACACAAAACCATCAAGTCTCCAAAAACCTCCGCAGTTTATAAAATAAGAAAAGGAAAAATTATTTCCCCACTCATCAATATTAAAAGTCATTTAACAAACTGTCTATGTCACTTAAAGTTGTAACCATCACCGCAAGTTAAACTTACTTGAAGAAAGTTTCAGTGAAAGTTTGATGTCATCAATATAGTTCCAGGTGCCAATCTGTCTTAGGTGGTTTTATGACCTGGTGTAATGGTTTGATTGGTCATCATTCAATGCCACATCTATTTTTGCTTCCTCTTTTCATTTTCTTGGGGAATATCTCTATAGCAACTATAACCTGAGAAGGAATTAAAGTTTCATTATATTGGTTCTTGTGAATCTACCAATTGATTTTTTTCCAAATATGTCGAACATTATGATTTCTTTGGACGAACATCAAATCATTTTTGAGATCGAGAAAAATGGCTATTGAAGTGAAGAGTACAGTACCTACACGAAAATTTATCAACTGCTTATGGACGAAGTAAAAAACGAATGATAAAACTTTTTCCCAACAAGAAAAGTCAAAAAATAAGATAATAAAACTTTCCTTGAAAAACATCCGCGAATAACTAAAGCATGTTCATGTTGACATAAGCCCCTTTTCTAAAAAAAGTTAAGACTATGACATGTACCTACTTTGAGTTTGTTTTAAAATTGATAGTCAAGAATGACAATCCTTTAGGGTCATTAGGGAAAATCTTGCAAAGGCTTTGTCGTATGTGTCTAACAACGTAATGTATATATGCGAACGTCAAAAGGACTAATGAGATTCGATGGAGTATGGCGTTTCACTTGATGAGAATAAATTGAGGGATGATTCTGGGCTAATGTGCGTCTAAATGATGTCAAGGCCTCTAGCTTGAGGGTATACATTTTTCTTTGTTTGCTGTAAGTAAAATGAAAATCAATTGATGAAGACATAAGGGCTTTTATAATAAACGTTTTACCTTAATTCGAACAAATCCAATATCAGATACATAAAAGCACAAAAAGTAGTCCCCAAGTTAAGAAGTATTTCTTGTACTCAGCCTCATTGAATTTCAGTTAATTTTTGCAAGGGAATCCTTTCAGAGAATCTGGAATCCGTCTTATTATGTTAATTGAACTCATCAACAATCTAATGTCTAGACAAGCTAATCACGTAATTTGAGTGCTTTTTGTGTGGATTTCGATGTAATGACTTTCAAGGGAAAAGTTATTGAGTGCTGGATACCTAATAGGTATAGATGATGATTCTTTAAGATGAATGAAATTCCACGTGCAATAGACAATGTTGTGTTATTTTTAATGCGAAGGAAGTGCTTTCGGAGAAATTATTTACTAGTTCTGTAAATAAAACAAATAAAAAATTAAATTGGCTGGCGCAAAAGGTCGGGGAAGTTCGCAAAGTTCTCTCAATCATATCTTATGAGGAATGAAGGGACCTAAAATTTTTTTCCGATTGCAAACGACTAATCGAAAAAGTCAAAGGACTTGCCAATCCCTTCATCGGGAAAGCGCTATTCATGGCAATAAAGCTACGATAAGGACTTGCCGATTCCTCTCGAAAATAGATCGATGTCTCTGTTTCAAACCCCAAACCTGCTATACGTAGCTGATAGATAAGCTAACCATTACGCCCACGTAACCCTAGTTCTAGTTCCTTAAACATTCTTTATGAAAGACCTTTCAATAAAGAAAGCAGGAAAGATTGACTTAAGGTAGGAAGGTCCAAGTTTAACCTTTGTTTTCTGCCTCAAATTTTCACTTCATTTTTTATTTATTTATTAATTTTTAAGCCCCGGAATGGGTCACCAAGATATTATGGCAAGAATTGAGTATCTACACTGATGTGTCCGTGTCTTGATGGTTAACATATCTGTCTGTTATGTGGCAGATTCATAAGTTTCGAGTCCCAAAAAATCAAATAAAAAAATATTGTGCTTCACTGGCATCGTAATCATCTTTCGCGAAAAATTGTCAAGTCCTCCGAGAATAATTTACACTTTGCCATGAACCGCCCATTCTGGCGGTTCTAAATCGGCGTTACTATAGGTACTCGAAATGAGTTAGGAGACTAGGTTACCATGTGTAGAGACCTCCAAAACTTATTACGATCATTTCATCGCTATGTAGCTATGAAATATAGGGTCATTCACTTCGAATGATCTTCTGTTGGTATCACTTGCAATCGGTAGCTAATTGATCGGTAGCAATGCAGTTGATCGCTCAACTAAAAGAACTCTAAAATCAGCTGAAACTTATTTCAAAAGCAGTTTTACGACTGTATTCCCTTTTTTCAAACTACGCAATGATTATCGTCATTATAATCGACCTCAAATTTTGAAGAAATTCCATGACAGTCGAAGCGTTGCTCATGACATAAGCCCTGTGCATAATTAAAGTGCAAACTCAGTCGAAGATATTGCTGCAAATGCTGCTGATGATATGAATCTGTCGATTTTCTTATCATGTCAAACAGCTTACCAATCGAGCATATTGTAATGCAAACCCAACATTTAATACTAATTTCCTAATCGAAACCGTTCAACCGAATACACAACATTAGTGTAAGTGTAGAAATATACCAGGAGGGGAAATGTTTGACAGCAAATACTGGAATGTGGAGACCATGTGGAAATTACTGGGAAGTTCTAGATGTAATGTCATTCGATATAAATAGACCGCCGAGGCAACCAGATGTCAGTTTCGATTATAGAGTGATAATGTTAAGGGTGAGTTAATGTGATTATTGGTAGAGTTGAATTCAATAAAGTAGATATCGAATAAAAGTGGTAGAAATAAATTGAAAGGTAAAGTTTTATTGTGGCGAACTAACCGCACGTTACACGCATGTTATTTTGGCCGGCGCGGCGATTAAATCATGACTTGATTAGTGTGTGGGTTCCAAAACGACGTAAACCACAAACCGCGCCAATTGTGGGTTATTGCGTAAAAATTTTCCTATCCGACAAATAATTGTACGTTTTCTCATGCTGCAAGTCTTTCTAAAGCGGTCATTTGAATGATATTTTCATTAAAACGCTGTGTGTGTTAGATAAGGTTGAATGGGGTGTAGTAGCGACATCAACCTTAAATTGTTTTCAGATGAGCACAATGAGTCCCTGATGTCCGACATCGGTCGGAGATGATAGGTTGGAATGGATTGATTGGTGATTGAGTTGTTTTGGTTGAAATCCCCCAGATAACCGTTTGGGTTGATCCTTCTTCTGACTCTTCGTCTTAACATCCTTTTAAAAAAGTTGGATGTGAAAATGCTCGTTCTCGTATGATATGGTTTTTTTTAGATTATACTACATATTTATTTGTAATCATAGAAACTATTTACATTATTAAAAAACCAAAAATCGGGAATGCTTGGCATTTTTGCTGCCTATTTGACAACACATATTTCCTCTTCATATGTGTACGTACCCAATGATTTGTGGACCCGTGAGAATGTCAAGTAACGAGAGAGTCGAGGTTCTGGTTTTTTCTTGGAAATATCTGGTCATAGGCTTCGAGAAACTCGGTAACCTTCCAAACAGAATCTCTACTTACCTACTTAGGTGGGCTTTACAGTTCGGGGTGAACATGGGCCATGGGCAACCAACATCCTTCTGTAACGACTTCGATTTCGGACGAGCTCTCTCCAGTTTGCACTCTAAGTCGGTTGAGGTCTTCATCCACTTGATTGCGCCGCCTAAGACGAGGTCTTCCCCTTCCGCGATTTCCCTGCAATGTGCTTTCGAACACCCGACGAGCCGGACATTCGCTCTACATGGCCCAACCATCGTAGCCTCGCGATGCGTACTCTTCTGGCTATGCCCATGTCGCGGTACAGCTCATACAGCTCGTTGTTGTATTTTCTTCTCCACAAATTGTCTTCGCATACGGGGCCAAAGATCATTCGGAGAATTTTTCTTTCGAAACGACCAAGGGTTACCTCATCCGCTTTCAATAAAGTCCATGCTTCCGCGCCGTAAAGCAGGACTGGGATTATTAAGGTCTTATAAAAGGTTTCGTTGGTTTTTCTTGAGAGGCTTCTCTTTCTCAGTTGACTTCTTAACCCAAAGAAGCAACGGTTGGCAAGAGTTATTCTTTGTTTGATCTCCGCACTGATGTTGTTTTCCGAGTCTATAGCGGATCCTAGGTAGACGAAGTCCTGTACTACCTCGATGCTATGTCTTATTATTGTGACCTTTTTCCAATCCAAGATAATCTCATTGTCAGTTTTTATAGAGTTTCTTATAGAGAAAAAACTCTTGTGACTTTTAATTTGGATATCGTTTCTATGGATGACACAGTTTTTATGGCCGCCTTGTTGTCTTTGATGACGATGTTTTTGTGGATCAATTTTTGCTAATTCTTCAGCTTGGAAGACACTGCGAAAGTTGGGGTGTTTTATTGATAAATTTTTTCGTATTTTTCTTTCTTTTACGGCGTGTGCATATTTAGCATTGCCTAACTTCAAAAAACGGAAATGATCGTCTCTTTACGTTTTGACAGCTAAGACAGTTGTCTATAAGCTGAAAATACCACCTTAAATTATGTTTCTTATTCTTTTGTCAAAAATTATACAGTCTTTTCGCCCCAACGACGGTCCCCTTTTTGAGTAGGTGCATATGTATATATTCTTAGGTCAGAATCCCAACAAGTTGTATCCAAAAGATTTGCTTTTGCTTTTTCTTCCCAATGTTAAGGCCTTGAGATGCAGACTTCTGAATAGGTAATTACCATCAATGCTGGTGCCGTTGCACATCTCAACCTGAAGCTTCTCACACCTCAACAAAAGACTTTCGCTCGAAAACCAAATATTTCACTTTCTGCCTCTGTCTATTTCATATTGGAAAATACCGTTTTTCAAATCAACATCATTTTAAAAACCGCCAAAGTCCACCACATTCCTCTCCTCATTATAAATTACAAGTTTTTCCCGAGCAGCTAAGACGGTATCATTTATCCAGCTTTTGGCTGTCTTCGTGTTTTATTTATTTTTTCTTATTTTGAAACAATGTTTGGGGTATTTTCCCAATTACCCATAAATGCGTAAGTTTTTCTCGCCCATGAATCTTCTCATGACGGACGGACTTTAAAAAAGTCATGTTTTCAGGATCTGTTACTTTTTGCTGTGTGCGTTTTTTTTTTTCTTCTATTTTTCTTGTAAACATTGTGCTCCTCATCATTTGTTACAATATCTTAAATATGTAAAACTCCTTGCTATCTGAATGGAGTAGAAAAGCAATTTTTCACAACTTATTAATTGATAACCCATAACATCCATCACTGCCAATATAGGACGTCAGTGTTTACACAGTTTTCAACTTAATCAATCATTTACAACTCAAAAAAAAAGAAAAAATATAAAAAAGGTGATCTGCTTCAAGTATCGTCAAGGCCTGACACCCATGTTAACTGGGACACCCCCTCCCATCACCCGTTCGTTTGTTTGTTGTCTTTTTTTAATCGGAAACTGTTAAGGCATTTGTTGTGGCAGTTGTTGACAGCTAAAAAAACATAAATACTGTCCTCGACACTGTCGCCATCGACGGAGTTATTTGAACTTTGCGAAAACACTTCAAACGTAAATTTTCGCATTTCAATGTCTCGCAGCTCTCGTAGTATAGAATCATCACATGCCGGAATGATAACTTCTAAAGATAACAGATATACGTTTTATTTGCGCTCGCGCTATCGGCACAGAGGCATTTAAGAGGCGGACTGGACTGTCCCGACACTGACACTGTGTTAGGGGGGGTTGGCAATAATTCTGTCTTAATTTAATCGCCCCCTTGTGATGGGCGGCGCGTTTAGTTCGTTTTCAGGGCGAGAACCATCAGAAAAATTGAAGCAAGAAAAAAAAAAAAAACTTTCAATCCCCTCGATATATCATGGGATTTTTGGCGTTTGAACTTCAAATCTTGTCAGCAATCAAGTTCGAATCCATTCTATGCGTTTATCTGTGTTGTGGGCATTATGCCTGTCTATGTATGTGTGTGTGCTTTTTTGATTCGCAAATCGGCTGTTTTATTTCTTCAGTTGAAGTTATCAGTTATTGGGTTCACGTAATCGTTAATGGACTTACTTTTTCTTCTCTTCAACAACAATTTGAGCATAGGAAGGATTTGGTTTTGGAAGTTTGTGTTCGGTTTGTTTGGATGGCTTTCATGGCACTTGAGAATTCTTTTGGATGATACTTTGAAATTGTTTTGAAGAAAAGTTTTCCTCCTTCGAAACTCGATGGAGAATAGCCCCCCCTAACATCATCCCCGCAATCGAAAGGGAAGCACAGAAGAATGTATTTTCGCTTACAATAACACAAAAGGGTGGCTTAATTTAATTTATTGAAAAAACGCAAATTGAATTTAAATGGAAGGTTTATTTGGCAATAAATCCGGCGGATATGAGGGCGAAAAGGCATGGCCTTTGTAAAAGTTTTGTGAGACTAAGTTCTGAAGTTATGCAACAATAATGTTTTATTTGATTCGGTGTGTCCTGAATTTGACTTGAATTGTCATATTTTTATGACTTCAACTTATGAATTAAGTAGAGAGTAATCCAGTGAAATTGTTTGTGCGTAGACTTATGTATGTACGTGAAGAAGGGCGATATGAAAGAGTGGAATGGTTTAGGAAGACCTTTCATAGCCAATCCGTGAAATTATGTGAATAAAGTAAAGTCTGGATTATTCCAACAGCACATAGAGCGATGTTTACTGCTTAATAAGGAACTTTTTTTTTATGCAGCAATAAATACAATGAACTTGATGATATAGAAACCATTTTCTGTTCTTCACAGCATCGAGTTCTTATCTTTACAAATCCGCTAAGTCAAGAACGATTGCATTTTCAATCGGTATGAAGGTACATTTTTCGTATAAGACCTTTGAAGTGGTGACGCATGAAAAATGTTAAACGAGAGGATTTAAGCAGATCAAAAGGATGTCACCAAGGCAACTGTTGAAAAGCTTCAGCTTGAAAAGTGGCACATGGTTGATGTTTGAAGTAGGATAGTAAGATTTGTTGCGACTAATGATGAGTGCTTAAGTGTAGTGAAAATATGAAATGTGAGCCTTTTTAAATTTGCTTCCTATAGCTCATGTAAAAGGCTTCGTTTGAAAGAGCAAATTGCAAGAATGGCAAGAATGTACCCGTGACGTAGTACTTGGCATGTCTACCTGTTTTGTTGAAGTTTGAAGTTTGAGTCTCAGAGACTTCTCATTGGAACTCCACTGATATCCTTTTTGACCTCCTCTTTTTTTTGTTCTCCTCTAGACGTTTGAAAAGCAAAATGTGTATGATTCCTTCATTTTTTCCCCGATAGTTAACTTATTGCCATGAAAAGTCTATTCTCTATTAGCTGTTTGGAATCGGTAAAAAATTTTAGGTCTCTTCTGGTGAATAAAAGTCCGACTCTGACATCTAGCTGGTTTGGTGATGACTTCGGGTTATACGATTTTGTACTGAAATGAAGCTCAGGATTTTATTTTCATCAAATAGGCTGAGTTGATAACGGTTCTCGGTTTTTGATCTTGGTTCTTCTGAACCAAACTGTTGCTAGGTACCACAACTTCACTTTGGCATCGCACGAATTGTCTGGTATGCGGTTATTCGTGAAATGGGTCTAGAACTTTGATTGAAGGATCTGTTTTGAGATATCAGGAAACTCTGAATTGACAGCGAGATAGCACTGACACTAATTTTAAGGCTAAATATCATTGAGAACTAACAGCGGGGTAGCTTTGGACACTAAATTCATGACATTGGACTCAGGTATGCTCATCTATACCTCTCCTAGTAAAAACGCTGACAGGCTACGGTTGCCGCTAACTCTTTTTGGGAGAATCTTTGGCCTTCTTATTGTTGTTTTGGGGCATCTTACCACACGTTTGCAGTGCTTGTTTTGTTGCTTTTGCTGTGGGTTTTCTGGGTTGCATATGAATATGTATTTGTTAAGCTCATTTTGGTGGAAAATGAATTTTGTTCATAAGCTTCAAACTATTTATAACCAGATTATAAGAAAATGGAAATAGAAAATGGGTAAAGACAAATAAAATTCATATATTTTATGCTACATTCAACTATCACCTGTTATTTGTTATCTGTCATCCGTCATTTGACCTGTCATCTATCATCTGTGTTGTTTGCCATATATCATCATTTGTCATCTGTAATCAGTCATCGGTCTTTTGTTACCTGCTATATGTCATCTGTTATTTGTCATCTGGCATCTGTCATCTGTCATCTGTCATCTGTCATCTGTCATCTGTCATCTGTCATTTGTCATCTGTCATCTGTCATCTGTCATCTTCCATCTGTCGTCTATCATCTGTCATCTGTCATCTGGCATCTGTCATCTCTTATCTGTCATCTGTAAGCTGTCATCTGTCATCTGTCATCTATCATCTTTCATAAGTTGTATGTTATCTATCATCTGTCATTTGTCATCTGTCATTTTTGTATCTGCTCCCTGCCATCTGTTATATGTTATATGTCATGTGCTTTGTATCATGTGTTATGTTTCAAGTGTCATGTGTCAAGTGTTATCATTCATCTATCATCTCTTATCTGTCATCTGCCATCTATCACCTATCATCTTTCATGAGTCGAATTTCATCAATCACCTGTTACTGGGTGAACACAATGCATACGCATACGCATACGCAGCCGGAGCCGCAAGAGTTAAAATCAAGTTAACTTGTCCAGCTCCGTCTTGCGTTGTTGTTGTATTCACTTGTGTTTAATGTTTTGACAACTCTTGCGGCTGCGTTTCTGCAGCCATTGTGTTCACGCAGTTATTTGTAATCCGTAATCTGTCATCTATCATCAATCATGTGCATCCATCATCTATCATGAGTTGTATGTTATCTATCATCATCTTTCATTTGTCATCTGTCATTAATCCGCTGCCATCTGTCATGTGTCATTTGTTATCTGTCACCTATAATCTGGCATGTGTTATGTGTCAAGCTTTATGCGTTTTATATCATGCGTCACTTGACATGTGTATCAAAAACACCGACACACAAAAACATTCTTTGCTCTCAAATTTAGCCATATAGCAGTGATCCTAAACAATTGCAGAGCCTACCAGTAAGAAAGTGTACTTTTGGTAAGTTCTCGACTTTAGAAAGCCATTCCAACGAACTTGTGAGTATCTGTGATAAATACCTCCAGCCTCCAACCTCGTTTTCAACACCCACACACTGTTAAAAAAGAACAACAAATTATTTCAGTGGCACTTAAAATGTCACAAAAAACATTAAAAGAATTGTTAACGAAACGTCCGATGCACTCTGGGAAAACCGAGAGCATGTTATTTATCATCACCCAACTAAACCGAGTGGAAACAGAGATTTTAAGGGATTTATACGCAATGTTGGTATTTGTCAAACTGCATAGGTGCAGTTGACTGCAAACACATTAGTATTGCCCTTTTGGCAATTTGCAATTCAAATTAAACTCTCACTGGCATCAACATCGGTGTACATGGTTCGAAAGTGGTGGTGGCATAATTTTGAATCATGAGATTAATCAGATATTATTTGACAATTTACTTTAACTACAAGATGAAAGCAGCTTTACAAACAACACTTTTTAATTAAGATGTTACGATTCAGGTATTTACCAAAGTTTGTTTCAATTAAAACAACTTTTCTTTCCTTAATAAAATGATTTCTTTCTTCTGCCCTATTAATCAGGAGAAATTCAATTTACAAAAATTCACTAACACAAAATTAACAAAATGTCAAACTATAACCGAAATGTGAGCTTGAAGTATGTGGACATTTCCTTCAGTCACATGTGATGATGTTGAATTTTGAGTTTCCGCATTATGTGACGGAATCTAAGTGCTTAGCCTTTGTTTAACGAAACTCGAACAAATTTGCAATGACTAAGAATAAAGGCTTTGAAAATATGAATTCCCATCGTTTAAGTTCCGATGATTCTCTTTTTATGGGAATGATATCCTCTTGATGCCATCGGAGCGCGACTGATTCAATTATATTTCATCATTTTCAAAAATAGGAGAACATCGTCAAAAATGCAAAATCGTCAACAGTTTCGGGGCGATCGCCAGTTCGAAACAAGGTCCTGAAAAGCCTCCGCGTCAAAAACACGATCTTCCAAAAACAGAGCAAGACTGGTCAAGTTATTTTAGGTCATGCTAAAAATTTGTGATACAGAATTTGTGATTCAAAAATGCAAGATCATGCACAATTACGAGGCGATCGCCACTAAGAGAAAAGATTCGTAGAAGCCTTCCCGTAAAAAACACGATGTTTCAAATATTAGAGCACGACTGGCTCACTTATTTTTGGTCTTATTTAAAATTGCGGTCCAGAGGACCCCAATGAACATGCAGAATCAGATACTGTTACGAGATAGCTGTTTTGAACAAAATCTTAAGAAACCTACACGTCAAAAATTTCATCTTACAGAAAAAATAAGGAGATGACTCAGTTGACTTTGGTCATGCTCAAAAGCGTGATTCAGACAACCGTGTTCAAAATTCAAAATTAGATACAGTAACGAGCAGATCGCGGCTAGGAAACAATAAAGGCGTGCCCCAAAGGCTTTACAAAAACAGAAACTTCTCATTGACTACATGCGACTTGTCAAGGGAAACTTCTTTGTGCGCCTATTAGTTTCCTTGGAAAAGCCTTTCACTTCCAAAAGACTTTTGCTCACAAGCTATATAAAGGCAATAATTGTAAAGATAATTACTTAAAAGAGCCTTAAAAAGCCGCTGGAGAAGCTGATTACGAAAGTTTAACTTCGCTCAAAAGAATTTTAGTTTGTTTAAGACTAACTTATGCTAAGGACTTACGGAATCTTTTCTGTAAGTCCTAAAGTTGGTCAAAACTAGGTTTGAAACTTCGAAAAAGAGCAGCCCTTGCAATGTAAGATTTATATTTACTTAGGTGGGCATTAGAGTTCGGTTGAACAGCTCGTTGTTGTATCTTCTTCTCCACCCATTATAAGGGACCAAAGATCATTCGAAGTGTTTTTCTTTTGAAGCGAACAAGGGTTTCCTCATCCACTATTGATTTCGCTAAGGTCTACGCTTAAGCGTCGTAAAGCAGGACTGGGATGATTAAGATCGTATAAGTGGTTACGTTTGTTTTTCTAGAGAGGGTTTTGTTTCTCAATTGCCTTCTAAACCTAAAAAAAGAAACGTTTGACAAGAGTTATTCTCCGTTTGATCTCCGCACTGATGCTGTTTTCCGTGTCTATAGCCGATCCTAGGTAGACGAAGTCCTATACTACATCGAAGTTATGTCTGTCTATTGTGACATGTTTTCCAATTCGTCGATGTTTGGTGTTCTTTTTTCATGATAACATATGTGTAGGTAATTTGTTTTGCCCTCATTAGCCCATTTTTGCCGTTCCTGTTTCAGTGCAAGCAAAAGATCTTACGACATCACGCCTTATTTGTGTCTTCATCGACATCAAGCAGTCGACGGGAGATGGCACTTGCAATCTCTGGCAATCTCGCATGGTTATATTTATCGGAATCTGTTTTAAAGTTTGGACATCTCTTTAAACCTGGGTACCAGGTTCTTTATGAAGTTTTCAAAGTGTTCGAGGATTAACAAATTCGGGAGAATGGTAAAAGATACACATTCTAATAGTATCACTCTTAGTTCTGGCTTTTTCTATTGCTCTTTGAAAAAGAACTCGTTCTTTCCTTTTTAGGTTAAAAAAAAATCTATCAAAGCCTTGAAATTTTTTGATATAGAAGGAGGAAAACAGCATTGGTGAGGCTTTGAACTCTGAAAGTCCATACAGCAAAGCTCACAACATATGTACACAAAAGTCCATTGACTCTGATCGAAATAAGTTCTCCGCATAAAAAATTTATTGATTGCCAATCTGATGAATTTGTTCAATTTCAAACATTGCAAACCAACAAAATATAAAACACATTATTTTTTATTCAGTTGAATTTCCTGTTGAATGACATCCATTTCATTAATTCCATGTTTCGGTTATATCCATGCGTGTGAGGAGCGCAGTTACTGAATTTTCAGCCTCAATGATTCTGAATTCTGGGAGCATTTTTATGATGATATAAAATATTGAACACCTACCGGTATCATAAAATTTTTTAACTTTTCTGGTTTTTGGTGAGGCTGTGTATGTTTTCATTTTTTTCCTTGTGTCTCTTTTTTCTGACACAGGAATCAGTGTCAGGTCAAATCAATATCGTTATGTTTTCTGATTTTATAGAGAAGGTCCTTCCGTGGAATAAGAAGCCCATGTGACGTTCTAAACAAATTGTATTTAGAGCTCCAACCGAATATTTAATGTGAGATAGGGGATCAAAGTTTGGAACATATATTTTTTATTTATGTTGCAATCAAAAATAATACGACTTTGATATCCTGGCCAGAGTTGAATTGTGTTTTATTTTCATCAAACAAATCTCTGAGAATTTACTATTTTCCTTGAAAAATTTGATTGTTTCGACTTATCGTGGGCAGAGTCGTTCTTCGAAACATACAAATTGATTTACATGGTGAGCCACAAAAACCAAGGTAAGTAGGATGATAATAAAAACACGAAATTGAACTGTTTGCGTGTTCATGTAAATTAATGTTTTTTTGAGTTGAATTCATGCACGCGTGCTTTTTTAACAATACGAGTGGGCACAAGGACATTTCGAGTTCTTTCGAACGAGTATTTAAACAAAAAAATATAAAACTGTCTAAAGGTGAGTTGGGGCTCACATTGTCACCAATCGGCACATGCTGATCGGCAATACCAAATAAGTGTGGTGTGTGGACATCCCGAGCGGGCTTCCTTTGTTGTATCGAAAGCCGACGCGAAGTTGAACCGAAAGAAATGGATCCCATTTACTATACGCCGTTTCGTTTGCAAGTACCTTAAGAACGTTTGCAACGTTTATAGATCACTTCGTCCATTTTAATCATAAGCATAATGCGCTTAGAGCGTTATATCGATATTCACCATCTTTTTATCGATTTCAAAGCCGCGTATGACAGTATCTACAGAGACGAGCTGTACAGAGCCATGTCTAGTTTTGGCATCCCTGCAAAACTCGTACAACTATGCAGGATGACTTTGGAGAATTCACGCTGCTCCGTCAAGGTCGGTAAAGAACTCACCGAGACCTTTGATGTCGACAAAGGCTTTAGGTAAGGCGACAAACTGTCATGCGATTTCTTCAACATCATACTTGAACAGATTGTAAGAAACTCAAACGTCAACACCAGAGGAACAATCTTTCAAAAGTCTGTACAATTACTCGCCTATGCAGACGATATTGACGTAATGGGAAGAAAAAAGCGTGATGTCATAGGTGCTTTTGCGAGTATTGAAACAGAAGCGGGCAAAAATGGTTTTAATGGTAAATGAGGGCAAAACGAAGTATATGTTGTCATCAAACAAGGACACAGAACATCGACGAATTGGACAATACGTCACAATAGACAGACATAACTTCGAGGTAGTACAGGACTTCGTCTACCTAGGATCCGCTATAGACACGGACAACAACATCAGTGCAGAGATCAAACGGAGAATAACTCTTGCCAACCGTTGCTTCTTTGGGTTAAGAAGGCAATTGAGAAAAAAAACCTCTCTAGAAAAACCAAGGTAGCCTTGTATAAGAACTTAATCATCCCAGTCCTGCTTTACGGCGCGGAAACATGGACCTTATCGAAAGTGGATGAGAAACCCTTGGTCGTTTCGAATGAAAAATTCTCCGAATGATCTTTGGTCCCATATGCGAAGGCAATGTGTGGAGAAGAAGATACAACAACGAGCTGTATGAGCTGTACCGCGACATGGGCATAGCCAGAAGAGTACGCATCGCGAGACCACGATGGTTGGGCCATGTAGAGCGGATGGACCCAAACGCTCCGGCTCGTCGGGTGTTCGAAAACACATTTCATCGAAAATCGTGGAAGGGGAAGACATCGTCTTAGGTGGCGGAATCAAGTGGATGAAGACCTCAACCGACTTGGAGTGCGAAACTGGAGAGAGCTCACCCGAAATCGAAGTCGTTATGGAAGGAGGGCTATCGGCCTTTATTTAGTTCGAAAAGTGGAAGAATCGTCTGCTATACGGTGAGTCACGAACGCTGTCAGGCTATGTTGAGTGATTTTTAGTTTCCAAAAACTAATCAGCTCAACATCGAGGACGTTAGTTGAACGATCAAATAAATATATCTCTGCATCGCATCAAGACCCTTTAGGGTCTATGTAAGCTAAGTCGCTAGTATCATCGAAGAAGAATTCACCGAGATGAGTTTTCCTCCTATGAAGTAGTGCAGGGCATGAGCAAAGAAGAAATTCTTCGCCCATGCAGCTTCTGCAGAAATCATTGGAAACCACACCAAATCTTTTGGCGTGTCTTCCTTTTAGACAATGTCCCTTAAGAACACCTATGGTAGAACTTAGATATAGGCGGTTCAGGGCTAACAAACTCTTTGAGCATTTGAGTCTACACACGCCCAAACTTTTTTGGTTGCAAGGAAGTTGCTACTCTCAGTCCATCTAGTGTTTGTTATCCTCGAAGTATCTTGTGTAAGTAGGAGTTTACTTATAGCGATAGGTGCACCTATGTTGTTCCATTCTGAGCGTAAAAAAGTGGTCGTGCCCTTTTTGGCTATAGTTCGTCTGCCATACAGTTGCCTGGTATGTCCCTGTGTCCCGGCACCAATGAAAGGTGAATGTTGAACTGATTTGACATCTCCCTCAGAGACTCTGACATTTTTGTACCGTGATTTGTAGACACAGAAGCGGAGATTTAAGGGCAGCTTGGCTGTCCGAGAAGATTCGAATATCCGTGGAGGATATGACGTTTTCTTTGAGCCTAGACAGCACCTCCATAATCGTCAGAATTTCCTCTTGGAACACACTACAATGATCGGGTAGGCGGAAGAAAAGACTGAGGTTCAGTTTTTCTGAGTATAGATTCCACTTCTCACACCTTCGCTGGTTTTTGAACCATCGGTGTAAAAGTGAATTGCTTCATTTTTCAAGAGAGTGCCATTTTCCAAGCTTCTCTTGAAGGTATGGTTACTTGGAAATTGTTGTCAAACACAAACTTAGGGGTGGTGTAGTCGAATCGACTCGTTAGGAATCTAAAGTTATCTAGAATGATAGTGTGGCCGATTTGATTATTGGTCCACTACTGTGATGTAGCTCTGAGTCGAGTAGCTGAGCTATCTGCGACTTGTTTGCTGAAGATATTTCGAAGTGTTCGATCTAGTAGTACATTATGGGCATCCGATGGGGTTGTCCTCAGTGCGCCACTAATACACAGACTAGCCGTTCTTTGAACTTGCAATTGTAACTTTCATCGTTGTTTTATAGTGAATAAGGTTGCAGCCTCTCAACTGGATCTCATGATACCACTTTGCTCCTCATGATAGCAGTGGATAAATTGTTGGTGGGAGGTGGGTTATGAATGATTAAGTTGGTTGCTATGGGGTTGAAAACCCTTACTGAAACATTGAGTTGTGACCGGTGAAAATGCCGATTAACAAACAAAGCCAAGGCCTGTCGATTTGGAGTAAAGATTCTTTCTATTTTTCTTTGAAATATCCGGCCATAGGTTTCTTGAAAAGATGACCGATTGTACTTGGCAGTTTTTGAAAAGTTTTGTTGGATTCTGTTTTCTCTTGCTCTAGTGGCCAGTTTATCCAACACGGTGTCCTGGAACCCAAACCCAAACAAACTTAAGAGCAGTCTTAAATTACAGCGACAGCTTCCTATTTACAGTCAGCTCCGTTTATCTAGAGCTCTTAAATTGCGAAAAAATTATTTCACTTAAACGGAGTACACGTACACGCTTACAGAAGTCCAGACGCTGAACCCAATTTTCTCCCGTTTTCAAGCATAAATCGGCCGATACTACTGCAATTTCACCTTCGATATTCGTACGAAATTCATCAATCGTAGCTGGCTTTGTTGTTGGCATATATCATAGACTTGACGTTACCCCACAGGAAATAGTCTAACGGCATCAAATCGCACGACCGAGGCGGCCAAGTGACTGGACCATTTCGTGAGGTAACACATTCTCCAAACATGGTTTCCAATAAATTGATTGTGACATTCGCTGTGTGGCTTGTGGCGCGCACCGCCCTGTTGGAACCACATGCCCTCTTAGTACATATCATCCAGTTGGGGCCAAAAATATTCGGTTACCATTGAATGGTAGCGATCCCCGATCACAGTAATTTGCCGGTCTTGATCGTTACGGAAAAAGTACGGCCCAACGACGCCGCTGGCCCATAAACCACACCAAACCGTAATTTTTCGGGACAATTATGACTCATGGCATGGAGTGCGTGTAGATTGCTGCCTGACCAATGCCGCATATTTTGTTTATTGACGAAGCCATTCAGCCAGAAGTGAGCCTCATCGCTGAAGATGATTTTTCGATGAAAATCCGAATCATTTTCAAGTTGTTGCTCTGCCCTATTCACAAACATATGGCGCTTCTGGTGATCAAGCAGCTCTTGCGTCAATTTAATCTTGTGAGGATGTAGGCCAAAATCTTTTCGCAAATTTCGTCACAATGACGTCACAGAGATGCCCAACGTTTGAGTATGACGTGTGAGAGACACATTATTTGGTCTTTCTGCAACTGAAGCCTCAGGGGCAGCAATATTCTCGACACTAAGGACACTTCTTTGTGTCACTGGCACGGAAACATTTTGTACTGTGTCTGTGGATTGAAATTTTTCCACTAGACGCTCAATTGTTGATCTACTAGGACGATTATGACGACCATAAATTGGAAGTAGCTCTCTTAACGTTGAGACCACTGACTCCGTATTTCAGTAGTAGATTTGAATAGTCCCGACTCGTTGCTGTCGTTGTCTTTCCATCATAAAATGGCAAACCTTACTAAAGAGAAATGTCAAAAGCACAGCAAGAAATATGGCGTCGTTTGCTGTTGCTGTCGCTCTACTTTTGTAGCGTTCTTGTTGAAAGACCCAGACAAAACAATCAAATGCCCAGACAGTAAAATTGCACTAGCTATGACCATTCTTAAATAAAATTTTAAAAAAATTAATAGGAACAAAAGAGCGAGGAGCCCCTGGGCCTAGAGCATTTCTCACAACCATGCCTTGTGAGGGAATGGAAGGGACCTACAATTTTCTGCGGGTTCCGATCGACTAATCGAGGAAGCGCTTTTCATGGCAATGCACCGAAAAAAATAATTGTAAAAAACCACCGTAAAATTGATATTTTTCGCTTACATATTCGAGCTGATGTTGTGCAACATCAATTTTGATATGATTGTCATATCAAATTTAATTTCGAATTTTAAATTCGAACTTCGAAACATTTTTACATTAAATCAACGTAGAATCGATATGAACAACATCAATATTTTGATTTTGTAATATTATTTTAACGTTGTTTCATATCAATATTACGTTGAAATTCTACAAAAAAAAATGTAGAAATGATATGAAATCAACGTAATATTGATATGAATAATGTCATTTTAACATTGTTTCATGTCAATATTACGTTGAAATTCTACAAAAAAAATGTAGAAATGATATGAAATCAACGTAATATTGATATAAATAATGTCATTTTAACATTGTTTCATATCAATATTACGTTGAAATTCTACAAAAAAAAATGTAGAAATGATATGAATCAACGTAATATTGATATGAATAATGTCATTTTAACATTGTTTCATATCAATACTACGTTGAAATTTTACAAAAAAATGTAGAAATGATATGAAATCAACGTAATATTGATATAAATAATGTCATTTTAACATTGTTTCATATCAATATTACGTTGAAATTCTACAAAAAAAAATGTAGAAATGATATGAATCAACGTAATATTGATATGAATAATGTCATTTTAACATTGTTTCATATCAATACTACGTTGAAATTTTACAAAAAAATGTAGAAATGATATGAAATCAACGTAATATTGATATAAATAATGTCATTTTAACATTGTTTCATATCAATATTACGTTGAAATTCTACAAAAAAAAATGTAGAAATGATATGAATCAACGTAATATTGATATGAATAATGTCATTTTAACATTGTTTCATATCAATATTACGTTGAAATTATACCTTAAAAACTATAGAAATGATATGAAGTCAACGTAGAATTGATAATACTTACGTGGTTTAATTATAGTATATTCACGGTTTCATTCCATCCCTTAATAAAAAGAATTCGTTTACTTTATTCTGAAAACACTTTATTACGATTCAAAAATAGGATAATAAAACTGTCGTATTTTTTTCAAGATTTATACTGCTTAAAAAGAATTAAAAATATAATAACAAAAATGCAATAAAAACAAAAAAAATGCAATAAGAACATTCAAATTAAGTTATATTAAGTAAACCAGTGTGATAAGAGTGAACATTAAAGTGTTATAAATAAAGTTTTTTAAACTCTATTTGTGAACTTTTTATAATCATGTTCTTGTTTACATTAATTTTTGATGAAACTACTTTTAAATGATTTCTAGTATGCCTTTGAAAGGAACTTAAACTTGAAAAATGTTGATTGCAATCTAGTGAAATACATTTAAAGTCGGAATTCGAGTCTAAACCATGGATATATCTAAAATGTTTACAAAGCGCCGAAAGTTCTTGAAAGGAAGTATTACAAATAAAACAATTCATTATTTTAGTTTTGTAAATTTAGAATAAATTCGGATAAAGCTGGACTCATAGAGTCAAAATCGGATGTTATATTAAAAATATATTTTTGAATAAAAAACCAGGATAAATATGACTCTTTAGGATAATGTAAGTTAAATATTTGAAATATTTTAAAGCAAATATCAAGGGCACATACAAAGGAACTGAATTTAAGGAGACTGTTTCCAAAACTCACATAAAATTCACGTAAATCCGTGATGTCCGTCTCAATAACAATGAGGAATGGCTGGATAGTGTTTTTGTACATAATATATGTCTTCATTCTTAGCTCTCTAGCTTGCTCCAAGTCGTTCAACGTTTTAAGGTGCAGGATGGAGCTATTTATATCATCCTTTATTGTTTTCTTATGAACAACCGATTTTCCTTCCTTTTTGGAAATAAAACGTGATGTCGGTTTTAAAACGGTGTTTAAGAGCATTGTAACAATACAATCTCTTGAATCTAAAATAAATTAATTTAAATTAAATTGAACACGTTTTTTTTTCATTATTAACAACATACTTTTAATAAGATTTTCATCTTTCAGGGAATCAAACGCCTGAACTGACCATCTTTTATATTGGCATCGTAGTACGAGAAAAGGCTGACGTACAAATCATCCCACTTGCTGATAAGTTCATATTTCTTATCAGGGTACATGGCAGTAAAGTCCAAATCAATCTGTTGTAGATAAGATCGATAAATGGAAATAAAGTAAAAAGAGAAAGTAACGGAAAGTAAAGTAATATAGTAAAAGAAAACTTTATTGTAAAACTTACTTACAAACTGTTCTCCACCAGATTGTTTGTAGAAAGGCCATTCGTCTAGAATGGCCTTCAGGTTTTCCTCATTTTGAATTTCTTCCTGCCGAATGGTAAATGTGTTTTTCCATAGCTCGACTGCCTCGCTATCGCCGTTTTGCATCAGTTTAATTTTTCTTTTTTCATTGAAATTACTGAAGTATCAGTACAGGATGGAGCTGGTCTCTCTTCTGCTTCTTCATCTGACGACTTTTGAGGACCATCATTTGAATTTTTCCGCTTGCGGTTGGGGTTGTTGAACCTGTTAAAAAGAAGGCCTGACGGATTCGCTCGAAACCCTTTTTTTCTGCAGATGAAATAAATTTCCCTACTTTCTGTAGGAAATACTTCTACTATTTCCCCCGCTATTTTATCTTGTTGGCGTGGATTAGGTATCTTATACCTATTAAGGTTTGGGTCAAAAAAGTGTTCCATAAGGCAGTTAAGGAGTTTTTTTCTGTCCTTTTTTTCAAGCTTTTTATTGTTTGTGTATGTTGTTATCAAGTCAAGTCCAGCTTTGGTTGATTTTAAAATGTCGCCAACATGCTTAAAGAACAGAAGATTTTTATATGGCAGTTAAATTGAATTTAATATAAAATTTAAAATACACTTACGGCATTAAGTGAATAGGTTGTTTTATCGGATAACGGAGTACTAGCTCTACTAAGGTCTTGATTTTGAACCCATTGAAGTACCTTTGAATGGCAAC
Organism: Melanostoma mellinum; assembly: GCA_914767635.1. Classification (NCBI taxonomy): domain Eukaryota; kingdom Metazoa; phylum Arthropoda; class Insecta; order Diptera; family Syrphidae; genus Melanostoma; species Melanostoma mellinum. The sequence continues at coordinate 178,473,299 of OU612060.1, forward strand.
TGCAACTTGGCGTTTCGGTAGGAAACTATGAAAATAAAATTTATAATAGTATTAATGGGTAGTATAAATTAAATGATGATGGGAACATTTGTATGAAAACTGGGTATAGATCCAACAGAATTGAAGTGAAGTTATTAACTTACATTTTTTGCTTTCCATGTAAAAAGTTTTTCCCTGAGCTCAGCTTTCAGGGCAGTATTTTCCTTTCCCGGAAAAATAACTTGCAAGTGAGGATAATTGTTTTTTTTTTTTCACAATGACGACGAAATACATAATGTTATAGTTTTTTTTTTTGTATTACACGATGGCAAGTATATATATATTCTTATTATTTTATTTTTTTTTTTGCACAATGGTGACGATTATAATTGTTTGTTTTTATAGTGGCACAATGGCGAGGATATAAATGTTATTTTTTGCACAATGGCGAGAATAGAAATGAATTATTATTTAGTTATTTTAAAATCACGAGTCCCAAGCCACTACTAAAAATCAACCCAACCGATCACTCGAGAAGCCAAACTGAGAATGAGAATGGAAATGAGGGATGTAAAGGCCATCCCATCATAGCCAATAGTATCCATGCATGTGTAAAATAATTCTCGGTATTCATATCGTTTTCACATTAAACATATCAAAGCTACATTGATTAATGTGAAAACTACATTTCTTAAATGTAAAAACTACATTCTAAATGTGAAAACTACATTATTAATGTGAAAATGACATTTTAGAGTTGATGCAAAATGTCAATTTCACATTATTACTAATGTACAACCACCTTTTTTTTTTTTGCGATACATTTTTTTGTTCTTGTACACAGGGATGTCGTTGGTAAAGCAATAGATGCACTATTTTAAAATATTGAGAACTTAACAGAGATATGAATCTTCATTTTATATAAATTATTTAATAAAAGGAAGGTATTAACGAAGTTATTATATATATAACTACATAATTTCTAGACTAAAAGGCTTAATTTAATCATTCAAAATTTAGCAAAAAGAAATAACGAATGACCCAGCGACTCTTGCATGGAAAGTATTGACATATTGAAATGATTGTGAAATGTTAAGTTGTAATTTGCAAAACGCGATCATTTGTAGATCAGGGCGTTTTATTTAAAACTGACTGCAAACTAGAAAATTCGACTTTAAAATTATCTCAATATACAAAATTTGTAGGTTTTTGAGCTACGATCAATATTCCTTTCGTTTCGCTACTGTGTCACAAAGTAATACAGAAAGTAGTTTTTGGTAGTTTTCAGGCTGTTGCAGCGCGGCGGCAAAATAAAAAAAAAGTCTTTGATGTGGAAAGCCGAAAGTTGTGGACCATAGGTTCATGATCTATGTATAAGTGAAAACCCTATCCTAACGATCATTTGGCGAGACATGGCGCCGGAACAGCAAATATTCGGGTACACAAAACAGGTACTTAAAATACTTGTTTTTTTAGTGCTAAAAAGAATTGTGATGTATTTGTTGTTGTTTTTAATTGTATGTTTCTATCCTTTGACAAGACCGCAGGCAAGCATCAGAATGCACGATCAACCAAACAAAAGCATAATAAATCTGTGTAGCGCATTTACACCCTAAAAAAACGAGCATTTAAAGTACAATGCTGTGTTTTACGAATATTTTGCTCTTCTGACGGCGCGGCGAATGGTGTAAAACTATCGAGAACTATTTTTTTTCCTTAGTACTTTGTGACGCACAATTGCGAAATACATAAATTCAATTCTGAAAGCGAAAGGGTTATAAAAACTATACGGAAACAACAAAGAAAAAGTTCTACCTACTCTTATACCAAAAATAATAAGTAGTTGGTAGTAGAAAAAGTAGTTGAATGAAAACCAACATATTTAAAGAGAAAAAACAATACATATGTAGGTATGTGTCTTATTGAAATCATTCAAATGAAAAAGCAAAAGCAAAAATCATTTGAAAACCTAAAATTGTACAGTGATTGTCACATTTGACAATTTTGCAAACCAAAATCAAATCATTCTTTTTGACGCTATAGCCGTGTTTTCGTGAGAATTCAGTTAAATAATCAAAAAAACTCACAAAAACCATCCAAATTCATTCTAGTTGGAACACTTTTTTTTTTCTTGTAAGCATTCCATAGTTTCACATTGTTACAAAACATTTATTCCAACTCACTGTTATTTGAAGTAAAAATGTAAAGTAATTCCCATTAAGATTGTATTAGGATGTACAATGTACATATGTTAGATTTTTATTTGAATGTACCTACTACGAAGTCTCATAAAAACATGAATTATGCTTAGCCAAAATATCAGTTTTCAACAACCACAGAAAAAAGTTATTCGTATCAAAGAAATAAATAAATACATTTTTAACAAAAAATGATTGTTCGATTGTAAAATTTCTTTTCAAAACGTTTCTTTGAATCATTTTACATCGATTTATATCGTATTTGCATTTAAAAACGAGTAAAAACAACATAGTTAAACCATTATTAAATTTATCCTGATATAACCAGCCCCTTATAAAGGCTTCTAATTACCATTTAAAATTTTGGAGTAGAGGTCGATTGAATTTTTAAATTGAAATTATTCAAACGCTTCACTTAAAAATAAAAATAATTTTCATTGTTCTATTTTTCCTTTATTAAGGCTTTTATATTATTCATACATTGTTTCAATGTGAAAAATACATTTTTTTTGCAGCGGATCGCGAACATGTTTATGTTTAAGTTTTGGCTCCCAGTCACTAAAATTTGGCAGCTAAAAATCCTTTTTACATTATTCATTTCATTTTGACATTAAAAACTATCAAAACTACATTGATGAATAAAAATATATAGTAAAATTATTGTAATGTATTCAATGAAACTATCATTTACAAATTCATCAATATTAACATTTTGATCAAAACCTTTCGATTGATTGAGAATTAACATTCCATATATTTTCAAATCAATTGTATATTTCAACATTATCGATGTAAAATTAACATTATTTGCATTTTCATATCAATTTTACATTTTCAACATCAAAATCTTTCAAACGATGTAGAATTTACGTTTTCATTTTCATATCGATTTTATATTTTCGAAGATTATTTTCATTTTCATATCAATTTTACATTTTCAACATCAAAAACCTTTCAAACAGTGTAGAATTCACATTTTTATCTTTTACATTTTCATGTCAATTTTACATTTTCGAAATCGAAATCTTAAAATAATGTAGAATTAACATTTAATTTGTATATTTACATTAAAAACTGTACAATTGATATGATCTATTTTCGAAGAAGATTTGATATGATTTTTTGATAATGCAATGTGAATTTGCCATTGAAATAAACTGTAAAACTAACAAGAAAAATGTAAGCTGAACATTTTTCAACCTCAAAAACACATTTTTTTCCGTTAATTTCAAAAATTTGAATGAAATCTGGGTTGATATGACAAAACTATCAATTTTACATTTCATTTTTTGTTTTTTTTCGGTGTGAATACTAACGGAAGACTTGCCAATTCCTCGCGAAAGGCGATACCCGTGGAAAAAACATTATTGCCTCTGTTGGGATTCGAACTCGGACGTCTGGATTAACAGGCGGACATGCTATCCATCACACCACGGATACCACTACCATATACTACAAACATTTTCCGCCGACATTTTATATTGAAGCTCGAAAAACAAAATAAAACTATGACATCAACAACCGTTCCTCTTAGATATGTAATAAGATGACAGAGACAGAAGAATTTAACATTTTGAAATTTCAAATTAAAAACATCTGCTCGATTGAAAATTTGGTGGCAGCGTTCAGAGATACTTTCAGTCAAACGGATCTGAATAGGTGAAAATCTTCATTTGAGTTAAGATTTTTGTGTCTACTAAAAGGATTTTTCACTTGAGCGAAACTCAGTTATCCGAAGTAACTTGCATGGGAATTGATGAAAAAATCCCCGTCATAAATTTCTTGTTTCAGTTATCGATTTTTTTCAGTTAAGTGGAGAGTGCAGTGAAACGCAGTCGACTGTTATTTGCATTGACTTTTATGGCCGTCTGCCTTTTTTCAAAATGTCAATTTTTCTGTTGATCAATTTTTGCTGGGTTTTTTGCGGCTTCACACACTACAAGAATTTCTTCTTGAAAGGCACCGAAAAAGTCGAGAGCTGATCTTTTTATGGGAGGATAATCTGAGAAAATGCCTCAACCTACCCCCTCGTCAGTTTTGGAATCGTCTATGAAGGCAGAGAAATGATTTCCTTGACTTTTGCCATAACAACTAATGTTTGACGAAAGTTTTATTTGCACAGGTTTCAAATGTGAATAAGAAAATTTCTCTCTTTCCAAGCGAAACCTTAAGAAATTCTAGGAATATAGATAAACCAAATGTTCCTCATTTGCGAAAAGGGATAATTCAAAACCGAACCTCCTTCTAACTAAATAGTCCGTAAACAACTGCGTGTTTCGAATGTCTTCGGGTTGTTGATACTCTTGATACCATTTTACGTATGACCTACATTGAATCCCAATCAAAATTGGCACACCAATTTGAGAACTTGTCATGCTTATCTCCTTCGCTTCAGGTTTTACCCTCTGTCCTTAACTAATTTTTTATTAAAACTATTTATCATAAATAGAGAAAATTTCATTCATGACACAAACACCATCATCATTTGATGACCACACACAAAAAGTCAATCTTTCTTCCACGTTTCGTCCGCCCTAAGTAAATTTGAGTGCGTAAGAAGTCATAGAAGAAATCCTTTCTTATCCATTTACACACCCAAATCATAAACTTATGTATACATTAGCATGATACGGGATTAAACATAAACATATATCTACTCTTCTTCCTTAGCTTCAGGGGTAAAATTATATCATCCGTGTTCTAGCCTTAAAGCCAGCAGCACTGGCTGATATTACTTCCTTCTCTATACCATACAGCAGTCCCTCCCCCTGCCCATCAAATTTCATCTACACAGGACAAAGTGTAATACAAACAAAGTAGACTACATCTTCAATTTTCTGGAAAACTTTCATTAGCATAAATTTACAATGATGACTGTCGTTCCACCGCCACCATTACTACCCCAATTTAACTCTCCGCTCTACAGAAAGTATAGCTAGAGTATCAGTAGGTGAAAGACTCAACCCTTTTCTGTCATGTAATGGGATGTGGATGATGTTCCAAGGCGAGCAAAAATAATGTAGGTACCGTTTTGATTTGGTATGCTTGAGCAAGGAATAGATCCGCAGTAAACAAATGAGATAGGAAGGATAAAAAGTAAATAAATAAAAAAAAACAAACAGAAAAAAGGTTACAAAATAAAAAACGATCCAGACAAATGCCGCCATTGTCCTTTAACCAGTTGGGAACGACCCGACCCGGCCGTTCGCTCAAAAAAAAGTGTAGAATGCGATAGGTGGCCTTGGTTCACAATAAAGAAAGACATCTATACCTTGCAATAAAAAAGTAATAAAATAACGCAGCTTCCGCTGAAAAGAAAAACATTGCCCTTTAAGAAAGATACATGACCCCACAGAAGCTGATGCCTATATCCAGTATCCACCCTGTTTGTCCTGCAGAAACTTGACAGTGGTGACACTGCCGAGGTCGACTGTCGTCGCAGTTTTATTTCAAATTTATAACTGTACTTAAATTATGTATACCAATATTTTATTTAAAAAGAAGAAAAATAAAAGATTAGCCCATCTGTGTTTGTTCTCTGTCTTGAGAGAGAAGTCTTCATTTTCGTTCATGCCATTCTGTCAGTCACAAAAAAAAGGAAATGATACTGGAAATTTATTGGATGCCGATGCGATGATGAAATAAAAATAAAAAAGAATCAAAAACAATTCTCAATATACATTCTCGATTGTTATACTCGGAGTTATGCTGTTATGCATGTTCATTTGGATTCTTATTTCAGTTGAATTCCTTCTTAAGTAAAGTCAAATAAGTCGATTCTTGAAGTAGCAGTCGAGATGATTACACTTAAGCTGAATGAGCCATTTCCTTGTGTGTGCAGAAGATTATTTTCAATTGAATCGGTTTTCTTGTTCAACTATAACATGAGCATTGTAAGAGAATTCGAAGTGGGTGGTGTATGGTGTTCGTCTCAAAGCTGAGACTGAGAAAACGAGCTGTTTAAACCAAGTCAAGAAAATGGGCTATTAAATGTCTACTTGAAAATTTTTTAGGTTGTCTGCACTTTGGATTTTAAACCAATTTAAATAGTGTGTCTTCAAAATGAGTTTCAAACGAAGTCTGGAGAGACTTGAGGATTCCTTCATATTTTTCACTTTTTAGGGCTTTGAACAGAAGACTCGAGATTGAATTGGAACGGGTCAAAACAGTGACGGGAGACATTGTGACACTTGACACCAGAAGATGTCGTCCAAAAAATGAAATGAAATGAAAATCAACGCATGCGAATAAGAGTGGTCTCAGTGAGATGCTTTTACTGGGAAACTTAAAGTGACCACAGCATGAAGTAACGAATCCTAATTGAAAATGAAAACTCTAAGCTTTGTATGAAATAACAATGTTAATCGAAAATCATGTCTTTTTATTTATTTATTTTTTTGATTTAATTATTTCCTTTTGGGAAATGCTTCACGTAAGGAAGTATCCATACTTCGCCGTGTGTAGGACTCTCCAAAGTGTAAACTTGGCATACCGACTAAAACTGCAAAAGTTCCCGCTGATATTCCCCTCGGAGGAATAAACTACCCCTTCTTATTTCCTTGTTTTGTTTAGGATCTGCGTCAGATACCGGCTGATTCACCTCCAACTCTCCTCGTCTCTCAGCATCTCCTGGATGATATTATTCGGGTTGAGCTCTCCGATAACTCTTTTTATTTCCTGACGGGGACATTCTCATCTACTACACTCGAAAACTGTATGATAAGCGTCGTCTGTCAACGAATCATCGTATTGGCACTAAGGACTTCTTTTTTTTCCAATTTTGTGCAGGAAAGCGTTGAAATACCCGTGTTCGGTGAGGAACTGTGTGACGTAGTAGTTCACTTCACCGTGTTTCCGGTTATTACATTCGTCTATGTCTCCGATCAGCCTAGCAGTCCAGCGTCATCTGCTTTCCGACTCCTAGCGTTCTTGCCACTTCTGCTGTGTTATCGCTTTCGCTTCGCATTCACCGCTTCCATGCCGATTTTTGCTTTCTTCTCATGTATGTATCTTCTTTGTGTTACGAGGAGGTCAATTGGTACAATATCTGCAACTACAAGAACTCCTGGCTCAGACACTGTGCGGTACACGCTCGCTATTCGCAAGGCACCGCGCCTCTGTACCGATGCTAGCTGTTGCCGGTACTTTTCCCATTTACATTTGCCATCAGCCTAGGTAAGTGGATTGTAACCTTGGATGCGCGTTCAGCTGCCGTTCGTATCTGGTCCCAAAAGATCAGTTTCGTGTCGAGCTTTATTCCTAAATATTTTACCACGTTTTTGCTTTTTATGAGTTCGGTTTCGATGTGGAAATCGATGACCGTGGGAAATCATTTTTTTGTTAGAATTACTACTTCGGTCTTTCAAGTAGCCAGTTACAGCCCCTGTTCCTCCATCCAGGAATTTGTCTTTCGCATCACTTGGTTCAACTTTCTCTGTGCACTTTCAGTGTCCTTTGCAGTTATCACCGCAGCAACGTCGTCAGCGTATCTGACCAAAAAGCAGTCTTCAGGCATCCATCGTAGGAGATGTTCCAGAGGTCTGGTCCAATGATAGATCCCTGTGCTGCTCCAGCTGTGATATCTTTTCGTATCATTCCTTCAGTGGCTTGGTAGATGAGTTGTCGTTCTTTGAGATAATCTGTTATCATCCGTAGGAGATACTCTGGAACTTCGAATTTTCTTTCAAGTGTATCAATCATGTTTGACCATATCATCGGGCTGAATTAAAAGCGTTTCGGACATCAAGTCTTACCAGCAGCACGATTTTCTTAGTGTTTTGGCTCCCTTGTTGTTGCTCTTATTGTAGAACGCCCCTTCCTAAAGCCATATTGTTTTTCAGACAAGTCTCCAATTCTTCGAATGATTCGGTAACGTAGCATAAATAAGTGATTTAACGTTACGTTACTCCGTTTTCATTCAATTTGATTAGAAGGGACGTGAAGCATAGAATTCAAGTGCCTGATTCATCTTGAATTGACTTATAATTTTTTTTTTGTTTCTTGCTGTCAAAGCCATCACAAGTTTAACCAAACTAAATTTTTGTTTCAGTTCGAGTCACGTTACGTTGCCTTATTCGCGAATCAACGTAACGTCGCGTCGATGTAAAAAACTGCATTGTGAATAGATATGCTTTATTCTGATTCAGCCTTTTTTTATCATCGAACTAGAGTCATGTTACATTGTTTTATACACGAACCAACGCAACATCAAAGCCAAGGATTCATTTTGATAGGATGAGTTGATATTTAATTGTTGAAGAACGTCGGATGAAATCAAAGCTAAAACAGCATAGTAATTCAGACATTTTTATCTTTGATTCAGAGCTACGTTACGTTGTTTCGTACACGAGCCGACGTAACTTCGAAGTCAAAGAGACGAGATTAGCAGATTTCTTCTGATTTAACTGATAAACGCCAGGCGAAATCTAAGCTAAAGCGGAACTGTGACTAAGCCGTTTTTATCTTCGAGTATGACTCACGTTACGTTGTCTTATACACAAACCACAAAGTGACATTATGACATTATGACAAAGTGATATTATGATTCGAAACACTGATTTCTTAAAATTGAACTAATAAACTTTTAGTCAAACCGAAGCAAAAGCTACATTGCGATTCAGGCGAACTGCCACTTATGTGACGTATAGTTATTGTGATGGCGCAACACCAATATGACGCAATGTCATTATTTCAGTTGAGTACTCTTACTCAAAATACAAAGTTGAATAAACAGTTATGATGTTGCTAATTAATGTCTTCCATACTTGATACTTGATGCTGCGGCATAAGTTTCGAGGGTAGTTGAAGGGATACTCAATTCGAAACGACACTGCCAATATCTTGCGATTGACATCAAAACGTTTCACAGCGTTGGTTCTCCCAATTCGTGCATATGATATTCTCGTTCGTACCTTGGCTACAACAAGGTGTCCATGTCAAAGTTGGCCCCTTGGGAAAGCTTGGACATATATCACACTAGAAGAGTGCTTTGTGTCAATATTAAAATGGCCAATTTGTTTGACTTCTAATTGATCGTTTATGAATTTTGAGATACCAGAAGCAGTCGAACAACAATATTTAGCCCCGCAGCTAAATCCATTAGCCTAGGTCCATTTCTCAGAATTTTGTCATGTTTACTTACACCGATTGTGCTTTCAAATATTTCCTCCTTTCCTAGTTTTGCGGTAAGATCGCCAAGGAATTTTCCGTCATGTCTAAAGCATAGCTCATTTTTTTATAGTAGCTTGTAAATACTGTCTTTGGAATTATCATTTTTCTCTGCTGTGGAGACGTGGGCGTATATCATTAAGGGACTCGGCTAGTTTCTCGAGCTCAAATGGAGGTGTTTTTTGAACGCGTGAAAAAAACTATAGCTTCAAATATTCCGTAATCTTAGGAGTTAATTGTACATATATTCATGTAAATTGTCAGGGAATCTCGAGTTAAAATATTGAAATCCAAGAGAGATATGGACCATGTCTTGAACTCCTTGAAATTAGAAGACGTCAATTTGCCGCATTTTTTTAATTTTTCTGGTACCTGTAACAAGAAAATAAAAAAATGGCATTAAAGTAGACCCTTTTTCCTATACAGCCATCTATAATTGGAGTTAAAAATTAGAAATTGGCAAAATGGCCGCAATTTAAAAAAAGAGGTCTAAATTTCGTCAAAAAAATCGTCTTTCGATGGTTGCCAAATTTACAATTTTCATCGGAACGTAAAAGTTTTTGATAGCTATAATATGTAAAAACGTATGGAGAGTATGCAGTTAAAATTTCAAGACAATTCGTTAATATTTGCGTGAGTTACAGCTGCGGCAAATTTGAAAAATGCAGTTTTGAGTAAAACGCATTTAAAGTTCTCAGAAAAGTTTTCAATTCAACCAACAAGAAGGGACTACAAAGGATCTAGATGTCCTTGAGCATTCAAAAATTTAAACGGCAGGCAATACAAGGAATTGTTGGACATTAAGGGCGAGGCAGCTGTCGGGCGCCCCGCTTGTTGATCGTTGGAATAGAGTTCGAGCGCCCGACATGCTTCACTTCTATACTCTGCCATTTCAAAAATATCCAAGATATCATTCCAATATTTAAGGACATCATTTTTGAGATGTTTACCTATCGAAAAATAAAAAAAAATCGAAAATCAGAAACTAACAGAGCCCCTTAGCTAATGTTGACTAGTTTTGTGCGCGTGTCTGCCTATTATGTGAATGGTTGAAAACATCTACTTCACTCCAGAAACACAAAGGTTAAAAATTGGGTTTCCACTGTTAATCGGTTTTTATGAGGAATTGACAAAAGCTCTCCGACAGTAACTTCATTGCCATGTAGACATTTAGAGCACTTCATCAACTAACCTTAGCCGTTAAAAAAATAAAGTTGTAGGTCCTTTTCATTACCTCACTAGTTAGCATGTCCACCTGCTAACCCAGAGGTTCGAGGTTCGAATCCCAGCAGAGGCAAATATGTTTTTCCACTGGTATCACCTTTCGTGAGGAATTGGCAAGTACTCCGTTAGTAAATTCTCTGCCATGAAAAGCGCTTTCTCAATTGGCCGTTCGGAACCGGCCGAAAATTGTAGGTTCCCTCCATTCCCTCACAAGGCAATGGTTGTGAGAAATGCGCTAGGCCCTGGGGCTCCTAGCTCTGTTGCGCCACCCTATTTATTTATTCTTTTTTTTTAATTTTATCCTTTATTCTACCTCTAACTTCAATCCGTACATAAGCGTTTATTCTGTTGTAGCCATAGAAGATGTAGAATTTATCATGTCCGACGCATTCCAACGCACTTCTTGATTGGTATAATTTAGTCTACTTTGCAACAGTTCAAGGCTTCATCTGTTCTCCGACCTCACGTAATCTGTTAGATGATATTTAAGTCCGCGTACCGATCCGGAGGTCCTTTTGTCCTTTTTCGTTTGCTAAACTCGTCAACCGTGGAATCGTGAATATTACCAGAGACAGATAAAGTTTCTTCGAAACCACTAGAGGTTTCTCATGCCACATGACTTCTAGGCTAGTCTTTGTCAAGGAGTTTTTCGATAAAAAAAATTAATTGTGTGGGCATATGACCAAAAAAAGGTCGATACCACCAATATTAGAAAGCTTAACATTAGACAGGTAGATTTTCTATGGACTCAGCTATTTAAAGTTGGAACTTAACCAATAACATAAAAAAGTAGCTCCTTTTATTGAAACAGTCAACCCATTTCATCGTTGTCTATTTACTTTTTGTTTCTGTCTTTTTTAAGTGAAAACGAGTAGGTATAGGTAGGTATACCTTCCCATGAATCCAAACATAAGCTCACTAGAATAATAGGTATCCAACGATCCGCTGTAGTAAAAATAAAACCTAACCCCAATTCGCAGGCCAACAACGGCAACGTGAGTTAAAAACAACCTTTTTATGTATAAATAGCACCTCACTGGGAATACCCACACGTGTTCTCTTTAACAGGCTATTTAATGCATAGCTTAACCCGTATCCAAAAGTATTCACCAAGCACACCAGGATACCCTTTTTTCCGCCATAAGTATAATTACCAGCAAAAATGAGTAAAAAAAAGCTGATAACCAAAAAACCATAGTCACACTATAGTTAAACACTTCTTCCTTAACTCACGCCAACTGCCAGTACCTACTTCATGATTCAGTGGTTTTATAAATACATAGACAACGGCAGGAGTATCTCTCATGCATTATAAATGTATGTACAGATTTGTATCCATAAGCACTTCGACGTTACTGTGAAGAGTCCTCCCCCCCGAAAAACAATTCGACAACGCAACGGTTGTTAGTTAGAAGTAGGTAACCTTAAACAGCTCTTCTATACGAGCATAACACTATCTGACACAAAGCCTTTTCTGTCAAATCATGATTGCGATGAATAATGTATATTGAATGTCCGGAAATTATGGGCTTTCGTGTGATAGCCTAAGGTCATTGTTAGATGAAGGCGACTCTGAAGCTGAAAATGGTATCTACTTTCACTCGAGGTGATTATATCGGTGCGAGTTCTGCTTTATCATAAACAAACACACAAAATAGGTACACAAACACGTTTACACGTTTATCGTTTGTTGTATAGATTTTATGATACAGAGGGGTTTGTTGTTTGGTTCACGGTATGAAAATTAAGTTAATTTAATATTAAAAAGACTTCTTTCTAACTGAAAGCTTTCAAATATTTTATGGCTATTAACTTGGGCTGTAAAATGAGTTTGGTGAAATTTTTAATGCGAGTGATTTGGGAATTAATGTTTAATTTTTGGAAGAAGTTTTTTTTTTTGTTTTTGTTCTTTTTCTTGTGACGACGTTGGGCTGACACTCAAGTCTTAATCACACAGATCTCTTTTGGGATGAATAAGATACACAGAGAATGTCAAAGGATACCCATCATCGTGATAAAAGTTTATCGGATCGATTTTGTTAACGATGGTTTTTCAGTATACCTATATACACTGACTGGGGAGAAGTTTGAATGGAAAAAGGTAAAAACAAGTGCTTTTAATCGAAAATAAATTGGTTGAATGTTAAAAACTGAGATACATTTCAAGTGGTGCGATTTAGAACAGAGATTGGTGTAAAATTTTAATGGACGTCTATCAAAGGTTTAACAGTGCGTAGGAACAAGATAACATCGCAGAGACGGAAGTCTTAATCGGGAATGAAGCATTTCTGTCATAAAGTCATTAAAGGAATAACTTTGTTTGTTCTTCGGGGGAGGGAACATTTGAAAATTTTGCCTGGCTGTTAGAATTATTCTTAAGTGTTATGAGAAAACTCGAATCTTTCGTTAGGATTTGTAGGAACTGTTTATGGAGGGTGTTTTTAAGGGTTTACCCCTAAAACCATTCTTCATAAGCAGTTGTATGAAAAAAGTAAATCACTGACAATTTTTCATAGATTGCCATTAAATGGCTTCTACTCAAATGACTGTTTCCTTGCCAATATTGTTGTTTGATTATGATTTCTAGTATGTGCGGCCACCGCGCTGGACTCGAATGTAGTCCAACTTTCGATGACTTCTGATATGCTTTTGGAGTCGTATTACGCGGCGAATGTTGTACTCCGACTTATTCGGTTCCTAGGCCTGGGTTGACCATGTAAGCTAATTACTGAACAGTAACTTACACACAAACGGTGTTTAATCCCATGATCTTAGAGCAAGAATGTTAAAATACCCTGAGACCAAATGTTTATTTCTCCAAATCTATTCTGGAACGCACTCTGTGACATTTTGCACCGTATTGTTGAAACCAAAGCTCCCTGCATATAGATGATTCCATTTGGGTCTGGAAAACTCATTGATCCTAGCTATATGTAACCTTCAATGACTGTTAATATCTGGCGGGAAAAAATTTTCACTTGATTGCACCACCTTAGACCAAGACGAAATCTTCGCCTTCCGTGACTTCCCTGCAATGTGCTTTCGAAAATCCGTCGAGTCGCAGCGTTGATATTCTTCTGATCTATACATGTCTCAGCCATCGTAGCCTCGCGATGCATATTCTTCTAGTTATGCCCGTCGCCGTACAGGTCATAGGTCATACAGATCATTGTTGAGACTTCTTCGTCACACATCGATCACATAAGATCATCGGGAGCATTTTTCTTTCAAAACGACTAAGGATTGACAGCCCATGAGACACACTTTACTGTCAGGTTTTTTTTAGGTAACAGCTACTCAAAAATGACTTGCGATTAATCTGCACTCCAAATAACACAGTTTTGGTTATTGACGTAGCCATTCAAGTGAAAATGGTATTCATTCAAAATTTTCTTGTAAGAATCGTGATCAGGAGCGATTTTGTTTGACAAAATGGCTGTTATTAAAAACAATGCTACTGACTTAAAATTTCATGCTCGTTCTTTAAAAACACCTGTTACGACAGTTTTCCTCAGTGTGGTTGATGTCCAAACTAGATGAGGGGCCAACTTTGACTCTGAATGAAAATATGTCCTGTTCACGATCCACCCAAAAGCTTTTTAAGCCGCTATGACGTGGGAAAGCTACAAACGCAAAAGATGACGAATGACTTTTCCAATACAGTATCCCCTTCACCTATTCAAAATTGATGTGCCGCCAGCATTGAGCATTGACGACCGGTGGCGGTAATGCCCACAAGCCATCAGTACCACAGACTCTGATGTTCTGGGTTTCACTTGGCGCTCAACAAAAACGAAATCAATAGTTCGATGAAGAATGCAGGCAGGCAAATAGAGCCAAATAAATAGCACGACAAATGTTGACGCAACAGAGAACAAGGGCTCCCTTCGACCAGTACAACGAGATTTACAAGTTGAAAAGAAGGAAAGAACACCGAATTCTCAAAAAGAAAAAGCAGCCGCATTCTTACCAAAAATTAAAATTAACTTGCCATGGTTTAAAACCTTGAACTAAAAACTCCAGAGGCCAACAGGGAAGCATAGTAACAGTGTCACAGTTGCTACAGAAGGTCTGGAAAGACCACTTCTGCAGATTGCCCAACGGCGATGAAGGCCCTGATTCTGCTGTCAGGTAGAATGCCCCTTGCCCCATTCAACTTGCCTTCGAATACCCTCCTCCTCCGAAAAATGCCCTTGAATGCCCGCTTCCCAATCTAAATGAAGCTCAGCTTTCCATTTGCAAACTTAAATCTAATAAGACTGCGGAATCAAATGGCCGTCTGATGCCGATTTTTCAAGGCCGCTATGGAGAGAGAGAGAGAGTTGGAAAGGAGTAGGTATGCACCAGATGAACTGCATGATATTGTCGGAATAAAGTATGCCCTTTGAATGGAACCTCAGTATCGTATGCCCGATCCTTAAAGGGAAAACTCTCTTAATTGCGCTTAATATAACAGAATTAGCCTCCATAACGTCGCGTGTAAAATATTGTCTGCTGTAATAATATGTGAACGTTTGAAATCCCATGGCAACAACTTGATAGGTCCTTATCAATGTGGTTTTAGACCAGAGATGTCCACAATAGACCTAATTTTCACATTATGGCAGATCTTGGAAAAACCGAAAACATAATATCGATATTCACCATCTCTTTATCGATTTTAATGCCGCGTATGACAGTATCTACAGAGACGAGCTGTACAGAGCCATGTCTACTTTTGGCATCCCTGCAAAACTCGTACGACTATGCAGGATGACTTTGGAGAATTCACGCCATCACTCCGTCAAAGTCGGTGGTGAAGAATTCACCGAGACCGTTGGTTTTGACAAGGCAACAAACAGCTATGCGATTTCTTTAACACCAAAATTTTTTAAGATTTTACTAAATTCGAACTTCACGAGGAATAATCATTTAAAGTTCTGTAATTACTCCCGTATGAAGACGACATTGACGTAATGAAAACAAGGAAGCCTGATGTCATAGACATTTTTGCGGGAATTGAAACAGAAGCGGCAAAAATGGGTTTGAAGGTTAATGAGCTTAAAACGAAGTACATATATGTTGTCATCAAACAAGGACACCGAACATCCAAGAATTGGACAAAAGGCCACAATAGACAGACATAAGTTTGAGGTAGTACGAGACTTCGTCTACCTAAGTTCCGCTATATTGACACGGATAACAACATCAGTGCGGATATCAAATGGAGAATAATATTCTATTGCCAACCGTTACTTCTTTGGATTTAGCACGGGTCACACATGGCTGCTTGCCATCCGCTTCTTACTAGCATGTTCAACTTTTCCAGCCGCTGCTTATTACTCGCCGGCTACACACGAGTGTGGTGAATTTCGTGGTCACACAAAGCTAATCAGCCGCTGGCAGCCAGCCTTGTGTGACCCGTGCTATAAGAAGGCAATTGATAAACTAAGGTAAACTTTTATAGGATCTCCGAATAATCTTTGGTTCATATGAACGAAATGTGTGGAGAAGAAGATTCAACAACAAACTTTAATTGATCGAAGTTGTTATCAAAAGACATTGGTTGGCGACTAGAATCACCCCCAACTGTAATGTTCTATGAAAGAAAGTTGGTAATCATGTTACCTTTGCAGAACAGAAACTCTTCAATACTCTAAACCCTTTTCGTTTCTCTTTATGTTAGTTAGTTAGTTAGTTGTAATGACTCCTTTATTTCATTGCATATTAACATTTTTGAAAAAAATAATTCTTAAGCCCAATTAGTATGGCCTCTGTGGCCGTCTACCAGATAGACATTTTGAATTATGTTTACTTTAATAGAAATAATAATAAGTAGTATTTAAAAAATAAATATTTAAAAGAAGGTAGTTTTAACTAAGTAAAAATTACTAAAAATCTTCTTCAAGAATAACTTTCCTATATCTTAATGCTGTTATAATGTAGTTGTAGAGTCTGTCCCATCCTTGGTCACCGTAGAATATGCTGAGCATTTCTCCTTCCGTCATCTTGTCTTTGTTAAAATATCTATACCGGAACTCTGCCAGGATTGGGCATATCGCAATAAAAAGAAATGTATCTTCACGCGCTCTTAAATTGCAAAGACTACATAGTAAGGGCAGGTCTGGTCGATGAGGTACAAAGTTAAGATTGAGCAGTTCTCCTCTCGCTTTGAAGATAATGCTTATTTTACTCAGTTGGTTCTTATTTAAAAGGTACGAGTTCTGCTGCAGGTTGAAACTTAGACGACTGTAGTATCCTCTAAACAGAGAAGAGCTGGCTTCTGAAACATATCTTTGAAACAGGATTTTTCCAAACTTTTCCATCATTTCCTTGAACTTTCTTCTCAATATGTACGGTTGCTCGTTAGCACTTATATTTATAATGATGCAACTCGTTGCAGCAAGGTTAGTCCATTCTTCGAACATTGTTCATTTTCTTTTGATAGCAGCTGTTAAAACTTTTCTTGGTAACCTGTTATTCTCCATTTCTCTCTATGTGCTCTTTATGTGCTCTTAAAACTGTATGGAATTTAACATTACCAAGTGTCATTCCATTACCTTCTTTCGTAAGCGCCTCAAGTCTTCTCTATGTTGCTATATTCTTCACAACCAAACCACTACACCAGTTGAGGCTATTCGCGATTTCAGGATCGTTTGCGACCATGAACTTAGAACTTAGAAGCCAATTCAGCACTTGGTTTTATTAAGCGATGGCCAAAGTAAACTTCAGACCTCAACATAAGCCGATCTCTGCATATTACCTTTCACCTGCTCCTTGAGTAAGCCTACTTCCTTATCCAACAAATTCACATTTCTAGAACTGCAAATTTCCAGCTCCGTTTTCTTCAAATTGCTCTGAGAGATCTCTCTTGGAAAATTCCTCTGATTCCACCTCCTTACAAAGATCGCATTAAGCTTCTCAGCATGAATGCGTTTAAATATCGAATATTTTTTCATTCATCGAGTCTTTTCTGGACACGTTGACTGCAAAACCCTTTATAACTCTATTTTCTTTAAATTAATTCTGGCAACATTCAAAATCCTCGCATCTTCTATCAACCCTTCTATCGCACGTCATATGGCTCAAATGAACCTTTCCCCTAAATACTGAGTTATGTCAATTCGAGGAGTTGTTTTGTTTTCAACCTAAGTACCCCTTCCATAAGAAATCATCTTTAAGATCACCCCTTTTATTAAGTTATATAGAAATAGCTTGTGTTTAACCAAACAAATGGGGGTTTTGCCTCCAACAAAATTAAAAATTAAAGTTAAAATTAATTAAAATGTTAAGCACAAAGCCATTATTTGACAGAAGGCAAAATCTCAAAAATCCTTGATAATATTTACACATATATTTTGGATTTTTAACCTCGGAACACCAAGTAATACAGCACGATCCGTCAATATTGTGATTTGAAAATGTTCGTCGAGGTAAAAAAATGTAAAACCATTTTGAATAATTTGAGTAGGCTTTTCCAAACATAATAAATGAATGAACCACCTGATGTGTAACATTTCACTTCAGTAACCAAAACAATAGCGATTCCATAGAAACTTGCACACCTAAATGAATAATTCGACATTTTAGATAATAAACCACCATTTTGTGTGTATACAATTCACATAAAGAGCCCACCGCATTCTCCAATTTTCTAAAAATCAACACACCTGAAACAATCATTTAAAAATAAAAATTCAAATTTTCGTAATTCAAATACCAAAACATCGCTTCATTCGATAAACAATTCTGGAATCCATCAATTTTTTAAAATTACAATGAAAGAGGCGATTTCATTTACAATCTAAACATTTTGCCTTTAAGGCTCATAGAACCCAGTTTCATAATAAATCGAATAAAATTACCAACAATTTTAAAAAACAATACCAACACATTTTATCTGCGGCAATCTCAATTGAATTCTGCACACGTGCCTTTCAATTCTACACACAGACACATACACAACAGGGTATGGTATAGAATGTACTTTGTGCTATCCCTCCGTCGCCACCGTTGCCGTGGCGCCATGTTCCATCTGTTTTATTTTATTTTTATTTTTTCTGTTGCCCCCATCCAACTGAATATTGAATTGCCCATTATTGATGCAGTCAAATTTGTGTTCCGAAGCAGCCTTCACCAAATCAAGCTCATTGATTCAATACCAATAACAACCGCACTGCCGAAGCACCTAAGGACCTCCGGTAGAGCCGTAAAATATATTTTTCTTTTGAGCTTTCTTATTATTTTCTTCATTGCATATTCAATACTGAAGGGAAAAAGGTAAATGAACAAATTAAAATCATTCGTACCCAAACACCACCACCGTTTGGAACCACTTTATGCTTGGTAATCTCGAAGCAGCTTTGTAATTTTTGTTTCAAATTGCGTTTTCTCCTCTAAAACAACACCGAAGCAAAGGCAAACACAGAAAGGATATTCAGCCAAGCAATTATGGATAAACAATAACTTGTCCATTGAACAAGAGAGAGCCCGGGAGGAAGTGTAAAAAAAAGGACACACAGCAGACGCCCTCCAATCCTTTTCACAAAAGGCGATAAAAAAGAACTCTGCAAGTAAAACGATGGGAAACGATAAAAAAAAAAGAAATAACAAAATGTCACCGAAAATACCTTTCCTGTGGATTATTTTCGCGTAACGTAAAAACATCAGCGACAGAAAAATACCATGCCTCCCACACGAAATGGCGCCCAACGTGAAACCTAAACCAACTTGTTTACCACAACTTTAACCTACACACTTTCCACATCTACATAGCATACGCAGGGATGTTGGCTTAAGGCAAGACGGAATTCGGGTATTACCGTGCTGCGCCGTATACCTTATATGGCGCCCAAAATATTCAGAGCACCCCAATAAAAATAAATCGACAGCTATTTTTGAATGAAAGATGAAATAGAGCGGTTTGAAGTGAAGAAACAATTCTTATCACGATACGCATTTTGTATATGAGTGTGAACATAGGTCCTCTGTCAGAGGATCCACCTTTTCGCTTTTCTTGCCAATAGGATGACTAATTCTCTCTAGATTCATGAAATATTCGATGTGAATCTGAAATATGTCCCATCACCCAGAACAGAATCATTTTTATATTTATGTATACGTGCCCAAAACTGAGGAAGACCTTAAGGTCGAGAACGCAAATCCACGGAGGGAATAGATTGCCATAATAAACCTGGTTGCTGCGTATTGAGTAAAATGAGAGGGAAAAAAGGAAGAAAAACAAGATAAAGAATTGCCACCACGCGCTCTAGGGGCTATAGATGACGACAAGGACATAAAACTGAACCATAAAGAGAAAGGGGACACACAAAGCAAAAAAAATTCAGTTGACAGAGCTAACGGAGGAACATAAAAACGCAATCGAATGAAATTTAAAACTGTGCGGTGGAGAACGATGGAGCAGCACCAGAGCACAAAGCAGGGTATGGAATAGCATCTATACATTCCGTTGAGGGCATTATGTGGGTATAACATTTTCCAGTTCCAATCTTTGTGTTTCCGTAAATCCTCAATCATGTATAGAGATGAATGCTGGTATCCTGCGGTACGAGTGTATTTCGCTCTCAAGTTTTGTCTCCCCCAAAGCACATTCATCAAATGGAGTTATGATGAAAGTGGGTACGTTGAATACATATACATTGGGTACACAGGTGCTAAGCTTTCACTAACCCCTCACACGGTATACGGTATATTGAATGTTTAAGAGATTCAGTTGGGATTCTACTTGCATTCGTGTTAAGGTATTTCATCCATCATTGTTCGTCGTTAAGTAAGCGGTGGTGGTGGTACGTCTGCTTATTTTACTGTCAATTGAATTCTCAGCAATTGACATAAGCTCCATTACGATGACGATGAAGGGTGGTGCTCTGCTGATGCTGGTGTGGTGGTGCACTTTGTATTTACTTCAACAATCAGCCCTATTTGCACATCTTTTGTCTTAGGTTGCAGTTGCATCGCATGATGTTGAATTTCCAAGAGCTCCCAAGCCATCGCACATGCAAACTTTGAATATTATTCAATTTGCGACAATTTGTTGAATTGAAATTGTGTCGTGTCATCATAAATTTTCTAAAGCGCGGCAAGCAGGTCTGGCGTTCGTGTCGTGTGCGTGTCTTGATCCGTGTTGTTATATGGCTGTATACGATGTGCATAAATGCTACGAATGCATCCGCATAATCTGTTTAAGCGGCGTCAGTTGCCAGTTAATCGTAAATCTATCTTAATGGCTCTAATTACATTCAACTTGAATGAGGTGACCAATTCACAACACACACACACACACATATACAATCATGCCTTTCCAAACTCCAGCTATACGGCGAATTGAATGCCTGATGGATGACTAGGCCATGCATAAATTATTCAAACGGGCTTGTGGTATTTGGGACACGGATAACAAACAAAAAAGAAGATATACAAATTGCCAGTATTTGAACGAAGGGCTCGCAGCCGCCGCGCCGCGAGGACAGGCGACTAAGTGTTGGTAATTCTGTTGAAATGGGGTTCAAGGGCAATGTAGTATCAGTGCCAGTTGGTGATGAGTTACTTTCCTGAAAATGTTATCGATTACTCTTCTTGCAGTGATTTTGGTATTGAAATTGCCACTGAATAGATGGATGAAATTCGTCATTTGGTGGGTATGGCTTAAAAAAGAAAAACAATTAAGCTGCTAATACGCCCATCTATAAATGGGCTTGATGGTTCTGGTTGGTTTTTTTATTTTGTGATTGAGAAACAATTTGTTTGATGGGGGCTTTGCATTGTAGTGAATCCTGCTAATCCTATTGAATTGTTGAAATATTTTTCTTATTTTTCAATTTTTTTTTGACAGTTTCATCTGTGTGTGCTCAAACATGAAGATGCAGCAGTTGTCTTCATGTAGCGTGGTACTTAGGGATAACACTTGCACCCGTGGAATTATTCAACATAGTTTATAATCCCAGGGACTAACAACTATGTTATTCATCAATAACTTTCGAGCCGGATCAATAGAATTCCCCGGCATGTCTTCCAATTAGACAGTGTCCTGTAATGATAACTATAGGTAATCAGTGTGTCAGACAGCAAAAGTAAACTTTGAACCTCAACACTGCTATCAAAGGGCATTAGTCGAGTTCACCCTGTGCAATTAGTTGAACAGACTTCGTTTGATGGAAGTTGGATAGGCGGATGTAGTTTGCGTTCACACCTATCAAGCTTGTCGTCCAAATTTATGTCGCATACTCTTTCACTCCGTTCAACTTCAAAATTTTCAAAAATACTTGAAAACCATCCAACAAGTTAGCCAAGCGGCAGTCTGAAGGCTTACACTATCAAGCATTGGTCGATCAAGCCAAAGTTTATCCAACTTTTTGTACAGTGTGAACCCGGCTATTCCCAACAACATTTTAGACAAAACAGATGCTCTATCATATCTACGTTGGCCAAGTACGAAACGTACGGTAGTGTTAGAGGCGGCATTGAATTTTCGGTTGCTCACACAGTTGCAATTGTAGTTAATTTCAGAGCCGTACACCAGAATCGGAATCACCAAAATTTTTACAAGGAGTAAACGCGTTTTAGATGTTGTAAAGGTCTGAGTCACCCATAATGTACGTAGTACTCCATACACTCAGTGCCGATCTGATACCGAACGCGTAAACACGCACCGTGCCAAGTGTCCGCTTACCATCCGTTCTAAACCAATAGTTTTCTTACCCCTAAAAAATAATTATACCAAAAAAAAACAATAAAACAAATGTAAAATCAATAATAAAAGTTATCTTCCGCCGCGCCGTGATTAAAACACATCTGTGAAAAAGTGTTCAAGTTTCTTGTGCAAAAATAATTCAATTCAGTGCATCACAGTGCAAAAATTAATCGAAGCAAAAAAAAAAAAAAAGCCCATCAATAGACCAAACACTTTGTGCATACCTCCCCATCTTCTCCTCCCCCACACCACTCTCGCAGTCTCAGTGTCTGCACACATTTGCTCGATTTGATAATTTCTTATCTTATCTGGGTGGTGTGTGCAGTCAATGAGACTGTGGGTTTGCTAGGCGGATAGTGAGATCAACGGTGTTGATCCCGTTGGTGAACCAAAATCAAATTGCTTGCTGGGCATAACACCGTAGTAATTTTTTTTTGGTTTCCCAATAAGATTTGCACTTGTTGATTTTACTTAGATAGCGTCTGCGTTCGATATTTTGTTTTGTGTGTTTTTGTGAATGGTGATGTCGGGTAAATTTCGTGTCGATTTTAGCAACATTCGGGGGTTGCGATCGAATTTCTTTGCTGTGTACGCTCACACTGCAAAATGCAGGCCAGCTGTTTTGGCACTAAGTGAAACACAGGTGGGTGTTGGTTCTGATCCCTCAGAATTCAACCTGCTTGGATATAGCTTAGTGCCACTATTCTTTTCCTCCCATGGCCTCGCCGTATATGTTAGACATGATATTGCTTACCAGCTTCTACCACAATACGGCCCTTGTTCTAATACGAACTTTAATTTCATGTGGTTAAAATTCACCGTCCGTAAGCAAATCATTCATTACTGTTTTATCTATAGAAGCCCCAATTTAGATAGCAATTCGACCTCTAACGAGTTTGATGCGCTATCTGACTCCATAGTAAGAATTATTTCCCTATATCCTCACACTGAAATCGCAATTGCGGGCGATTTCAATGTACACAATTCTCATTGGCTTCGACATTCTGGCCAGACAACACCCGAAGGAGAATATGTTGAGATCTTTGCTGAGTTAAACCAATTAACTCAACTTGTTGATGAGCCCACTCGGGTTCCAGATATTGAAGGCCATGCGGCCAACACTCTTGACCTATTTCTAACTTCTCATCCCGAAAAATACAGGGTTGTAGTATCATCTCCTTTAGGCAAATCAGACCATTGTGTCATATCGGTAGATTTTTCGCTTTCCGTCATTGTTAAAAAAGATAAAGTCCCCAAAAGAACTGTGTGGCAATACGAGAAAGCCAATTGGGACGGCCTGAATAATTTCTTTCGAAATTTTAATTGGTCATTGTGCTTTCTCGACGGAAACGTTGATGCATCAGCTGATATGATATCTAACGTAATTCTCAACGGCATGAGAAATTTTGTTCCTCACAGAACAAAAAGTATCATCCCCAAAGAGAATTCGTGGTTTGATTCAAGCTGTAAAGAGGCGATTCGGGTTAGAGAAAGTAGTTTTCGAAAATTCAAAGACAACCCGACTGTAGAAAACCGAAATTTGTTCAAACGGGCCAGAAATATCTGTAACGCTCATATACAGAAGACCAAGTTTTTGCATGACCAAAAAGTAAGGCAAAAAATACTGTTGTGTCCAAAAGGAAGCAAAAATTTTTGGTCTTTTGTTAAGAACGTTAAGAACTCGACCACGTCATCGGTCCCTACGCTCGTTTTCAATGACTCTCCGTATGTCAGTTCCATCGATAAAGCCAATTTGCTGGCAGCTCAATTTGCTGCCAACTCGACACTTCCTCATAGCATAGTGGCTCCACCTGAGCTCGAGGCTGCAAATTCTTTGATGAAGCAGATATTCTTTCGAACTCGCTCGGTTGCGAGAGTCCTCAAAGATCTCAACATACATAAATCCGCTGGTCCAGATGGTATCCCTGCCGTTATTCTGAAGAGGTGTTCTTCTACGCTGGCAAAACCACTGCGTAAACTTTTCCATCTTTCCTATTCTGCTGGGATTTTTCCGAGCAGATGGAAAACTGCATTTGTCCAGCCGGTCCCTAAAAAAGGCGAATCTTCCTCCCCTTCCAATTACCGTCCAATTGCACTAACGTCCCTTCTTTCCAAGGTCATGGAAACGTTGATAAACCGTCAACTTATGAAATATCTTGAAGAACGAAAGCTTCTTAATGACCGTCAGTACGGCTTTCGTAGCAAACGGTCCACTGGTGATTTGATGGCTTATCTCACTGAAAAGTGGAACCAATCTTTACATTGTTTTGGAGAAAGTAAGATTATTGCGCTTGATATTTCTAAAGCATTTGATAGAGTTTGGCATCAGGCTCTTTAATCGAAAATGCGTGCTTTTGGTATCGATGAGTCTCTTCTTCGTTGGATTAGAAACTACCTTTCCGACCGTTCAATACAAGTTGTGTTGGATGGTTTCAAGTCTGATACCCACTTCATAAATGCTGGTGTGCCCCAGGGCTCCGTTTTGTCTCCGACTCTCTTCCTCATTTTCATTAATGATCTCTTGTCTGAAACTTCTAATCCACTTAACTGTTTTGCTGACGACTCGACCCTCAGCTTTTCATATTCGTTTCCAAATTCACGTCCCTGCTCTTCGATGTGGAACTGGAACGGTTGCGTATGATAAGCTCATTGAATTCTGACCTTGACAGCATTGTTGCATGGGGTATTATGAACCGAGTAGAATTCAATGCTTCGAAAACTCAATGCTGTCTCTTGTCGTTGAAGCTTAACATTCCCCCATTGCCATTATCCATGAATGGTACCTGTATCGAAGAAACCGAAAAGCTGTCAGTACTTGGTATGTGTGTAAACGATGATCTTCGTTGGAACGACCACATATTTGAAGTCGCCAAAAACGCTGCTAAATGCTTAGGTTTCTTGAGACGATGCAGGAAATTCTTCACCCCTTCTGATCTGGCTACAATTTATAAGGCATTCATCCGCCCAAAACTGGAGTATAACTCTCATATCTGGTCAGGTGCTTCTCAAACTTCTTTGCGCCTACTTGATAGGGTACAAAATAGAGCGTTAAGATTGATAGGTGATAGTTCAATCGTAGAATCGATTGATTCTCTTGGACATCGTCGAAACGTCACCTGTCTCTCTCTCTTTTATCGTTTTTTCCACAAACAGTGCTCTAGTGAAATAGCCAGCTGCATTCCTCCCTTGAAACAATTTAGCCGCAACACCCGCCTCGCTAGGAATGCTCATCAGTTCTGCCTTGAGCCCAACTTCGGGCGTACAGTCAAGTATAGAGATTCTTATTTTAGTCGCACCACCCGAATGTGGAATGCTTTACCTGGCTCTGTGTTTCCCCCGCATTACGATTTACAAAGATTCAAAAGCAACGTGCATCGGTGTCTCCTTTCAAATCCTCTCCTATTTTCCTAAATGCTCGCACTGTGTTTTTATAACATTATAAGGGTAGTCATAACCCCTTGATGTGCACGCTAATTATTAAAAAAAAAAAAAAAACTTTGCCAATTAATTAATTGATTAATGTTGGGCAATTATCAAATAAAGATAGAAGTTCGGAAAAGTACATTGAAAACGGTAATGGTCCAAGTACAGAACCCTGAAGAACACCTGTAATGTAAGATAGGAAATTAGGCCATCTGCCATCAACTAGAACTGCTGTTCTAGTAGCACTGTGCTTAGTAACACTTATCGAAACATTAAATCGGTTTCAAAGCCTTTGACACTACCTAACGTGGTTGACTATGTCGAAAGCCTTAGAAACAGAAACAAAAACTGACCTCATCTCTATAAAAAGGTTGCCCCTTATCTTCAATTACGTTCAGAAGAGCAGTGATATCTACAGCTGTGTTCTTTTTTTCTTTTCTTTTTTTGAAAACCAGACTATTTGGTTATAAGCATTGAATTCATCGTATGGTAAACGCTGATTTGTTTTTGAAAAATGCAAAAAGCATTCAATAAATACATTAGGATAGAAATGGTATGAAATTAAACGCCTCTAGACTTTATAGGAATTGGTATGATTTTGGCTGCTTTTTTGGCTTTCTTCCACTATTAAAAATTTAGTCTCAGATAGTTTAGGTTGTTATTAAAATCTCGATGTGTAATTTGCTTACTAGAATAATATAAACGTAATTTCAATTTTAAAAACATAAAATCGTGCTTGGAAAAGCAGTTACAGAGAGTTCATCATAAAGGACGTACGAACCAAAAGTGTTGCATCTCCAACAAAGAAATGAGTTGGAGTGCTTGTATTTACAGGTCGGAGATGAATCGTTAGCATGTAAATTATAAGATTATTAGTATTTAAGAGGTTGCAATTATTGATGTCTACACATAAATCAACGTTCAGGAAGTTTAGCGAAATTCCTTCTAAGAGAGAGTGAACAGGGTTGACAAGTCCATGTTCTTATCAGGCCAATAGATTGCACCTCAAATTGCTCATCAAATTGCAACATTGAGTGATACTCAGGCCTGAAGAATAGATTCGTGTGATTTCTTCATCTTTGCTAAAAGAATTTGAAAAAAAACTAACGTGTAATTTTTGTAACAAATTTGTAATTCCTTACTATCATTACAAAAATGACTTTGCGACGAAGATTTAGAGCAGCTATATCAGCAAAGTGATGATATTTTGGTAGTGAAAAAAAGATAATTATCGCCTGCGTATAAACTATGATATATTTGAGTTATTTCATTTAAGTGAAAAATTTCGACTCAGTCGATGCAAGGCAGAGGGAAAAATTTTAATTATTGAACCGCAAATAGCCCACTCGAGCGAAAAAAAAACTGTGCACACCAAGGCAGCTGTTTCTAACCGTTTTGCATTGGCAAGAGAATGGAGGACAATACCATGGAATTGCGACATGCATGGGATATCTAATTCAATAGTTTGCGGATGCGTTTATAGGGTTTAATGTTCAAAAACGTTATATGCTGGCCTAACCAACACAGATATTTCCAGTCTTTATTGATGAGAAGCGCTTGAGACTGCAAGGAATAAAAAATGTTTTCCATTCTCTTACTCTGTCTGAATGTGTCAAGTAATCGGAAAAATTTCCGAACAATTTATCTTTTTTGTTTCTTATCAAAGAGGCTGCAAATATTATATTTTCCTTGTTCATTTTGATGTCCATGCAGTTCAACGTTCAACAATGTTGTGAAAAAACTGTTTAAATAACAAGTTAATCTTGATACCGGTGCAGCAGGAATTTTGAACACTTGTGGCCTACAATTCATATTTCTACAACTTTATAAGAATCGATCACAAGTTTGTGAAATAAGATCTTGCAATTGGTGAAACAAAAAACGGGTTTACAAATCTGTGGTTGTAACTTTCATATTGGTGAAATAGGGCACTGGTTGAGATCATATCACAGGTGATTCAGTTGTTTTAGGATAGCTTTGGCTGTCTGAGAAGATGAAGATTGTTTTCCTTTTTGTGTTTGATGAATTTACTGCTCTCTAACATTGATTTATGGCTAATATTCAACCACTTAGATTTCTAAGCCCTCTACATACGAGGCCATTTCATTCTTTGAAAGAATGGAGAAGGCATATGATTATAGAGTAATTGAGCTTTTAAGCTTTTAATCATAGACAGTTGTCTCTTCGGGCTCTCAAGATGAATTGCACTTGATGGAAGAGACTGTGTCTTAACAATTTTTTCATTTAATTTTTGTAAAACGGTGAATTTGCGGTGGTCATAGAAGGACGTTTAGGGCATATGTTGATGTCATTCGCATGTAGGCAGTAATGATGTTTTTTGCTATAGTCCTTGAAGCTTTTCTAGCTCTCGGATAGCTGTTGTTTATTTTGTTTTTGGTCACCATATTACAGCTGAACAATCCATTGTTGGTCTGATACCCAGCGTATCTTAGTTAGGGTGACTGTCGTGCAGTGGGAAAGTGTTCAGTAGATAGGCGTGACGCGTGGGCTTAAATCCCGCCCCGGGCATCTACTTTTATTTCAGCCTCCCAGTTTTATATGTGAAATTACAGCAACCTTATTTCCATCTACTGCTCTACAAAGAAGGGAAGACTGCTACCCTGGTAGTACCTACAATCGATCGATAATTAAGTTTGAGTGCTCCAGATAAGCATAAGCCTCCTCTTTTTAAGAAAAAACAAAAAAATCTAGGTTGCACATGCACATCATTTTACGGTTCATTCCTCAATGTTGTGGCTAGTTCATAGATCTTCAGTTATTCCTTTGGAGATGCCTTTTGTTTTTTGATTTCATGACATTTTACTTACTCGGACGATACTGAAGCATTTTCATTCCTTAGAGAATGGCATCGTTTTAACATACAGAGAATGGGAAATTAGGCGACTTTAATTTATTCTTTTCGAAAACGGGACAGTTACTGTCTTATGTGAATTGACATAGAGATCATTGTCTTAGCACCAGTTTTGTAAATTTGTTCAGAGCTGGCTGGAGCCTTCCTGGCATTAATATTTCTATTGAACCTTGTATATCAATAGCTAAAACATATACACAACCCACATCATAGCTCATGGATGCCTTGGGTTGCAAGTAGTCTCAGTAGACTGCCTACGAGAGTTGACTAGAAAAGTGGTAATAGTATTTCGGCCTGTGGAACTCCCGAATCTGTCAATGCTGAGACTTCCACATCAATTTTGCTTTGGATAATTCTGCTGCTTATAATAGCCATTTTCCAATCACGAGATTCATATATGCTGTACATTGCGTTCAAAGGGCATTTTTACTTTATCGAGAGAAGCGACTATACGCATTACTCGATAGAGTACTCAGTTGTTGTAAGCCCTGTAAACCCTAATAGTTCTCCTGGTTGACATTCATATTGTGTTGTGGATAAAGTCTAATGTTATTACCATGTTTCTTTTTTTCTTGAATAGTTATGATGTTTGAAAAAAAAAAATTAAAAATTTATTCAGAGCTGTTAACTTCAGACGTATGTAGACGCATCAAACACGAGCTTACACGAGTCTTTTAAGGGGCAAAGAAAAGCATTGTGAAGTTCGTGTTCCTTCGTTTACTTCGATCTTTTTGAGTAATTTGAAAAGACAAAGCACATCGAGTTAACCGTGTTGGTTCATTCATGCGTTTTCTATTGGCCAATCTGAAACTAGTTTATTGCATCGGTTGATGTGATTCGTGTTGGTTCGTTTAAAACGAAACCACACAATGATTTCTGGTGAAAAAGAAGCCACAATGCAGCTAATTGAAGTCTATTGAGTTAAAAATTTCATAGTGTTGACAGAATTTATGCTCATTGAAAGTCAGTAACTAGTTTTGTTATTGAAATGCAGACTGAAAACGAAAGTCAATGTTTGTATAGTTTCTGCCATTTTGAATCAAACAAAACTCAAAGACGAATTTTCAAAATCTTCGTATAGGTAAGAACTTCATCTTGGAAAAGTGGAAAGAAGGGCTTTTGTCAACGAAATTTTCTATCACGTTTATATGATATAAGCTTTTTTATGTCAGTGGACAGAAACTACCTCCGGTTAAGCTTCAAAGTTTTCTCAGTTTTTAATAACTTATTTTTTATAGTTACTCTGTAGTTGGTTAACAAAGCTTAAAAGGTTTCCTTAAAACTTTTAAACATGTTTTCATTACTAAAACATTGTCATTATTGGAAGTACACATCTAAGTAAGAATTTTATGGTCATTTGGGATAACACTCTGTCAACACGACCATGAATCTTTGACTATCTACACTATTATAATCTGTAAAGGTCGAAAGTAACCCACCCTAACATACATTTATCTTGTCTTGTGACAGATGGAGGGAGTAATAATTTATACATTTGTGTCGTCTAAATAAACATCTAACTTTACTACTTAAAAAAAAACCTCATGTTATCCATCACATGAGCTTAAAATTTCTAATCGTAGGATAATGAATCCCAAAAATAAAAGGTGAGATGAGCCTGCCTTTAGTAAGTACAAGTGACACAGGTCATGAACTTCAAAGTGGAGACCTTTTTGAAGCAACGAGGACATCATATCATTCCCGATTTTCAAAGAACGACTTCTGACAACCAAAAGGAAGCAAACTATAGAAATTCCTTTTGTGTTTTGAAATAAACAAAAGCTGAATATTCCAATGTTTGCCAATGCTCATAAATGGGTGAATAAATATTTTTTGTTTGAACAAGAAAAAGGAAAATCATCCGTTAAATCTTTATGCAAACAGATTCATAATATGTATATTTAGATATCAATAAAAGCTACGACGACGTTTTCAATTCAAATGCTTTCGCTCGCTCCCTCTTCTCCTTTCTGGAATACTTTCGTTTTCCTTTATTTGTTTTGTATATTGTGATTGATGAATGGGTATAAATGGGTTCATGCTTAACGAGTTTCTTATCTTTCAGAATAAAAAAAAGCAATTTATTTGATAAAGGCAAACGCAGACTGGTCTTTTTTAGTCTGATTGAATAGTGATGTCTGTATTATTTTCAAACGCGTGTATATTTGACCGACGCTTTATGGACGATAATGTTTTATTGCGTAGTCTGTTAACATGCATGAGATGTATGAAGGTGGGCAAATCAGAAGGCTCGCATTTTCAAACTAAATTGCTTTCGTCACTGTTGGTGTCGTTTCTATTAAACACACTTTGAGTACCTATTTATGGTGGGCAGTGGATGTAATGACTCGTCTAGGTCACTTTATGTTAAGGTTGCTGTCAGTAGCACTGCTGTTCTCTTAATTGAAAAGGTCTAGGGGAGATAGGGATAGGTATACAACAGGGTTGGTGTTATTATGGATGTGTCCAATGATGAAGCCAGAAGTAAATTCTGCACCAAGATCTCGAATTATTCGCTTACAAAGTCTACTTGACTCAGGAGTTATAAGCGCACGACCATTAGCTTCTTTAATAAGATAGGGCGAAGGTAGATCGCCTTTACTAGCCTGTCGACCTGAAAGATATTTTGTGCTGATCCCTTAGGCTTAAACACGTAAAGTGTAAAGTTGTGCATTCGAAGTTTAGGTCGCGTAAGAACCTAAGTATACTCGAAGAACAGGTGTTTCTGATGGACTTGTGAATCCTTTTTGGAAACGGTTAAGCCTGGATCTGGCTATGGCAGGGCATTCTCATAAAACGTGTTCAGCTGTTTTTATGTCTTCAAAGCAGATACGGCAGGTGCCATCTTGGCTTATGGCCATGTTTCAATGATATTTGAGGGAAGTGTCCATTGAAGAAGTTCGTAAGTAACTTTGCATCACGGTTTTTATTATTTTATTTTTTTCATACGTTTTTGAGATACGTAAGTCGATGAATAGTTTTGACTGGCCATGGCGGTGGCTAGTAGAGTTGTTCAAGGTGCGTATTATATTCTGCCGTTCCCAAGCAACTAGTTCATGTTTAATGCTACTTATTTGGAGACCGACGCAACGCGCCGCAGGGCTACGTGTCTTTGAATTGAGATTGAGAGCTTAGTCTAGCTAGATGGTCAGCCTCTTCGTTGCACTGTACACCTTCATGTTCAGGCACCCAGGAAATGGTTATTTTTACTGTGGGTGGCTAATTGAGATAGACAAGTCAGGCAGTTCCAAAACTAGTTTGGATTCAATTTTGGTTGAGGACAATGCCGTTAGGGCTTCCAGAATGTCAGAGCAAATTATGATGCGTAATCTGCGGAGATTTCTTCTCTAATGCATTCCCTAAAACAGAATTCAATACCTATTGCCTCTGCTTGGAAGATAGTTGTTGTGCTTTCAAGGGATATAAGTGATGTGAAGTTGGAACCAAAACTCCCTGCACCACTACCGTTCTTATAGTTTTTGAACCGTCAGTGTACCTTATGTATTGGAAGTTACTACTTCCAAGAATTACAGGGTTCTTTCAAGCTGAGCGGATAACTTCGAAGGGATGTTGTAACATTATGCGTCTAGGCATAAAGACCGAAGACTGAGCTGCAGCCTATACCAGTATTGGGAGCACCTGCAAAATCCTATAATGCCCCTGTAAGATGTTTATGAGATGGAGCTTCAGTTGATAGCGCTAAAGTTGGGCAGGTGATGCGCACTGCACCTGTGACACCTACAAAGGCTAATACTTGTAACTTTTGAAAAACTTTGCGAGCATAAACTTGGACTGTTTTTTTTTTTTTTGCCACCCGACTATTGAAGCATAGGTTATGATGGGTGTAAGGTATGACCAGTAATTCATTCATTTTGTCCCGATTTTTCGCTAGAGAGCCTAGAACAACCCTTAAAAAACATTTGTTGCTTTTGATATGGTTTTGTCTAGATGTGATTTCCAGTTGGGTTTGCTATCCAGGCTTAGATTTTTAAGCTCTTTGGAAAAATTTATTTGAACACTAATAAGGGACCATGGCCTTGCTTGCCGCTTTACAATTTGGGCATAACAACAGCTTCTACGACGCCGCCGTCGGCTGTTTCGCTGAAAGGTACCTGTATTTGTTACTTGTTCAAAGCGATGTAGCAAAGAGGATGTGTAGGGTTTGGAAGGGAACAAAAAAAAATTTTATCAAAATTAAAGAGAATTTTGATGCAGTGATTTTTACCTTAACACCGTGTTGTACCCCGAGAGGGCAATATGTCAAACCAACTTACTGAATTAAATCATGATAGATGCACACTCCACCAAACTTGTATTCAATGCTCAAAAAATATCTTTAACGTACTAGTCGGAAGCTTTCAAAGACATCCCTTTACTCATAAAGAAAGCTAATAAAAGGCCGACCACACAATATTTTCTATTTAAATTACTCGTGACTTTACAAGTAGAATGTGTAAATACTTTAACAAAGCTTTTGTAACAGTAGTCTCCTGAATGTTCCGAACTATAACCGAATTTTCATAACCACATTTCAATACATATGAATATGCCAGAAATCCGTAAGAGACTTACATAACTGCATAAAACTTATCCCCTTAGCCTAAGCTACCTCTCTAATTCTTCAGCACCTACTTCACTTTCAAAATGCTTCAATGAGAGGCTCAAATTTGAAGAGAGGCTATGGTAGCAATCGATTCAAATTTCCCTATTTTCATAATGAATTGAAATAAACTACATTTGTAAGCCAAATTCCAATGCGGATGAGCCGCACATGAAACAAAACCATATCCTCTTAAACTCATTTCATCATTTACAATTTATCCTGATAATATTACCATAATCCAGTAACTTTTGGATACTTCGTAAGTGGGATTATGTTATTGCCAATAATGAAATCATAAAGGTAGGTACTACATGGATTCGCATATCCATGAGATTAAATTTGATAACTTTGAAATAATTTTCGCAGAGTGTATGGGATCTTTGCTGAAGGTAATTTTATTTTGCTTTGTAGGTGTTGTCAAATCGAGGTCCTTGTTGTGGTATTGGAAACATGTAACACCAAGTCAAGTGCTGCGAGACAATCCAAAGACACGTAAGACAGTAACGAGATGTTTTTTTTTAAGGATTTATGATTAGAAAATAAAGGCCTTGCAATATACAAGGATCTTTTAAAAAATGCAATGAAATGAAAAAATTGCATACGAGTATATTGTGACCTTTTGAGATAATGTTTCCATTGATTATGGAGCACAACGTCGTTGCGTAAGTGAACTGAATCGGCTGTATTCCCAGTAGCGCCATTTGTTTTTTGTCATATCTTCAGGCTTCGTTTATGGTTTCAGTCTGTAGCTCATGGATTTCCGGCATGATATTGGCTTTAGTCATCCTTAATCCTTTACGGTATCACAAAAAAAACCGTAAAATTGGTCAGATTGCATTTCCGAGTCAGAAAATCAACTCAATTTAGGAATTAGCCTGCAAGAGATCGATTGAGGCATGGGTTGTGTAACAGGGACCAGAGATATTCTAAGCTCACGTCATAAATTTTAGTGGTAAAAAGTCGGTTAACTTAGATCTGTAAGCCCACTATTGATCGGAAAGCTCATGCCAGCTTCTTTTTCAAACAAAAATCGCCGAATAGTGTCAGCACTCTACAATCCACACCAAATTATCACTCTCTGTTGATACATTAGCTTCTCGAAATAGCGTGTGAGTTGAAAGCTTCGTCGGAAAAGTTTTTTTAAGCGTCGGCGAGGCTGACGGGCTGAGCAGATCATCGCTATGTCGAGCTCTGTTCTGGAAACTCACAAGCGGAATACTACGAAACAATTAGGTCGGTTGTTTTTCTAATTGTCTTTATTGGTGTTTTTTGCTTGAATTTCGTTCAGCTTCAATGTGCGAAATTCAAGGAAAAAACAACAATAAAGACAATAAGAATAACAACCGACCAGCAGAATATGTTAGTTCTGCTTGTTCACAAATAAACATACCGTCACAACAAAACAGGCACAATTGCATCGGTATAATCTATACCAGTGGTTCCCAACCTTCTAGAACTAGCGACCCAAATTGGAGTTTCGGAAAAATTCTGCGACCCAATGTATTTGAATAAATTTTGAATTATAAACCTTTCCGTATGCATATTAGGTACTTACTTAAGAATATTCTAGAAATCTAGTTTTAAAGTTCGCAATGACAATAACTTCACAAATAGCCTAATTAAAATAAAATATAAAGTGCCAAATTTATTCAAATTGAAAAAAGAATTTTTCATACATACATACATGCAATATATTTATACAATTGTGTATGTATAATATGTACATATACGTATATGTACGTATTTGGAAATTAATAATAATTAAAAAAATAATTATATTTGCAATTAGTTTCCTAGTGAGAAACTTGATATTAACATTTACATACCAATTCATCAATTCTAGGGATTGTCCCATGTCCCATATCGTGCTTTACATCCAATTTATTTTTTGGTTTGGTTTTAATATTTACAAACTGAGAAAATTCAGCTTCGGAAAGATATGTCGAAACGAATGGCATAAACAGTTTTAAAGTTTTCTGGGTAAACTTCTCTCACACTGCACCAAAAGTCAATCAATGACGTTGTTTCGGAATTATATTTTGAAAAATAATTATTTCTTAATTCAATAAATTTATCTTGGAGAGTATCCGGAGTTTCAGAAACAATTAGATTTCTAGAGAAAGGATCTTGGATTGATGTGAGTTGAACATTATTCAAATCGTGGAAGTATGTAGCAATCTCCTGTTGTAAATTTGTCAGGTGATTGATGATAAGGTTTTCTAATTCTTCCTAAGCATATTCATTTTTGGCTTACAAGGTCTCGCTGAGTTTGTGAAACATTGCTATGTTATACTCAGTGCTCACTTACCCTTTTACTCCAGTTTTCAAGTTTTTCAACAAAACACTGCAAATGATCTTTAAATTGAATTATAGTGATATCATGTCCTTGTAATTTAAGGTTCAATTTGTTGAATTCTTTGAATATATCTGCCAAATATGCAACCTCAACCAGCCAGTCATAATTTTTCACTACATCTAAAAATTCGTTTTTTTTCGCATGTCTAAAAACATTTGAATTTCTTTTCTTAGTTCGAAGAAACGATTTATCGAGTTTCCTTTGGACAACCACTGCACATGTGAATAAAACAAAAGTTTAACTACAAAGAACACATTGAGACTTTTCGATGCAATTCGAGATCAATGAAGTGAAACCGAATTTTAAATAATCTTCACAATATTTTTTTTTTGTCATTGTTACTAATAAAATAAACACCTAGTAAAAATTTTTTTTACAAAAACAGAAGAAAAGTTTACTTTATGTGTAAAGTTAATGTAATTTGAGAACATTTCTATTTTAGTTATTATTCAAATTCTCAAAGTTGTAAGTAAACCACTGAATAACAACTCAATAAATGACATTGAAGCGCTAAAACACGCTCAAAACATGCCAATCGGCGTTTAAGCAATTCAGCCCTTATTCCCTGACGAAAAATGATTCTAAAAAGGATTTCAATGAATAATAAATAAATAAATAGGGTGGCGCAACAGAGTGAAGAGAACCTGGGCTTAGCGCATTTCTCACAACCATGCGCCCTGTGAGGGAATGGAGGGGACCTACAACTTTCTGCCGGTTCCGAATGGCTGATTGAGAAAGCGCTTTTCATGGCACTAACGGAGAGGCAATTTCTCGCGAAAGGCGATACCCATTCAATTAATTAGCGTGTCTTAAAGTTTGTCGGAGTCTATTATGCGATTATAAATACGGCTGTTAATGTTTTATTAGCGGCGTTCAAATTATTATATTTGAAACAAGGAACACACTTGATTATTGTGTTGCATTGTGTTGCAACTGCTTGTCTGTATATATTAAATGAGAAAATGTGTGCTCTTTAATGAAATACACACAAGCGATTGTGACACAACACATGTGCCAGCATAAGATTTATTTTATAACAAAATATATATATGTATATTTTTTCAAATTATAAGATTTTTTTCAGAATGTCAGTTTGTCCTCGCGATTCACCGAAAATGGCTTGGCGACCCAATTTTGGGTCGCGACCCATGGGTTGGGAACCAGTGATCTATACGAACAAGAGCAAAACAAAGAACAGAGTAATAACAACACCCACCCACTATATACATCAGTCGAAACGTTGGGAAACAAAAATCAATGATTAATTTAATTGAAAATATTTAATTGCGGTAAGTCCTTAAGCGCCTTATTTAAAAATGTCTCTATATCGCGATAATAATAAAAATAGTTTTAAATCTAAAACTTCAAATTTATACTAAAATCGTTGAATTTACTGAGTTCGAATTTCGACTCAGTTGTTCATTTTATATTGAGAAAAAGAAGCGCAGTGATTCAAACTGACATTTATATTGATTGGCATATTGACCGAACCGGAATCAAATTTGTATCAAGTACCTACTTGGTAACTAATTTGCTTAAAATCAATTTGTATCTCAGCATTTTTATTGCTTTTTTTTGCATCTCAGAGACAAAGTCGCACGGAGCTTAGAGCAAGCTCATTGATGATGTCAACATCAAAGAAATCTAATATATCCCTCGTTACTACTATATAAAGTTTTCTTATTTACCTTTCATATTCTGTAAGAATTCTTTAAAAAAAAAAAAGTGATCTCAAAGGTAATCCTCTATAATTTACTTCAACTAGCTACAGACAAAGAAGTAGAATGCCAATAATAATTGATTTTTTAAAAGAAAAGGAAAATAAACGAGTACCTGACCTGCGTTTCCATTTGATACAATAAGAAAGTATCAAATGAATTCCTCATACTCTGTTTCACTTGTTCTTATATCGACTGGGGAGTGTATGTGTGTGTGTTTGTGTTGTCTTTTGTGTTATGGCGCTTTTGAAAGTTTTTGATTTCGGATTTCCTCTTCCGCCTCAAAGTTTTTTCCTACGGGCAAATTATATAACTTACATTCATTCATAAATGTCATGACAACTCTCCTGGCACAAACATGCTCCATCGTTTAGTTTGAAAGTTTCATATTACAAAGATTTAATTGAAAACAAATTGCATTTTGCACAGAGGCACAAAAGCAAACAAAAAAAGAACAAAAAACTGAAATGAGACATGCACACGTCAGCAAAGAGGCACTTACAAACCTTAATTCTTCGTAACAAGAAAACTTGATACGCTTTGACAAAGGAAACAACTAAGTACTCAATAGCACTAAAAAAATGATTTTTTTTTTTGTCAGATGTGAATGACTTTTAATCGTAAACCACTTCACTTTGAAATTACGGGAAAGATATTTGTGTCGAATAAAGAAGAAGGGCAGACACATTCAGTTGAGAAGAAGTTTATTAAATTGCGTAATTACTTTATTTGATAAGCGAGAAAAACTTTTCAGTGATTAAAATATTGATTTTTTTGATTCAGGCCCATAATTGTGCCTGTATTTTTGTTTCCTGTTCTAATGTGACATCTCTAAACAAATACGTTTTAAAAACCCTGTTCACACTGTACAATTAGTTGGACAGACATCGTTGGATGGAAGTTGGATGGTCGGATTTTATTTTACGTTCACACTTATCAAGCTTGTCGTCCAACTTTATGTCACGTACCCTTCCACTCGGTCTAACTTCAAATTTTTCAAAAATATTCGAAAACCATCCAACAAATTGGACAAGCGGTCGTCTGAAGGGTTCACACTATCAAGCATTGGTCGTTCAAACCTAAGTATCACATGGTAAGCGTTTCTGGGTGTTTCGTGTGAGTCCGAGGTTCGAATCCCAGATAATATGCAAAGATTCCTTATGGATATCGCCTCTCGTGAAAAATTGGTAAGTTCTCAGCAAGAAATTTCACTGCCGGCCGTTGAGAAACAATCTCAAAAAATTGTTTAGATTCCACCATTTCACACAAATTACGGTTAGGAAAAATGCGTTAGGTACTGGTATTTTCCAAATGTTTTTTGTGGCCACACATAAAAACAAGTAGGGTGGCGCAACAGAGCGAGGAGCCTCAGGACCTACGGGCTTTCTCACCACCATGTCTTTTGAAGGAGTCGAAGGGACCTACAATTTTCTGTCGGTTTAGAACAGCTAATCGAGAGAGCGCATTCATATGGCAATTAATTTACACTTAAATATCGCTTAAAGCGATTCGTGTGGAAGAACTTTTTTGCCTCTGTTGGGACTCGAACCATGAGTACCTGGATTAACAGCAGACATGCTTAGCATCACGACACGGGTACCAAGTCTCAATTCAAAAAGATTTTGAAGAAGTTTCAGGTCAGTTAGTCAGATTTAAGGCCCCGACCCATAGAATCCGGTGCGTCCGTTCGCTGCTGGATTCAACTGACAGCAGTGAGTTTTACCGGACACAACGGATTATGGTGACCCATAGAATCCGTTACGGTGCCTAAACTCAACAAGACAACTCATGTCAGCAGAAGAGAAAATTTCAAATTGGTTTCTACTGCGCATGTCATCAGTTCTGCCGGACGCAAAAGTTAAAAGTTGGGCTACTTTTTGCGTTGCGTCCGTTGCATCCGATGCTTATGGGTCACCTCTCATAAGATCGTGTGTATTTAATCGAGCTGTCAGTTGAATCCGGCAGCAAACGGACGCAACGTATTTTATGGGTTGGGCTGTTTATTCATGGGTTTTCTCTGCAGCAGGTTCTTTTAAACTAAAACTTAAACGGTATTTTATTTGTGGCAGCCCTCTACACGCTATAGATAAGGTTTATGTTGGAGCACCAACTTTGAGTTTTGTGTTGTGTTGCTATTTTCGCGTAATTTAAAATGAAAACTTGAGAGCAGAAGAACAAATGCGTAGAATTGAGATTTGAAAAGTGTCATGTTTTATACCATAATTGGAGAATTTAAGAATTTAGCGTTACTACGATTCTTCATACTCTCATATATCTCTATGAATTCGAAGCTAAAGATTGCTTTATTCTGGAACAGCTTTTAATGGTTTATTTCTATTACAAGTTGTCTATCACTGTTTTTTGTAAAAGTTTTTTGTCTTAAGTGCTCCTTTCGAGGGTTTTCTATTGCGGGTTTTTCAAATTTCAGTTCTACCACCAGATCTTCTTCTATCAACTCTTCTTCTACCAGAGGTTTTTTCATCAAGGGTTCTTGTACCGAAGATTCTTCTAACAGAGGTTCTTCTACCAGAGATTCTTCTATTGAATCCTTTCTATTAGAAGTTTTTCTACCAGTGGCTCTTCAACCAAAGGTTCTTCCGCAAGAGGTTCTTCCACCAGTGATTCTTTTACTTGAGGTTCTTCTTCCAGAACTTCTTTTACCAAAACTTCTGCTACCAGAGGTTCTTCTGCTAGAAGTTGTTCTACGAATTTCCACTAGATGTTCTTCTACCAGAGGTGGTTCTACCAGAGGTTCTTTTACGAAAGGTTCTTCTAACAGAAGTTCCTCCGCCCACCAAATTATCTTCTACCAGAAGTTATACTACTAGTAGGTCATTCTACCAGAGGATCTTTTACGAAAGGTGCTTCTACCAAAGGCTCTTCCACCAAAGGTTCATCTACCAAAGGTTCTTCTACCAGAAGTTTTTCTCCAAGTGACTCTTTTATAAAACGTTCTTCCGCCTGAGTTTTTTCCACCAAAGGCTCTTCGACCAAAGGTTCTTCTACCAGAAGTTCTTCCGACAGAGGTTCTTCCCCCAAAGGTTCTTCTAACAGAACTTCTCCTACCAGAACTTCTTCTATCAGAGGTTCTTCTACCAGAAGTTGTTCTACCAGGGTTCTTCCACCAAAGGTTCCTCTACCAGAGGCATTGAATTTACACTTAAATATCGCTTAAGGTGATTCTTGTGGAAGAACTTTTTCGCCTCTGTTAAGACTCGAACCATTTACGAACCACTTCCCATCGTGACACGGGTACCTACCACTTGTTGTGCGGCTATACTACTTTTAGACTTAACTGAGTGTAAGCAATGTATCGATCTTTCTCAATCAATTTCTTTCTCTCTTCTCTCACCCTCTCTCCCTCTTTCTCTCTCTCTCTCTCTCTCTCTCTCTCTCTCTCTCTCTCTCTCTCTCTCTCTCTCTCTCTCTCTCTCTCTCTCTCTCTCTCTCTCTCTCTCTCTCTCTATCTATCTATCTATCTATCTATCTATCTATCTATCTATCTATCTATCTATCTATTTATCTATCTATCTCTTTCTCCTTCCATCTCCATCTCCATCTGCATCTCCATCTACATCTCCATCTCCATTTCCATCCCCATCTCCATCTCTATGTCTTTAACTCTTTCTCTTTAATCTCCATTTCTATAAGTCGTTTGTGTTGCGTTGAATCAGCGTAGGCCTGTTTTACAAGACTGCCATCTTCATACCTCAACAGGATTTGTTGTTTAAATATGTTCAACGCACCCAAATCAAAAAACTTGTTTGTCCCTGACGTATAATTGGGTCAAGTGATTTGCTTTCAATAGGGCCCAGCAGCCCTTTTTTGGCTTTTCATTTTTAATATTCGCATGCATGCTTTTCATTACTTTTTCCTTGCTATTGCAGACTTTCAAAGCCGATTTATTCATGAATGGCTGACCAAAACCACCTGAACCCTATTCGTTCCTTGACTAACTGCATTTGCCTACCACTGCGCTATTTGCACAGCTTGCAGTAATTTTTTCTCGTTAGAACATTTGAAAGCAAATTGCGGTCACAAAAAATTTAAATCGTCCACAAATAGTTTGAGCAGATGCGAACAAATGTCTTATTAAATGTTTTTTCGAGGCCACTGGCAACGTTAAAATAATATCCTTAACCACTAACCACTCACCTAACACCTACCGCACCACCGAACCGCCACCAGCAAGACGACAAGGGCGACACTCTGTTAGTGCAATTTGCTTTTAATCGAATACTCTGCCTGAGGATAATTTTAATTACATTTTTGCGGCGTCGTTCTCACATCGCGGCCTTAACAAAATCCTCGTCACGTCTCAACTTTCGTTCCTCGTCCGTCGGTCGTGTGAAAAATGTTCAGTTAAACGATTTTTTCTCCTTTTTTTTATTTCAGTTGAGGTTTGTTTTCTGTTCCAGGTCCTTACTTAAAATTGGCAAAAATATAAGCAAAAAAGATATGACTGCCCTCTGAAAGCTAAGATCTGGCCTCGAATGTTTATCAGCGCATAAGCGGTTTCCTGGTTGACACATTTTATCGAGAACAATTTAATTAGCTCTTTGAATTGAGAAGAGAGCAATTTGTAGAATAAGGAGAACTTTCCTTTCTGCACAGCATAAGAAACGATTTATCGAAATTTCAAAAATGCAAATTTAATTTTAAAAAGCAACCAGCCCAGAAGTTGAAGGTATACCACAATGAAACCGCTTTAAAGGACATGACCCAAAAAAGCAACTTCTGTGTGGAGACTTGAAACTCTTTCTGGCTGTGATTTACAACCAAAACGTGTGTGTGCGTCTTTTTAAACAAAACCTTTCGTTGTCATCTGTAAATTTGGGTCGCTTAGTGTTTCAGCAAAATAAATCTCAGTAGAAACCCCATTCAAATTAACCATGTGCAGAGATCGGCACCATTTACCAACAGTGTAATAGACCATCAGGAGTGGATTCAGTGAGTTGTAAGTAGGGCGTACAGCACAGTTCAAGGTTTATCATTAAGTATTGCTATATTCGAAGCAGTGCTAGTGTCCGTATTAGTATGACTGAGGGTAGTTGCTGTAACTAGAGAGCAGAGCGGACGTGGAGAATGTTAGAAGCTATTAAAAGGTCAACTTCCGACCACTAATGGACGTTATACTGATTTTGGGGAAATCTAATCTTAATGTCTCACCTGAATGCTCACAGTCACAGCACATAGCGTGACAGCCTTCTAGGAATGTTAAGAAGACATAAACTACCAACAACGGCGGAATTAAGTTTACATAACTCGCAGAGTATAACTTGACCTGATTATTTCCTTGAATGCAAAGGCTTTTATTGCAGTAATTCCTTTCAATCTAGGATAAGGCAAAATTTCGACACAAATTCTTTTATTCCTATTTTTCAAAGCTTATTGAATTTTTTCTGCGGGGTGGACATTGGGCATATATTGAGTGGGTACCTATACCTACCATAAAACTACCATGTCCGAAGTCTAACTTCATCTTAAGTTTTTTGAAAAAAGCTTTGTTTCTAATATTGTTTTTCATTCTATGTGTTTTTGAAAAACAGTCGAACTGGAGCCTTAATGGGTAT
The DNA here is from genome assembly GCA_914767635.1 of Melanostoma mellinum. NCBI lineage: Eukaryota > Metazoa > Arthropoda > Insecta > Diptera > Syrphidae > Melanostoma > Melanostoma mellinum. Next base: position 178,516,101 of record OU612060.1, read on the forward strand.
CCATTCCACATGGCCAACCATTGCAGTCTCGTGATCAACTAGCTATGGTCGTGTCGTGGTTCAGCTAAAACAGCTCGTTTTTGTATCATCTTTGTAGCACATTGTCTTTGCCTGCGGGACCAAAGACTACACGGAGTATATTACTTTCGAAGCCAAGGGTTTGCTCATGCACACGTATGGCAAGATTATGATGATTAAGTTCTTATAACGAGTTGCCTTTCTAGAGAAGATTTTGTTACTCAACTGCTGTCTTAACCAAAAGACGTAGCTTTTGGCAACAGCTATTCTGTTTGAATTCCGCACTGATGTTGTTTACCGGGTCTTGAAGTTATAAGTCTCTTTTGTGACGTTTTTTTCCAATTCGTTGATGTTCTCTGTCCTTATTTGATGACAACATATACTTCGTTTTGGCCTCATTAACCATCAAACCCATTTTTTAGTATCTGTTTCAATTCTCTCAAAAGCATCAATGACATCACCATTGCTTCTTCCCATTATTTCAATATCGTCTTCATAGGCGGGTTATTGTACCTACAAACTTTTAAAAATTTTATTTCTGATGCTTTGAAGTTTGACTCAACATGACAGTTTGTGGTCTTGCCTAAAGTCTTTTTCGACATCAAAAGTCTCGGTGAGTTCTTTACCGACTTTGACGGAACAGAGTGAATTCGCAAAAGACGTAAGAGTCGTAAGAGTTTTACATTGATACCGAAACTAGACTAACTCTGTTTTTGCCCAAGTTAAGAGTCGACTTCGATTATAGAAACTGTCCCTTTCAGTATTTGTGCATTCGAGTCGAGGGTAATCTGCATTCTTCAATTTCTTGTTACAGAAACCAACCATCAAAGCAAATCCGAGTTGTGTAAGAAATCAAAAATTGCAGCAAGCAATCGAATGCAAACAGCCAAAGAGTCTAAGAGCCACATCCCAATGGATTAATAACTCAATTGGCCGATTACACAACCGCTTACTGTTTTTTGATAGGAAGTTCCAAGTCACTATCCAAGAACTTGACTAGATTCATGTCCACACTGATGGCTTGGAAAGCGAGAACGGAGCAGGTGACTCTATGTACTCAAAAGAACTTTTTGGAATATGAGAGCTACTAAAACTTTTTTTAAACAAAACAAAAACGTTCTTTATTCCTGTGAATGTACGCTTAATGCCATTATGTATGAAATTTTATTTTTTTTGCATGGCCACGCTTGCAGAAGTTCAGACGCTGAACCCAATTTTCGGCGACTTTCAAGCATAAATCGGCCGACACTGCTGCAATTTCACTTTCGATATTCTTACGAAGTTCATCAATCGTCGCTGGCTTGTTGGCATAGACCATAGACTTGACGTAGCCCCACAGGAAGTAAGCTCACGGCGTCAAATCACACGACCGACGCGGCCAAGCGATTGCGCACCATTTCGTGAGATAACACGTTCCCCAACTTGGTTTCCAATAAATTGATTGTAACATTCGCTGTGTGGCTTGTGGCGCCGTCCTGTTGGAACCACCATGTCCTTCAAGTCCATATCATCGAATTTGGGGCCAAAAATATTCGGTTATCACTGAACGATAGCGATCCTCGTTCACAGTAACGTGCCGGACTCGATCATCACAGAAGAAGTACGACCTAATGACACCGCCGGCCCATAAACCACACCAAACCGTAATTTTTTTCGGGATGCAATGATGACTCATAGAGTACGTGTGGATTGCTGCCTGACCAATACCGCTTTTTTTTTTTTTTGACGAAGCCATTCAGCCAGAAATGAGCCTCATCGCTGATTGGGTGAAGGGCTCTTAACGTTGAGGCCATTGATAATTTTAATAACTTCGACTCGTTGTTGGCTCGTATGTCTTTCCATCATCAAATGGAAAATCTTACTAAACAGAAATATCAAAAGAACGGCAAGAAATATGGCGTCGTTTGCTGTTCCTGTCACTTTACTTTTGTAGCGTCTCTGTTAAAAAACCCTTGATTAGTCTTTATTCCGTTTCCTAAGCCTTTGCAAAGTGATCCAAGCGGAAATTCTGGTGATCAGGACCTCTTTGGATCAGGGATAACGTTATATCCTCATCGAATATTCCCATCTTCCGGCTTGCAATATAGCTCTTAGATAACTTTGCAATGTTTCCATGAACTCTGGCACTGCTCGCAGCTATCGATCGTGTCTTACGAAGATGGCAGAACAGTTTAACATTCACCTTTTTGGGTGCCAGGGCACAGAGACATTCCAGGTAATTGCACAGTCGATCAACACCAGCAAAGTAACTTCCATGCCAATTACAGCCAAAAGAATTATTATTAGCATCTTTCGTAACGTGCCAACTTATGATAAAGTAAGATGATAATCACAAAGTGGACAAGCATCACCACCTCTCTGGTTATCAAAAAGATCTGGCCAAACTTCGATCTGGGACGTTCCATAAGTTTGTTAGATATGCCGCAAGGCTCATTGCCCCACAAACAGCTTCTCGGAAAGCTATATGGACGAAAAAGAAGAACAAACGATTCCGTATTTTCTCTGCACATGACCTACCCTATCAAAGATGTGAACTACATTTGGGGTAGCTTTTTTTCAACGATCCAAATGGTCTACGGAAAACAGCCACCCATTGTCTTCACCTTTCATAGTGAGGCAATTGCCCGAATTCTCTAAGGTCTATACATTCATTCATTCAATTGCATCGCATAAATCATGTCTTCATTTGTATCGTTTCTTCAACAAAAGTGGACGGACCATTTCTGTGTAGACTTTCCAAAGGATTCAGGAGTAACTTGCTCGTTTTCTATTAAGTTGATATAGCATATACTTGCATATGAATCTTGATTTCCAAAAAACTTTGCAGTGCTACTAGCAACTTGGAAAATTCACCAACTTGAATATTTAAAAAGAAGATTAGTAGTGAAGCTTGCCTTTTCTCCATCACTTTGCCTCTAAGTAGTCAAGGATCGCTTCTTAGACATCATAAATTGTGTTCGAGCTTTGACGAGTTCGTAGAGAGCTTTTGTCTCTCTATTCTGTGCTTGCGCGGATACATAGACCGTATGTTTTTGTTTATGTTACGGCTTATTGACATGAGGAGCGTGTTATCTGATGGACCAGTCAAAGCAGTAGGTTTCTCCTTTGGCACCACCGAAGGTTATTGAATGGATTCAATGAGGTGGGCTCGATGTTCCCTTCCACCAGTACTAACTAGACTTGATACCAGCGGTAGTATTGCGTTTGCAACGTAAAGAGCTACTCTTGTATGCTGTAAACTTGGGTTAAGAAAAAATCAAGTTTGTGCAACCAAGTTTACCAAATGTAGCGTAATGTCTAGCTCTCTTTCTATCACTGCTTTCTTCGGGCTTCTTAAGCCTCTCCGTCGTCGGACCAACCAGTGGTGGTCTCTCTGGTGTTGTTTTTGAAACCGCAGTTTTTTTTTTATCTGAGTTGATAATTTTTCCTTAAGGTTCCGACAAGTGTGTAACTTCCATTTTTCGTGTTGAATTTCTGAGCCCGGTTCAGGCGTTTTTAGTCAATCTCCGGAAACTCAGTTCTGACGCATCAGCTTTGCCGTATTTTCTCACGTTTCTTTTGACATTTGAAGCCTCGTTTGACCAGCATCTACAGTGCTTAGCTTGTTTTATCCGCTCGTAATAGCTCTTTAGTTTTGACTGTCTGCTGAATGGTGGCTTTTGGTTCTGGCCTTATAAACGCAGACTTTGATTGGTGTGCTTTTTCCTAAAAGCATTGAGGTCGTTGTGTCTATTTTTCTGTTTTCTCCAGATAATCGCCTCTTTTGGCCTCTGTCCGCCTTGTTTCAGAGTTTTCAGCCACAGTGACGTTCGCAATAATCGCGATTGAGCCCTTCGAACTGGCGAATGATCAATGATGGCCGTTCTCGAAGATGCGATTTTTGATTTCTGAACTTTATCTCCCTTTCACCAGCACCAACAAGTTCATCATCGGAGTTGGTGAATTCTTTGAGGTTTTCTCCGATGAGCGACTCTCATATATTCCTGTGATTTCCCTGCTGGTGGCAGAAATGCGTTCTTTTAGACTGTCTTTTCTCCACTTTTATCCTGTCATTTACGAATTATCATATTTTGAAGCAAAACCATCGGCATGGCCGACAACCGTAACTACTGCCAACTTTTTGAGCGTTCTTTTTTTCTATTTCTGATAGATATCTCTGTTTTGAGGTTTTCTTGGTTATTTGCTACCGCAAAAGGTTTACTGAAGTGCCAACAGGTAAGCTCCCCAACCGCGACAAGGTGAAAACTCTTGGGATGCTATCATACAACGTAATGTGTTGAACTGGCTGTGACAACTTCGGTAGCGGCGAATAGCTTCCATGTTTGCGCCTAGCTTCACATATTTCATCTCATACAGAAAATTTTTGTTTCTTTTAGTAAAGTAGTAAAAGAAAGGACGCATTTGTCTGTCGCACACATCAGTCGCATTTTGAGAATAGATACGTCCCAAAAGGACAAATTCAACGAGAATTTAATAAACCCTAATTCGCCTTTTGGTGTGACAAGGCCTGTGTGGGCTCTATTTCGACCCTGCAGCTAACCACAACCATAGAAGAACTTTAATCGAATTAAAATTCGAGGCATATACGACTCTTCAGCTGGATTCAGCTGCTGCTATTATATAAAGGCCCACAGAGAGCCAAGAAGTGTAGGCAGGTCGAAATGATTTATCTCAATCTAATTACCAATGTTTTATCAAAAGAGTATGCCTTATACTCAAAGTTCCTCAAATCTTTTGGCCACAAACATTAAGGGTGTGATAACCATCTTCCCATTAAAAACATCGGTTAACACCAGGATCAAGGAACTTATGTAAGGGGAAAAGAAGAGACATTAAACAGTGGTTAACCGTTTTAAGTGTATAGTGTTATATCTTCATCTTCTACAAAAGACTACAGGAAAAATGAATAAAAATGTATCCGAGTGCCGCCTGAAGTAAACTGGACACGGTACTCGTATATGCTACGTCCTCTGAATGAAACGAGTTTCATTGTGACAGACAGATGTCACAAGAGATGTCACAAAGAGGATAATAGCACCAGCAAATGCAAAGCTCTGCTGCTGATCAGCACAATTATTACTTTAGAGTAATAAAATAGTATGCATTGCAGAAAGGCTTAGCAAGCAATTGTAGGTACCTCTATGTGGAATCCTTGCACATTTCAAAAAGGACAATGGCAAGGGCTTGGGTGCTATGAACAGTCGCAATTAAAATCTAGTCAGAACGCATTTAAAGTGTTCCCATAACGAATAAAGGGACAATCATCCAGACACAGGAATTCTTCCTTACTTCTTCCGACGACGGCGACGACAACGGGCAACGAACAACGTCCGACGGCGACTCCGACGACGACAAAGTTGAAGACTTTTTGGCTGGATGTCTAAAATGAAAATGGTCAGTTGTAATAGTACTGCACCCAGGCTATGGATATGAAGCTATTTCCTATCTTCTCTGCCCGCCCATTGTATTGCGAATTTGTTTACTCATCGCATCTTTGTATGTTGAAGCAAATGTCCGTGTATGAAGCTGTGTAATAACCTCACCCCCCTTCGAATTCTGTTTGCGAGCTTGTGACAATATTCACATTTTGGGTCCCGAGGCCCCCCTCAGTCTTATGATTTTGTATTCTTAGAGAAGTGAATTTCATATTTTTTCGTTGAATGTTTTTGTTGTTGTTGTTGATGCTGTATTTTTTCTGGTTCTGTACAAACTCCCTACACAGAAGATACGACATTTATGCTTCCTGAATACGTAAAATGAATGCGACACAGGGAGTAGTAGATTTTCTCATCTCGCATGTTGTTATGCTAAGATATACATGAGCAGGAACACACACACACATTGGAAATATTGACAGAACTAGAAAGATACAAATAGAACTTCTATGATGGGTGTGAATGAAGGCCGAAAGCCTGGAGCCTTGCGGGTGGCATAGCACATTCAAAGAAATCCTCTATGATATGAAATGACATTTGGGATGGATGGACAATATTGGGAATGACATTCATGTACAATTTTAGGGACTTTGTATATCTTGTTGGTTGCTTAATTGGATGTGGGGGCATTGGAAATGATGGGTCCATGGCCCATGCTTAAGCAATTCAAGTTTATTAATGGAAATTACACTGCAATATAACTTCTGTTTTCGTGCATGCAAAACTTCATGCTGTCAGAGTTTTGCTATACTTTTCTGAAACTTGACTGGGCTTTCTTCATAACAGTTTTTTTTTTTTTTTTTTTTCTTTCTTTCTTCATATACTATGTGTCTCTATCGACCCTTGGTTCTCCTTTCCTCTTCATCGAAGAAAGTAAACAAGATAAGACTCTCCTTCCAGTTGTGCATGTAAAAGTGTGGAGCGAGTTATTTTAAAAGTCGACAGGGAGTTTTGTAGAAACATCAAGAACCCATCTGTTTCGTGGATAAAGTTTAAGTAGGTAAAAACTAATAAATCACTTGCCACAGACAGGCTAAGCAAAAGAGGAGAGAAACTTTGTTGGCAATTATTTTCTTTTTTGCAACTTTTTCTGCAGCAATTTTTTTTTCGTTGTCTAGAATGGTGAGAAGTTGTATGTTACCGTGGAGAGGGATGTCTTCGATTTAGAACTATACCTAATTGACGATATTTGACTAGTCTAACGGTTAATAGAGGGTGGAGATTCGAATGAAGATTGGCTGTGTGAACCAATTTTTTGGCTTCTTTTGAAAGACTTGAGTTCAAAAAGAGTGTCCAAAATGTATTCTTGTTTTTTATTTTTTATCTAAGGGGCAATTAATTTTTCGGTTTCAAGTAAAGCGCATAACAAATAAACACAATAAAATTGGGTGTCGAAGATCATGGAACCCATGGCCTAGCTCATTTCACTTAACCTTGCATGGGACCAACCATCTTTTGCCCAACTAAACGGCTAAGCGGGAAAGAGCTTTTCAAGGCAGTAAGCTTGTTATTGGAGGACTTATCAATTCTTCGCGGAAGTCAATATCCGTGAAAAAACTTACAAATATTTCTGGGATTTGAAAATTTGAACTCCGGCGAAGCAGGTAGATGCTACGGGGAACACCAAGCTCAATGCGTTGATGCGATGAATGCGATGATTATCAACATCAAGTTTGAATTTTCCCACTAAGTCAGGAATGCGATATCATTCAAATCACCGCCCTGAAAGCAATTGAGGCATGCGATTCATTTGAGGTTACTTTAATCACTTTTTCAATATTTCAGTCGGTATCTCAGCCATTGCTTGAATACCTACTATAGGTTCTTATTGTGTCTAAAGTTTGCGTATCACATAATCAAGGTCTTTAAGGCAGTCCCAAAGACATTGGTTATCAATGTATGTTGCAAAGATGTTAAATTACGCCAGCAGGAAGCTTCTGCACTATAACCAATAGTAAAAACTGATCCCTTCGTTGAAGATCTTGCAAGTGGCCTAAAGCCATTCTCAGAAAACACAGCTTATAATTCCTCTTAGTTTGGCGATAGAAACGACTAATGTGAAATTCTTTTTGTCACGTTTAAAGAAATAAGATGAACGTTCCAATATAAGTCATCACAACAACGCAGGGATTAAAATAATGCCTTCAATTGCCTCCAGAGAACTCTTATTCATAATAAAACGTGTGCCTTAAAGTCTTAAACTAAGACATGAACCACATCATTGGGAAATTTCAGAACTCATTGTTTTCAAGAAAGACCATTAACAGAAGTCACATCTCACTGATCAATGTTACTTATACAAGTTATGAAATAAGTTCTAAAACTGCTTGTGAACTGCTAGCACTAAGATTAAGCAAAGTAATAGAGGAAAGAAGACCTATTCTAAGCCATGAGTTTTGTTTCGAAAAAAAATATTCCAAGTTAGAACAAATGTATCGAACTACCAATGTGATAGAAAGCACAGACAAACGAGTATGCTCTGCTATATTCTTAAAAATGTCGCTTCTCATACATAGGATGGGGCAACAGAGCAGGGAACCCCTTTGCCTACTGCATTTCCCACAAACATGATTTCTTAGGGAATGGAAGAGATCACAATTTTCTGCCGGTTGGTGAGCATCTTATCGAAAAATCGCTTTTCATGTCAATGAACTTAGTATCAGAGCACTTACCAATTCCTCGCGAGAGGTGATACCCGTGGAAAAACATTTTTGGTTTCTGTTGGGATTCGAAGTACAAACCTCCCATGTAACAGGCAGAAATGCTAACCATTCAGCCTTTGACAAGGTTTGGAACTTGGCACTTGGGCATTTACTGTAAAGGGACCTTCACTGGCAGCACTAAGAAATAATGAGATTCTACGACTCTTATGATTTCGCTACGAATTAAACGTAAATCGAAGTTAAGGAAATTGAAGCCGGTGTTCCACAAGGTAGTATCCTAGTTATGTAAAGACAAAAAAAAAATATCGTTTGAGAGGGAAATGGTCTTTCTCCTCCCGTTTAAACGAGAGGGTCAGTTTTTTTAGAAACTTGCTTAATATTTTAAAAAATTTGTAAAAAATTAACTAAGTCTTCTCCTTCTACGTACTACATATATGTAATACACTGCTCGAACAAATTAAAGGATATTAAAAAAAATACCAAATTTTAGGGTGATAAGCGATACCAATAAGTGATAACTCAGAAAGTATTTGTTTTGCAAAAAATATAAAAAAAAAACGGAATTTTTTTTAGCTCTGAGAATCTTGTGTTCATATCCGAGCAGTAAATTTTCTTTTCGTCTGCTGTTCTCAAGGAATAATCCAAAAACTAAAGAAATTTTTTTTTCTGTCGTCTTTAAAATAATCTGTGGACTTTTTCTTCATGCAACCAAATGATGATCGTTTTGGGAGATTCATTTAGTCTTAATTTGTGTCTTATAGTTGAGCTCTGTACGATGATTTGTTGCCAGTTTTCGTTGATCAAAGCGAAAAAAGTCTTTTTCAACTTCACTGATCAAAATTAACTGAAAATAAGATACTTAGAGCTACAACTTCTATTTTTGAAATTGTTTGTACGACGAGTTTTCTTTACAAAAAAAAATAAATATTTTGACTTTGAGATTTGCTTTGGTAAGTACTCAAACACTAGTCACTAAATTAACTTGAAAATGAGTATAAGCCTTCGAAAACGTTAAAGTAAGAGGTGCAACTTACTTGGTGGATTTTTAATAGCTTTTATTTTTAAACTAAGTCAATTTTTATAAAATGGTCCCTTCCATCAAAACAGCGGGAGAAAGATCAACCCCCTCTCTATTTTTTTTTTTTTTTTTTTTTGTTGCCCAAACCTTGCCGTCAACTCACTCTCATATTTCTTGCACATTGTCCAACATTGTGAGCCGTGATGGACGCACAACCGCGGTGTTGGTTCCTCCTTTCAGCCTAGGTGGTTTATTACTATCACAAGTGATGATATCCACCCGACTCTCAATCAATGAATGATTACGTCAGCATTAAGACCTTGCTCCGATCGGAGCAAATTTACTCCACTTTTTTCTAGGTTAACTGCACTTTTTTCTTAAACAAACGTTTGGACACCTAAACTCCACACAACGATGGATTTGAAATTTCTGTTATTAGCACATTCCATTGATCATTGATTCTATTGATTTTCAATTTCATGCAAAATTCAAACATTTAAGGGAAATGGTGATTTTAATCTGAATATTTAATTCTGCTGCCTTGCCAGTTCCTCGCAAAAGCTGATACGTGTTTAAATGGCTTCCGGTTTCTCGACATAGTATCGGTCTTTCACAGTCCCCACATGCACATATTCAAATTAAGGCTCCGTCATCCAATTGAAAGTTCTTCATGTCTGTTTCAAACTTGAAAAACGTGATCGTGGATTTAGTCTCATATTCTCCGCTAAAGCAGCCACAAATCAGTCTGTGCAGACCGTGCGACGTGACATGACTTTTGGAGTTGTCCACTTAAATAACTTTATGTACAAACTTGCTTACTAACACCGGCACCGGTGCGTTGGTTCCTTCATTTCAACCAAAACTTCTTTCAAAAAGGCACCTTGTTGCCACACAGCACTTACTTTGGAATTATTTGCTGAACATTTTTTAGCTTTGAATGACCATATAGCTTATTTTGTTCTGCAGAGGTGTGATACTAACTTTCTGTCATAACTCATAAGTTCATAACTAAAAGCAGTTGTCAGTTTCAAAACAACCTATTATGTTAAAAAAAAGCTATAAAGTGCCTCACCCTTTACTTGCATAAACTTTTTCTTAAAGAAAAGGTAAAACTTTCCTTTTTTCCAAATCTACTCCGCTTTTTTTAAAAATTTGCTGAGAAATTTCATGACTGAGGTTCGAGCCCTGGATGTCGTCATACGATAATAGAAATGCAAGTCCAAATGCAAGTGCTATTGCTGAGAACACCACCGCGCGCAACGCCGCTTCACTGCGCCAGTTGGTAAATCGATAAATTCTGATCTTCATTTCAGCTAGATTTTCACTTGAAGTAATTATATTTTCGATTGAGTGTGCTACGCATAACCCTAACAACATCAGTAACGCTTCCACACTCCTCAAATTTCTTCATAACTACCAGTCTTCACCGACCATAATACATAGTGAAAAGTCGCTACATTAGATTCACCACTTTGTAGTAAGTTTTAAAAATTTTGTCGTCTCGTTTGATTGTTAAGCAATCTGTTATCTTATATCCTCAAGATCTTATTTGTTATGTAGTTTTGAACTTTCAGGTAATTTCCCCCCTGAGTTTCATTTTCAATTCTTCCGAAACCAGCAATGTAATCAGACGAAAGCGACCAGAACCCTTTTTCCGTTTACTTTGATTCAGATTAGAACTGGAAGGTTCGTCAAGTCCTTAAGATGTTATCAGAATGTCTACTTCGGAATGAAGCTCGCTCCTGAGTTTCTATTAAATAAAACTCGAAAAGAAAATTCAAGAAAAGATACATGAAATCAGTGTAACGACATGAATATAAGAATGTCTCTAGATGTCATCTTTGTCGTCTCAAGTGTCCACTTCGCCATAACATCTTGAAAAATTTACAAAATCATGATCGCCTTAATGCCTATACATGAAGGCTTTAGTCACTTAACCTTATAGTCATTCAATTTCTTTTCAAAAGTGGACAATAATCTGTAATAAAATTGGTTTATCATACCCACCAAATCAATTCGTAAACAACAATGAAGTCAGACAAATTTATTAAGGCCTTGTTGGAAAAAAAGACACACTCCAAAAATAAATCGCATAAGACTCGCTAGGAAGAAAGAAATAAAGAAATAAATAAATAAATTGATTCAGGTATGACTACAAGATAAAAGAAGAAGGAAGATTCACAAGGACCACAAGGGCATTTTCTAAAGGGAAAATTTACAAGATAAGTTCACCCTCCCAAAGCTTTGATCGTCCTTTCACTTAGAAGATAAATAATTCCACACATGTGTGTGTTGTGTGCCAAGAACCCAATACCGAAAACACATAATTATAGCCTTTCAACCTTAGCCTTTTAAATTTTATTCAATAGGTATATTGCATTAGGCTCCCACAAAACTTATTTGTGTGTCATCCCACCTCACTAAACAACAACAGACAAAAAAAAAAAGAAAGTAACGATACGTGCCTTTTTTGCTGTGAGCATTTGTGAAAAGCCTCAGATGACATTGGAATATACAAATAATTACGTTTATCAATCAAACTGTGAATCAAGATGATGAATGTAGAGGATTCATTGATTTTCTTTCCCCCTTTGGAACTTTTATAGATAAGCAGTAACACAAAAAGTGCTTAGACGGCGGCTTTGTCTAAAAGGCGTTGGCGTCGTTTGAGGTGTCGCTTTGCTGTTAAAGTGTTGACTCTGACTTATTTGCGTTTTTATTGAGAGTTGGCAAAAAGCAATAAAAAAATGAGATATAACTTCTTCGTTTGCTTTGTCAGCCTTTGAAAAACCTAAAAACTAAATACTCGTTTGACATACCACAGAAAAGCAGGGCCGCATGTGTCCTTGCATTGGAAAAGAATTTCCTTTTACCTTTCTAGCTAACCTTAAATCGTAGCAACGCACAGCGGTGTGGGATGCCCCATATTTTTGTCGCATGCATGAATTACTCAATATAAGTGCCTGATACGTGAGAGACTGAGTTTCAAATCGTAGAAACTAAAAATTAGGTACTTTTCTGTGAGTATCACATTTTGCGAGGAATTGACAAGTCGTTTCTTCTGCTTCTTCTTCTTCTTTTTCTTCTCCTTCTTCTTTGAGCTTGAGAAATGAAACACCCTCTAAAAAAACCAAAGTAACCTTTTGTAGAATCTTAATCAAACCAGTTCTTCTTTAGGGCGGTGAAGCGTGGACCTTATCGAAAGTGGATGAGGAAAGCCTTGGTCCTTACGAGAAGAAAGTACTACGAAAGATTTTTGGTCCTATTTATTAAAAAATTCATGGAAACAAACGCTCTGGTTAGACATCTTCGATGGCGTAATCAAGTAAATAGGCGTGTTTTTTTCACACGACTGTTATGTACATAACACGATATCCAAAAAAAACGCTTCGGTTTTTTGTATTTGAGGGTTGGTGTTCTTGATCAGTTGTCAAATCGAATAAAAAGTCAAAAAGAATTTTGATTACAAAAGTCGACTCAAGAAATAAGCTAATGTCGTTTTCCCGATTTGGGAGTGAATTGGAGAGTTGAAGTGTCAGCTTTGACATTTCTAGTATAGCTTATCTGTCAAAAAATCACTCCCGATTTTATTTGGGAGTGAAATTTTGGAAAACGACATAAATTTATCAAAAGAAACCAAATAAAATGGAAAATATTTCAGAAGAAGTAATAATAATTAAAGAATTATCGCAGTGTTGAGAGTGCTTTAGAGTTTAGTGCAACAGAAAACTGATCGTATATCAATTTCAGATGGAAAACCAATAGGACTCGAAGAAGCATGGAAAATATTCCAGAGCCCAACAGGCGATCACAAGTCCGGCTCAGATTTGCTATCAACCCTTACACAATCCGACCATCCTGTGCTATTTACTCCCTTCTTGGGGCTGCATCCTTGCCGAACTGCCGATCTAGTGAGACAAATGGGTGCGAGTCGCAACGTTGTTCTCACATTTCTAAGCATTTTAGGTCCCTATGTGAGGTTAAAACTAAAAAACGAATACGGACTGGAAGCATTGAGAAGAAAATTACTTTTGTTTTGCGAGTTATTTGTGTAAATTATATTAAAACCACATCTGTACTATATCAGGAACTCTATATAAAATTTGTTGACTTTATTTTAAACTAGCTAGTGTTCAAACTGCATCTGTTTTGATTTTTCCTAACAACGAAATCATTTTCAGCTTCTTCGTTGTTTTAGAAAATAAAATATGTAGATGGTCCTCCTTCTCCCGTCAGCTGTACCTAAATCCATTTTCTTGCATTACTGAGGTAGAACTTTCCAAAAATGAAAAGACAGGCAGCAACAACATAATCCGCTAATCCTGTAAATAATTATAATTGTTTCAAGCATATATCCTATAATTTAAACATTTTTTTCTTACTTTTTTTTGCGGTTCCATGCTTTTTTAGTCGCTTGTCCTGGTTTGTTTACGTTTTTGTGACAAAAAAATACAAATGTCAAAAATAGGTCTGTTCATAAAAGTAACAAGGAATTTCTCTTGGGTGATTTTGACTCGTTTACACGCTGGGATTGAATTCATATGAATCTTGTGATTTATGTCAGAGTAGAAAAAATTATTTTGTTACTTGTTTCAAACGAAGTAAATTATAAATTATAAAAAAACAAAACCAATTTAATGGATTACTTAACAATTACCTTTGAAAAAATGTCAACATTCACAGAAAAATGTGAAAAAAATATGCAAAAAGTGCTTTTAATCACAAAACAGACCTTTTTGCTATTACGTTGTTTTATGTATCTTTATATAAACTTACAAATCTAACTCTTGAAATCAATAAAATTCTAAAAATAAAAAATGTTCAGCAACTAAATTGCGGAGTGTAAGAGTGGGCATAAGATTTTATTCAGTTCAACATTTGTGAACAGGCCTTCTGACACCAATTTTGCTTTTGTTCGAGATACATGAAAGTCTCTCGACGCACCAAAATTTAAAAATGAAAAGTCGAAAAACTCATTCGATACTCGATTAAATGTCAAAACTCTATCCCCGACCTAATCTTAACCATCCTTTTATCCATAACATCGGTTGTCGGGGATGTTGTTATGAGACCATTCGCAAATAGTTTGTCGTGTTCATGCGCCCCTGCCAAACGTTTTTGGGCCATAGTTCTCAAGAAGCAATTGATTTCTTTATTTAAATTTGGATTTGGAAGTCGAATGGCATATCTGCGCTCGTGGGCTACGCTCTATAGACCTCAGAATGCGTCACCCAACCTCTCGGTTTTGAGTTGCCCCATATTTTTGTTGAGGTCGAATGATCTTTGGTCCCGTATGGGAAGACAATGTGTGGAGAAGAAGATACAACAACGAGCTGTATGAGCTGTACCGCAATATGGGCATAGCCAGAAGAGTACGCTTCGCGAGGCTACGATGGTTGGGCCATGTAGAGTATATGGACCCAAACGCTCCGGCTCGACGGGTTTTTGAAAGCACATAGCAGGGAAGACCTCTTTTTATGTGACACAATCAAGTGGATGAAGACCTCCACCGACTTTAGAGTGCGAAACTGGAGAGAGCTCGCCCGAAATTAAAGTCGTTATTGAAGAATGCTGGTTGAGGCCTAGGTTCACCCCGAACTCTAATACACACCTAAGTAAGTAAGTAAGTTTCGGGTCACAGAGATAAACCAAGCTGGCAGACGAACTCTCCAGAAAAGGCCTGGAAGGAACAACATAGCCATTCCAAAAGCTACATGTAAGCTTTTGCTAAAGCAGGACGCTTCTGAGAAGATAAACACTAGATGGACTCAGATCTCAGAGTAATGCGTGCCTTATGACTAAACAAATTTGGCCTTGTGTATTGAAAGGAGCCTAATGAATATAAATTGTATAATGAAATTAGCTCCACCAACCACACATACCAAAAGATTTGCTATCTTCTCGAATGACTTTTGTAGAAGCTGCATGGACGAGAAGGAGGAGGAAACCAATACCTCTCAAAAATAGCTAATAGCTGACCTAGTATAATTTCTTTGCCTGATCAAATTCTGCAGTGACTCCAGCTGAACATCTTATCTTCGTCACCGATCCTTCAAAGATATCCTCGATCATCTATCTGAACACAGGTCTCTGGAACTCTTGGTTGTCAGAGGACCACCTTTATTGGACATCGTGGATGTCGTTCGAATACTTTTTCGATACATAGCTTTATAATTTTCCTCAGTCGGCTACCTAAAACGCGTTCTACGATCTTTAAAGTGTGTGACGCCAGCTCGATCGGACTGTTGTTATCGTAATTTCATTTATCTCGTTTAATTGTCGATTGGTAGAAGGTAATATTCCCTCTTGTGACGAAGCGTCACAATTTTTTTTCCCTACCGCCTTCAGCCGGGCGATCAAGTCCTTCTTACCTTTTTTACTTTTAGTTTCCGTGAAGGAAATCTGATCGTTGTGGCTTGTCCTCAGCCGGGCGTTTGGATTCTCCTTAGTTAGATAGACGTTGCATCGCCATAAAGTTCATGCAGGAGGTTTAATCGTTGTGGCTTGTTTCCAGCCGGGCGTTTAGTGTACTGTCCCTAGTAAACGCAGGCAATTTCTACGAAGTCCGCCGCCGCCGATAAATTGCTCTGCCTTTCACGCCACGCAGACCATTACTACGAAATCCGCTGCTGCCTTTAAAGCGCCCTGCCTAACGCAGATCTAGATAGGGGATCACCGCCGCCGAATAGAGGAAATAATTGCCGTGGTATACAACCATATTCCCCGAGGAACCATCGCCACTACACCAGTGAAGATCGATACCAACTATTCCGTGGGCCAACACCAGAAACAGAAATTACTCAAGAAATCATAAAACTTGCTTTTTTGTAAAACTGAATATAAAATTTGTTACATAATTTGTAAACTTAATCCTGAGACAAGATATTGCAATATCATTTTGAGAAGTTGGACCGCCGAAACCCAAGTCTTACGAAGCTTCCTTGGATAGACTCTGGACACCCTGAGTCATACCCCAGCCTTTAAAAAAGAAGCACCACACCCTCAACAATTTATATCACCTCTTTAAAGTTTTGGAGATGAGAATCGTCGTCATAAACCCGATGTCTCCCATCTTGTACCAAATCTCAAAATGATGTTTAATCTGTCCTATATCATTGCATTTTTTAAGGTCAAAACTGTTTTACTAACTGGATTATCGCTTTGAATACCATTTGGAGAGTTAAAAACCTTTGGGTTATTTTCTCTTCTTGTTTTTGATCAAGGCTTGGTTGGCGTTTCATTTCCCTATCCTTCGAATACCTTTCGGCATCGAGATCGGTTCAAAGAAACTACTCAGGCTCTCTCACCACGACAAGGTGACTAATCGTCGAGAATGAGTTGAGCTTTAGCTCGAAGTAGAGCAGCTTTTGTCGAAATGAAATACTTTGGATGTACTTGATCTAAGTAATAGAGCTCCGTAGTTATAATATAATACCCAGTCTTTCGCCTTTCCAATTATTTAATAATAATAATTTGAAATATTTTATCGCTTTCTCTTATTTTATTCTTTTTTCTCTTTTCAGGTAAGCAAAGTATTAATTTACTTTTATTGGGACTCTAATGTTCCCGTTTTTATGTAAGTAAGCAACCGTTTTACTGTTTGTACAACTCCATTGATTTTTAAATATTTAAATTTAACTTTAACACACTTCATCCCATTTGTGTTTTTGTACCGAGTTTTCTTCCCAAAGTGCTTTCCAAATACGCATTTGTATTAAGGACTAGCTGACCCGCCCGGCGTAACTCAGGCCCTACTTTTATCAAATTGAAGGTTAAGTAAAGTAGTCTCCAAGCTTTCATTCAGTGGCAGAGTGAGAATGAAATATAGTCTATGCTGCTCAGGTGCAATTAAGCACTCTAACGATGACAAATTTTTTGAAATAGGCCACCCGAATAATCATAATAAAATTAAAAAAAAAAAAAAAATAGTACGTATACGCCAGAGTCAATAGGATACACTTAAAATGTATCAAAAATGTGTTTTTTGTTTTCTGATAAATAAAAGACCTATACTTTTGCCTAAAAAACACGCTGAATAAGCTCCTCTTTTGATTGTATGATGTGACAGAAATTTGTGGGTAATGTGAAGAATCCGGTTGAGGTGTAAACTGCAACTTTATTATTTACAATGTCTAACAACTGTTTCGTAAACACATTTACGGTTTCATCATGTTGCAAAAATACCTGCATGTCAGTTGTTGATTGGAGTTTCTTTACGAACCGCCACAAATTCGATGATTTTAGGATTTTAGTTGATCAGCTACAGTTGATCGGGGAGTAACTGGAAGAGTCTGACAAAAATCACCTGACAACAGAATCATGATCCCACCAAACAATTTTGGTTGTCACGAAGATCTTTCAGAGTTCTGTACAGTGCCTCCAGTGACCTCTTAAGGGCCATTGTGCATTCATCCCAAATAATCAATTTGCTTAGTTATAATATCCTGGCCATTGCGCTATTTTTGGCGATGTTGCAAATTGATGTTTCGGTGATTTGCATGTTTAGTGGCAATGCGCAGTTCTCCCGCCATCAAGCAGAGTCGCAGCTATTCCAGATGAGACCAACGCTAGAGCAATATTCTTTTGCGATCTTATTCTCGCCAATAGCAACGAAATTTAGAATGTTTTTCCGGTTCCCCCGAGAGCATCGAGGAAATAAATACCACAAGATCCATTGCTCACAGCTTTTATCAAAGTTCTAAGTTTTATGTTCATTCAATTGTGAAACACTTGAACGAATTGTTTCGGCCAATACTTCAATGTCGTATAGTTGCTCTCTTTGGAACTCGTGGTTTAATGCATCGAGCATTATGACGATTGCGTGCTGTCATTCCCAAACACGACAGTATTTTATTTGCTATCAACAGTCAAATATTTTCTATCAAGATCAATGTCTCATTATAAATTTATTCGGTCATTTTTGTAGTGTAGGATTCAAAGTTTGACGGGGCACACGAAGCAAAATATCTTCAGACATGTCATCTCTATATTTAACCCACAAATTTTTTTGATTCAAGGGGAAACATGTCGATATGATAATCGCAAACAATGTACGAATTGATGCGGCTGTGGATATATTACGGAATCCTTGAGCGTATCATCCCAGTACGAATCGTTCTCAAGTAAATGTAATAGTTGACATGCCATGGTAAGTCGCACAGCTGTCGATTAACTGTTCTCAGTTGTTTATACGATGTTGGACCACGAACATTCACCAACAACAATCGCATATAATAACATTCATCGTTTTTGGATGTACTGTGTAGATGCGACCCAGAGCGTCTGAAGCAAATACATTTGGATTCCCTTAAACAGGTTTTCCTTGTTTTCGACTGAAACGATTTCGATGATGCGTTCCATGTGTAATAGCGTGGCATGTCAGCATACAGTAAAGAGCGAAAAAGTCATCACTTTGACAGACCGTGAAGAAGCTAATTTAATAAATTGATTTTTTGACGTTTCCATTCCCGTTCCTGTGGGAATTTGAGGATAGGGTATAGTCTATTGTACTCATGGGCAGTAAATTAAATTCTTACCTATCAAAAAATTCAAATAATTTTCAAAAACAAACAATCAAATAATATCATTATTTGCTATTAAAATATAAATTTTTGTTGTCAAATTAAAATAAAAAAAAAAAGTATTGTTTGAATTAAATTTTTTATTCATTACAGTTAAGAATAAAGAAAATAAGTTTTAACCAGACTAACGAACAGCAATTGATATATATATATATATATTGCGATTCATTTTCAAGGATACTGGGTTTGTTCATCAGTACAACATTTTTCTTCACAACTATTTGAACGCTTATGTTACTGATTTGACTGTTATACATAAATAATGTAGCAACTTGTTGACTTGTGACTTTTTTTAACACAGTCGGGCTATAAATTTTAAATTCTTTTTTTTATAAACATCTAAAGTAATCAATTGTGGTTCTAGTGGAAATTTTTCTTTTTAATCAATTGTAGAACAATTTTTCTGATTGATGAGGGTTTATCAAGAAAGGGTCTTCAATCTTTCACAGTCACAATGCCTTTTTAATTTCTTTTTTTTTTAACATAGGGGTTACCACAGGTGTTGGTATTGAACCCTCTACAAACAACTCTCTCTGTTCTTGAGCTGTAGTATCTACTGATCCGCGCTAAGATAAATCTTCCATCCTTGAGTTATAAGAAATACGCTTCTGCATCTTACCTCGTGACTTCAAACAATAGCGACAAAAGCATCTACCGCACCTATACTATCTGAGTCGAAATCCACACTTAAGCTTCGGAGTTGAGGTAAAAGTTTCTTTTTCTCGCGCTTTTCGTCTTCATTGCATATGCCATTGAGACTTTTCGCCACTTAGTCGACGTTGTTTTCCTCGGATTTATTATTATTCGGATTTATCATGCAAAGAAGTTTAACTGAATATTTATTCCTTCTTCCGCTCATCCTAGCCACACCACACCACACCGACACCACCAGCAACTTTTCGCAACAACTACCATTCAAAGGATCAGCTTCATCTAACCACCACAAAGCAACACTATAACACTATGGTCGGTGTGGTGTAGGTATAAAGGCGATGGAATGGCATGAATGGCGGCACGGTGTGGCACGGCCACTTTCGTTCGTCTACTGATGCTATGTTGGGGTAAGGCTATCGGATTCCGGGATTAGAAGTTGCGCGCCTGAACGCTTAATGAAAACCGGATTAAGATTTGCATCGTGCGCACGGATTCTCTTTATACTGCCATTGCCGCTATATTCTCTCGTTAAAGCGAATGTTTATTATGGCTCATAAAAAGACTGAATGTACCGTTATCAATGCACTGGAAGTGGAACCATTAAAAAAAAAACAAAAAGAAAAACTTCATTCAACCACAAAGTTTAGTCCATTGAAAAGAGGAGATACAACAAGGATACTCAACACCCAGGACACAGGACATGAACTCTTATAGTAACGAGCTAGTTATTTTTTATTGCTGCATTGCACATGCACCAGTAGACAGCAGGGCAACTTAACAACAATAGATGCACACACAATATATAGTTGAACCTCAAGGGTGTTGCAAAGCTCGACACAAAAGCGGCCACCGGCGCGGCATGGCATCGGCACTGACACACTGGCACACAAACAAAACGCTATCATCATTTGTTGCTGTTGCTGACTGTCAGTCTCTGCTAAATCGCGTAAAGAAGACTATACAACACGACACCACACACGAGTAAGTTCATTTGTCAACACAGAACAGGCAACAGACAGACATTTTATGAGTGCGCTGTTCTTAATATACCGTCCTACCCACTCTATTCCCCCCAAACACACTGTACTTATAACGAATCATTTTTTATCCATTTCTGAAGATGTCATGACAGACGTACATACCTACCTTCCTATATACGAAAGACAGGTGGCGCCTGGAGATTTGAGAGAGTCTTCTTCTCTGTTTTGCTTCTTTTGTAAAAGGTTTAATGTATGACTTATGGGGGTCCTTTGGGACAGCTCTCGCTTGGATTGCACTGGGATGAGAATTGGTAGGTACCTATATTATTCTCGAAAATTAGGTTCCAATTTCCAAGGAGTGTTTGTGCAGACGCAGAGGATGTCTTTGTTTTCAAACAAACAAGAGTACTTACCTATCTAGCCCTACACAGGATGGGGGTTTTGAAAATGATAAATTTCATGTCCTTACGGCAAAAATGATATATTATTGTGAGGTTAGTGGGAGCGTGTTGTGGCATATTTTATGTCCTCATGGCACGTGTTTCGTAGACTGAGAATGAAGAGCGAATATGGACCAGTAATGCGTGTCTGTTTATTACCGCTACCGGTACCTATACCCATATACATATATGTGAAAAAGGAAATCAGATTTGTTCAGCACATCCTTAAATTTAAAAAGATAATGCCATCAAAGCTGTCATGAAATGACGACGACGTTTAAGAAAAAAAAAGGAATGAGAGAAGAAATACGTATGATGCTAAAAGTCGACAACAAATCGAGGATTGCTTCTGAATGACTTTCAAAACACAAATAACTTCCATACACTCATGATGATGGCCAAGTTTTTTGAAGCAAACCATGCTGAATTTTGTGAAAAACAATTATTGACGATGAAGAAGAAGAACTGCTGGTTGAGTTGCAAAAAGGTGTTGAGGGTAGCTTTTTCTCATCAAAGAGGAGCATCAGAACAATCTGCACGCACGTGCGGCATGGCGTGTTTCTTTGGTTGGGAATAAAACAATTTTCCTTCGGGCGATGTGATTAGTAAGATGAAAATTAGGAAAGCGGAAAGAGTTGAAAAAAGAAAAAAGTTTTGAATGTTTTATCCTGGGGTAGACCTAAACAAACACTAAGTATTTTTCTTTGAAGGTGAATCGCATTCCATACCTGGATTCGTTCAAATAGGGCTTTTGAGTTAAATATTTTGTTTATAATTCAATTCTATTTCTTGGGGGCTTCTGAAGGACTTTTTGAAAGCTTCTCCTGCATAATTGTGTTTTGAAATATTTTCCTATCCGAAAGTACACAGTTTTACTTAATACTTCAGGATTGTAATGCCTTCAGGTGCGGGGATCAAAACTAATCGCATAAGCAATACTGACGCTGGCTTCTTCGTCAATGTTATTTACGTAGGCAAGTACTACCACAGGCTTTGGTCTCATGTGTTGACGTTTACATTTAGCAAAGTATTTTTAAGCTCAAAAAACTGTCTTCTCCGTTCCGTTTCTGATTCATTCTATGGGGTTTGAGCAAGATTTCCTCGTTCTCTTTTCTTACAATAAGGCAGTGGTTTGAGTCAAAGTTAGCCCTCCTAGAGTTCCTTACCGGCCTTCATGTAGTAGCGTTATCTTCTCAAAGTCATCCTGTAGAGTCGTGCAAGCTTTGCAGAAGTGTCATATCGTTTCACAGCGTTAGCTCACCAGAATTGTGAGCAGGCTATCCTAATTCCTTTCAAGGGAGTGCATTGGGCCGAATCAAAGATGGATCCAAACGCTCGGTTTTTTATAATACTGGAAAAATGTCTTTCGTCGATCGTAGGTAAGGTTAGGTTAAAATGGCTGTCAGAAAAACAACTGACACACTTAGACCAATATAAGGTCCATTGTGATACCATAAAAATTATGCGATTCAATTAATAAAACTATTTAGAGCTTTTGATAAAGCGAAAGATATGCAGGGGATCTGTGTTCGCCAGATCGCTAAGATCATCAAGGAAATATTTTCCTAGGTGCAGTTTTCTTTTAAAGGAGAGTGCAGGACATGAGCAAGAGGAAGGCAACTTCTGCAGAAGTTATTAGAGAAAACGCCGAGTCTTATGGCGTGTCTTCCTATATCAGACAATGTCCGGTAATAACATTGTTTTTAGGAGCTAACTTACAATCTGGTTATGGATAGCAAATGTCTTGTGCGTTTTGGATCTAGTCCTGTTTTGTTGCCACACACGTGGTGATGTTGTTCCACCTATAATTTGTTCTATCCATTGCCTCTTGCTTTAGCATAAGTTTACATGTAGAGATTGGTATACCAATATTCAACCTGCTGGCTGAAATCAGTAGAACGGTTCCTTTTCTGGCGAGTTCATCGGATTTGCAGTTACCCACGATATCTCTGTGCGCCGGCACCTAAACAAGGTGAATATTGAACTGTTCTGTTCAGCCATCTCCTTAAGAGATAAGCGACAGTTAAGGGCAGTTACTGAGTTCGTAGAAACAGCGCCGAGCGATTTGAGGGCTGACTATCTGAGAAAATGTGGATATTCGCTGAATGTATCACGTTTTCTTTAAGCAATAATAGGACCTTTTTGATCGCCAGAATTTCCGCTTGGAACACGCTACAATGGTTAGGGAGGCGGAATGAGAGACTTACCTTAAGTCGGTTTGAGTACACCCCGCAGCCTACCCCTTCTTCGGATTTTGAACCATCTCTCAAAAATTCTTCGTTTTCCCAGGTCGTTCTCGGTGGGATTGAGAATTGGAACTTATTATCAAAAACCAATTGGGGGATGGTGTAGTCGGAGTGGCAAGGGATTGATCCGAATAAATTCAGGATTGTATAGCTTGGCCGATATTATTAACGGTCCATTGGGAGATAGCTGTCATACGAATGGCTGTACTGGCGGCCATTTGTTTGCTGAAGATATCTAGTGGTGTGTGGCTACGGAGTGCATTTAGGGCAGCTGAGGGTGTGGATCTCAGTGCTTCGCTTATACATAAACAAGCTGTTCGTTGGGCCTTGCCTAGATTATCGCAATATGTCCTTTTATCAAGAGCGGTCCACCATACCACTACTCCAAATGTGAGTATTGGTCTGATGACCGCGGTGTAGAGCCAGTGGGTGATTTGGGGGGAGCAACCTCATTTATTACCAATAGCTTTTTTACAGGAAAATAGGGCGATCGTCGATCGTAACATCATCAATTCGTTGAACGGATCGCCATGTATAGGTACTTAATGAATGTTGAGATGAGAGAAGTGTGTTCTATACTAAGGACTTGATTTAGCCCAGCAGCAAAATCGAGAAGACTTAAGTTCACTTTTGGAGGTCATGTAGATTGTGGCTGTCGATTGTATTACCAAAGATGTCCTCCTTTCCTGTTCCTGTGTTGAAATCGCCAAAGACAATTTTCACATCATGTTTAGGTCATTGCTAATATTTATTGTTCGATGAGCTCGTAAAAACAGTCTTTGAATTGTCGTCTATATTTTCTGTGGTGGCGTGGGCACATATCGGGCTAATGTTAATTGAGCGTTGTCTATGTTGTCTCTATAGCAGTTAGTCGGTCGAATATTATAAGCTGTAGCTTTTCATCTTCTTTATGTCGGACTTATTCCATTCTTCTTCTTGGATGGTGGTTCTCTGTACAGAAATTGCAGCTTTTAATCTTTTTTTTTTTTTGTCGAATCCATTCCATCCCTCTTCTTGGATAGTAATTCTCTTTTTTGCAGATATAGCCTCCGCCTACATTCTACGACTGCACAAGGAGGTTTTTGGCCTTTTTTTATTTGGGCCGTTAAAAGTGATATCAATTTTGGTTTCCAAGGCGGTTGGTTTTTTCAGAAACATAGCTTTTTGTAAATTTTTTTTAAGGAGCTCGTAGAAACTGTCTTTTGAATTACCGGAGGTCGTGGGCTCATATTTGTGCGTGTTCTGATAGTTAGCCATATACACAAACCCAACCTCTAGGATCAGGTCCTTTTGAGACCGCCTTGAATATAAATGGCTTAATAGTGCAGGGTCAATATTCAACTGCCAATCGCTCGGATGGAGTTCATCTGCCACCATCTCATGTCTGATACATACTATGTTCTTGTATTAAAATTCCCTGAAAGTCTTTATGGTGTTTCTATCTTATGGCTGATGAAGTTCATCGTTAGTTCTGTAGATCGAATACATCCAATGCGACATTCCAACAAGCTCTGGCAGACCACCATCCTTTTGCTGACAAGTTGACACCAGTAAGAGCCCTTCCTGACAGAAAATGCTTTCCTCTTCTTCTTCCTTTTTCGTAGATACGAGTATCGTGATCTTCAAGGGAGCATAGCTCTCTCACTTATCTGCTTCACACTAGTGATCCGTGCGTTGAGTACGTTGCATTGAACTTGAATTTCGTGGCCTGGTCTCCGGTTTTGGCTTGTTACATGCCTGATGCCAGCTGAATGTAAGTTTCATTGCATTTGTCTGTACCAGAAGTGTTTTAGGTCGCCTTTCTTTATTTTCCTTCGCTATCGAAAAGTCCAAGAGTAGGGGTACGTCGGCAAGTTTATCGGCTTGAAATTGTTGTCCAATCAAGGCTAACGTCCCTTAGTTTGTTTATTTCAGTAAAGTTTTATACTTTTTTTGTTTACCTTTTCCTAGATCTTGTCTCGGAATACTGTTAAGTATTTGACACGGTTCTGGGGATCTCTGGTTTGAACACGAACTAGAATAGAACAATAGTAAATGAAAGCAGCACGTGAAAGCAAGTTGTGCGTTACGACGTTCCCCCGTCCATCTATTAACAGGCTCTACTCTATTCAGCTATGTTGTTGTAAGGAACCGATGCTTTGGAGTGACTTCGCAGTTGTCCTCTAAAATAATTTAGCTGAAGATTTGAGTTTTACCCCCGTTTCATCCACCCTTCGATTGATGTCATCACAGATAGCTTCGGCATCCGATTGGATATTTAAGCTTTTCGTACTTGGGAAGTAAACTTCGATGAAATTGAGTTTCTGGAATCACATATCACAGATTCGTATCTACCTCCGTACCTATACTGTGCAATAGATCGTAAGCTTTCCTTTAAATGTTTAGGTAAATTTTTCGAGAAAATTAGACTTCTTTATCCTTGAAGATGAGAACCCAGAGCCATTTAAACCCGAAGTCTTTTATCGCTTTCCTTCGTCACTAATGTGCGATCTCATCTAGCCCAATGAAATAATTAAATAAAGTGAGGCAGCAAAGCGGGGATCAGAGGGACCAAACGCATTTCTCACAACCCTGCCTTGTAAGGGAATGGGGAAGACTTACAACTTTCTTCACAACGGCTAATCGAGAAAGCGCTTCTCATGGCATTGAATTTACTATCGGAGGACTTGGCAGAACTTAGCTTAAGGCGATACCAGTGGAAATATATTTTTCTTTTGTTTCTTTTGGGATTCGAACCACGAACCTCCCGCGTACCAGGTAGACCTGATAATCGATACGCAAAGAGCACCATTAACTGGCTGTGCCATTTTGGAGTTCTTTTCAACTGCTTTACTAGTTTCTTCGATTATGATGACGGGTTCTTCCTTTAAGTTTGGTGCATTTCCTGGAAGCTTCTCGTTCAATATGCTATCACGGTACCTACATATACTCATACTGTCGCCAATATAGTGCAAAATTTTGTGGTCATCTACAAAAGTCTGTCCTAGATCATCATTTTTGAACTTTTGCGAAAAGAATATTCTTCTTTGACCTTTTTTTGATTTAAATATGGTTGCACCTTAATCAAGTTGTTTTGGTCGTATTTCTCTTGCCGATGTACGATTTGACTGAAGCCCAGTTAAAGAACGCCTTTGGCCATAAACTAGCAAATACTTGACTTGGTAATAACGTGGTCACTGTGGCTTGACAGATCGTAATAAGGACATAAGAGCCACCAAATTATATGCCGGTTTTGTCCACCTTAACCGGTTTCTATTGGAATCCCCTTCAGTCATCACTGAGCGTAACGCTTGGTGCGAGTTAAAATTCCGGATGAAACCATTTTTTTCTTTTGATTTGGTTAACACTCTTTTAAGCAACATTTAAAGGTCGATTCTGCCAAGTGGCAACCTTTTAACCTGATGAGAACCACATTCACAATAAGCGTATTGAGTGGAATGTTGTGACTCGAACGTTGTGATTTGTGAGGTTTAAGTGATGTCAGGCTGAATAGGTTTGTAAACACGCTGCTCACAATGTTCTCAATACATTTTGAAGTAACCCTCCTTACTAACGTTGGAATTAAAGTTTGGGATAAGCCTACGCCTCAATCAACATCTTTGGCTAAAAATTCGAATTCGGTCGAATTCCCTCTTTAGTTTTGCACTCTTAGTCGATTGTTTGATTAAAACTCAATCAGAATCGTTGGCATCGAATTGCAAGCAAACCGATCGAAGCTTGTAATCAAATCGAAAATCCTTTATTCACTTAAATACTAAAGTACCCCTCATCTTAAAAGAAGCTCCTTTCTGACAACTAGATACCCACATGAATATTTTTTGTTGTCCATCGTTAAAGTTAATGTGTATTGACTCCTGACACCAAACAATTAGATGCATTTAAAGTGTAACATCATCATCTCACTCTCACAGGCAATGCAAAGTATGAACGAACAGAGAATGTCAAAGAGAAAACAAGTTAACAAAAAAACAAGAACAAAATTTAACTGACCACTTCGACCGTTTGGAAAACAAAAAGTTAATCAAATGCTTCAGTCATTGCCAAATACCAGGCCCAGACCCTGATGGAGTGTCTAATGCAAAAAGGCGATATAAAAAAAGTGAATAAAAAAAAGTAGTCCCATTCAAAAACCTTTCAATTCAACTATGAAGCAAATAAATGTCAGATAAAGGACAAAGAATCAGTTTTAGTCAGTGTCTGAGTGACTTTGATAGGCGTCGTCCCCTGAAAAGCAATCTAAATGGACCCAAAAAAAGAAGAAATCCAAACAACAACTTTCTATTCCTGTGATAAATCTATTAGGCTGTTTTACTGTGGGAAAAAGGAAACTAAAGGATTTTTTTTTCTTTTTTTTTCTGTTTTATTTGTGCTCGATCTACTTTTGCTTCTTTTTTTCAATACAGAAAGCACTAGTGTTCTCCTCTACCCCAAGGGACTTGGCCTAATGTGTCAGTGTTGTAAATTTTCCGCACCATGAAAGTTTAGCACAGAGAGGGACTATTTCTGTATGTGTAGGTGAGTTTTCGAGCTCAACTGGGATATGCTAATTTCTTTTGAGCCTCTTTTTGCCTCTGTACCGTAGTAGTCCATAGACCTTTTTTGTTTTTGTATTGAATTTCTTTTTTACAATATAATTGTAAAAGCACATATACAAAAAGTCCTACGAAACGAAACGAAACAAAACACAAAATAACCATGTAAGAACGACGATGGCGATGACGATGACGATGACGACGACAAGAACGACGACGAGGGTTTGAATGCGTTGCTACTAGGTTGCGGCATCTGGTTGAACCTTTAACACCATCCATTCCTTGTGCATATAGTAGGAGCGAGTTTCACTCACCTACATACATTTGGCATTTGCCTTAGGCCCAAAGAAGTATAGGAAAAAAAAGAAAAGATGGAACTCATTGGGAAAGTTTTGTGAAAAGTTTCCAAAATAGTTCAGTTCAGACTTCCGAATCGAGTTGTAGAAAGTTTTCAGAACGAGGTTATGGCTAGAGAGAGAGGAGGTGATGGGGCAAATATATTGGGATTGGGATATGAATCGGATGTATATAATATGAGTCTTATGATGAGAGAACAGATTTTCGTTGAAAAGGTACCTTACCTTATGATTTTATTAATATTTCATCGTTTCTGAGTGAATTGCCAGGCGATGCGTGGAAATGAAAACAGAAAAAAGGGATACAAGTAGCACGGAAAGGAAACTTTCAAATAGTAATCCAATATCGAGTTCAGTGAGTTCGAATAATTGAAATGACGGTCTTGGTAAGCTTCACTACGTCTTTCAACGATGTTTTCTCACGGTTGTCTCAAAAAATTGAGATTTCAGAGTCAATAGGGATTTATACTTCTATAGACGGTGAAAGGAAGATGCAAGAATAATTTATAATCTTTTTTCAACATAATCAACACTTTTGCTGGAGATATCAGCAATTTCATCTTGGAGGTAACTTCTTTGCTTATTTGATGTGCTTGTTCATAGAACTCACTGCTTTTTGATTCCATTTTCCCTCAGTATTCTTCATCACTTAAAAGTTGTTGATTTAAACGTCGAAATTGATCTATTGGCTTAGACCTAAGAGAGTGAAGTAGTTTATCAATATAAGAATTTGGTGAGTGGTTAATATTTTGCTGCAGGATACGTGATGAAGGATCCAACATTAAGAGTTTTTAAATGAAAAATGCTGTAAATTAGCTTATTTTGCTTTCTACCACTGGAATTTTTGTGGAATAATCTGATAGCTTAAAACGCACTAACTGACGCCGACGACCGAAATCGATTGTCAATTATTTACAGTGACTCTTTCCAAAATCCACTTTTTGAGTAAGTCTCTGAACAAGTTACAAATAAAATTCAAGAATATTGTGACAAAGCAAGGGTCAATTGTATTTAGCTCAACTATATTACAACCTGCTCTATCAATGAGTGAAATAGAAAAACATTCATTACTCCATCTTGTATATATGTATTTGAGTGGACTCAAAATACTCACACATAAACTGATAACTCTCTTTTCATACGTTCGGTTTGGCTCGCGTCACTTCATGAAGAGACTTCATTTCCGAATAGAATTGAATGTGTATTTCACTCAATTGCATTTCCTTTTGTATTTTCTTTTGTGGTATTCACCCTTTTTAATCTGTTTTCATTTTAACCCGTTCCAATACCTTGTGAGGAAGGCCATAACATTTTTGCCAAAGGGCCTAGTGAAAAAGCGTTTTTCATGACAGGGTAATTACTCTTGGAGAACATACCAACTGCTTGCGAAAAGCGGTACCCGTACAAATCAATCGGTTTTTAGAGATTCGAACCTTAAACCTCCATGCAAATAGCAGCAATGATTCCACCATGGGAATCATTTTCTCTTCAAATTACTTAAAAAGGTTGTGCTATGCGAAATAACAAGAATCACTCTACTTATTTTTATTTCTTAAAAGACTTGTGTAAGCTCGTGTAAAACGCATATAGATTATAGACACGTCCTGGAAAGAGGGACAGTAGAGCAATCTGATCTTCGCCGACCATTTCCGCCGAATCATAAATCGACGTTTCTTGAACTGCCGTGGTTACAATTAGGGCAATAGCTTCACGAAGAAACTGCTTAAATTCAATTCCGGTCTTTGTAGAATAACTCTGAATCATTTCAAATGTAAATGCCCATATTTTAATTCTTTGTCTAAAACGTTTTTCTATATTTATTACGATAAAAGATAAATGTAAAAAAAACGAATGTAGCTATGTAAATTTTTGACTATTTCTATCGATATCTGAATAAAGATAAGCTCGAGGTAAATAAAATATAGGACCTATAGCTCCAAGAAAGAAGCGAAGAAGAAGTGCGCCCAACTCCAAGCAAAGAAAACGGAGGGTATGCATAGAGAGAGCTGTAAGACGTCTCTGCATTGGATTCTGAAGCAAGGCAAGCTGTTCAAGAAATACGTCAAGACAACTGGAATAAAACGGCACCAATCTTTAAAATAGCTATACGAATCATAGGAAAAATGCTAAGAAGATTCATGCGCTAAATTTCATCAACGATGCTTTATGTGAATGACGACAAAGTTCTGCACATGTAGCGACTGAACTGTGATGTCCTTTTAAACGAAAAGTTTCTTCTAAATCACTTTTCAAGACCTAACTTGACGGAAATCTCCGAAGTCGAAGAAAATAGTGGAGGAGCTCAGAACTCCTAAAAAGGTAAAGTTGCTGGGCCGGACGAGATACCATATGAGCTTTTGAAAAAAATGAAAGACATCTCGTTTAGACGGAGGATGGAGGTAATAATATTCTAATGCGATGGAGAGAACGTAACTTTCCACCAATGTACAAAAGAAATAGGAACTACACGAAGTTACGATAACAAACTATTGTTCGCTCAAGCTGATGTCTCATAGTTTGAAAATTGTAAACTAGGTATTAGGTAGCCGACTGAGGAAAATAATAAAGCTAATAACCAATGCGGGTTTTTCCCGGTTAAATTAACATCTGATGCAAAACAGAATGAATGTACCTAAATAAATAAATAAATAGGGTGGCGCAACAGAGCGAGGAGCCCCTGGGCCTAGCGCATTTCTCACAACCATGCCTTGTGAGGGAGTGGAGGGGACCTACAATTTTTCGCCGGTTCCGAACGGCTAATTGAGAATGCGCTTTTCGTGGCAATGAATTTATTAACGGAGGACTTGCCAATTCCTCGCGAAAGGCGATACCCGTGGGAAAACATTTTTGCATTTTGCCTCTGCTGGGATTCGAACCTCGAACCTCTGGGTTAGCAGGTGGACATGCTAACCATTACGCCACGGGTACCACAAATGGATGTACCTATTGATCCTAAAAGAAAAACTTCGTGATTCGTAAGAGAAGACTTCGAAAAAGCATTTAATGGACAACCGTGAGATCATTAAGGGTGGTCCTTTGACAACGAGAAGTTTCAGAGGCCAATGTGCATATCATTGAGGATATTGAATGAAGGAGTTTTGATGAGAATTGGATGTCCAGCTGTAGTTACTGAAGCATTCCGAGTCACAGTAGGTGTACGCCAAGGAGGCGTCTTTAGCCCTTTTCTCTTTATTACAGTGCTTGGCTTCATGCTGGAAGGCAAAGTACAGCATATCCAAGTACAGCATATCCAAGTACAGCAAATCCAAATACAGCTTACGATGACAACGCCATTGTAAGGTAGGATCCTACATCCATTTAAGAAGCAGTTAGCGTGTGGGGCCTGTAACGCATGACTATAAGTCTACAAGTCAAGAGCCACTTGTAGAACAATGTCCTTTGCGCTTGTAAGATCAAGCAAACTTGCAGCTTTGTGTTACAGACATTTCTTACACTTGTCATAGCTCACTTTTATTACAAGTACTTGTAGTTTTGAGTTTAATTTTCTCTGTTCAACGTTTTTAAAATACCAGCTGGAGCACTCAAACCTAAATACCGATGCATTACCAGATAGCAACCATCTTTTTCTTATAACCTTCCATATGTTTGGATAATTGCTAAAAGACGCTGCCATGATAAGGAGCGTAAGTTACTTGATACGAGAAAATTCTGAACTTTCACTGTTCCGCTGCGTCATCATCTTCTCTAAAATATTCACAAAGTGTGGTATCACTTAAGCCTAGCACGTTTAAGTGTTTGGCAAACGAGAAGTGCCCGCTTTCTACATTCTTTTCTGCTACGGGATAGCAAAAATGTTGCAGTTTTCTTATCAACGTTGGGAAGCATACGTTTGGTCTGTCTGCATTCAATGGGGCCATGCTATCTAGCGAGGGTTCACGTCCTGAAAAGCTGTCTGGGAACCATGCGTCGCAATTTCATCGGTGATCTCATTTCTACCTTTGCCGTGACGGCCTGAATCCCAAATAAGACTCAAGAAATTAAGTCTTCCGAACGCATTCAGATAGCTCTTGCATTCTTGGATCACTTTCGTAGTATTAAAAGGTTGAGAAGGGCCTTAAGCATAGCTTGGCTGTCGCTGCAAACACAGATACTTCTCCCCATCTAGCTTTGTTTTGAGTTACAAACCCTTGGTTGTGGAAAGTAAATCAGACTAAATTGCTTATGTAGCCCCTTTTCAAATCAAGGCAATGCCGTTCCAGGATATTTTCTTTAAATATCTGCCTGGCCAATTATTGAAACCGACGAACTTAATCATCGAGCAAGCGTTGGGTGGATGAATTGGAGCAAAAACTCCACCATCTTCTGTGAATAAAGAAAACGCCGACTTAGCTGAAGCGATGGCTCTAAGCCGCAGCACTTGCACTCGGTTCACATGTTGGGCAATGTACATACAAAAAATACTGAGATGAAGATGCTGCGTATGGTAGCAGGAGTTACAAAACTTAATCGACTAGCAACCATTTTCAAAATAGCCGCTCAGAGAAGGAGAAATGCGCAGGAGATTCGTTCGCCGAAGTTCATCAATGATGCTCAAGGAGTGCTACTTGTGGATGACGACAAAATTCTTCACAGGTGGCGACAGTATTGTGATGATCTTTTGAATGAACAGTTTCCTCGGCGCCACTTTCCAACAGCTGCACCTAACTTTACGGAAGTATCCGACGTCACAGTCGAAGAAGTTAGGGAGGCAGTTAAGAACTCCAAAAAAGGCAAAGCGATTGGGCCAGACGAGGTACCATATGAGTTTTGGAAAAATATGGGAGACATCGGGTTAAGATGGCTCACGATTCTCATCTCCAAACTTATAAGAGGTGACAGTTTGCCTAATCAATGGAGGGAAAGTTTTCTTCTTCCAATGTACAAGGGAAAGGGAGATACCAGAAGCTGTGACAACTATCGTTCGATCAAGTTGATGTCCCACACTATGAAGATCGTTGAGCGGGTTTTAGATAGCCGACTGCGGAAAATAATAAGGCTGTCTGATGACCAATGCGGGTTTGTCGCGGGTAAGTCAACTACAGACGCAATCCAAAGTATAAGGATCATTATGGAAAAACACCGAGATGCCTTAGAGGATTTGCATATTGTGTTGGTTGACTTCGAAAAGGCATTCGATCGACAACCACGAGATCTGATCTGGGTGGCCCTCAGACACCGAGGAGTTCCTGAAGCCTATGTGCGAATAATTATGGACATGTAGGAGGGAGCAGTTACAAAAGTGAGATGCCCAGCTGGAGTCACCGAAGAATTCCAAATAACAGTAGGTGTACATCAGGGAAGTGTCTTGAGTCCACTGCTCTTTATTGCTGTTCTGGATTATTTGCTCGAAGGAAAAGTAACGGACAATAAAGTACAACAATTATTCTTTGCTGACGATGGAGCCATCATAAGCGAAGATCCTACATCCCTGCAACGAGCACTTGACGTTTGGATTGATGTTCTGGAAGGAAATGGGTACCGTATTAGCGCTAAAAAGACTGAATACTTGTGCTGCCCTTTTTCTGATCCAGACAAGCCTATTCCAGACATTTATTTGAATGGAAATGTGCTTCCCAAGTGTGAAAAGTTTAAATATCTGGGATCTATGATCAATAGTGAAGCATCTTGTGATGACGACATCAATCATCGAGTAAGCGTAGGGTGGATGAAGTGGCGAGAAAACTCCGCTATCTTCTGTGATCGAAAAATGCCCCCTAAGCTGAAGGGAAGACTCTACACAGCAGTTGTCCGTCCAGCTCTGACATACGGTTCACAATGTTGGACAATGTACAAAAAGTATGAGAGCAAATTGACGGCAGCCGAAATGAAGATGCTTCGGATGACAGCAGGAGTAACAAAGCTTGATCGAATTAGAAGTACTAAGATCCGTGGAAGCCTTCATGTCAAAAGTACCATCTTGGACAAAATTCAGCACGACCGGCTCAGTTGGTATTGTCATGTTCAAAGGAGAGATCCGCAGAACCCCGTCCAAAAGGCAATATCGTACAACGTTTCAACAAATTCGAGACGAAAAAGAAAAGGCAGGCCAAAACACACCTGGTACAAGCAAATGCAAAAACAGCAGCATTTGGTTGGCCTCAGACATGGAACAATCCAAAACCGGGAGGCTTGCCGACGATTTCTGAGGTCAACGCGGCGTACCCCACAGGCGGATCACTAGTGTGAAGCAGAAAAGTGGGAGAGTTGTGATCGCTTCAAGATCATTACTCGTAACGCCAAAAATGGAAAAGAAGAAGAAGAATCGACTAGCTTTTTCAAAAACCCATTAAAACACTACCACGCCACGTATTGAGTGACAAAGCGGCCAAATTACACCAGTTTTTTAGGCACCACTTAAAAAAGTGTGTGTCGCGAGGAACCCTACAAGAAGGTATCCTCTCATCCCTGCTCCTGGTCATGAATGAGATCCTCGTAGTTCTCAAACATGATGGCGTGAAAGTGGTTGCCTATGCCGATGACCTAGTTCTTCTGGCGACGGCGACGGGAAAATTCCCTACCCCATTAGCGCACAATTGAATAATACACTAACAAAGGTAAGCTCTTGGACAAAAAGATGCGGCCTTACAGTTAACCCCCTCAAAACAGAGCTGGTACTCTTTACAATAAATAGAAGAAAAATACTTACTTTTGAGTTACCAAGACTATATGGGACCCCTCTTAAGATCTCTGATCAAGCCAGATACTTGGGAGTGATCTTAGACAAAAAACTGAATTGGGATCCCAATATACGAGAAAGACACAAAAAACTTATGATAGCACTTTATTCGTGCAGCCGGATTTTTGGCAAAAACTGGGGACCAAATCCCAAAATCATCCTGTGGACGTATACTGCCATAGTTAGACCTATCCTATCTTATGACAATTTGATCTGGTGGAAGGCCCTGGAAAAATCCACGCATTTAAATACCCTAACCAAAGTGCAAAGATCAGCCTGCATTTGTGTAACTGGTGCAATGAGAACTACACCAACCGCGAGCCTGGAATTAATCCTCAATCTCGCACCTCTTGTTCTCTATTTTCAAGAAACGGCAGCAAACAGCGCACTTAGACTAAATCAGTGTATGTCCAGCCAAACAGGACACGCACAGATTTTATCACGATACGCAGATAAAAATATCTGCACGGATTATATAACTCCATATCTGGACTTTAAAAAATCCTTCACAACCAGCTTCCACAATCGACAGGATTGGGAGAATGAAACACCTTACCTGAACGAGACGCCTATATCAATCTATACCGACTGTTTAAGTTGGAACAGGTGCAGGTTTCTTTTCAGAAAGCCTAAACCTTGCCAGTTCATTCAGACTTCCAAATCACAGCAGCGACTTCCAAGCCGAGATCTTGGCAGTTACAAACGCTGCAAAACAGGTGTCCATGATGGCGCTATCACATGCTGATATCACTTTTTTCATTGATAGCCAAGCAGCAATAAAAGCGATCTCTGCCACTCTTGTCAAATCAAAGCTTGTTTCTTGCTGTCGCAAAGAGCTAGGGTTTCTTGGCACGCAGCATAACGTTAGACTCTGCTGAGTTCCTGGTCATAGTGGTATATCGGGAAACGAAAAAGCGGACGAAGTAGTGAGGAAAAGATCAGCACTTTACCCTTCTCTCATTGATCAATCAATCAGGATTCCACCCTGTGAAATTAAACAGATCATTGGTAACAAAATAATGCGAAAATCCAATGAAAGATGGGAATACCTTGATTCCTGTGTTACTTCCAGGAAAGTATGGCCGAAATATGATAGGAAATGATCTGAAAAGCTGCTATCATTGAAAAGACCTTCATTACGAATTCTTATTAGTATCATAACTGGACACAACCTACTAGTTTACCACAAAAAGAAAATGGGTCTTTGCACCGATGACCTGTGCAGAGAATGCAATGATGAAGATGAACATGGAGATACCACTCACTTCCTTTGTCAATTCCCAGCAATCTGCCACATTAAGAAAAAATTTCTAGGCAATTACTATTTCAATGAACTAGAAGAATTATCAAGACACTTCAAGAAGCAGCCTGTTAAACTTCATTAAGGCCACAAAATGGTTAAAAACTGCACAATCATAAAACTCATAGGTTTCTAGGACGTTAAAATAGGAACTCCAGGGTATCACAATGGATCGACATTGATCTAAGTGTGACGGTAATAAGATCAACCGTCAACCCATTCTACCTAACCTAACCTAACCCAAAGGCATCATTCTGCCTTCAGCATTCAATTTCGTTCTTATGTTGGTGCTCTGCACACTTTGCCGTTCAAAGGCATGACCCGCCCTTGACTTAATATAAAAATAAAAAAGCTCCATTTGGCTTTTATAAAAACTTACTTGCTACTTGAGATGGCTATTGCAAAATATCTCCGTTTGTCACTCTTTTCAGCAAATCATCCGGCTTCTTTCAAAATATCTTAAGGTACTTATTCCGGCATTCGATTGAAATTTTGACTCTGCGAGGATCGAAGTCAGAGAACTTGGTCGTCTTCTCATTTCATCTGATTTTCAAATTTTTTTGACCAATACCATAATAATTTTCTTGTTGTCACATTCAACTTTTTGTTCTTATAAAACGTACAAAAGTTCCAAATCTACATAAATTGTGACTTCTGACAGATGTTAAACCAGCTTCATACTTTGAACTGAGTTCGAAGACGACAGGTCCTGGAATGAACCCCGAATTGCAGACACAAGGAAACAAATCTCCCTCACAAAGTCAAACTTTTTAAACGAAACGTTTTTCTTTGAAACACGAGCAGGAGCAGCAAAAAAAAAGAAAACGAAGACAAGAATATCTTATTACAAAAATAATAATAAACAAATCCTGTATATCTAATAAGGAAGAAAAGCATCTCAAAACTCAAAAAGAATATCAAATAATGGCAAGAAAAACGAAGAATAGGAAAACTTTTTCGACATATACACTAATGAGAAGTGAAAAGACTTTGTCACTTCCCCGTAAGTGGTTTCATTAAGTTAGATGTCCGAGTCACTTCATTAAGAAATGATTACAATTATGTGGCATGCCAACACTCTAACACCACTGTGCGTAGGGTGTTGTTCATTAGGGCGTTTCCATAAGTATAGCGTGAACATTGCACAATGCCATAGTCCATAGTCAAGACCATGCTTCATTTAATCTAATTTTGCGATTCCTCTCTGTAAGGCTAATAGCTTCCTCCATTAAAAATATCTTAAGCAAAAGAATTGCTTACTCCTACCGTTGCGTTGTCGCGTCGGCATTCTCTTTAACATAGAAATCGATAGCACACTCACATACAAAGTTTTGTGTGGCTTACACGACTTCTCTCTATACACCACATGCACATCAAGTCTATAGTTCCCTTCCCTAACATTGGAGGCCTATTTTTACCGAATCAGGATGCGAAAGTTTTGGTTTCTTATTCCCGTCCAGCCTTTATTCATCGCATTGATCAGAACTGTGGGAGTTTAATGAGTTTTCGATCTGTGCTTTGGGGATACGAGAAGAAGAAGAAGAAAAAAGTTTAAGTGCCTTTGCTTCTTCTTTTTTGGCTTTGTCATCGGTTAAAGATGGGACGACAGTCTTATGGCTAAAGTTTTTTGTTGGTTTTTTTGTTTTTAAGGCACAGTTTGTTGAAGTTATGTATGTACGAGAAGGAATATCTCCCAACGCAACAAATTAACTAAGTGTCTCTCCATAGTTAAGTGCCAGAGCTTTACGCACTTAAACACAACATCGCGTCATTAGAGTGGTCATCATTTTTGAAAAAGTTTAGCGTCTCTACATGCAATCCAATTTGAAGACAACGTTTCCTGCCGTATACTCACTTGACTCGAAGGTGTAAAGTTTCTTGAACATCTCACTCTGGAGGCCGAAAAGTTCAGATTTACTTGTGTGCCGCACGGTGCGGCGTCTACGTCGTCGTCGCCGCACTATCATAAGGCCCAATTCGGTCTTGTTCTCCTTTTTTGTCCTTATCCTTGACTTTTTTGTTAATGAAAGTTGTGTAGATAAGAAAGGCGGGATATGAGTTGTGGAATCACACAAAAATAGTTATAAAGCTGTTTTTCCTTGGAGAGAAAATGGTAGTTGAAATAGTTTTGCCAAACTGAAGTTTTACAACTCTGCAAGGCAATACTCTTCGAAATTTATTGCCTGGTGACAGCTGAACTTTCCCAGAGAAAGTGCGGGCTTCATTAAACAAAGAGACGGCATAGAGCATAGATATTCAATTGTTTTGCCGAGCCATTGGCAAGAGGAATTCATGATTATCTAGTAGAAAGGAGCATATCTGGGATTAACATACTTAATTAGGCTAAGACGCAATTAGACAGAAAACAAATTAGCAAAGAGGAAGTCCTCCTAAACAAGAATGCCCGTATTTTTATCGTTATTTCATGTCAGACAGACGAACTGATTTCATACCGAATGCGGTTGTGCGGTGTTTTCAATTTGCGGTTTGGATGAAAAAAAAGCTTACCATGAAAAATGAAATAAAGTGCGAACCAAAACAATTAATTGAACAAGTAAATTATACTGAAACTTTTTGTAGGTATCGAAATTTTTAATTGGCTGGCTTAAGATGGGGTGTTTGTTTGAAGAGAGTCCTCTGTTGTAGGTGTGCGACTATGAAAATGTATTTTTGGTTTAATATTAATCCGTTTTTAAATGAGAATATAAATGATGTGATTATTTTTTTCTCTTTTAAATGGGAACGTGCAGCAGGGATTATGATAAACAAAAAAGAATGAAAGCAAAGACTTGCTTTTAAAGGGCTCGAGATATTTGCGTCCCGATCTAAAACTTCTTTGATCGTTTTTTTCTTTTTCATCAACAAACCTCGGCTGCTAAGCCAACTTTTGGTTGGTTTCACTGGGGTTAGTAATGAGTGTTTTTCTTGTAAAAATGTCATCCGAAGTCCTCGGAAGGATTTTTGCCTGCAAATCAAACATGAATGGCACCGCACAATAAGTTAGACATTAACCTATTCGTCGGATACAATTTTTTATAATTTTGGTTTTTTTTGGTTCTTTACATTGATTATTATTCAGAAATGCGTTGAAGGCATGTCACACAAAATGGAGCCGATACATTGTCGTCTGTTTCGAAATCCGATTAAGATTTGGGCACCGATGAATCAACGCAGACCCAGTTTGGAATTCAAATGAAGATGAGAATGTTTCGGATATAAATCGCGATATTTGGTTAGATGAAGAAAGTGAAGATCTATGTTTGGATGATGATGATGATGATGGCACATCATTGTAATGGCCACCAACTTACTTAGGTGGGCATTACAGTTCGGGTTGAACCTGATCCTCAACCAAAACCTTTCGATAACGATTTCGATCTCGAGCGAGCTCTCTCCAGCTCTGCACAATTAGTCGGTTGGGGTTTTCTTCCACATGATTTAGCTACTGCAATTTGTTTTCAAACGGGTTGTCTGGCCCAACCGTTGATGTCCATCCGCTCTACATTGGGCAGCCATCATAGCCTCGCGGCTTATACTCTTCTCATGTCGCGGCTAGCGGGTCGCGGTACAACTCATATTGCTATCGTTGTTGTATTTTCTTCTCCACAAGTTGTCTTCGCATATGAGAAGATCATTCGACCAAGGCTTTCATCATCCGCTTTCGATAAGGTCCACGCTTCCGCCCCATAAAGCATCAGGACTGGGATGATTAAGGTCTTATACAAGGTTACCTTGGTTTTTCTGGAGAGGGTTTGTTACTTCATTGGGTTCAATTGCCATCTTAACCCAAAGAAGCAACGGTTGGCAATAGTTATTCTCCGTTTGATCTCCGCACTTATGTTGTTTTCAGTGTCTATAGCGGATCCTAGGTAGACGAAGTCCTGTACTACCTCGAAGTTATGTCCGTCTATTGTGACGTATTGTCCAATTCGTCGATGTTCTGTGTCTTTGTTTGATGACTCCATATACTTCGTTTCGCCCTCATCAACCATCAAACCCATTTTTGCCGCTTCTGTTTCAATACTCGCAAAAGCACCTATGACATCACGCTTTTTTCTTCCCATTACGTCAATATCGTCTGCATAGGCGAGTAACTGCACAGACTTTTGAAAGATTGTTCCTCTGGTGTTGACGTTTGAGTTTCTTACAATCTTTTCAAGTACGCTGTTGAAGAAATCGGCATGAAAGTTTGTCACCTTGCCTAAAACCTTTTTCGACATCAAAGGTCTCGGTGAGTTCTTTACCGACCTTGACGGAGCAGTGTGAATTCTCCAAAGTCATCCTGCATAGTCGTACGAGTTTTGCAGGGATGCTGAATCTAGACATGGCTCTGTACAGCTCGTCTCTGTAAATGCTGTCATACGCGAGCTTGAAATCGATAAAGAGATGGTGAATATCGATATAATGTTCTCGGGTCTTTTCCAAGATCTACCGTAATGTGAAAATTTGGTCTATTTTGGACTTCTCTGGTCTAAAACCACATTGATAAGGACCTATCAAGTTGATGACGTGGGGTTTCAGACGTTCACATATTACAGCAGACAAGATCTTATAAGTGACGTAAAGGAGGTTTATTTCAATATAATTGGAGAAATTGTAATTGTGAGGGTCTCCCTTTTTTTTTTCTTCCGACCATATCATGCAGATCAGCTGGTGCATGCTCCTTTCCAACTGATCTCCAGCTCCCTTGAAAAGTTCGGCATCAAGGCCACCTGCGCCCGCAGTCTTAACCGATTTTAGTCTGCATATGGCAAGCTAGACTTTTTCTTAGTGGGGAGGAAGGCATTCTTGATCATCACCAGGTTGAATGAGGCTATCTGTCTGACAGTATAATTTGTGTCTTCATCGTCGCTAATCAGTCTGCAGAAGTGGTTTTTCGAGAGAAGCAGCAACTACGTCTCTATTACTATGTTTCCCTGGTGGTCTTAACAGTCTTGAGTTTGGGCTTTGCAACCCTGGCAAGATCTTAATACCAGTTGGTAAAACTTCCGAGCCTTGTTCTGTCATGGCATCTTTTATGGCATTTCTTGAAACGACCGCTTCTCATGCTGCTTTGTTTTCTTTTTGAGAAATCAGTGTGCTTTTCTCCTTGTAAATTTTGTTATACTCTTCGAAAGCAGCCCTTGTTCTTTTTCGCATCAGCACTTGTCGTGCTTTTTGTTTGACTGCATTTGCCTGCCCGATAGCCACTTCATCACTGTCTGGAAATAGGTCGTAAGATCTGAGATGCAATTTAAGGCACTGTTTCGATAGCTTTTGGTAAGCCATAGCAATGTCCACTTACTTATGCACTTCTATCGCAAGAGAAAAAAACTCCTCAATTCTTTGGCTATGCTGTGCTCCAGAGGCATTCTCCTCATTTTTCAATCGTTCCTGGAACTCGAACTCTTACACATTTTACTTTACCCCACCGCTCACAGTTTAATCTTATCTCTATCAATATTCACTTAGGTACTCCATTGTCAGCAGCAAATGGAGCGTTTTGAATATCAATTACCACTTACGCATGTTTTACATCCACAACAACTCGCTAGTCTATAAAAAGACAACCGCATAATACAAACCAAATAATCAATTATCTTCAACATATCGAAGACAATTATGTATACAGGGTGATTCGCATAAGGTGTGACAAAAAGATAGGGTGTGTAGGTTGGACCTAGACAAGCAAAAAATCGTATGGGAGGGGGGGGTCCATTTTCCCCCGTTTAGGCGGGAGGGGCAATTTAAGAAAAAAATCACTAAAAATGGGAAAAAAATTATTTTAAAAGAACGGTAATACCTACAGAGTTGTGCTATAGCATTTTGAAAAGCCAAAAACCTATACATTTATTTAAATTTTAAAATAAGTTGTTCAAATGAATAGTTTTTGAAATATTAATTTTCAAAGTCAAAATCTTGAAAAAAAAAACATAATTTTTTTTTTCAAACCATTTTTTTTCAAAATTTTACATTATTAAGTAGTATTTTTCTGGCTTATTTTCAATGCTCTGATTTATTTTTGATCAAACACAAAAAATCGGATGTCAAAATAACCTGTAGTTTTTGAGAAAACCAAAAATTACAAAAACGACTTTTTTAAATTTTTTGTTTTTTTTTTAAGTTTTTTTTCGTTATTGGATTTTTAAGTGAATTCTCAATAAAAAAAGTAAAGAGAAAATTCATCCTTTATTTCGTAAGTTCACTTAAGAATCCAATAACAAAAAAAAAACTTTAAAAAATCAAAAAATTTTAAAAAGTCGTTTTTGTAATTTTTGGTTTTCTCAAAAACTACAGGTTATTTTGACATCCGGTTTTTTGTGTTTGATCAAAAATAAATAAGATCATTGAAAATAAGCCAGAAAAATACTACTTAATAATGTAAAATTTTGAAAAAAAATGGTTTGAAAAAAAAAATTATGTTTTTTTTTTCAAGATTTTGACTTTGAAAATTAATATTTCAAAAACTATTCATTTGAACAACTTATTTTAAAATTTAAATAAATGTATAGGTTTTTGGCTTTTCAAAATGCTATAGCACAACTCTGTAGGTATTACCGTTCTTTTAAAATAATTTTTTTCCCATTTTTAGTGATTTTTTTCTTAAATTGCCCCTCCCGCCTAAACGGGGGAAAATGGACCCCCCCCTCCCATACGATTTTTTGCTTGTCTAGGTCCAACCTACACACCCTATCTTTTTGTCACACCTTATGCGAATCACCCTGTATAAGATCCTAAATGAATATCCGAATCGTAATGATGGCATATCCTTGCAAGGATGATACAATAACAAGAGTCCCTTAGATATGTATCACAATCGCACATGTGTGCCCCAAGGCTCATTCATATGCATACGAAAGATTTCCTAAATAAGAAATCATGACACATGTATCATCTGGACTGTATTCTTTATTGAAGGAAATAACATTTTTATCCTCAATGGATTTCACATCCACTTGGTTTGGTAGTCCTATATTATGTATATGTGGGTGGGTGGGTGTGTGTGTTCTGTATACACCTCAGCCAACTTTATCCTGGTCAATCATCAGTATGCAAATCTTTTGATCATCCTCAATGCAAAAGGGAAATGAGATGATGCACAATCTCAGACGTGGTCATATTTCTACAATGTTATCCTTTTTAGTACCCAACCACAAGGACTCTACGAGCTTCAGGTTCCTTACATTTCGTTCTTTTTTTTTAGATGAAACTGACTTTGTGTTGTGCAAACC
The DNA here is from genome assembly GCA_914767635.1 of Melanostoma mellinum. NCBI lineage: Eukaryota > Metazoa > Arthropoda > Insecta > Diptera > Syrphidae > Melanostoma > Melanostoma mellinum. Next base: position 178,559,211 of record OU612060.1, read on the forward strand.
AAGGGGAGCATTTATTTTCATAAGGACGAGTCTAAAATAAATATGATCTCTTTAACTTAGCCAAGCTATACTTTGCTAAGTAAGAAGGAAGCTGAAGCCATTACTCACGTGCCTTCCTTCGTTCTGTCACTTTGCATCAGGTAGTTAAGAAAACGAATAGGTATACTCGACGTTGTTTGGCTGAGATGAATCGCCATTAAAAGGTAGAACAAACGCTATAATGGCTTCCTTTCTTCTTCTAATTTCCGATTGCCCAAAATGCCATCGCAAGCCTACAACAGCTTGTTCTGATTTGATTTAACTCCTCACACACACCCACCTGAAAAACATTAGTTGGTTTCACAAACAGTGATTAACAAGGCCAAACTCAAGCACTCGTTTTTTTTGGAGGACTCCTTGTTGAATCTTGATCCAATTTTTCAGCCCCATTTCCAAACAAAGAAAGTATTTAGTGGTTCACGCCACGAGATGATGGATTGATGCCTCCCAAATTGATGTGCTTCGTCGCCTCAGCGTGAGAGTGAGAGACTTTGGATATTGTGTTACCAGGCGCTACCTTTAAACCGGAATGCCTTGAGGGAGCTATGTAAGTATGTTTGTATTAGGAAAAAGCAAAACACAAAATTAATTGTTTGCTTCTTCGCATCCATGCCGCACACGCTAAGGATGATTATTTTCCCAAGAAAACATCGCGTTATGTGTGTGTAAAACGAAGTCCTTGTTCTTGCCTCATCTGTCAAATGATATTCATCAATAAAAGATAAACGTAAACCGCAGTGTTTGCAAACACTCTTAAGTATGAACATTCGCCCTCATCATCATCGTGTCGGTTGTCGTGCAATACCACACCCACACCACCTTAGCAGACCACAACCGAGTGGGCTTAATAAGAACAATAAGAAAATTAAATGAGAAAGGTAATATTGTATGTACATATATCCTTTCTTCCTATTCAGGACGAAGGAGGATTACACAACAAAATAAATTATTCAAGAGGACTTAGTGGAAATGACGAGCAGTGTCTTATATCCATCATCATCTGAATGGGCACAACAACAACGAGGCTATCATAATTAGTGGTGCGCAAACGAACAAATGTCAAATAAGTGTATAGGTAGATTTATGGTAGTGGCTATGGAATACAGAATACAGAAGCGGAAATAAAAAAGGATAGGCATAGTGAGAAATGAACTGAGTACACGTAATTGACACACGAATTAATCAAATGTTATTTGGGAGAAGAAACAAAAAAGCATTGTAATCCGACATAAATCCCTGCTGGAAGTGGGTGAGCACGTTTGGAGTTCCACTGGGAGTAGGTAGGTAGGTACAAAAGTTATAGATCTTAGTAGACTTAAGACTTGAAGTCGTCGTCATGAACTGAACACCCTTAAATCTGCTCAATAGTGGAATGAGAACGGGGTTACGGAAAAGGCGTATTTATTATTTTCCAGACAGACAAACTTAAGTCTGAAAATCCATCCAACAAAGTTTGCAAGGATTTATATGATAAGCTTCTTCTCTCAGTTCATCACAAGTTCAAGGCCAAACTGAAGGTGTTTCACCGTTCAACCCCCTTTATTTCTGATGGTTTATTCGTGGAAATACCTTTTCTACTTACTCAAGTCCAACTCGAATGAGCGATTAGCTTCACGACTAGTTTATCACTGCACTCATACTCCTAGGTCGTGAACCTTGTGTCGCTAAAGGTATTGCCATTAATTCTGTGTATTTGGAAAGGAATTCACTGAGAGTGCAGTGCAGGCAAAATTACATTTTTAAATTTAATACTGAAAATGTAAGGTCAAATTTTGACTACAAAACGTGGCTCTTTCACATATTTCAAGCATGGTGATGGCTCATTGAAACAAATTTTAAAGATGTTTCTTAAATGAGACTTTCCTTAAGAGGCTAAATATATTAAGGCTTTTGAAGAAAACTCACATCCCCAAACTGTATGAAATCTACAGTTAGGGTCAACTCAGCAAAATCAGTCTGCTTCAGAAAGTTTAGAGTCAACAAAAGCTGCCGTGCCGCTGGCAACTGCAGATCCGCATCAACCCGATTGGCTGCCAAAAAGAATGCGAGGGCTCTAGGCATCATCTTCAAAGAGATGCTCAGATTCAACCCGCACTCGCATACTGTTCTTGAGAAAGCCAACTTCACCTTCACCCGACTCTATCTTTTGCTGAGAAGAAGGACAAGACTAAACCAACTAAACTCCTGATGTACAAATAGCTGCTGAAAGCCTTCAAAAACTACGGCAGCCAAGTCTGGCTCACAATTTCAGAATCAACGATGAATAAGCTCCTAATTTTCTTGGTCAAAATCCTTAGACTCTGCACCGGCCTCACTTTCGACCACTAGCGTCAGAGACACCAGCAACTGTACGAGAAAGCCAAAATGACGCCTTTAGATCAACTCGTTTTATTGACGGTAAAGAAAACGGCCAAAAATATTTGTGGAGAAGGATGATGAGTTGTGAGGGGTAACACTCCGACTCAAGATACCTTAGTGCGATGACAACTTTGGATGAAGAAATAATCTCAACCAACGACGAAACCACTAACTGCTACGCTGACTATAAGTCAGCATATTTCTCTGGACTTCCCCAGCACTCCTGATGTTGCTCTCGACGCACTGCTGAATTTTCTTCTCCATGATAATTACATTATTTGGTTTTTCAAGACCATTTCCCGTTTAAAGAGTGGTCTCTGGCAATATTTGGAATGGAGCTTCGACGAACACACAAGCAGCATATTTTTTGACTTATGCCGATTCCAATGGTCAAGCTGCAAACAGCCAACTTTCTCTCGGTTCAGGCCTGGTACACTGAGAGTCTGAAAGGATTGATATGGAATCATCACAGATAGTTCCTAAGCCGATGATGTATTAAGAAGCTTCAAGGTGTTACTTCGGGACACTTCTCTTTTGCCAAACACTTAAAAGTGTCAGGCTTAAATGATACCACACATCTTGTAGAGAAGATGAAGACACTGCGGAGCACTTCCTCTATGAACGTCTTGCTTTTTCTCGTATCAGATTACAGATATACACGGCGCAGACAAGGTGAGAGCTTCTATCCAAGGCTTCCTATTATGGTATCATATTTTAGCTTTTCTCCGAACATCTGGAAAGCTTTAACAAAAGAATGTTGCTAGTGCTTTGGTCTGAGTACTCCAGCGACAATTTCAGAAACCTTCAACAGAAGAAAATTCATCCCTTCTAGTCTTCTAGGGAAATCGAATCACATTGGTAGTATCTTATCATTACTAGGAGAGACCTTAACAGGCTTACAAAATTGATGCTAAGGCACATAAATTATAACGACAAAGCAGAACAAACTCAGCTGGAAGATGAATCTCACTGTAAACAAGCAGTCAACTATGTGCAGTAACAATAGAATTCGAATCTATTGTTGCGTAATGAAAAGAAATGCAATAAAGTTGCAATGTCTGTACAGCGCGACTTTTGTGAAAATCACAGCCAAGTATGTAAACGCAAAAATGCGCCTCCTCGAGCAGATACTTTGGTTTTTTCGCGTACATTCTTTCCATTATTCAAAACCCATGAAAAAAATTTACAAATCGCAGAATACTACTGCTGGATGAGTAGGTACTGATACTGAGAGAGCTGCCAAAAAACATTGCAGCCAAGCCATGTGTGTGTCGCATTAAAGGATGACTGATGGCATACAAAGACAAAGAGGAGAGTAAAAACAAGAGACTGTATGAATACACTTACTACGTTTCGGACAAAATTCTGATGTCTCTGAAGCTCATTAAGAGCTTAGACGGGGATGTACAACTACTCCGTTTTGAAATAGACTTTGTTTCTTCCTGTGAATGATGTGACCATGACAGCCATGGCGAAGTACCTGATAAAAAAAGATTTCTATCTAATGGAGTCGTTTTGATAACCTAAGCCTTTTGAGTCATGCTGGTAATATCTGCTTCCTGGTAACTATGCCATTAAGCAAACTTTTTTTTTCAAACCCAAGTACAAAGTCATTGAGGGTACTACTCAACGCATTAGGTTATTCAGATAATCTTATACTTTGTTCGGACTCTGATTTGGAAGAATTTCAGTTTTTCGCTTGATGCGTTTCTTATGATCTCGAAAGCGCAGCAACATTAATTAGTAAATGATGCATGTATGAGAAAAGGGAGACAACTCGGTATAGTTTTCTTTCGAAACGACTAACGGTTACCTTGGGTTGTCTAGAGAGGGTTTTAATTCTGTATTACCTTTTAAACACAAAGAAACAGCGATTGGAATTAGTAATCCTCCGTTTGATATCCGAACGGATGTTATTTTCCATATGTCTATAGCAGATCGTAGTTAGAAGTAGTCATGTAAAATCTCAAAATTATGTTAATGGTTTGGTTTTGCCAAATTCGTCTGGACTTCTGCAAGCGTGCCCGTGGTGGCCATGCAAAAGAAATCGAGTTTCATATATAATGGGATCGAACTTACTCACGCTTTTTTAAGATTCGAATGAAACGTCTATTCGAGTGACTACATCTATTCGTTAGAATAAACTTTGTTTATTTGAAACTCGAATGAAAAATGTTAATTGCACAAAGTGAACTTAAATGAACCTTATTTTCGGGATCAGCTGTTCGATACTATTTGACATTTCTCTTTGATTTAGAGTAACCATGCACTGTTTTTTTTTTTTTTTTTGTACGAAGCTCGAAACGTTCGTGACAGAATCGCTGGTTTGTTTTAGTCAGATATCCACTGTATTTTTCCCAACAAAAAAAAAATCAAACAAAACAAAATTCATTATTAAACAAAAATAAAAAAAAAATTAAAACAAAACTTTCTTTGTCAAAAATAGCTCTAGACTGACGGCTCAACTTATATAAAATTTTGAGTTGCTTAAGAAAACTATGTGTTGGCAAGTTTTTCAGTTATTTTAAGCAGTTCCATTTTAAGATTTTTTTTCGGCTCCAATTTCTCCTTCATTATATTTTCAATGGCGAAATTATGTCTGAATATTTGTGTTCATTCGATGCAGTTCTTATTTGATCTCATCCAGTTTGGAACACAAATCACCAAAAAACTTTTCCTGGACTTCGTTCTGCTTCTAAAGGATTTCAATTAGGCTGTCCTTTTTTGTGTTGGTATGCCTTTCAGAACGCTCTTTCTGTACAAAGTGCTCTTTATCTTCATGGAAGGAAGTCATTGAAATGTTGTTCGATGTTGATGCTGTCTCAGACACAAGAGGCTCGTCAACACAAGTTTTATTAAGGCCAAATAATCTTGCGTTAATTCCACTAACCGACTGGCTTAGTGAAGTAATTTTAGCGATGTCTTTCTCAAAGTCTGAGAGCTCAATGAATTGTTTTTTTTCAGTATACACATTTTTCTTTTTTAAACTATTTACATTCTTTTTAGAGATTTAGGATATTGAATTATTCCTTTACAGCTATAATATATAATATGTATAACAATAATTTTATAAAAAGATATTTTACATTTTAAGGGAAAGCTACAAACAAAAACCCTTATACAACACTTAAAACTACTATTGCAACAATCCCTTTCCAACAATTTTTTTGCATTTTTATTATTTTCTTTAACTTGGTATAACATCTAAAGTGGAAAGCTTTTTAACAAGTTGATTTTCGGATAAGAAACTATTTATATCAAATTTTTGTTTAGAAATATCAATGAGATTATCCAAAAAGTCGATATTGGCTAGTTCATGAAGCCTGCGGGTTGAGTAATAACGTGGTAAATTAAGCATAATTTTGAGTATTTTATTCTGGCACCTTTGTAATTTCAATCTATGCGACTTAGCGCAATCATACCAGACAGGGGCACCATACAAGAGGATAGCTTGAAATATGGTTTTGAACATTATAAGTTTATTATCTTTGCTGAGTTTAGAGTTTCTGCAGATAAAAGGGTAAAGGATTCTAATATACATATTGATTTTATCGACTGTGGTGGAAATATGTTTATGAAAGTTCCACTTTTTGTCTATCATTATTCCGAGATATCGACAATGCTCGGACCACTCGATGTTGACAGAGCCCATTTGAAGTTGAACATTTCCCGGTAAGAAACATGCTTTTCTTCGTCGTGTAAACCAGATTGCCTGAGTTTTCTCTGGATTAATTTTGATTTTCCACTTGTAAAAATAATCTTCTAGTTTAGTGAGGGATACTTGCAGTTTTTGGTAGACATCCAAAAAGAAAATCCCAGAAGAATAAACAGCAGTATCGTCGGCAAACATAGCTATATTAACGTCGTTTTCAAGAGAAGGTAAGTCAGACACAAAAATATTAAAGAGGATGGGTCCAAGTACTGAACCTTGAGGTACACCATGCTCAATTAATTGGAGAGCAGATTTCGCATTTTCAACTTTCACTACAAATTTTCTGTTTCTTAAAAAGCTTTGAATCATTTTGATAACTGGGATTGAAAATTGGAACTTATACATCTTGTGAACCAAAGCATTGTGCCACACAGTGTCAAATGCTTTGGCAATGTCTAGCATTATTAAACCAGTAGATTTCTTTTCGTTAAATTTAGAGGTTACATGTTGTTTGATTCTAGCAACTTGTTGGTTAGTGTTGTGGTTGCTTCGGAAACCAAATTGATAGTCAGGTAGAATGTTAGTATCTTTCAAGTGATTGTCAAGTTTTTCTTTAATTATTTTTTCTAACAATTTGCTGAGAGAACTTAGTAAACTAATAGGTCTGTAGCTTTTAACATCATCTTTAAGTTTGCCTGGTTTTGCGATTGGTATAACCATTGCTGTTTTCCAGCATTCTGGAAAGTAGTTCGTTTTGAGACATCCATTAAATAAAACAGTCAGGTATCTTATTCCGGTGGATGGAAGAGCTTTAAGTACTCTGTTATTAATGCCATCCAAGCCAGGAGATTTTTTAGTTTTTAGCGATTTGATGAGGTAAACGATTTTACTAGAACTAACCAAATATTGTTCCGGTAAAGTAGTGCTTGACTCAGATATAGTCCTAATAGAGTTAGAGACTTCCGCTATAGTATAGTCATCACTGAGGCTAGTTGCAATATTGTGGTTTTGAGTAAAAGCTGTTGCCAAGAGGTTAGCCTTTTCTTTTGGAGCAATAACAAGTTGATTTTGTTTTTTAAGTGGTGGAATACTTGAACCATTTTTCTTGATTATTTTGGCAACTTTCCAAAATGGTTTACTAGACTTTTCGAAGGAAGACAGTAAACCATTCCATCGCTTGTTTCTAAAATCAAACATTTCTTTTGCAATCATTTTGTTTAAATGTTTGACGTTATGAAGAAAGAATTCATAACGTGTACGAAGCCATTGTCGCCTTTCAGAGTTTCTCAAACGAATTAGAATTAAAATGTTCTCTGGTAGTTTCACTCTATGATTAGAAACTGCAGGAAACTTGGGGACTGCGAAATCAACTGCTCTGTTTATTATTGAGACAAAATTTTCACACATAGTATCAACTTTATTTGTATCTGTAATAGTATTAGATGTTAAATCATTTATACTGCAATTTCTATTAATAAAAGATTTAAACAGATTCCAGTTTGCAGCGCTATAGTTATAGTTAAACCTGACTTGCTTGATTGGTGCTATATTATTCACGGTAATAATAACTGGAAGATGGTCGGATCCTAAATTGTTGTGCGTGGATGGTTCACTACAATGAGTTGGTATGTTTGTAATGAAAAAATCAAGAGTGGAGGGACTTTTCGATGCAGATGTGGGAACGTAAGTATGATTTGGGGGGTATAATAACGAAAAACTGGGAGAAACTTCGTTAGTTTCGTATAAGATATTACCCCAGCAGTTAGCCCGAAGACAATTCCATAATTGGTGGCGACAGTTTAAGTCACCGCCAATAATAGTTTTGTTACGAAATCTAAATAGCGTTCTTAAATCAGATTTAAAGAGAGGGATTTTATCTCTGGTTCTATTACCACCAGGGAAATAGGCAGAGAAAACACTCACTTTGGTGTTATTGCCAAGCATAATATCTACGCCTATTATTTCAATACACTTAAGATTCAAATTGGGATGAACAGTGTGTTCAATTTCTTTCCTAACTAAAATAGCGACACCGCCACCTTTGTTGTGCCTCCTGTCAAGACGATAACAATTAAAGTTCGGATGAGAGAATGATTTATTAATTTTCAACCATGTCTCAGTAACCAACGCAATATCAACTTTTTGGTTATGTATATAATTAAAGAATTCTATTTTTTTTTTTGTGATGCCTCTTGCATTCCAATTTACAATATTGAGAGAGTTAATCATTTTAATTTGTGTAAACATACTTAATAGCTAAAGATGTAATGACGTTAAATTGATCAGATTTAGTATGGCAAGAGCTTAGCTTAGTCATGACTTCGTTTAAGAGTGAGTTAATCTCTTCGAAAGAGAACAAATTATTGTGATCATTGATCACTTTATGATGTGTAGTGGTGGTCTCCCGAGAAATGAGAAGAGGCGGAGGCGGTTTTGATTTAGGCGCTGAATTTGATGATGATGATGGTAATTGATCTGCTGATCGGTGTCGTGGTGGTGGTAATGGGGGAAAATGTTGAAGAGAACCACGATCAACTGAAGCAAATTGGTGTACTTTCGCTGAAGGTGGTGTGCGTACACTGTTAGAAGTCATACGATTATTTGAGTTTCTGTTGCGTATGTCTAAATATTGTTTGCGACTAACGCACTCAGGATGGGATGATTTGTGAGGTCCACTGCAATTGGCGCAACGAATCACCTCAGTTGTCGTGCAATCTTTGGTTTTGTGGTTTCCAGAGCAATTGGCACAAAAACTTTTAATGTGGCAATTTAAAGACCCATGACCATAAAGCTGACAATTATGGCATTGAGTTACCTTACCAGGATTGTGTTTTTTAAAGTCCCAGCGTATGATAGTTTTAAATAAACTAGGGCAAGATCTTCTTAGTTCATTTAATTTAGTTGTGCCTCGTTCAATATAAACGATATAAATATAATTACTATTTTGGTTTTTAGACTTGGAATTGATAGTGATCGTTTTGACTTCAATACACTTAATACCACTTAATATGAGTTCATCTTTTATTAATTTTTCGTTTATTAAGTCGAGGCCCGACAAAATAACCTTAAGAGGCCTTGTTTCTTTGCGCGAATAAGTAAAGAATTCACAATTTTTTGCCGATAGTTCAGTTTTGATTTTCTCTTGTACATCCAATGATGGTGATAAAATTTTTTGACCGAGGGAGATGTTCTTAATCAGATATTTTTCAATTTTTAAATTGTTTAGTATGGCACGCACTTGTTCACTTGTGGATTTAAGTACAACGATAGGGGGAACACTTTCTTTAATGACGTTAGATCGTTCATTATTAATATCGTCTTCCATTTCGTCCGTGTCAGCCACAAGGCTTTGCAATGGCTGGTAATAGTTTTGTCTATTATTCATTTCGGAATAGTTATTTACTTTTTTTGTTACTAAATGTTTGCTGGGAGGGCGGTAATCGCCTTCACCAGAATCACTACGAGCACGTTTGTTAGTAATGGTTCCGTTTGTATGTAGCTGACGATAGAACACTTGCACTCACTTCAACTGCTAACACAAGAATGATCAATGAATTGTTATTATTTAAGACCGACAGCTTCATTTTCGTTTCATTTTCCACCAACTTTTTTTTTTTGTTTTGGTTTTGAAATCAGCCCAGACCTTGAACGGAAAAAATTATTATCTTTAAACTGTTACCAATCTTATATGCACACCTTTTTCCATACAGCACCATTTTTAGATGGAAGTCCATAGCTATTGAGCTTCACTGAGGCTTCTCTCCAAAATCGATCATTATCTGTTCGATTTGTTGAAAAGTTTTTGGCTATCTCCGGACTCTCCTCCATTAATTTAATCAGGACTTCTTTTTGTTCCCGGTTAGTCCAATTAGAATGTGATTGCACCCTTTTTAAAACGACAGCAAAAAAACTCACAAATATAACCTTTTTTATCTAAATATTCTATAAAAGTTGTTTACTTACATGTTTTTTGTGCTATTCGCCAGAAAAAATATGAGCGACTCAAAAATTGAATTTAATTCGAATCATTCGAAAGTCAAAATTTGTTTTGTTTTTCGAATGAAATGAACTCTCGATCAATTCGGTGAACTTTCGAATCATTCGAGTCTCAAAATGCTTTTCTTTCGAATTCGACTAATTTTCTATCGAAATAGAATGTCAAAATAAGCATGACTTTCACAGGTATCACAGGTACTTTCATTGATATCCAAAACCGTTTTAGTTTTATTAAAAAAAAAAAAAAACTTTTGTGGTACACGTGGCGTGATGGTTAGCATGTCCACCTGCTAACCCAGCAAAAAATGTTTTTCCACGGGTATCACCTTTCGCGAATAAGTGGCAAATCTTCGTTACTATATTAATTGCCATGAAAAGCGCTTTCTCATAAAGCCGTTCGGAAGCGGCAGAAAATCGTAGGTCCCCTCCATTCCCTCACAAGTCACAAGGCATGGTTGTGAGAAATGCGCTGGGCCCAGGGGCTTCCCGCTCTGTTGCGCCATCCTATTTTTTTTTTTTTTTTAGCGCTCTTATTGCCAACCCGATATATACAATTTAAACCCTTTTTACCGCTTCTGTTGAGATGGGTCTGTAATACTCATATTCATAAGACGAAGTTCTTGCATGACTGAAAAGTAAGACAAAATACCTACGTATACAGCTTTGTCCAAAGAGAAGCACAAATTGTATTTTTATATAAAATCTAACATTTTTTGGTCAGATGTCAAGTAGGCAAAAGAAAGTTAGATTATCCAAAAACTGAAAGTTTATGCGTTGAGTGGCCCCACTCAAGTTACTGCTCAATTTGACACTTCTTGATAGAAAAACATTTCGATATACATAAATCGGCTGCTCCAGATGGTATTCCACCCGTTATTCTAAAGAGGTGTTTTTCTACGCTGGCAAAACCACTGCGTAAGCTTTTCTAAAGTTCGTATTCTTCTTAGCTCTTCCCGAGTAGATGGAAAACTGCATTTGTTCAACCCGTCCCTAAAAATGACATCCCCTTCCAATTATCGTCCAATTGCAATTTTCTCCCTTCTTTCCAAGGTCATGGAAACGTTATTAAATCGTCAACTTATGAAATATCTTAAAGAATTAATCTTAAAACTGCTTTAGAGAAAGTAAAATTATTGTGCTTTTAAGGAAATTGATAGATTTTAGCATCAATCTCTCTTTTCGAAAATGCGTGCTTTTGGTATCGATGAGTTGGCTTAAAGACTACCTTTCCGGCCGCTCAATACAAGTTTTATGAAATGGCTTACAATTTGTCCACTTGATTAATGCTGGTGTGCCCCAGGGCTCCGTTTTGTCTCCGACTCTCTTCCTTATTTTCATAAATGATATCTTATCTGAAACTTCTAATCCTATCAACAAAACCAACCCCTAGCTTTTCATATTCGTCCTTGCTCTTCGGATGTGAAACTGGAACGGTTGCATATGATAAGCTCATTGAATTATTCTTATATTGACAACATTGTTGCATGGGGTTGGAAGAACCGATTTGAATTCAATGTTGTTACTTCAACATCCTCCCATTGCCATTATCGATGAGTACTGAATCCAAAAAACTGGAAAGCAGTCAGCACTTGGATTATGTGTACATGATGATCTTCGTTGAAATGACTACAAATTGGAAGTCATCAAAAATGATGTCAAATGCTTAGGTTCCTTAAGACGATGCAGGAAGCTCTTCACCCCTTCTGATCTGGCTACAATTTATGAGGGCTACATCCGTCTAAAATTGTTTTTACTCGAAGTAGAGGTAGAAAGAAGACAACAAACTGCTTCAAACAGCCATCAATAGAGCTGCGCTGGTTCATTTAGTCTCATATCAAATTTAAAACTTCAATTAAAAACATTTGAATTTCGGATACGGCCAGCACATCGATGTTTGATTATATTGTCTAGTGTCTACCAAACACCAACCGTGCGAAGCTTCCCATAGTCAAAAACAAATATCGAATTCAAACTACCCCTACATGTGATCGATCAGTACAAAAAAAAGTAATGAAAAAATACAAAAAAAAGAAGACAAGAACAAAAAATAAATTGCAATTCCCACTCTCGATAAATTAAGTATTTCCGTGACATTTCCGGGTCACAACGGAGTTGAATTAAAATTGTACCTGCACATCACAAATACTCGTACTACCACTGTGAAGGTCGATTAAAAAGACTTTCTATTGTATTGATGTTCAACGACACTGCACGTGTGTCAAATGTGTGTCGCATTAGTGTTTTCTGTTTTTTCCTTTTTTTCTCAACTCTGTCTCCTTCAAATAGACAATACCTACATTATATCAAGTTTATGGAGCTTCCTACACCTCTGGCCCACCGCCCATTATACAAAAATAGATGATACCTTTGCGAAAGGAGCCACATCACTCACAATGGTATCAGTTTTCTCTTGAGGTGACAGAAAAAGGATATCATCACTCAATGCGCGGCACGAAAATAACCAAAAAGAAAAATAATGTCAAAGGTTGCTTTCAATGGAATCCCCCAAAGGTGGCACCACACTCTGCTTCCCTTGTTTGCTCTATGTAGAGCCATCAATATATTTTTGTTCAATAGAAGAGCAGAGGCGTCACTTTATCTGAAGTTTAATTAATTCACGGTAATCAGTTTAATTTCCAATTAGTCGAACTTTTGAAGTGCCAAACAGACACCGTTTTAAACTGTCTCTCGACTTTGAATTGAACTAAAAGGATTTATTTGTGTTTAATTGTGATGAAGGGAATTGGGGAGGCATAGTCATCATAGGAGTGTGGATTTGAACTGGTTATTGTTATGGGTTCTCTCAATGGAGACATAACATCTTAATGGTCTAAAATTGACTTAGATAGGTATACAAAAAACACTGTTTGATAACGTCAGCTACTCGGTGGTAGGTAAACTTTTACAGATTTTAAAGTATTCATCGTTAGTAGTCGTTGTTGATATACATTGCCTATGAAAACAGTACAAATTGGTACAAAAGAGGGCATTTGAAAATCAAGGTGTAATACGTCGAAAAAAGCAGAAGATGCTTAGAAAATTCTTTTGGGAATTGAAGTGAAAGATTTGCAAGGAAAACATTTGTTGAAAGTTGTCTTTTTTAACAGTGAAGTCGACTTTTTGACTAGGATTCGCAACCACTCTTTTAGCGATCCCTATACAATTTGATTCCTGAATTGACATTCCTGAGATGACAAACTGTAATGCGAAAGAAAGCAGGATACCAAAAATTATTTTGAGTAGCCACAGTGGATTTGCGTTCGTATTAAATTTTTCCCATGGGAACCAATTGAATCTACGATTTAGTTATCACCTATCAATTGTAACGGTCTGTGTTGTACATAATCAAATAGGTGCAAGGATTTTAGAGGAACATCTGACCAAATATGAGATTCTTACTTTAGTTTTAAACAGATGTAGGCTTTACAAATTGTAGCCAATTTAGAAGGGTAAAGAATTTCCTGTACCGGGTCAAGAAACCTAAGCAATTAGTTGAGTCGTCAGCAAAACAATTGAAGTGGTTAGAAAATGAATGAAGAGAACAGTAAACAAAATGGAGCCCTGGGGCACACCAAGATTTATATGGTAAGTATCGAACTTGTAGCCATTCTAGACAACTTCAATTGAAGGAAAGGTAGAATTCATTTAAGAAGAGACTCATCGATACGAAAAGTAGGCATATTCGATAAGAGAGCTTGATACCAAACTCTATCAAGTGCTTTGGAAATATCAAGCGGAATTATCTTAGTTACTGTAACTGGAAGGGAAAGCAGGGTTGGACAAATTCAGTTTTACATCTACCCCGGAAGAGCCCAAAAAAAAAATGAAAGATAGAAAAGCAGTGGTTTTGCAAGCATAAAAGAACACCTCTTCAGAATAACGGTGGGTGTACCATTTTGAACAGCAGATTAATGTATATTGAGATCTTTGAGGACTCTCGCAACCGAGTGAGTTTGAAAATTACTTACTTCATCAAAAAATTTACAGATTCAAGCTCAGGTTGAGCCCAGATGCTATCAAGAAGTGTCGAGTTAGCAGCAAACTGAGCTGCAAAGAAATTGGCTTTGTCGACACAAACAGGCGTACTATAAACAAGCAAGAGGGATGGTTAATACATCAATGGAGGAGGAAGAGAATCTCGAGGTCGCTGGTTCACCACAAACGCGGTAATAAAATCAGTCACATAACTTAATTGTCACTCCTCGTAATTCTTTTCCAGAGGGAATAGAAACAAGTTTTTGTCAATCAGGTCCTCAAAAACACGAATCTTCCTCGCTTTCTAATTGTCGACAGGGCATTCTTCTTTCTCTTCAGTATCGGCCCAAAAAGTATCTTGAGAGGCAAAAGCTTCTCAATGGACGCAGGACCTTAACAGTAATAGGTCTAGGTCTACGAGTAAAACGATGGTATATTTAACCGAGCAATGAAACTAATCTTTGTATAGCTTTGGACAATTGATTACGATATTTAAAAATTATTGGACAGAGTTCGGTGCCCAGCTCTTTTGTATAAAAGTCAGACTCTCTGTTTTGAAGAATTTCTTCTTCGATGGATCAAGGAAGTTATCCTTTAGAATAATTCAACTATCCATAAGGTTTTGAACAAATTCAAGTTTGGAACCCACACAAAAATTCCTGGTGTGACTCAGGGCTCCATTTTTTCTACGACTTTCTTTATTATTTTCATTAACGATCATCTGCCTCAAACTATTTCTCCACTGAATTGTTTTTCCAACGACAGCTTTCATGATCGTTTCCAGAATCAAATCACCTTTAATTCTTCTGCTTTATCCTTGCAAATTATTGCTGTAGTCACTTGTTATTCATAAACTACAAAATCTAAAATAAACTAAGGCGAAAGTTGATTTCCATGGCAAAGGACAATATGTTTTCATTTTTGCTCAAAATGTTCAGGTGCTCTAAAAGTGTTTAGAAGAGTCATGCAAACTACGAATCAGCTGCCAAAAGCATAATTTTCATAACTTCTGCCAAGAAATTCCATTGTTAGAAGGAAATACATAAATATTCCATTTAATGTGTCTTCCAAGCAACATCGGAAGTTAAATTTGAATCAATGAAACGATTAAATGATACATCGATGACAAGATGCCATCAGCGAAAACCCGCACCACCAGAATCTTATTTAAATTACTTCTTTTACTTCTTCTTGTACCAAACAGTATACCCAATACCCATACCCATGCGTTCAAAATTCGAATCTTCCGAAAAGGTTTAAAGCTTTTTATTGTGGAGCTATGGCACAAATATATTTGTATACAGATATGTTTTGATCACATAAAAAGAATTTGTGGAACAGTTTCCGTCTCTGTTAAGCTTTAACAGGAATCATAAAAACTAATCTCACCAACTTTCATTTTGTTAAAGGAATCGATTTTCTTTTTTTTGAAGCGCACTTTCGAAAAGTTGTTGGGTAAGTACTATCGCAGTTCCATAACAATATTTTTTAAGGTATACTTAGTTTGTTTGGTTGTGGGAAACACATGAAATGGAAGCAGTTGCTGGAGTATTAAAAAACCATCTGAATCGAGTTAAGAGTCAAGTCGTTGCCCCTGTTTCAATAATTGCCCCTGTTTCCTGTGTAAACTGCTGGAC
The DNA here is from genome assembly GCA_914767635.1 of Melanostoma mellinum. Lineage (NCBI taxonomy): Eukaryota > Metazoa > Arthropoda > Insecta > Diptera > Syrphidae > Melanostoma > Melanostoma mellinum. The sequence goes on from OU612060.1 coordinate 178,574,868, forward strand.
GAAACTTTGTTGATTTACTAGATTTCCATTGAGTTTGCCTATTTCTGTCTGTTTATTTAATAACCCTAACTTTTGTTTTCTTATCGCAAAATCTACAAAACAAGATTATTTTTTAAGCTTATTTTTATAAGCCTTCTTTCAGGTTTTCTCTTCTCAACCCCTTTTACAAGGATGGTAATCCCAAACATGTTTTTGGTGGTTCACCTGGCCTCATATTTAGAGCATCGGATTGGGATATGATATTTTTTAAGGTTCGTGCCCCAGTAAACTCAATAACGATTCAGATAATGCCATTCACAAGAGACTGCTAAGTCCTCCGAGAGATGTGAAAAAAAACCTTCGCACTTAGATACTCAGAAATGGAAGAAGAGCAGCTGTTGATATCCTCTGTTCCTCAGGCTTAGTGACACAATCGCACACGAATGGTTGAAATAACATGCACTAGGTGCTTTCCTGAGCTGTTTCAACAATTACGTTGTTTGTGGCTCTTCTAAATAAACGGTATTAAAATTCACATTTCATCTGTTTTTCCTTTGCCTGATCTAAGCCCCAGCCGCCAAGTTCAATAACAAAACAAAGTCAGAACTCAGCTGAAAGCTGAACGACATCGCTCTGCCCGTAAGGAACTGCATCAATAACCCCATACACACAGTGTTAGCGTCAGTTTCGTTCACTTCGTATCACATGACCCCATCGTCTGATTCCAAAGCAAACTCGTTGAAGAGCCAAAACTATTGCAAAAAGCTATTTCCTCAAAACAGCCACGTGATTGGGCTTTTGTTCAAAGAAAGTACATACGAAAGTACATATTGAGTACATACTTTCGTACTTCCTTCTTCTAAAAGGTGGTTCTGAGGCTCCATCTTGTAAAGGACTGTCAGTTCTAAGGAAGGTATTTCACCACCTCGTTGGTAAGTGAGTATGTAATGAAATAGGAATATAAAGTCTTGGCAAACAAAATGTGATTTCCCCGATAAAGTTCCAAAGTTCCGTCTAGTAAAGGACAACTGGGCCCAGGGAAGGCTTTCAACCTCAGGCGTAGGTGAGCAATGAAATAGGAAACCGAAGTGTTCAAGCAGCCACAGAATTCGAGACTTGGATTGTCATAAAAAAAGCAACTAGATCCAGAATAATGCTCCCACTATAAAGCGGCTGTTAAATCGTGCTAAAGGCTTTCATCAACTCTTTACCTTAATTCATCAAGTGCAAAAACTCTCGATTGGTGTTACTCGCCTACTCGGTGCATATAGCGTAAAAGTTAACATTCCGAACAAGTGGGAGCTTGGAGATCGAATTACAGAAAAATTAAATAGTTTAACCTCGTAAATGGCCCCTCTCGAAGATTTGGCAAGTTCTTCGAAAGCAATTCAAATGCCATGAAAAGCGCATTTTCACTAAGCCGTTCGGAGATCTCAAAAAGTTGTAGGTCTTTGAAATTCGTTTTCTTCTTCAGGAAAAGAAGAAGCTGTTAATGGCTTTTGAGGTCAAATAGTGGAGTGCCTCAAGGCTGCATTTCAGTGCCGATTCATTTCCAGCTCATTTTCTGTTTCCGACTCAATACTTTTAGATCGAATAGAGTTCTAAGTCGTCTTTTCTGAAAAATTTTAACAACTTCGTGACACCAGCTTTTTTCGACACAGGTTAGTTTAAAGATCTCATATATCTACTTGCTCACTGGGATAAAAAAGGTGATAGGTGGTGGAAAGGGAGCTAAGAAAGTGATGAACAGGGAAAGATTGAGTTGGTGACTATGTTATTGGGATTGAGAATCCTCACTGCACAAATTAGAGTTCTGAACGAACTTTTGGATGCTGTTCAGAGGAAGGTTAGAGATGTTGTTAGTTCGTCGAAGACATGTTCTCCCTTTTTCTTTTCTTATCTACTGTGGGCCAAGCTGCGCCACTCACAGATAAAGTGGAATGATCCTTCCTCTGCATCCTCGTTTTGGCATATTGGCAGTTGGTTGCGTGTTAAAGATCGTCATTAATTTTTATCCTCGCCATAATTTGGATATGGATATGCTTATGCCCACTTCATTCTAATCATGTGGAGACCCCACGAAATGTGACCCGTGAGAATTCCAATCAATGGAGAAATTGATTGAAATTCTGTTTTTTTTTTTTTTTTTTTTTTTTTTTTTTTTTTTTTTTTTTTTTTTTTTTTTTTTTTTTTTGAAATATTTGGCCATTGGTTTCTGGAAACCCGGCATGTTTCTAAGGATGAATACATGGCAACTTAAAATAGTTTCGTTGGGTTCTGTTTTTTTTTTTTTTTGTGCTTTAGTGACTTAAGTTCCTGTGACTCAATGGCTAGCATGTCTGCCTGTTACACGGGAAGTTCGTGGTTCGACAGAAGCCAAAAGATGTCTTTCCACAGGTATCGCATTTCGCGAGAAATTGGCAAGTTCTCCAATCGTAAATTCATTGCCATGAAAAGCGTTTTCTCGATAGGCCGTTTAGCACCGGCAGAAAATTGTAGGCCCCTGCATTCATTCAAAAGCATGGTTGTGTAAAATGAACTAGGGCTTAGGCTACAGATATCTCGGCCACAGAATTTCAAATTCGACATTAGAAGAGTAAGAACTTGGGTGTAGTTGTAACTTGTAAGGACTTAAGTCCTCAACCTTTTTAAAATCCGTTCCTAAAACCAAAATTACCATTTGAGAGGTTTCCTTATTTATCTAAAGAGGCAGTGTCGACTGCTTCAAATACGATGTTCTGAGTGTCTTTGGAATTGTTCCTGCTTCCTAACTGCTTTTACTCCTGACTGATTTTGACATGAGACCTGGTTCGTGAAATTTGTGAGCAACCCCTTTCTATCCCAACTGAAAACCACAATATCCTCTAAACGCTCATTTCTGTAGCTTAGAAATTTCTTTGGAAGTCAAATAGGATATCGTACAACAGTTTTTCGCCTTTATACAGCCCTCTTTTATACTTTTCTCGAAAATTTGTTTCTCTTTTTTGTAAAAGAATAGAATTAAGGAGTTATTCATTCATTACAAGCAATCAAACCAAAGGAGAAGCAACTTAGAAGTGACATTTAACACCCTACCTACCGCACCGACCGCCTCGGCTGCCATCCCGCCAAAGCCAGGCATCCCCTTTCATTGCTATAACTACTCAAAATTTCGACATTTACATAAATTTTAATTACCCCAATAAGCCTTAACTTCATTTGCAAAACTGTAAACAGTAATAATTTTCTTGAATTCATTTTCACAACCAATATCCGTTTCACATCCCATTATCAGGCATTTTGCCATTCAAGTAACGATATTGAAAAGTTTTTCATTGCTTTTTAATATTTTATGAAGGAACATCAATTTTTCCTGGCCAAATAGCAGTAAATAGGTTTTGTATGACGACAAACAGACAGACAAGATGAGTATTACACAAAAGAATGCAGCGTGTCAACCGAAGGAAAGACGCCAACAAAAGGTGCTTCACTTTTTCCAGGCTTCCTTGTTTTGTAACTCATTCATCTAACGGTAGCTATTGTTTTTCTGTTTTTTTTTTTTTTTTTTACCAGCTTTTATCTTTAAACTTTGTTCAAAAAACTTATGGCGACATTCACATACATTTTGGCATAGTCATCGTTGTTTCTCCAAAACGCGCTGTTCATTTTCTTATTTTGGTGTTTGTTTGTTTATTATTTTCAACGACTCACGCAAGTTAAAAGTTTCTTCGCTTTGCTTATATTTTTGTTTAGGGCGCTTGACAATGTTCCGTCTGTAGTCTGTACAGCCCTTCTGAAGGAGGAGGAGGATTCATTTAAGAGACTTCTCTTTTTGCGACGTGAGAAAAATTTTAAATTTAATTGCAGTTTGTAAACTGGTTCCTTTTTTTTATTTTAGTTTTGTTGTGCTTACTGAAGTTCGTTTTTCGGTTCTTTCATTTTTTTATTAGAGTTCCTTCTTCTTTCGGTTAAGTGTGTGGAAGGGACTTGGTAATCAACCATTTTTTTAATTTTTTTTTTTTGCTGGAAAGGGTAATTTATTTTAAGTAGGAGCGTTAAAGGGGAGTTTTTTACGGGAATTTTCGAGGCGGTGGGAATTTAAGGTGATTGGTAAAAGAAGCACTTTAAACTATTTGTTAGCAAGTGCCTTTTGAAAAGTTTCTTATGTAGAACTGGTTAGAGAGACTCACAGCGGAAAGAAATGTAAAAAAAGTTCAACCAAAAATGTACTTTTAATTGCTTGAGGGAAATGCTAAACAGGAACTTTTTGCCTTCCCAAATGAAATTTATATGTCCTCATTGAGCCAAGTAAAAGTTGTCCTTTTAATACTTAAACGTAAAAATTGCTAACTTACTCAACAGCTTTTTCGAACACCTCAAAGTAGTGTACACAGACAGTAAGGAAAAAAAACATAGTTTTGAAGAGCTTGACCAAAGTTTGAAGAGTTTGTTCCGTCTGCTGATTTTGTGACCCAAGCTCTTCAGAAGCTGAAAAATAACAACAAAATAAAAAATGAACCATTTTTAAAGCAGTCATTAAAAAAGAAGCATATCCAGAGACCTGCAAGTGTGTCTTTAAGAAAACTGGAGGTACAATAGAACTACAAGGTCGAAGTGCAATACAAAATCCGAACCCATTCATTCATTCATTCAAGGCCCTCAGCAGTACAATTCAACTCAAATTCAGGCATAACAACTTTTGGGTCGGAATCTTGCCGACATCAGTGATAGCTCACAAGTCACAAGGTCTGAGTCTCGACACAACGTTCTTGTTTCGTCACAACGCTCCTGTTTCATCACAGCGTTTCTGTTTCGTCACAAGGTTCCTGTTTCGTTACAAGGTTCCTGATTTGTTACAAGGTTCCTGTTTCGTCACAACGTTCCTGTTTCGTCACAAGGTTCCTGTTTCGTCACAACTTTCCTGTTTCGTCACAATATTCCTGTTTCGTAACAAGGTTCCTGTTTCGCCACAACGTTCCTGTTTCGTCACAACGTTCCTGTTTCATCACAACGTTCCTGTTTTGTCACAACGTTCCTGTTTCGTCACAACGTTACTGTTTCGTTACAACGTTCCTGTTTCGTCACAATGTTCCTGTTTCGTCACAAGGTTCCTGTTTCGTCACAACGTTTCTGTTCCGTCACACGTTCCTGTTTCGTCGCAAAGTTCCTGTTTCGTCACAACGTTCTATTTTCAAAACTCTCCACTCATTACTCAAATTGTAATGTGGTGCATGTCACAACGTCGTGACTTGCGACTTTTGAGCAGAATCAGGCTGAAGGACACAAGACAATCCACCATGTCATGTAAAAGTGATTAGAAATAAAATGGAACAAAACCAACTATAGATTTTCTTACGTCTTTTATTATCGTACATTGCATTTAAGTCCTCTCCAAAAAAGGCTTACAACAAAGAGCTAAGTCACTCGCTTTTTCTGCGTATCAAATGCTGAAATGAGTTTATCCTTAGTATGGGAAGCTTCAAATCTTAGATTTTTTTGCCATTTTAAGTAAAAAGATTCCTAAACCAGCCTTCGGCCATTACAAAAAAGAATTAAATTTATTGTTGAGAACCTTTCTTGCGCAACAGAATTCTCTACCAAAAGCTTTTGTTTCTATGAGTTTTTAATTTATCCAAGAAATTCCCTCATCGGGGGTGGATCTAATTTTTTTTTTCTTAAATCTTCTACTTAAGGTATAATCCGTGTCGCCTGAGGGAAAATAAATTCAATTGTGTTTCATTTTTGTTTTTTGTCTTTTTCCTCTGCGGAAGGTTATTTATTTTTAAAATTGTTTTGTTTCTCAAAATTATATAAATTTTTGTGTATATGTCCGGTCCGGTAGGGACCATGAGAATCATTTCGCCCAGGATGCTATAAAGAAATAAAAAACGGGATCTAAGAAATTGTTGCTATTGCTTGGTACCTGCACCAATCCGGGGTGAAATAGGTAGACCCTAAAAACTTAATGACAACACACCGGGGGAGTTGAAATTAAAGTTAAATCTTCTTGCCGAATGTTCTTTTGATAGCTCCAATAAGTTCTGGACCAGCAGTCTACTGATTTTACTTTCCCCATTTTCAAACTAAATCATTCTCGTTGTGTGTTGGAAGTGGAATCCCCATATTCGCATTGGATTTGTTATATCAACCCAGAGATCTCTTTTCATCTAAAAAATAAAATGAAAAGGATTTGTTCATGGAAGAAAATACACAACTTACAAATAGAAAGAACATAATTTTCGCTTGAGGAACTAAGAAGGTAATCCAAGTACACCACAGTAAAAGCACTAAAATTAACAACAGCAAGCATTTCTGGTGACTTCCAGGTACTCGCATTTATGATTTTGTTGCTTTCATGGTTTTTACGACGGTAATAAACTTTAAAAACTTACTTTACCACATAAATTCGCAACAAAACGACCACAGATGTTCACTTTATTTTATCAACACGCCAGTTTTTAAACTGCAAAAGGACAACCAAACAGGACAAAAAAAAGAGAGAACGAAATATGTAGGTTCGTATGTTAAAGCAACCACGGAAAGAAGAAAACAGTGAAATGTACAGCAGAAAAAAATGGCAAAAGAAAAACACAAAAATTTTAAACTCTGAAAGTGGAACATTTGGCAGAGCTCATGCATTTCGCCTCACAAGTTTCCTATGACGACGACGACGACGATGACTACGACTACAACGAGCGAGGATAATATTTGTGTGACAATGGTATTGTCGAGTTGTTCGTTTCGCTTGTATTGTTTGGTGTAGCTGCATTATTATCAATGGTACACTTAAGTCCAAGACTACACGGCTTAGGGAGATATTTCACTTCGAGTGTCAGCTTTTTTTTTTAAGTCAAAAAGTTTATATTTTTATTTTTAATTTATCTTAATTGAGGACAATTTGGATAGCTGCAAGTTCCGATGAGCGTGAAAAAGAAAACAATGGTTTTGAGCGAGAAGTAGGCTTGAATCCATTCACATTCGTATCGTAAAGGTGCGTTGCTGGTCGTTGCACCAGCATCAAGCAAAAACTTTTTTAAACAAATTTATTCTGTTTGTTTGACTTTTGCTTTAATTTAAACATTAAAATGGCCGCCCAAAGCAACGTTAATCCTTATGAACTGATAGAATCACATAGTTCCCATCCATCGTTTTGGAATATTGATGAATTGCAATGCTGCAATGATTTTGTTCATATTTTTAACAGCATGAACTGTAGGTACATAGCTACATAAATAAAAAAACCAAAAGGTTAAGTGATTATAAGTCAGCAATTGATGTAACAGGGTTTTTATTATGCGTGAATGCTCAAATCAATTACCTTTTTTGAGGTTTTTTATTTACATCATGACAAAAACTTATTTGAAAAGCAGAATTTTATTTCATATTACGCTGTTTGCAGATCTTTTGTTACTTAATTTATGTACATGTTTATGAACTGATTTAATTAATTCGACATCATTATTGAGTCAATAAATTTATTTTATTCTCTGATACACACCTGTTGGTCAAATATTTTTATTAAATGCTTCCTGACAGAACGAACTTGAAAACAGTTACTTGGTTAGAAAGTTTGATGCCAAACCTTACCTTATACATTTAAATAAAAGGATTTTTTTTTAGATGTATGGTTTTCAAGAAAAATTAAATGCATATAATTTAATGTTATGGCCAAGTATTAAGCTTTTTTTACTAACGTAATTATTATGTTTTAAAAATGATTCTGGTATTTAGCTGAGACGATCACAAGGCGGAGGCCTCAAGTCTTAGTTTTGGGACTTGAACTGCGGTGGTGTGGTTTCTCAGTTTGCAGCTCAATTCTGATGACACGTCTGAGCTTAATGTCTTAGTTCTCGGAACTCGAGTTGTAACGATAATACTACTTAGATCAATGAATAAGCTTTGGAATCGCAACCCATAAATTTGGTATGGTGATGCCTGAAATGGTACTAAGTGTACTAAAGGTTGAGGTAAGGTAGCACGAGTCACTAAATTCAACAGTCTATTAGAATTGACCACAAAATTCAACAGCGAGGTATCGATGGACACTTAATTCAGCAATGAAGTAGCATTCGACGCTAAACTCAACAGCTGGGTGGCACTGGACACTATTTCACTTACTTAAACTGAACCAAGATCGCTCATTAATGCTCAAGAGCACTGCTAGATCACCCAGGCACTTCTTCACAGAGCATGTTTTACGACTGCTGTCGAGGAGTGGTAGTGGGTTGACGCTGTCTCAGCCAAGAAGGTCGATGTTTCATCGTTGCTGGTTATGTTGTTGTTCATTTGAGCCGTGTCATCGATTTATCTCGAATCCGAGTGCCTTCCTCTGTTATCCTTCTAATTATGGATGGTTGGCTACTTTTTTCAGTCAGCTTTTTCCAGTCAGCTTTTTCCAGTCAGCTTTTTCCGGATTGCGCCATGTACCTCTCTGTTGGAATGATTTAAGTTTCTTTATAAATTTTTATGTTCCTAAAACTTTTCCTAAGTATCGGATTGCAGCCGCGTACTGTGCAGATGCGTTGAACCACTTCATTTTCACTGTTTAACTTTTTCACCTTTATTGAGCAATAAGTAAAATATAACGGGAAAAAATTTGAATATGACAGAAGCATATACAATTCAAAAACTGTCTTCAAAATATCTTTTAAACATTTTTTTGAAGAGTGAGTGAAAGATTTTCAGCGAGCTAATTTAGAAGGTTTTAAATAAGTCCTGCAAGGTGTCCATATAAAAAAAGCTTGCCTAGGAATTATTCAAGATGTCCTTAAGAGTTTTTGGTTACACCTTGAACAAAAACCACTATAAAAGAGCCAGTTGAAAGATAAATAAGTAGAATAGTATTCTGAAGAATAAGTTAAGTGCGTGTTAAGTGCTGAGTAATTTTTTGGGTAAATCTTAAAGAGCTTGTCCGGTGCTTGGGTTGCCTTTAATCTGATAGCATGGGTTTCGCTATCATGTGCTGTGCAAACCAATCATGATTCTTCGTGTTTTTTTTTTTAATGATTCAATGTTATTCATTACAATGCTCAGTTGAAAATATTGCTACTGGGAGTCCAGCCGATAATTCAAATTTACAGATTTCCTGAAGCTTAAACCAACTGAAAGTGTCGTATTCACTTATGGTGTGCTTACGTTTATGTTTGGATCTTCATCTTAAAAAAAAATACAGATTTAGCAGCATTTGAAGAATGTTGACCATTTGCAATGCTATACCGTAGATACTCAAATCTTTAGTTAAGTATACCAACAGTGAGTTTTAGCTCAACTACAAACTTCATAGTCTGCGTGAGCAATGCAAATTTCATAGTGAAAGACGTTAAATAGACACTTTTTTAAAAAAACATAAAAAAAGGGATGAAAGCAACTTAAATATTTCAATTTGAAATTAAAAGACAAAATACTGAGGACAATTGAGATAATTATAATAAATAACTCTCTCAAGAAATCAAATTGTTATTTGGGTTTTTTCAAGTGCTAGGCAAAAAAAACCACCATTTACTCCCAACTCCCAAGCTAATTAACTAAGATCAAATTAATAAAAGGAAGACAACTCAAATTTGAAACACAAAGGTATTTCTTGGAGAAATGTAAAAATGTTCAAAAACCCATATTTCGTCACATTTTTATTGTTTTAAACTTAACATTTTTGTGTACAAAATTCAACTAAATACTAGTTTTCAAAGATGTGACTCAAATGTGGTTGCTACTGCTGCTAAAATAACAGTTTAAGTAGCATTTTCAATCAGATTTTATTGTCAAACTATTTTAAATGTTGAAAATATGTTAGTTAAGCCATAACGATCGATTTTCTTTTTGAAAATAATGAAACAAAACATTTTAAAGTTTGACAACAGCGAAAAAGTATTGAAAAACGTATTTTTTAATATATTTTACTGTAGTCACATTTTAAAAAGCTTATGCTTTATTTGTTGCAAAAAAAAAATTAATTCTTTGAAGTAAAGTGCCAATATTTTTGCCAAATTTAATAAAATATCTACAAAATAAAATGTTTTTTTATATATAATATGAGAATATATGAACTCAGACATGCACTTTTTGGGCTTATAGACTATTCCCACTGGTACAAAAACGTGGTTTTCGTAACAATTCCTAAACACTTACAAATTTTCACATAAATTTTTCTAGAACCTCATGTTTTCAGTAGCGAGATGTTGTCAAGTTGCATATGATAAAACCAATAGCAAATAATTGACGGAATAGAAGCTATTTTACGTTCTTAATTTGTTCACCATAAGCAAATTATATTACAAATCTTTTCTTTTCACTTCTCACACATAGTTTCTTAAGTTTTTTATGATATAAATTGGTTTGTGTTTGACTCAATCTTTCCATTCTACAATAAATGAGTGTTACAATACAATAACATTAATAAAGGTGATTTTTCTAAAAACATAAAATGCAAAAATGGAGAGGCGTCAAAAAAACTGTTAAGGAACGGTTCATTCGTTATAGAGTAGACTATTTAGAGATTTCACAAACCGAAGCGATTTTTTTGTTGTGACTGCAACAGTTTCACATAAAAATTTTTATTTTTACCAACAGTATGTAAGTAACTACACAAACATGACAAATTCAAAAAAGGTAGGGAAAACGCTGGTATCGCCACCTATATTCACAGTTTCACGAACAACTTTTTCAAATCACTTTATAATTTTCTGCAAAGGCAACATTGCTTCGTAAACAAGCTTAAAACAAATTTTGGTTGCTAAAGTTAAAAACTCTACCATCTCTAGTTTTAGTGAATTATCGACTGATCCCGAGTTCGTTTGATGACTGTGTCAAACTAACTATTTCAAAATAGTTTTAGCAAATACACAACCGTCAAAGCTCCGCACCGCATTCATTTTGGGTCACCCCTATCAGTTGCGTGCGGCAACCGCACGCAACGCGTTCTATGGGCCGGGGCCTTAAGTTTTGATTTTGGATTTCAATGACAAAAGTTATAACAGATGAAAATTCACTTAAAATCTGGCATCATCATGAAATAACTGAGTAATTTAATTTTTTTATTACGTTCTGTAGCACAAAACTAAACACGACTCACATCAGGGGTCGGGGTGCATATAGAAACTTTCTATTGCATAGAAGATTTCGATGAAAATTTATTTAGCAAAATGCAATTAGTGATACTGTCAAAAGCCTTAAAAATCATAAAATGGCCCCATCGTATCACTCTACAACTGGGAATGAATATCTTTACAAGCTTTGACAGAGCCATTGCTTAACTGTGTAAATTTTTTCGACTCATGGTTTTTTTTTTTTTGCATCTCAGAGACATAAGTCGCACTGGGCTTCGAGCAAGCCCATTTGTACGTCCTTATCTACGCTCTTCATCACAAATGCAAGTGTTAGAAGTTAGTAAAACGCCTACACCAGCACAAAGAAAGCGTATAAAGCAAATAAAAACAAACAAAAATTATAGCTACATAACATAACAAATTAAACAAGACTAGACTAGATAATATAAAAATTAATACAAATGAGATAAAATTACAAATACAGATAGATTACAAATGAGATAAATAATAGATAGATAGGGTTGGACACAATTAGTCCGTGGCAAGCTAAAAAAAACTCCATTATCTAATTTTTCATGATTGTTTCAAGTACTTCGCTCAAAAAGGTGAAAAATCAATTGGATGTCATTGTGGTTTGTTTTTTTCCAGTAACCAAAAAAGTCAAACGAGGTCAAAGAAAAGATTGGAAATAAAGCCTTAAAGAACTCTGGTAGAATGTTATAAGAGCTACCAACTTCTGACTTTATTTTTTTGATGTCACGGCCAACCAACGATATTTTGGTGTAACGGAGTAAAATTACAAGCACTTGGTTGCTATAGGAATCCCTATCATTCATAGGGTTATTTACATAATAATTGAACGTACTTATTATTCAGTTACACATTACACTGATTTACTCTGTCCAGCCTGATTTACTTTTTTCCAAACTTTTTCATCATCTCGCCTATATTTTATCACTCAGGTTAACATTTTCTCTGCGTCTAGCTATTTTTCGTAGCTACAGCAGTCAGAAAATAGCTTGAATTGCTAAGAATATATGCATAGGCATATATTTGCCTATTTGGGTGCAGCTGTTATTTATCGTGATTTTATTTATAGTTTTTTTTTTACATTTGAGCCCAATATTTTCGAAAAATTCGTCTGCTGTCCTTGTGATTTGGATCCAAGCGACATTTCGCGGTATTGTGCAAAATCATACGAAAAACCTGTGTATATGTGTCCTTGTAAAGGGTTATTCAATTTGCCTTTTTTTTAAGTAAAACTAAGCAAAACACATACCGTGAGACTTTTTGATAAAAAAATTACTTCATTTTAAAGTTTGTATTTTGCTTTTTGACTGTTTAAGGTAATTTTCAACCGCTTTTTCGGCTTTTTCCAAACCCTCACAAGGCATGGTTGTGAGAAATGCGCTAAGCACCGGGGGCTTCTCGCTCTGTTGCGCCACCCTATTTTGGGCTTTTTGGCCGGTATCTCGGTCATAATTTGAGTAAATTTTAATGATTTTAAAGTGTCGTTCCATTGGTTAGCGATCCAATATCGTAAACGATAAGAGCATATGGTTTCTGTCTCTTATTGCTGCATATTTGTTGGTTTCCAGGCTTACCTTTAGAAAACTTGGTAGTAAAAAAGATTCAACTAATATGTGACACTTCAAATGACGGAAGGTTTTGACATTTGACAGGTGGTGTCAGATGCTAGCGCTACCAACTTGAAAGCACGAAATGAATGACCATGTATAACCCCTCAGTCCGAACTCCGTTCCGCAGTTTAGTGTACTCCTTCGAAAAGATAGATTAAATCTTAGGCTGCTCACGAAAGTCCAAAAGCTGTGGGTTGTGATGATTATTCACAATAATTATGCTTAATGCCCATATATTCCATAGCCAATTATATACCACATAGGTTTTTGGTCACCTCAATATGTCTGCCACAGGCTGACTTATTTCTGTCATAAATTCCAAAGATCCGCTGAACATTATGACATGTATATCTACACCCCAATTATCTGGCAACCGTATGTCACACAAATAACTGCCCTTAGTCACCCTTAATCCAAACGGCATATTAGTCGTAGTCTGTTGCCATTTTCCCCTCTTCCATCCTCTTTCGCATGCCCACCTAAATCGTTGCTATAGCGTTTTCTTTTCACTGTCGCAAAAGCAACACGCACTTTTTCATTCCCTATACATAAGACCGGAAATGCTATTATGACAAAAGTCACCTAGTCTTCTTGAAATTCTGCTTCTATTTCCTTCTTTGGTTTTTTGTATTTTTCTTACTTCTGTTGGTGATGCCCTTTTCTATCTAGAATGGGTGTAAATGCCCACTTTAAGTGTGGGCCAACATCCATTATTTTCATTTATGACAACACGAAGCCCATCATTCGCCACCCACCAAAGAGCGATTGCATCCGTAAGAAGAAGTCTTTAAACGTGCCCCTCACACTACACTGCCTCTTCTTTATATTGGTATACCAGAGAGATAGACACAGAAAATTGACTCGTTATGCTCCAAATGGAAGGATAATATAGTGAGCAAGCAAAATCTGTTCAATATACGAGCAGGACGCCACTGAGGAGAGATTAAGTGCCATGTGTGCCACCGTCATATATCACTTGTTGTAGGGGTTACACTCTTCAAGGGGGCGGACGACCATCACTGATGGTCGGTCGGTTGGTTGAATGCCTGGACAAAATCGGCTTCTGCAGTAGTAGATTGGGCTATGCTGTTTGAACCATGTCAACTTACTAGACTGATGTGCACAGCTCCTTTCACCCTTTTCCGAATGGAAACACATACATAGGTCTACCTATACACTACAGTAATACGCGTTTGTTGTATAGTGCAAAACAAAAGTTTCAATTGTTGCTACTGCGTCAGCAGAGTTACATGATGCTGAGGATATTGATGACCATGATATTGGAGGAAGCGAAAGGGTTTTACTAGAAAATGGTGGCGATTGCGAGCAGCGGTAGAAGAGAAACAAATCAATATTTTCGGTTAGCACAGATTAGAAGGGCAAAAGGGTTCGAAAAGCTTGATGGGTGGTTTTCAGGATGTCTGTTATTTCCTCTTTTTTTTTTTTTGCTTCTTCCTCGGTTGTATTTCGTCAACATCAAGTTGCGGTATACTCGGCGGAAATGTGTGGATGTGTATGATGGCGACCTAATTGATTGATTCATGACACATGAGTGTGTATGCTGCCGGCTAATACGGCACCATATTGTGGTAATATGTTGCCATAAAGGAGCTACAAGTGCAAAAGTCTATCGTTTTTTTGTTGGACAACTAAGTGCTTTCGAATTATGTAAGGGAGTTATTTTTGTGAGAGGATAAGAGCCCTTCGATTAGTGGCTTATATTAAATAGTTTGGGACATTATATTGGTTAATGAAAATAAATTGTTTTCTGAGTTATTTGAAGTACGTTCCACTTTGTTGCAATTTTCTGTGGTTTTAAAAATATAAATTTTTCGGTCATGTCCTTCGAACCAGTGAATTGTTTTAATTTGGATGTTTCTTTCCTGGAAAATTTGGAGCAATGCAAAATAAGACATTATCCTTCCGAAGATTGTGAAAGCAAAATGATGGAAGAAACATTCTTTGAAAGAAAACGACGACCGTAGCGTAGCGCAAAAGATAGCGAGTTCTAGAAAAGTTCAATTTTTTCTTCTAAGTATCGCGAGGGATTGGCAGAGGACCTGCGTGAGAATTATTGCTGCCCTATACCATGAAAAGTGTTTTTTTTTTTAAGAAAAACCTTTCGTAGTCGGCATATTTGTGTCTGTTCCCACCTATTCTCAAAATGTTTAGTTGTGAAAAGGGCGGTAGGCACCGGGATTCTCCGCTCTGTTGCGCAACCGTATTTGTTTATTTATCTTATTTAATGGATGTTAAACTCCGTTTTTCTTCAGCTCTGTTGTGGCATCAATTGAATCTCTGACTACTGACGCAATGACGTAACTGCTATCATTTGAACAGAGCTTAAGAGCTCCTTAATTACTAACTGGAGTGGTAAGGACCAAATGCTGGTTCGTTATACTTTTAGCTGCCCAAAATCTTTGATCAAACGTTTGAGACCTTTGTAGGTACTACCGTACACCTATACAGCCTTCACTTTTCTGTAACCTAATTGAAGGAATATCAGAATAGTACCTGAGGAAATGCTTTGCAGTGTCATAACTGCTTTTAAATGATTCACGGAGGTTAGTATGGCTTGAGCTAAAAATTTTAAAGTGCTTTAAAGTCATTTACAATGTGCTTTTTGCTTTTTACCAAAATTCTGAAGAAAAACACAAAACGGAGTAATCTGTGTTGAAAGAACCTACAGTTCGGGGTTAAACTGAGCCTCAACCATCATCCTTCCATAACGGCTTTGATTATAGGCGAGCTCTCTCCAGTTTGCACTCTTAATCAGTACAGTTCTTCTTCAAGAAGAATTGATTGGACCACCTAAGACAAGGTGGTTTCTCTGCAATGTGCTTTCGAAACCTCATCGAGCCGGAGTGTTGATGTCCATTTTTTGAAGTGACTTCCAAAAACATCCTACATAGTCGTACGATCAATGGATTTGTCGCACCGGAGGCTTTCCTCTACTTTTACATGAAAGGTTTGATTCAGGATAGGTTGGCGGTTCCGCTAATCTACCACGTCTGCCGTAAGTTCGTGGAACGAGGTTCCTTTACGACCGAGTCGTAACTGCAGTAGGCGGAGAAGTTGAAGAGCTCCTCCGTTATTATAACGTCAAAAATGCTCAGGTGGTTGTCGGAGAAACAAAATGACAATGATACCGATAGCGAGTTGCCAATGGCTGGCTTGCAAAGGCTTAGGGTGAGCAACCAAAAAAATAGAAAAATATACAAAAAAAATTAAATTACAAAACACAATAACAAAAAAAAAAAAAAAAAAGAAATCGAAAAAAAAATTATAAAATCAAAGTTGCATCGAAAATCAATAAGAAAAATCCCAACAAAAATTCAAAAACAGTACAAAACTCAAAAATAAAAAGTTGTAATTTTAAGTAGTTAAAATTAGTTCTAAGTTGTTTTAAGAAAAAACAGAACATGATCAATACAACTAAGTTTCTTAAAATTTTTCTAGTTTTAACTTTAGCTACAGATAAAAAACCCATAAAGTATCTGTAGGCCGAAAGACATTACGTTAAGTAATTGAATAATTTAGAGTACCCACCTAGGGTCAGTTAGTTAATTAAGTTATTATATGAGCTAGTTTAAACATTTTGTTAGCATTCAAGTAGTTGTAAGAGAAACAAAATAAAAATTAATTTAAGAATGAAATTGAATTTGCAGCGATGTCGACTCTCTACATGGCTTTGTACAGCTGGTCTCAGTAAATACTGTCATACTTGGCCTTGAAATCGATAAAAAGATAGTGTGTTTCGATATGACATCCCTGGGGTTTTTTTTAAGATCTGCGGTGTTTGGTTTCATTTGCCAGCCTGCATTCTTCATCGAACCACGATTCTCGTTTTGGAGGCAGCAAAATCGACTAGCCTGAGTCCGTTTTTGCAGGCTGCGTTTTTTCTCTTACTTTTGCGTTTCAATTGCTAAGAACTATTTTCATACCATGGCACTGCTCATAATCCACTAATTTCCCAGGTGCATGTTACTCGTTAATGGATCTTAGGTTCCAAAGGGCAGATCAAGATTCAAGAGGTCTTTGTCTTTTTTTTGTTTGCTTGGGTCGTCGACGTTAAAATCATAATTCTTATCCACGGCGCCGACGGACGCACTATGGGACGAAAATAGCTTTCGCGTCTCATAAATGGTTTGGAAAAATTTTACAATTCGAAAAATCTAAATATGAGACCTTAAACTAGAAAACCAGCTCTTCTCGAAACAGTAACTGTTTTTTTTAATTTTTTTTATTTTTGGTACTTAAATTGCTGATCAAACCTGTCACATTAATTTGATTATAATTTCCCTTTAAAGAGTACAAGTTTGAAGTGAAATATTTTGTGGCTTCCAGAATATGAGTAATTTATGTTATATATTTTTAGAAAGGTCGTTTTTTTTTCTTTATAAAACAGTTGTTTTCATTTAGATTTAGTTCAACAATTCATTTAAGGAAAAAAAAAGAAAAAGAACCTTTTTTGTTTTTTGTGATTTTTTCAATTAAGGTTTTCTTTGTTACCTCCACCTGCCTCCACCTCGGGACCAATTTTTTTGAATTTGCTTGTTATTGTAGATTCAGAATCAAAAATAACCTCTTCCGCATACGTCCGCTCTTTTTTTTATAAGCAAAAATGTGTAAAAAGTGAATTTTTTTCTTTATGATTTTGAGTTTGTTGCTCTTTAATTTTCATAACAATGATAGAATATATTTAAATTCTGCTTATGCTTACTACCTAAGTAGTTAAAAATGAATAATGGTTAAAAAAAAACATACGAAATGGTTCTCTCCTTACACCATACAAGTCATACAAGTGACATAATTATTACTAAATTTCATCACAGTTTTTTTTAACATGGTTGCTCCAAAACAAAAGTGAAATAATTTTTAATAAATAAATTGAAGTATCACTTTATAAAAACTTAAGGTAACCATACAAACTGACTTGTTTTAACAAGGCGATAAGAGAGAAATTAGTCATCCACCGAGAAAAAGCTCTAAAAAATGTTCACGATCAGCTCCTTTCATTTCAAGTCTATGAAAAACCAGGACATATGAAGTGTAAGAGTTGTTAGATGTAGCTAAATTACTTTTAGAAACAAAGAGTTAGATATTACTGCTTCCTCAACCTTCTAAAAGTTTTGCGATTCGAAAAATCGCAAAAATTTCTTTGGTAGTGGAAAAGTATGTTGCAATAGGGATTTTCTTAGGAAATGACAGGGTATTCGTTTAATATCTTAGTTTGTATGTTCAGTTACAGACACTTCTGTGATACTTTTGTCATACTAGTACTCTCTACGCGTCTGATACTGAACTCTCATTTCATATAAAAACTTTCTGCTCTCCTTATAAACCAAATTTCACTTTGCTACGATGACGGCAATCCGTGTCGACTTCGTTCCGAAAAATATTTTTGTTCATTTGTCGGTCGATGGTAACCTAGCTTAACTTAAACAATCTCAAACTGAATTTTTTTTTAGAAATAACTACGTGTTTTACATGAAATAGAATTAAAGCAACAGTTGACAAAACCTCAAAAATCTGGGACATCGTACAACATGTACATTAAATTGTCTAGTGGAAAGTTGTTGGTTTGTGGAAATAATATAAAAAAGAGGTTAAAAATGACTCTTGAAAAACAAGTTAGGATATTTATATATAACCCTGGGTTCAAAGGACGTGGAATTTACATTATACAAAAAAAAAAAAAAAAAAATTTAACCAAAAAAAATCAAAAGGAAACAATGGCAACCCTATCATATCAAAGTTTTTTTCCTTAATCAATATTGATACTGCCTAGAAAATAAATAAAAGGCTTTTTTTACATTAATATGTTCTTTTGTTAAAAATTTCAATATAAAAATCATATTTCATCATTTTGAAAAATTTGTTTATACTAATGACATTAGCGAATCTCAAAAAGTGGTTGAATCATAGAGTAAGCCTCACGCAGTGTCTGACATGGAAGACCAGTTGCTTTTGGGATTCATAATCTGTATTTCATTTCCCTGTGTTGAAATATCCCGAAAGACTTACAAACCAAATATATCGGAGTAGTTCAATCTGGTATTTCTTCTTTTTTGACTCCTGATATCCATCATTGATTCAGTTCGTTGAATTCATCTGATGTGACATTCCCACTGTGGTTCGGGTAGTCAGTCATTACCCGCAGAGCATTAAAGTGTTGATTTCTTCTTCGGCTCTTTGTTACCACTCGCACTTACTAGTTCAGCAGTTAATCTCCGGGCCGTACATCTCAGTTCACAGTGGATGACTGCTTACAGCGCAGCTTGGAGGTATGGAAAGCACAATTGACATGTACAATAAATTGCAACATCTATCCGCAACCAAGTTGACATCAATCATTGCCATCCCGAAAAGTACATGCCCAACCACTACAAAAAGGCGAAACACAAAACAACGAAATCCACTACATAGAGCGATTGTTATGAAATTCATAAAAATGTCAGAGCGATAACAAAGCGGACGCCAAAAATAGTCGTAAATGACAGCGAGTATCGTGAAGTCAATAGCAATGTTACGATAACTTGAATTTCTTTGCACATATCGTAATTCCTAATACGGGCCCAAGTATATTTTCAGATCCAAGGAAGACTGTAAAAGTTGTTATATGTGACAAACAATTTCAAAATAAAACTTAAGTTGCTTTTTTTATCTTGTATTACGCTTTTTGAAGTTAAAATGTCTCACACATCCTTGAAAACCTAAACGACTTCTCTTTTATTGTTTCAAATACTTTTTTTCTTCCTCAAAACTCAATCCGAGGTGCAGAGCTTCTAGACTTCCTGTTGCCGTTAAGCAACAAAACCCATACCGTTGAGAGCCTTATTATTTTTTATAATCACTTTATTGCACCATAAACTGGGTAAGTGCCTTATGCCTTTAGTTAAAAATACATTTCAATGATGTGACGAGGGAATACCGAAATACAGATTACATGAGCCTTCACATACCTAAGTGAAACATTACTCAGAAAAAAAAAAAACAACAAAGTAATAAATAAGCGGAAGAGAAAAAAAAATTAAATCAAAAAATTCTCAAAATGAAACCTCTCATGACACCCCCATTCAATATTTTTAAAGAATCTTCTCTGTGGTTAAAATAAATTATACGAAGCCCTACATATTATTATGAGTAGGTATATGCTGGTGTACTCGTATGTATATATGTAACTTCATTGAGATTCTCCCAATGAATTTGGTTATGTTTTCGTGGCGCCCAACTCTGTTAAAAAAAAAAAAATATGTAAAATCATAAAATAAGTAAAGTGTATTGCAAGATTCTCATCTGTAACGCGCCAAGAGTAGAAGAAATGAGACAAAACAATCAAAAAGAAAACGCTGTTTGTTCAAGGAGAAAAAGAAGACTCCCGCCGTAACCAGGATACAAGGAATACGAATGCGATACGTTTGTACATATGAGACGCATCAGTTCCAATCTGGTGAAAAGGAACGTGGAGAAAATAAATTCTTTGAAAACGCGGTTACCACTAACGTTGCTATTAAAAAATATTCAGTACCTATACCTATGAGCTTATAACAGACAAGGCCGGACTTAAGTATTTGACCAGCTAGGGCGCATAGATGGGAGGAAATGATATTGAGAGTGTCTCTATTTTGGAAATCGTTCTGAGTCTGTGGCAAATTCTTGTAAACTTCATTAGCCTAGGTAACCAGGCACAGCCTCTATCAACAGAACTCGAAAGCCTCGAAGACTAGCGTGTTTCTTTCTGTTACACTGTTTGGAGACTGGAGAGTGGGGAGAAAAGGAGGAGGGGAAGGTGCACCTACAAATTGTTTGCAATTTCCCAACATCTAAGGGAAAAGAAACTTTTCATGGCAGTGCTCATAATTATTTTCCTAAGACTCAGTAATTTCTTCGAACTACCTACCTTGAAGTTCGATTGAGTGCATTTTTGTGACACATTTGTCAGTTAAGCACCATTTTGTTCCTAATTTTCTTAGGTACAAATTCTTCGTGGAATTTATAGACAAGTGCTATGTGTGGCAGTACTTTTGCATTTAACCTTTTCGATGACACATTCACATATCTCGAATGCGACTTCCTTGAATCCAGAGCCTCAGGACATTTATCGCAACCATACCTTATGAGGAAATAGAAGGACCTTTAATTTTTTGCCAATTTCGAACGGCTCTTCAGCTCTTCATGGCATGGAACTACCATCGGAGAAATTGTCAACCTTTCGTGAGAGGCGATATCCTTGAAAAAACTTTTTTTTTTTGATGATAATTCTGGAACTCAAACCTCGACCCTCCCACGTAACAGGCAGATACGCTTAATATTACCCCATGAACGAAGTTTGCTGTTGCGAAAAATAATTCGCTCCGGCGGATTCTGTCAGCCTAGAGGATTTCTTTATCTTGTCAGCCGCAGCTGGAACTAACGAAGAGATGGTTAGTTCTGCTCATGCAGGGCGCTTTTACTTCAAGTTTCAACTACTTTTTTTTACTCTCTTAAATAGCTTCTTGATAACGGCGGGTATTCAGAATTGTAGAGGATCTTCTTGTGCTTTTTGGGGTTGGAGAACTTAATAGTACAAATTGAAGTGAATAAACCTTGGGTAGGGTTGGATGTTGATGCAAGATTAGATGCGTCGCCCACTCCATCGAAGAAATATTCCAGCTCTTCTTTCCTAGTGTTGAGTAAGTTAGGCTACTCAAAGAGAAGTACCTAGAGTGATTTGTCCTCTGTCTTTTCGCCTTAGCATACATTTCTTACGTCGAATGTGCTAATGTCCATTTTCATCACCTTATGAGTTGTGACCCTGAGAATGGGAATCAACGGAGGGAGCCGAGGCCAGCTGAGCTGGAGTAGAAATTCTGTTTTTTTCTTGGAAATACCTGGCCAAAGGTTTCTAGAGACTCGGCATGTTTCTAAAGATGACCACCTGTCATTGGCGATTTTTAGAAAATTGTGTTTGATTCTGCTTTTTTCTTGCTCTAGTGGCTTTAGAACTGAAGTGTTCGCTTCGCTGGATTCGAGTGCTGACCCGATTTTTGGCAGCTTATCCGCCATTTCATTACCGATAATGTCACGATGTCCTGGAACCCAGGTTAAACTAACTGTGTTTGTCTCACTGAGCAGTCTAAGGTTACTTCGACAGCTGTCTACTAGCCTGGATTTTGTGATGATGGATGAGATAGCTTTAATGGCCGCCTGACTGTCTACAAAAAAGTCAATATTTTTGTTGATCAAGTATTGCGTAGCAAGGTGCTTCGCGGCTTCGCACACTGCGAGTACTTCTGCTTGAAAGACACTGCAGAAGTCGGGAAGCTTTATTGATCTATTCATGGTAGGGTAGTCTGAGAAGATACCTGATCCTACCCCTTCGTCCATTTTGGAACCATCTGTGAAGACGGAAATGTGATTTTCTTTTATAACCTTGTTTTCCTCCTAATCGGAAAGACTGTTAGGGCTACTGGATTGAAGTCAATATGTGGGGGGGTATAGTCTGTTTGGATGTCTATATCTGTATGGTTCATGATGGTTCTATGGCCTGATATGCCTGTTTTCCAATTGTTGCATTGTACTTTTTCTTACTCTAGTGGTTGGAGTACAGAGGTGTGGATTTCACTTTATTCGAGTGATGCCCCGATTTCGGCCATGTTATCCGCCATTTCGTTACCTTATGCATCGGTGTCTTGGAACCCAAATTGTAGTTACCAATCTTATAAGCGTGTGCATCTGTGCATGATGCAATTGACCAGTTTATTCGAAATGGTTTCTATGACCCTAATGAAGAATTGCTTATTTTCGGTGACTTAACTCTCACATTTCCTACTCTTGCAAGCTCTTTGGTTTTAAGATGTCAGTGAAAAATTATTCTCTCCTCCTTTTCCCGTTTGAACCACCTTAACAATAAGTTTGTTATTCCTAGTGATATCCTCATTTTTTTAAATAAGTGGCCCTTCAACCCTTATTAGTTTACCCCTACAAAAATGTTCAGCTTATTCCTATTTTAGAAGAAGTTGTAGCAGAAAGAGGTTCGAATCCCAGCAGAGGCAAAATGCAAAAATGTTTTTCCACGGGTATCGCCTTTCGCGAGGAATTGGCAAGTCCTCCGTTAGTAAATTCATTGCCATGAAAAGCGCATTCTCAATTAGCCGTTCGGAACCGGCGAAAAATTGTAGGTCCCCTCCATTCCCTCACAAGGCATGGTTGTGATAAATGCGCTAGGCCCAGGGGCTCCTCGCTCTGCTGCGCCACCCTATTTAATTTTATTTATATGTAGCAGAAATTGAACCCTCTCACCTTAAAAGGAGGTTTGATTCGTGATATAAAAAAACTATTACGTGTATCATCCAAAATCTTCCAAGGATTTAATTATGAAATACTCAAAGAAAAAAATGAAATGTTTCTCAAGATGTTTTTACCTTCATGTAGCTACAGACATAGTTGTGACTTTCTTAGTGTTTCGTGATTGGCTTAGTCGGAGTGGTTTAGACACCGCTTGGTTTTCAAGCTGTTGGAGCTGTTTCCTCATATCTTTTCAACACTGTTACTCTCTCAGCACTTGCTTTCCCTCTCTCTCAGCACTTGCTTTCTCTTGCATCCACTATTAAGATCTAACTTAGTTTCGTCATCATTTGAAGCTTTACTAATTGATGAACTTTAACTGGTGAACAGTACCAAGCTTGCATTTACTATAGAAAATTTTCTCCCTACTTACTACTTTAAAAATATTTTCTTGAGAGGATGAGGAAGTTCCAAGGTCGGTGTTTGTAGTGGTTGCTGTATATACTTATACAAAGCCCTAAAAAAAAATAAGCTAATTTAGATAAATCTGTAATTCCAAGACCCGATCGTGGAACTTTTTACACGACTATTGGCATATCTATTCGTTTATTTATCATCAATTTGTTAAAAGATTGTCTTATGTTGTCGCGTGCTTTTTGCTTTCCAGGCGAGGTTTCGCTCGTCAGATTAGTCAGGTCTTTCTGAAGAAAAACACAAAACTTCAGGATAACGTCTTCCCTTAAATGTTCAAACTCTTTATTTAAAACCTGAATATAGAACTCTTAAACGGTATTAACTGTAAACTTCAAACCAACCACGGTGACGTACAGTCCGTGCGGTTGTCCTCGTTTTGACTCCTTACTAATGATTACTCCTTTGACCTGAAGCAAATAGAAAACTTCAGGTTTATTTACGGTACCCTTGGTGGCACGGAGAAACAGCAGGCAATAGATCCTGTGGATCTGCAGGTTTATGTAGGGCCCCTGGTGGAACGGAGGGCTTAAAGAACCCGTGAAAAATGACTTACACTACGGAAAGACTATAAAACGCAATAGTCGGATGGTTCTCAGTCGGAAAAATAAGAAAAATAAATAATTGGTTACTAAATAATATATACTTCTCTATTAGTTACGGAAGTTCAGGGCCTGGCACATTTTCGGGATCTTGTGTCAAATCTGAAAAGCTTTTATAGCGTGTGGTTGCAATTGCTCTCGAAGCACTTGCCAATTCCTGGAGAAAGGCGATGGCCATTCAAAATTCATTTTGTGTTTTTACAAATTTGAACCTCCATGGCAAAGAACCTGCGAACAAAGACTTTCATTAAGGAAAGACTATTGTAAGCAATAGTCGGACGGTTCTCAGTCGGAAAAATAAGAAAAAGGGGTAAGCTATCTTCTTACAGACTGTTTCTGATTTTTCCATGAAATCTAGGTTGCCTTTATAAACGTTAAGGAAGGAACTGCATTTGAGCTTTGCTCGGCGAGTAAACACTATACTGCTAAATGGATTCATATTACTGTTGAATGGATGGTATGACGATCACGCATTGTACATTCGTGGTTCAGTGCTGTTGACTCCGGATGTACATTGTGGTATGAAAAGTAGAAGGAAGCAAAAGTGTACCAAAAGTAACTAGTAGCATGAACGCATCGTAACAATGTAAATCTACTTTCAGTAATTATCATTTGATGAATTTTGTCAACTTTATCGGCCTCTTTTTTTAGTATCTACAAGTTTGAAGATTGTCGTATAGATTTACGCTTCGGGATTTCAAACCCCGTTGAACTCCCTTATGAGCAGTTCTCAAGGGTGAGTGCGAAACAGTCTTGGTCACAGAAAGTATACAGCACTGCTAAGCCGTATTTTAAACTTCAAACTTCTCTGTCAAGTTTCATTCAAGATAAATCAGATTCGGATCTATAATATTGTCACCTATCTAAGATCTTCCTTCTGCCCAGAGCAGGTCAGATTAAGTATGTATCGACTTTGTCTCTATGAGGCTTCCAATGTTCTTGAGCGCTCAGACCTAAATACTGGTCCATTGTACTTTCATAAAGCAATCTTCTTTTGTTACAGCATTTAGGCTATTGGTAGATAAGCCTAAAAACCCTTAAGTCAGACTTTAATTCAAGCACGGGCTACACAGGGCATCTATCCTATCCGTTCATGATGGTGAGAAAACGTCCATCGACATAGTTTCAACATTTGAAAGTAATTCGAAAAATCACAACAAACACAACGGGCCACTTTCAACCTAATGCAACCCTGACCATTGCAAAGGAGTGATGTTCACTGTACCAATACCGACTGCTGCGACAAATACGGCACCAACTTCGAACAGTACCTTCACTGCCATCCCATGCTATAAAATTTTAGCCCGCACGCTACCCACCAACAGCGCATTTTATGCCCAAATCCCTTCCGAAACAGTGGCCACAAGAGAACGCACTTTGTTACCAGAATATGAAAAACGCGGTCGCGGCACCATCCTTCGCAGATGTTGTCCTATGCATATTTTCGTTGTAAGGTACACAGCACTCGAATTTCTTCAAGGATGCACGTCACGAAGCAGAGGCCTTTTCAAAAATGGCTTTCCCACATAAATTCCGGACATTACATTTACTTTCCCCCATAAGCGAAAAACGACAGCCAACCGCCACCTCATTCGGGAGCGTTTATATGTATGCGGTTACCCCCATGGGTTTTGCATTCTTGATATGGATCACTATTTCTGTTGGAACAGTTCCAGTTACAGCTTAAGTCGAGGAGTCGAGGAGCTTCCGTATTCGTAGGAGCACGTATAAGTAAAGGTCGTTCATTATCGAATGAAACATGAAAACGCCACTGAATATGGCATGCTTTGCAGTGTGGGTAACCGTGAAACTTGGCTGTTATTTGTATAAATAATCACAACAATATTTATTTGTGCGAGTCCTTGAAAGTAAACTCTAAGAACATTTAATTCCCCATTGGACTCGGTTTCTGTTTGGTAAAATGTTACATGCGGACAATCTTGCGACACTAATGAGTTGAATTAATGTATTTTTAATTTCTAATTCAACTCATTCAATACATTCTTTGGTTGTTGTGGAAATGAATACAAACAGAAGGCGTCGTACACTTCTCAAGGAGAAGACCAAAGTTTAAAGGCAAAAATCAATGCGAGCACAGCACGCTGATAAGCCTCTTAATTTGTTGAAAAAACATCAGGACGAAAGATATTAGGTCGGTGTGTAGGTGTATGTGTAGGTACACATTTCCAGGGAAAGTAATTTCCTGGAATCTTACATTATTGTGACTTTTAAAAAGGTTCAGCAAACAGTAATCCCAGAGGTATCCATAAGGTGCTTGTTAGGAGGCTTTATACATATTAATGCTGTGGTAAAATCATGCTTGGCGACCTTATTTATGATTTTTAAGGATATAAGTCATTAAAAATGTAAGTCCAATGGATTTCTCTATGAAAGGATTTTCAATTCTCATTACGTTAATATTTTGTCTGAATTATTGAGCAGTAAGCGGAATTATCCCTATTTCTAAGAAAAAAGGTAACTGCACCTTCGAGGTGGGGGTAGTGAGAGGAATCCTCCCGGGGCTTGGAATAAAATACGGGTAGGAAATGTAAAAAGTAGAAATTTCTTGGTATTTAATTTAATTGCATTGCAATATTTATAAATTATGTTTAATGCTCCCAGTACCACTTACCAGTGCACGACTTAGCCGAACCAAGCGAATTATCCTTTAGAATGTAGAACCAGCCCGGCTTTAAATGGCAGATGGTTGGTTGATGGAAGCTGCAAATATAGGCAATGATTTAATTTAAGACCTGGATTAAACCAAACAAAAAACACGACAAAAGCTGATGCTAAAACTAACGAGAGCTGCTTAAGATCAGTATAACGAGATTTACAAGAAGAAAACAAGGGAAGAACACCGAATTCTCAAAAAGAAAAAGAGCAGCATGAGAAGCGCTCGTTTGAGGAAATTGAGAGGTGCCATGACAGGAACGAGATTCGGAAGTTTAATGAAAAGATAAAAAGATTCTGCCTGGGTGGAAAACCCCGAACTCAAGCCTGTAAAGACCAGCAGGGAAACAAAGTAGTAGAGTCACAGTCACTACTGAGGATCTGGAAAGATCACTTCTGCAGACTGCTAAACGGCTATGAGGACACAAATTCCGCTGTCAGGCAGATAAACCCATTCAGCTTGGACGATGATCAAGAATGCCGTCCTCCCGACCTAACAGAGGTTAAGCTTGCCATATGCAAACTTAAATCAAAAAGACTGCAGGTGCAGATGGCCTTGATGCCGAACTTTTCAAGGCAGCTGGAGATCAGTTGGAAAGGAGCATGCACGAACTGATCTTCATGATATGGTCGGAAAAAAGCATGCCCGATGAATGGAACCTCAGTATCGTATGCCCGATCGTAAAGAAAGGAGACCCTCACAATTGCGCCAATTGTAGAGGGATAAGCCTCCTTAACTTCGCTTATAAGATCTTGTCTGCTGTAATATGTGAACGTCTGAAACCCCACGTCAACAACTTGATAGGTCCTTATCAATGTGGTTTTAGACCAGAGAAGTCCACAATAGACCAAATTTTCACATTACGGCAGATCTTGGAAAAAACTCGAGAACATAATATCGGTATTCACCATCTCGTTATTGATTTCAAGGCCGCGTATGACAGTATCTACAGAGACGAGCTGTACAGAGCCATGTCTAGTTTCGGCATCCCTGCAAAACTCGTACGACTATGCAGGATGACTTTGGAGAATTCACGCTGCTCCGTCAAAGTCGGAAAAAAAACTCACCGAGACCTTTGATGTTGAAAAAGGCTTTAGGCAAGGCGATAAACTGTCATGCGATTTCTTCAACATCATACTTGAACAGATTGTAAGAAACTCAAACGTCAACACCAGAGGAACAATCTTTCAAAAGTCTGTACAATTACTCGCCTATGCAGACGATATTGACATAATGGGAAGAAAAAAGCGTGATGTCATAGGTTCTTTTGCGAGTATTAAAACAGAAGCGATGATGGTTAATGAGGGCAAAACGAAGTATATGCTTTCATCAAACAGGGACACAGAACATCGGCGAATTGGACAAAACGTCACAATAGACAGACATAACTTTGAGGTATTACAGGACTTCGTCTTCGTCTTCGTCAACAGTGCGGAGATCAACTCTTGCCAACCGTTGTTTCTTTGGGTTAAGAAAGCAATTGAGAAACAAAACCCTCTGGAGAAGAACCAAGGTAACCTTGTTTAAAACCTTGATCATCCCAGTCCAGCTTTACGGCGCGGAAGCATGAACCTTATCGAAAGCGGATGAGGAAACCCTTGGTCGTTTCGAAAGAAAAATTCTCCGAATGATCTTTGGTACCGTATGCGAAGACAATGTGTGGAGAAGAAGATACAACAACGAGCTGTATGAGCTGTACCGCAACATGGGCATTGCCAGAAGAGTACGCATAGCAAGGCTACGATGGTTGGGCCATGTAGAGGGGATGGACCCAAAGGCTCTGGCTCGATGGGTTTTCGATAGCACATTGCAGGGAAATCGCGGAGTGGGAAAACTTCGTCTTAGGTGTCGCAATCAAGTGGATGAAAACCTCAACCGACTTAGAGTGCAAAACTGGAGAGAGCTCGTCAGAAATTGAAGTCGTTACAGAAGGATGTTGGTTGAGGCCCAGGTTCACCCCGAACTGTAATGCCCACCTAAGTAAGTAAAATAGTCAGCTATAATCTGATAGAATCTGACTTAATCTATCATCAGCTTAAAGATCGATTGAGACATAATGATAAACATCGATAAGATCACCATTGAACAAAACGAAAAACAAGGGGCTTAATATACGTCCCTGAGGAGCCCCAGATAAGAATCTGGTAAGCAAAGTAACTTAAATTGTCAAATCGAAGTGTGTTATCAAAGATTTTTATCATAAACCCGAAACCAGATTGCAGCAAAAATGACGGGCACTTTAAGTTAAAATTTGTTTTGCAAGAATTTTCTCAAAGGCTTGTGAAGCAAAGCAAAGACAGAATTCGCTCCAAGTCGTCATTCATTCAAGATAGTTTAGTTTGCTATTGGGCCATCCTGACAAAAATCGGGAAGATGACTTCTAAATAGAGAAAAAAGCAAGAGACTCAACATATATCCCTGAGGGACTCAACATAAATCCCTAAGGGATTCAACATAGATCCCGAAGGGACTCAACATAGATCCCAAAGGTACTCAACATAGATCCCTAAGGGACTCAACATAGATCTTTAAGGGACTCAGCATAGATCTTTAAGGGACTCAACATAAATCCCTAAGGGACTCGACATAGATCCCTATTGGACTAAACATAGATCTCTAAGGGACTATACATGGATTTTTAATGAACTCAACATAAATCTTGAAGGGACTCAACATAGATCCCTAAAGGACTCAACATAGATCTTTAAGGGAATCAACAAAGATCCCTACTCAATATAGAACCCTTAGGACTTTTAAAACTGTAGGGACACAGACTTGGTATAAACATGTAGAACTCTTTCTCTTAGGGACTGAAAGTTACGCATTTCTGCCAAAAAGAGCTCATGTCTTAGTTTTTCTTATCCCAAACAGTGATCGACACTGTCAAATGTCAAATGCTTTTGAAAACTCAAGCAAGCACAGAAATGAAAAATAATTTGTCTCGTAATCATTTCGCTGTTTGCCTCATATTTTATTCATAGCAGCTGCATTTCTATGAAAACCGAATTGGCATGATATAAGCAAGCTACGACTTATATAATAAATTGATCAGATTCCGCTTTCAATATACAAGAACTTTTGACAGACAAGGTAATATACCAAGACCTACTCATGGGTCTAAGTCCTTTGGGTGTAGTTTGGTTAGATTTAATATGAATTGGCATTATTTTTGCATGCTTTCACATTGCTCAGATTTAATTAACATCAACATGAAAATTATGTGGGTAAAAGCATAATAATGAGAGACAAAAGCTTTTCAATAAATTTTATGAACCCACAATCACAGTCTACTGCATTTGATTTCACATCGTAAATTTCTTTCACTGTCTCTTTTATTCGAGTAAATAATGAAATTCCAAGAAGCTGCTATTGATACCATAATTTTGAAAAGATGTCAGCATATTCCAATGAAATTCATTTAGTAATTCAGATTTCTTTCTACGAAATACAAAATAATTAAGTTGAGTAGGTTCTCAGTCACATTTGAATGATATTTCATCAATTAGTCTTAGAGACTTGAGATCTTTCCTGCTCACAGAAGTGTAGTTACTCGTGGGGCCGAAGTTGCTTCTTGGGAAATGAAGCTTCATTAAACTTTCTTTTCCTCTACAGTTGCTTTATTTTTCAAATGTTTTTTTTTTACTTTCCTATTGATTGTGCTCCGACTACGACGCCACCTGTTATAAGATTTTATCAAGGATTCTTATGAAACTTTTGATGTGAACCATGGTTTTCCTGAATCTTTGACTCCGTTAACCTCAGTGAATGGAACGTGACTGTAAATAGACCCCAAACAAGGGATTAGAGAATTTCATCTTCAAGGAGGTCCGAATACACAAACCTAGGAATGGCTTCAACAGCATAAGACAATTCAATGTGGTTAAAGTTTCGATAAAACAACACAGTCTTTTTTCTCAAACAAGTTGTGTTTAACTTTCTTTAAAAATTCTTTTGTTTTTACAAAATCCACAACGAACTATAGCCTCAAACCATTTAGAGAGCGGAAGTTAAGTACAAAAGTTAATAACTGCTTTCAATAAACAACATTGACTTTCCCTGCCTCAGGACATAGGTCAATATCGCCTTTATTGTTTTCTTCCTGATTAACAATCATTACACCAAATTCAATTTGCATTTTGTTCATGAAAATACATTTAAAAAAAAAGAACGTGCTCACAGCCTTTACCTTTTCTGGATAAAGCAGAGTACGTACACACTTAAATAAATCAACAAGAAACCTGAACACACCCCTGCAAAAAACTAATTAAAAGCCAAAAACATTGAACCTTCCTGCCCACAGATTACTGTCAAGTCATTTTCCAAATAATTATGTAGAGGATACGGGTGCGGTGTATAATGGTGAATCAGTATGTGTACCTTGTTCTAAAGGACATCATCTTAAGGGCAAACAAACAGATTTTATCACTCCACAGCTTTCATAATTTATTATGTGTGTGTTTAGGCTCCCATTCAATCTGGTTCAGGGATCCTTAAGTTTATTTCCATAGTCGATGAATATAGGTTTTCCTTTTAACTTTTAATCGTTTTGGTATAATGATATCGACAACATCAAAGCATAATGCACCTATAAACTGGTTAGCTCAGCAAGGGTGACCAGACTATTGTGTTGTGTACACAGAATGGAGTTTTCATTTGGGGGCATGAACGTGTGGCTTTTTTCCCCGGAATTCGCATACACACTTGTGTGAAAGTTCTGCGGTGCTCTCGCTGGTCGCTGAATTCAGTCTGATGTTAATTCAAATCTGTGCCGAGATTTTGCTAATTTCACTTTGCAGGGAGTGAGTAAGTAGAGTCACTGCTGAAGTGCTAAGTGAGTAATCTGACAGCCAATTGCAACTAACTCAACCACTCAATTTCTTTAGCTAAATCAATACTAACTCACTTTCGAGAAAGTGAAATTACCTAAATCTCGGCACTGGGATCTATTGTCTTGATCTTAGGATTAAGAAGCTCTTAATGTGATAACATAAATCATCATCTGTGATTGAGAAATGGACGATAAACTAAAGGAATGATTCCACACCGTTAAGCACCAAGAACCAAGAAAGCCTTTACGTCGAAATTGCCGTATTGCAAAAGTAGAGCACAACCGGCTCAGTTGCTTTTGTTTATTAAAAGGTTCAAATAACAGATCCGGAAAAACCTGTCAAAAAGGCAATACCTGGTGCAACATACCCGCAGCAGCTTTGTTGAAACAAAAGTTTGGTCTTTATTCTGTCGGAGGTTTTCGAAAAACTAGTTGGAGCACTCAGATCGATACATCGATTCATTGTACTACCAGATAGCAAACCTCTTTAGGCCGTGCCCCGGGGCAGTCTTTTCTACTACGAGATATTAAAAACATTGCAGTTTTCTTGTTAACGTTAAGGAGCAAACGTTTAGTCTGTCTGCATTCAATGGAGGTATGTCATCTACGGCTGTGCTCTTAACAGATCTAATCATTGATTAAGGCCCTCACTGAGGACCCTAGCAGACCGAGTGCTTGTTTAGGTCATAAACCATCAGGTACGTCGTGGTTTTTGGAAACTCAAACGAGACTGAAAGAATCTAGTCTTACGGCCGCATTCAGAGAAGCCTCACTGGATCACTTTCAAGATAGCAAGCCGGTTCATTAGAGCCTTAAAAAGTGCACAAACATACTTCCCCCATCCAACCATTATTCGGAATGTAGGTCATAGCTATTTGGATAGAATACGTCTCCACTTGGAAGACGGAGGGGCCTGCGGTGGTATGTGTTCGCTTCCTACAATGGCACTAAAACTATATACATCAGAGCATGCCTTGAACCAATGGAAAGATAACTGTGTGTGTTTTTGAAGCAGTTTGAGCTTTGGCACCATCATATCGGTAGGTATATCTGTTAGATGTGAGTCAAAAGATATGCTGTTTCCGATTTCCTCAAAGCTCCTGAGGGAATTGTGCCAGAGACCAGATCTCTTCAAGCGGGAATTAATCTTGCGAATACATTCCATGATAAAGGTGCTTAGAACAAGAAGAATGCAGAGCTGATGATGTGTGTGCTCATTTTTGACTTCATTTTGTGTTCAGAGCCAAAATCCATAGCTGAACTTATTAAGGGATTGCTAAGCTGTGACAAAAACTCATCTATCTTAATTAGCTGCATTGTGAAAGAAGGAAAAAATGCAGGCCAAAAACTCCTGGTTCAAGAACCAGCAACCACACCATCAGAACGTTGACCTAGGGCGTGGAATAATATAAGACTTGAAGCTTTCTGATGCCAACCTGGCGTACTCCATAGTCCAGTCTGTAGTCAGAAGCAGATAATAGGGAGAGATTCAGCAACACAATGGCCATTACAAAGTAAAGAAATAAATAGAATGGTACAACAGAGCTCTGAAAGCCCCGAGGCCGAGCGCGATTCATTCAACCACTCCGACCCTTTAAATTTGCTGTTTGCGAACGGCTAAGTCTTTTCATGACAATGGAATTACTCTCAGAGAACTAGCCTAAGCCTATTCCTCTCGAAACAAAGCGAGGACCCCTTCCATTCCCTCAAAATTTATGGTTGAGAAACCCCAACCAGTCCATTTCTCTCAACCAAATCTTTTGATTGAATGAAAGAATAGGGCGCCTCGCTCCATCTCTCACAATCATACCTTTTGAGGGAACAAATGAATAAATAAAGAAATAGGGTGGCGCAACAGAGCAAGGAGCCCCTGGGCCTAGCGCATTTCTCACAACCATGCCTTGTGAAGGAATGGAGGGGACCAACAGTTTTTTGCCGGTTCCGGTTACTAACGGAGGACTTGCCAATTCCTCGCGAAAGGCGAGACCCGTGGAAACAAATTTTTGCATCTATTGGAATTCGAACCACGAACCTCTGGGTTAATTTTTATTTTTATTTTATTTTTATTTTATTTATTTATTATTATCTACGATTTACATCAACAGATTTGAATCTTAAAACTACTAAGCAAATATAAATAGTATTCAGGGGTAACTAGTTAGATCTAATCAAATTAAGATATTGCTGTGTTAAAGAAGCTATTAACAGTTTTTTAAAATTATCCCTCTGCAAAAATAAGTCTAATTCACTATAAGTTAAGTTAAAAAGTCTACAGCAAAAACTAATTGGTTCACGTGAACCATAACATGTTCTATGCGAGACCTCAAATAAAAGTGGCCTTGAACGCAAAGTTCTCGATGGGGCGTACAAACCTATACAAGAAAGTAAACGAGAACTATCGATTGAGTTACACAAAATATCACGAATAAACAAAACACTATACATCTTCCTTCTCGACTCAAGAGTTTGAATGCCTAGTAGTAAACATTTAGAATGATACGAATGTCTAACGGCACTGTTGCTATTATCACGGACAAAAAAAGATCGCAACGCAAAACGTAAAAAGTTTTTTTGCACTCTCTCAATTCTGTTGATGTCTTTTTGTGTTGTGGGATTCCAGACAACGGATGCATACTCAAGCATGGGACGAACAATACTACAATAAACCGATTTCAATGTGTATGGATCTTTGAATTCGGATGAATTTCTTTTCAAAAAACCAAGCATTGAGTTTGATTTTGAGATAACATAGTTAATGTGATGCTCAAAAGATAATTTCCCATCAAATATTACTCCGAGGTCTTTAACGCTTTCAACAATTTTGAGAGAAACATTGTTCAAATGATAAAGCGGTGTAATATGAAACAACGTTCGATTAAACGACATAGAAGTACACTTATCTGTATTGAGTTTCAGATCATTTAACTCACACCAGCTGGAAAAAGCATTTAAATCATTTTGAAACAGTAAACTGTTATTAATAGATGAAACAACTGCAAAGAATTTTATGTCATCTGCATAGATAAGACATCTACAATAATTTAAAATACTGGGTAAATCATTAACCAGCAAAGAGAAAAGAATTGGACCCAAATGGCTTCCTTCAGGAACACCTGAAGTAACACTTATTTCTTTGGACCAAACATCATCAATGACAACAAATTGCTTACGATCATATAAATAAGATTCAAACCAGTCAAATAACACACCACTTAACCCGTAGGCTTTAAGTTTTCTTAAAAGAATCATTAAATTTACTCTGCTAAAAGCCTTCTTAAAGTCAGTGTAAACAGCATGAACTTGTTTATGATCTTCCAGAGAATTCAAACAAAAGTTTGAAAACTCAACAAGGTTAGTAGACGTAGATCTGCCTTTATAAAAACCATGTTGATCAGAACATATGTATCCCTTGATATGTCCAACAAAAAAGTTTTTTACAAGGCAATCTAAAAGCTTTGGTATTATAGGCGTCATAGAAATGGGCCTATAGTTACTTATGTTTTCCTTCTTCCCAGATTTATAAATAGGAGTAATAGTTGAAACTTTCCATTCGACTAAAAAATTACCACTTGACAAAGATTGATTAAATAATGAGGCCAAGGGGGAAGCAAGGGAACTCGCACAGTGGCGCAAAACAATCGAATAAAAACCAAGAATATAAGGTTTATAACTAGGTTTTAGATTGTTTAACAATAAAAGCACATCATTTGCATCAACTTGAAGAGAACAGCACTCAATAAAGGGCTCTATTGAATTAAAATAACTTTCATCAATTGGGTTTGTACTTGTTGAATCATAAATGCTTTTGAAATAGTCAGCAAACATATTTGCAATATCACATGGATTACTTGACTGGCTCTGATTAAATTGCATAGTGAGTGGAAAACCAACACTTTTACGTTTTGAGTTGACAAACTGCCAAAAACGCTTTGGATTAGATTTTAAATCAGCTTCAATTTTCTGAACATAATTACAATACAAAAATTTAGAAAGGAAGACAAACTCTTTCCTAAGACGAGAGAAAGAACTATAGTCGATTGCAGAGTTAGATTTTTTGTAGCGCTTATGAGCAATGCTCTTTGCGTTTTTCAGTTTTGTAAGCCTATAATTATACCATTCAGGCTTTGAATTTATTCTTTTTCTTACTAAAGGCACACATTGATCTAAGGTTGCGCTTACAATGTTTTTAAATGTATGAAAATTTTCAGATAACGATTTGTTACAAAATTTTTGAGACCAGTTCATAGAATCAAATCTAGTTTTAATTGAATTAAGATTGTTAGAATAAACTTACGAAAAAAGTTATTTGCGTTATTAAATTGTATATAATTTTCATAATTGTACAAACAAAGAGAAAACTGAATAGCAGTATGAAAAACTGAGTTATTCAACAATGGAGGCGATTCCGTGAGTTTTATATTTAAATCCTCAGAAACAAACACTAAGTCGAGAGATCTATTCATAGAATTAACAACGTAATTAACTTGATTAAGACTTAAAGCAAATAAGGAATCAATAAATAATATTTCAGTCTCTGAATTTATCAAAATAGGAACAAGTTTAATGTCATCAGCAAAATACCATGCTAAATTCGTAAGATTAAAATCACCTAAGATACATAAATGCGCATTATCGAATTCAGGAGAAGCAGCAACTCTTTCGATGTTATCCACATGCATCTTGTATACAGATGTTGAGCTTCCAGGTGGTATATAACTCAGTAAGATAACCAGAACAAAATTTCCAAAGTCAACAGACGGGCATGCCAATACCATGCCATAACCATCACGCCACGCTTATGATGGAATGTAAAGGATATACAATTTCCAGCCCCTAGGGAACAGGTAATCCAGAAAGCGCTTTTGATGTCATGGAGTCACTATCGGAGGTAGGACCTATTCCTCTTCCAAGGCAATTGAAAAAATTTTGGATATGTCTGGGACTTGCACCTTCTATGTATGAAGCTAGCACGAAAACCACTACCCAACTGGAACCACAATGGCCAATGTGCCGTTTAATAAAAAGGAAAAGAATAAGCCTTTTTCGCTCTAATCCTACTCAAAGTCATGAAAGTGAGTCAGGCCCATCTCCTCTATTCAAAAATGAATCCTGAATTCATTTTTCAAGGTATTGATATTGAAATTGGAAGTAGTCAATATTCAAAGAGGAATTTAAGAGTACTTTGAATTAAGATGAGTGTTAAGAAACTTTTTGCCAAAGAATAAGACGTCATTCAATATTCGAGTGAACATCCTCATTTACAACAATACGTTGGTCACCTTAACCAATTTAGTTTTCAATCTTAGAACGTTCTGTTTAAGATTAAATTGATATTAAATTCTGCTTTCGTCAGCGTATTCTGAAAGAATATAAAACCCAACCCCTACAAGTCTACAACAAAAGGTCAACTGCGGAATATTTGAGTTCGAAGCATAATTTGCCTTTTTTTCTTTTTTAAACAACGCACATATTACTTTACCTTCGTCTCATCCTTCAACAGCTTGCTCTTTATTCCTATATTTCGATGACAAGTTAAGGTTTTGCAAACGTTTCAATAAAACATCAAAAGTTATCCTAAACCTTGGGTATTTTGTTACACAACAAAAAAAGAAGAAAAATGCTCACCTTTATATTTCTTTGAAGGACACACAAACCTATACAAAAATACATATATACACAAAACAAAACGCACCCTGTGCTAAAGATGATCAGAATCAGCATTCAGGACACATCCATTAAGTCTGGCAAAAGAGCATGGGAATTTTGGGCAAACGTAAAACAAAAGTTAAACTTTACTTAGGGAATTTTTGAAGAGTTAGGAGGCTATGGGTTATGGCGAAACGGTATGCTGTGCTCTCCTTTGAGTAGATTTATTGCTTAGCCATTAATTGACATTCGAACAGAAAACTGCTGTCAGTTTTCAAGGGGGCCAAGATAAATCCGTGCGCCTTTTTGTGCCTATACCTCCGGCTACGGTCAATTGGTTTTGTACATTAGCTAAATCGTTTTGTGCTTTATTGTGCAGAGGGCATTTTTGGAAAAGGTGGTCTCCATACCATTTACTATACACACACACACGTGTGGTGCGCATTGAACATGGACTTTAAAGTAAACTTTTCAACAAACATGGTTGCCGCATTTTGGGGTGATGTCTGTCTTCTTTTGTTGTATCTGTCTGTATGCAAGCAGGTAAATAACTTCTTTTGATGGATTCGAAGGTAACAGAAGATTTGGGCTTTTGCAAATCTACCAGCTTCAAGGGAACGATGTGCAAATGAGGATCTAAAGGTAGTTAGGTTTTTTTTTTTTTTGGGTATGCGAATGCGAATTGTGAGAAGAATTCAGGTAGATTGAGGCAAAGGTGTGCCATGAATTTTAACTTTAGATTAAGGATCTGTCGGGGCCATTAGTTGGAGTAGTGATCCAAATATATGGGACTCGGAATGAAATTGTTTTCGATGCTCGTTTCCATCCAAAGGGTTAACTTTCAAAAGGTAACAAAAGAAAGTTGAGACAAATGGGTTCGAAGATAACGATGAGGTTAGTTAACTCAAAGGTCTTTTTATTTTTTGTAATATGGAAAAAATTTAGGGCTTTTAAAATGCTTTTACTTTTGACCTTCTTCTCAGTTTAAGATAGGCATCCGTTACTAAAGGTCAGAGATAAATTGATTTGCCTCGCAGAATAATTTTTGTTTTTGAAAAATTACTTCGCTCCAAATACGTCACCTTACACAGACACTGTCTTCATTATGCAGATTTGCTTTGCTTGAACTTCAAATGACAGAGAAGTGATTTAAGAGGTGACAAGTAAGTTGACCAAGTAGATTTTTGAAGTGAAACCGTAGATTCGATGTGATTTGAAGCTCGATGAAACGAAAATGCGTCACGGTAAAGACACAAACACGTAAGTGTATAGAATCAGGGCGGTGAGAGAGAATACATTGCAGACTATGTATTTTCAAATCTCTGGCTACTCTTCGTTCGATATTTCTTAGCGCCCAGTCACATACAACTTAAGCTAGTGATAGACCTTTTAGATCAAGCTGGGTGTGTTGCAGGAACACCCAATGATCTAAGAGAAGCTATAGAAGTGCAATTGACTGCA
The DNA here is from genome assembly GCA_914767635.1 of Melanostoma mellinum. NCBI lineage: Eukaryota > Metazoa > Arthropoda > Insecta > Diptera > Syrphidae > Melanostoma > Melanostoma mellinum. The sequence continues at coordinate 178,613,459 of OU612060.1, forward strand.
CTTTCAATTTCTAAAGTTTTTTATAGATAAGATCAAAGCACGTAGCCCTGGTTTTATTTCGCATCAACAATTGCGTACTATTTGCTGGAAGAATTGGGCAGCCTGCATTCTTCTTCGAGCCCTGAACATCAGAGATTGCTGTTTTGATGGATTGATGGCCTGATGGCATTGCTGCCAATGGTCGCAATGCTAAATGCTTTCGGTAAAGGATTCAAAGTTAGATGATGGGACACTCGACTGAACTTTCACAGCGTTAGTTTGTGAGGGTCGGGTTGTCAATAGAATATCCTCAACCTCACTATGACAATAACAAGACAGAGGTCCATATCAAAATTGCATCCTCAAAAAGTTCGGACATCATAATACTTGAGGAGTGTCTTTTGTCGATCGTAACACCATCGATGTGGTAGACAGATCGCCACAGCAAATCCGATTAGCCTGAGTCCGTTTTCTCAGGCTTTATCATACATTGGATTCTCAAAGATGTCCATCTTCCTTAGTTTTGAGTAAAAACCTTCAAAGACAATTTTCGCGTCATGTCAAGAGCATTGTCCAGTATTTTTTTGTCTAGCAGTTCAAAGGAACACCATATTTCTTCAGTGGGGGCAAGGGCTAATATCGGCTTATGGCTGGCTAATTTCAACCTAATGCGATTTGCTATAACGCGTTCATCAATCGGAATTTGCGGATGACCTTTGCCTATGATTTTTCCTCTAACGACAAATACTTACTTACTTAGGTGAGCATTACTCTTCAGGGTGAACCTCGACCTCAAACAGCATCCTTCGATTTCAGGAGAGCTCTCTCCAGTTTTGCACTTTAAGTCCTTTGAGGTCTTCCTACATTTGATTGCGCCACATAAGACGAAGTTTTCCACTTCCGCGATTTCCTTGTGCCTTCGAAAACCCGTCGAGCCAGAGAGTTGATGTCCTCTACATGCGTATGCCCATGTAGCGGTACAGATCAAACAGATCGTCGCGTCGTGTCGTTGAATCCTCTGCTTCACACACTGTCTTCGTACATACGGAATTTAAAATCATTTGGAGTACTTTTCTTTCGGAAACACTAACGGTTTTCTCATCCGGTTTCCTTCCGAGCCGTGAAACAGAACTGGGATGATTATGATCCTATAAGGGGTTGCCATGATTTTTCTAGAGAGGGTTTTGTTTTTCAAAAATCTTAACCCAAAGAAGCAACGGTTGGAAAGAGTTATTCTCCGCTTGATCTACGCCTTGATGCTGTTTTCCGTGTCTATAGTGGATCCTATAGGTAGACGAAGTCCCGGAATACCTCAAAGTTGTGTCTGTCTATTGTAACGTATGGTCTAATTAGACGATGTTCTCTGTCCTTGTTTGATGACAACATTAAACTTCGTTTTACCCTAATTAAAAATAAAATCGGATTTGCACAATGTACAGCCGTTTGAAAGACTGTTCCTCTGGTGTTGACGTTTGAGTTTTGAACAATCTTTTCAATAAAGATGTTAAATAAATCGCATGACAGTTTGCCGTCTTGCCTAAAGCCTTTTTTAACATTAAAGGTCTCGGTGAGTTCTGTCATATAAGCCCTTGAAGTCGATAAAATATGGGGTGCATCGCTATTATTTTCTTGAGCTTTTTACAAGATCCGCTGTAATGTAAAAATTTGGTCTATTATGGAATTTTCTATGGTCTAAAACATTGAGGCAAGGGACTATCAAGTTGTGTCGTGGCGTTTCAGAAGTTCACATATTACAGCAGACAAGATTTAAACGTGACGTTAAGGAGGCTTATTCCACTAAAATTGGAGATACTATGAGGGTCTCACTTTATTAGGATGAGGCATACGATACTGAGGTTCTTTTTATTGAACATACTTTCTTATGACACGATCAAGCAGATCAACTGCGGCATGTTACTTTCCAAATGATCTTCAGCTGCCTCGAAATGTCGGCATCAAATCTATCTGCACCTGCAGTCTTGTGTGATTTAAGTTTATATTAACCAAAGCAAGCTTAACTTCTTCTAGGTCGGGAGACGTCATTCTTGATCATCGTCCATGTTGATCGGGGCATTCTGCATGATAACAGAATTAATGTCTTCATCACCGCTCAGTAGTCTTTCCAGATCCTCAGTAGCGATTGTAACTTTACAACTATTTTTCCCTGCTTTTCTTTACAGCCTCGAGTTCAGGGCCTTGCCATCTTGGCATGATCTGTTTGCCTTTTCGTAAGACTTCCGAACCTCATTCTTGTCATGACATCTCTCTCCCTCGGAGAGCTCGAACATCCATCACAATGGAAGAGTGCCTTGTGTGAGAAATTGATTTTCCTGAGTTTGTTTTCCTGATTTTGTCAGGCAGGCTACCTTTACTAACTGTATTTCCAAAGATGTCCTCCTTCCCTTGTTTTGAGTCGAAATCACCCAGAACGATTTTCGCGTCATGTCTAAGGCATAGCTCGTATGTTGCTTTGAGGAGCTCGTAGAAAAAATCCTTGCAATTCTTTCCTGATGCGGATGTTAACGATAAAGCTTAAATCCATAAACGTAGAACAGTCCTACGAAGATTATGCCTGGGCCGATTGGTTTGACAGGAAAAATGGTTAATCCTAGTCAGTAAATTTAATGAATAAACCTTACTCACGAACCGAAAGTTGGTGAGGACATAATATCTGCCAAACGTGAGCTCCATCACCCCCCACTTAAGCTGAGAATTGATGGAAAATAACTCGAAAAATTAATTTGGATTTTGAAAGGAGAACTCATTTAGATAATGAACCCCGAAACTATCTGCATAAGCAAGGTACATCCCAAAACTAAGCTCAGTATCTTAAAACCTCACACAAGAATCTATTTTCAGACCTTGACTTTATATTATTTTAAGCCAAACATAAAAACAAAGTGAAACCATTTATCAAAAGCATTCTAATCACTAGCCTCATTTATATCCAAAACTCACAACCCTGATGATGAGAAATCAAACCCAACAAAGAACAACCAAATGGTCAAATTTCCTTTTCGGATTTCAATTTTTCATCCTTTCATCACTCAATAATGAGACCAAAACCGATCGAAAAGAGAAAAAAAAGGTTTAAAAGCAAAAACAAGTACATAACTTATCCAAAAAATGGACAACGGATAGGTGGCTCCAATACAAAAATAAAAAAAAAAATAAAAAAACATAGACAAATCCTGCGACACAAATTCAAGCACAAAATAAACTTTCAACTACGTCCTCCCTCCCACCCCGTCCATTCTTTGATAGTTTTCATTTTTCATTTGGAATTGAATTTTTTGCCATTCGATTTTTGATCCAAAGTCCTGAGTATAAATTTAAATCATCATGTCGTTTCATCGCATATTCTTTATGTTTTGACATTTGTTTGCTTCAACAATGAAAGAGGAAAAGGATGAGGCTGAGGCTGAGGCGATTCCCTTCAACAGTCGGATGGCCCGGCCCATATGACCACACACAAACACCATTCCAAGGGAAATATCAATTGGAATTGAAATTTCACTCCCACTCTACAAAATTCGGTCTCAGCCTCCGTTGGGGGTATATTCGAGCCTCTTTTCTGTGCCTATGCTGATGCCTCGTCTAGCTTCCTGGCATAGATCTTTGAATGTGTGTCAGTGTCAAGCATTTTTTGTTAGCTCTTTGATATGACCAACCGACCGACGTTTAAAATTATACAATCGAAGAGGAGAATATCCCTTTTTCTTTGGCTTTGAGCTGTCAATCGGATGTTATTATTGACGAAGGACATTAAAGATGAAACCAACGACAACCAAGCCGCTCTAAGCCCATACATTTTTTTCTTTTGGTTTTTCGACAGAAAAGGATTGATTTTTTGTGCTCTAACAATAACTCTTTCACAAAGTAGAAACAGAAATTTGTTGTGATTTAGAGTGTCCTTGCGGAAATACAGCGTAGGTGAAGCAGATACACACAAATGTAGGTGATTGGTGTAGGTACCTCTATTGTGTGAACGATAAAACGTTTAGAATAGAAAGTGAACGCTTCAAATGACCGAACGATTATAACCACGATAAAGCATAGTGTCTTTCTATTCCTGACATACATTCGAGTGTATTTCTCAACTCGAAGTGTTGTCAGGGATAGAACCCCACAGCCCAGCCAGAGCGCTTTTAACTGAAAGGCATTTGATTGACTTACAATTGGACTCAATGAACTAGATAATCCTTTCATATCCATCGACTAGAGAATCATGAAATGGATTTGCGGTAGGTGTAGGATAGGTACACCATCATCACTTTAACACCCCCGACCTTTTCACACAACGGTGGCGTCCTCCACCACCACAAAGGATAAATGAGTTTGACTACAAATATGATGTAGACTTTGTCAATGAGGCTGTAGAAATAATAATAATCTACCAAGGACAGGTGATGTAGAGGTTCTGATCGAAATTAAGGCTGTTTGGCAAAAAACTGTGTGTCCTTTTTTCATAAACCATTTTTTGAAAGCGGCTTACTTTTTTTTATTATTTGATACGAATAGGTAAGCAGTTTGGCTGTTATTAGGTTAAAAATACATAAATTGTAAACCTTTTTGCATTAGGGGAAGTGGATGTCCTCTCTGATGGTGTTAGCTACAAAGCTACAGAAAAGAAAAGAAAGCTCTCAGGACAATCGGTCCGGGGTGTGTGTTGTGTGTTTGAGACTCCTTAAAAATAGATACAATTTGGATGGGGTGGGATACGAAAATTGTTGTCCTGGATTATTAATGTCCTGCTTTTTTAGAAAAGAAACTGTACCTTAGCGTTTTTTGTGTAAGACCTAAACGGTCCAGTGTTAGTATAGCAACATTCATTTTAGCTTCTTCCTTCTTTTTTTGTTGCTCAGACAATGGATTTGGATCTCCTTGACATGTGCAATGAATACGAGTTCACTCATCCAGTGAGAAGAACAAAATTGGGATGACATCATAAAAAATAAGTTTGCATTGATATCGAGAAACAGAGAACAGAACAGCGCACATCTGGCAGTAAAAATAAATAATTTCTTTTTTGTATTGTGTGTTCTTTTTTTACTTCTTCTTTTTCCATTGTATTTTGCACGCAAAGTTGGATAGGTTTAGAAGATTATATGAGAAGAATAGAAAAGAAGGTGTCCGCAATAAATTTAAATCGGATAATTTAAGCCAGTTCATTGGGCAAATATTTTGGGACATGAGATTTATTGGACGACTGCCGGTGTACACTGTACAAGTATTGTAAAAGTTTTCAGAGTTTTGATGTAAATTTATGAATAAGCGCCTTACAACGTCGCTTCTTTAATGTTCTTAAAAAAAACACAGATTTATTTGCAAAATGATTGGTGTGTACTGCCGAGGTTGCAAGACTTAAAAAAAGTCAGAGTAGGCTTTTATTATGACTCAAAAGCAGATTTCTATTCGAATATCATTAAGCTACCCTTGTGTTATTTTGAATTCAACTTCACTTACAGCCATATAATGATTTTCAACTATCAATGAAATGATAAACGATAAGTGCCAGCAATCAATTGATAAATCGGTATTGTGCATGTCAATTTCTTAAATTTTCTTTCATTGTAAACAGTGTGCTCGTACTAAGCGTTGACATACCCCAATTCTAGGTACAAAGCGGCGATTTTAATCTCCTGCATTCAATGATCAATAAGCACTTTGACAAAGCGTCACAATTTCTTTCTCTTACTTCATCCCAAAATGCCGCACCAAAACAGTGCAATATTTGTTTCCATTAAAATCCCCCGTACGCAAATAAAATTACAATGTGAATGCCTACGCCAAGGCCAAACATTGTTTACTTTTCCGTACCTAAGCACTGGTTGTGCATTTTCTTTTGGGAAATACATTGGTAATCCCCATCCAATTTTTTATATGAAAAATCGTCACTGACCTGATACAGTTCACACTTTGTTTCAGTGGAAAAGTCAATGAATAGAGGTGGTTTATTCACCATAATTCAGAAATAGATTTCACAAAGCTTTCTACTTGTTGTGGCTTGTTTCAGCTGGGCAAATAAAATTCACCTGATACTTTTTCTCCTCCCCCGCCAAAGAAATTTAATCGTTGTGGCTTGTTTCAGCCGGGCGTTTATATTTGCTTTATTTTTTGACTTTGACAGTCTCTGCATAGGAAATTCACTCGTTATGGCTTGTTTCAGCCGGGCGTTTGAATCCTCCTTACTTTTTGGTCTCCGTAAAGGAAGTCTAGTCGTTGTGGCTTTTTTCAGCCGGGCGTTTAGATTCTCCTTACCTGTAGACACTGCGTTTCCCCGAAGGGAGTTCACTCTTTGTGGCTTGTTTCAGCCGGGCGTTTGAATTCTCCTTAGATAGCATTCTTTTGACATTATGTCAACTTAAATTGTAGGAAGTTTATTCGTTGTGGCTTGTTTCAGCCGGGCAATTAAACTTTCCTAAGTTAGGCATTGCTCTTCCATAAAGGGAGTTTCCATTGCAAAACGCAACCGCATGCCTTTTCTACGAAGTCGGCCGCCACCGACTGAGTGTTTTGCCTCTAAGTGGACGCATGCGCTTTCTACGAAGTTCGCTGCCGCCGATAGATTACTCTGCCGTTTGATACAACGCAGGTGCTTCCCACGCAATCCGCCGCAGCCGATCAATTACTCTGCCTTTCAAGGAACGCGGACCTTTGTAAACAAATCCGCTGCTGCCGATAGAGCGCCCTGCCTAACGCAGAGCCAGATAAGAGTTCGCCGCCGACAAGCCAAGGAAATAGCCGCCGCAATATACAACCGCAGCTCCAGACCATCGCTGGTACACCAGTAAGGATCAAAGCCAGCCATTCTGTGGACCAGTACCAGAAGCAGACCCAACTCAAGAAAACGAAAAATTTTGCTTTTGTTTGTAATCTTGAATCTTGAATAATCTTTAAAAAAAACTCGTCAAATTGTAAACTTATGCCTGAGATATGGTATTAAAATAAAATTTGAATTAGTTACAACTAAACCGACCGTCTCCCCGTATTCATTTTTGAGAAGTTGGACCGCCGAAACCCAAGTCTTACGAAGCTTCCTTGGGTAGACCCTGGACACCCTGAGTCATACCCCAGCCTCGCAAAAGAAGCATCACAGCACTTCTAACTTCAAAATTCAATGTGAAATGAGTTTTCGGTGTACGGCACTAAAAAAATTCACAATATAGTCGTTATGCTAGTCAACCATGTACCTGTGTATTGGTTGCACTATTCCAGGACGAATGACCAGAAAAATGTCTATTAACGACGAATCTGCGATTTCCTAACTCTATCAAACTATCAACCCTCGGCTTCGAACCCAATTTATTGAAATGGATTTTTTCTTATTTGGAAAACCGTTATTATAGTCCTGCTTTACGGTGCAGAAGCGTGAACTTTATCGAAAGTGGATGAGGAAACCCTTGGTCGAATCGAAAGAAAAATACTACGAATGATATTTGGTAGATACAACAACGAGCTGTATGAGCTTACAAACCCACTCGTCCAGCCTATCTACTGAACAGTCAACCACTGCGCCACAGCCGCTCTCTTTGATAACGGCGTACTATCATTAGTCAAGTAGTGACAGTCAGCTTGAGTCATTGTTAAATGGCGGGCTTTTCAAATTAAAACTTTTTTCGAAGACCCTTAATTAGAACAAAGCAAAAAGGGGAATTCTAATATCAATTGCCCCAACCAGTGTACGTCTTTCTAGATGCTAGTCAAGCTTTGGAAGGCAAAGTTTAAGTCCTTGATAAGTCCTTGCCCTCTATATACTTACACCCAAGACACCTTTAAAAAGTTTTTATTTTCAACAATTTACTATCTCCAGTTTATTATCCTTGAATATTTTCCACAGCACATATGAGTGAGCTCGCGAGATACACTCTTCAATTTGTCCATATTATGCTAACTTTTTCTTTTACTCTCATCCTCCGTTTAAAATCTTACAACACAGTGCTGGTGCTAGGAAGTTAGAGGAGAATCAATAAGCAAATACCGCTTCTTGAATTGAAATTCCTACTGGTCACTTGCTTAGTCTTAAGGTACAAAAGTGTAGCCTGTTTGTGTATGGAATAATAAATATTATTTTTACCTTCGTCTTCAGTTGCCATTGCAAAAAAGCAGTTTATTAAAAATTCTTAAAATTTTTCTTTTGATTTTCACAAAAAGAATTTCCTCAAAAGGTTTTAAGCCCAGTCCACGTTTTTACTTCTAAAAGGGGCTCTGTGGTATGGTAAGGGAACTTTTATTATCGAAATAATTTTTTATATTTTCAAAACAGTGGGCAAATGAGCAGTGCGTTGAAAGGAAAATATAACATCTGAGTTTATGGTCATGACTTAGATTTAAATATGTGTAGAAGATGTCGCAGAGTACAATGATTTTTAAAGCTAGCGCGGGAGTCCACAGGTTCAAAAAATCGAGTTGTGGCAAATGTACGTGCACGTGTTGTAGTTGTAGGTGTGCCTGAGTGGGTTCGTTTGATTGAAACCACGTGCTAAAGTGAAGGATATAGGAGCACTTCTTGGAAAGCGAATACAATGATTTCAGTGAGGATGTCTTCTCTTTGACTAGGTTCATAACACTATGGTGATTGTCTTTAGAAAAGGATCTGATATCCTAGACTGTTTATTGAAGTCAACAGAGAGTATTGCTATACGAGTATTCTATTGGTAGAACTGCAAGCAGCAGTAAGAGTTCTTCGAGAAAAGTTGTAATACTCGTTGAATTGATTTATGCTGGGTCAATCCTCGAACGAAATAAATAAATTAAATAAATAGGTTGGCTCCACAAAGCTATGGAAACCTCGAGCCTAAAGCATTTCCAGGACTTTAATTTTTAGTAGTTACTATGGGATGGCTTGCCAATTCCTTCCAAAGTATGGTTAAGTGAAACTACTATAGGCTTCGGGAGTCAGCACTCTGTTGCGCCACCTTATTTACTTATTTGAATATTTACTTATTTTGAACACTCTCAAAGGACTTATTAAGGCTACTCCAGTGGAAAAATACTTGGATACTTCGTGATTTGAGTCTTAGGCTTCACGTAACAGGCAGACATGTTAACTATTCTGGCACAGGCATCACCATCAAAAAATAGCTCAGTGAACATAGTAGAACCAGAAAAGCAACTTTGGACAAGTAGTAATTCTTTGCCTACAAGCTTAACTAAACCAGGAAGTCTCGTAGCTATTTATTTGTCCGTTGTTTTTAAATCGGTTGTAGCCAGATATATCCGTTAATTCAAATGAAACTCTGTCTTTGATTTAACATCAGAGAAAAATGTGACTGTATTTCAGGCAAACGGAGTACGACTAAAATCTTTGTTTTACCTACTTTGTTGTTCAGTGGCTAAAGCAAAAGCCCAGTTGTTTACTACCAAATACCAAACTGTGTCTACAAAAAGTTAAAAAAAATTTAAAAGATATGAACGTGTGTCTTTTTCCGGAATTTATCAATGATAGTCTTCTGCCTTCACGTTTTTGTCTATAATACGAAATTTCTGTTGAATTTAATTTCACAGATAAAATCAACGTTATCAGGTGGCTGTTTTCCGAAGAATTTAATTTGAGAGCTTTTATACCGGTGTATTTTCTGTTAAAAACATGCGAGTGTCGTGTGGATTTCTAGACAAAGTAGATATCATATTTGGTTATTTTTTTGATATTTCAATTTGGTTCTAGGACAATGTAACCGCTACCCTAAAGCAGAGAAGAGCTTGGTATTATTTGATTAACAAAAAGCGACTATGGCTTCTTTGTGAGCCTTGTTGCTATTGAGTTCTTTGTCTTTGAAATTGCAATGGAATTTTTTCCTTTGAAGCTATTTTACTCTCATACAAAGAAGTCTTAACTGGAGGGCCTTACCTACTAAAGAAGCCTTAGATAATATTGGACATGGTACTCCAAATCCATTTCTATAAAAGTTAGCTTCAAAATTGTCGTTGTAACGTTTTTCAGCTTCGTTGCATTTTTTCATAGGAATTGAGCCAGAATATCATAGAGGATGAGATAGATAAACTCTTTAATCATTAATTTTTTCTTCAAAGGAGTTACAGAATTAACGGTAGGCTTCAGCAGTTGCAAAAGCAGAATCCCCTGAATGAGCTACTCGGACATATTTGGTTTTGAGGTCTTTCAGGGCTTTTCAATACTAGGACAGGGTATTGAAGTAGAGATGGTGGCGAATGAGCTTTTGGTGACCCAACGGAAGCTCTAACACCCTTGCAGAAGGGTAACTTACACCCGATTATCTGGATCTTATTGTCCAAGAGAATCTCAAAAGGAGCTGGTCCTAAATTTTAGGGTTGTACGTGGGGTTAACTACCCAACTAGGTTGAAACTTCACGGTTCCGAAACCACCAACAGCCTCTGATAAGAATTTAGATTTCAAAGTTGACAGACGACCCAATGCCCAATCAACCGATAAAAGAACAAAGATTGGAATGGGTCGGTCACAAAAGGGCATCTACAATGGCGACTGCTACAGACAACAGAAATAACACTTATTTGGCTGGGTATTTTTTAGAGGTAGGCTCTGAGGTAAGGTAAACAGCCAAAATCCATTCAGTGAGCGCATAATGAGCATCCGCATCAGGGTTGAATACGCCAACATTAGCTTGACATCAAGTATATGGCTAACGCCCCCAAATAAGAGGAAGACGAGAACTCCAAAGATTGCATTTAAATCTAGACATGAGGTGAAAATCGTTCTTAGTAATTTGAATGCAAATAAAGGTAAGTGGGTATCTTTGAAAGCACTACGGTAAGCATACCCTGCATGACAAAAAAATCCGAAAGAGGACTCAGGATATTCGATTTTGGTGCGTTTCTTAGTCTTGCTGTTGGTATAGTACCCGCTGTGATTCCAACCTCGAACTTCTGGGTTAGCTGGTGGACATGCTCACCACCACGCCACGGACAACGGAAACTGAATTTGAAAAAAGTAATATTATCTAAAAACAAAGTTAATCCGTTGAAAGCCTTCAATGACTCTGTAATTAAGTTTGAAGATTGCATAGCAAACAGATATCACTCACGTGACTCAAACGGCTTAAGTTATCACTACGACTCCTTTGGAAAGAATTTTTTTTTTTTTAGATTATACGTCACCATGTCAGTCGTAGCCACATAATTTACAGCAATAGCAAAATGAGTTTCAAAACGAGGTTGATGTACATCCCGTCTCAACTCTTGAGGAATTTCAAAGACATCAAAATCTTGTCTAAAACGTATTTAGTGTATTCATGCAGCCTCTTGTTTTTACTCTTCTGTTCATCTTTGTATGCCATCAGTCCTCCTTTAATGTGGCACACACATGGTTGCAATGTTTCATAAGCTGATCTGTCTGTCTTCATTCTGCACGACCAATTTCCTATGAGTACTTTGCGATGTGTGAATTTTTCATGGATTTTGAACACTGCTAATGAATGGACGTGAAAAAAAAACCTAAGTTCTGCACGAGCAGGCGCATTTTTACTGTGATTTTAAAAGTGCTGTTTATTACGCAACAGGTTCGAATCCTTGATTTGTTTCACTATGGGTAGCTACTTGCTTATTATGAGATTCATCTTCCAGTTGAGTCTGTTCTGGTTTTCTATGAAGACGGGGTATCAAAGTTTGGGTTCCCAAGCATCAATTTCGCATGCCTGTGCATTTCCAATTCTATTTTAAATATTTGACATAGTCGAGAAGAATAGTGTTCAAGTTTTTACATCGTTCGACAATGATCCTTGAGTTTCCAGTCCTTATCACTGCATCACTGGTTCCGTCTAGTACCTACCTTCTCTCCTTCTTCCCTGCTCTTTCTCAAAGACATAATTACAGTTAATTTTGTTGGAAGTATGCTTTTTGCTTCTTCACATTATTGTGGCTGTGGAATGGAATTAAGCAGCCCTGGTTCAAAACTTTCGAATTTTTAATGAATCGATGCAATTGAGGAAAACTAATTTGAAAAACTGACAGGAACGAAACCTGTCAGCACTGGAATTTTTTTATTCCTATAAAGATACTTTTGATGCCATTATGTATGGAACTCGATTTTTTTTACATGGCCACCACGGGCACACTTGCTGTCCAGACGCTGAACCCAATTTTCGACGGTTTTCAAGCATAAATCGGCCGATACTGCTGCAATTTTACTTTCGATGTTCGTACGAAGTTCATTGACGTTGCTGGCTTGTTGGCATAAATTTTAGACTTGACGTAGCCCCAAAGGAAATAGTGGCGGGCAAGCGACTGGATCGCTGGCCCATAAACCGGCCTATAAACCACACTAAACCGTAATTTTTTTCGGGATGCAATGATAACTAATGGAGTACGTGTGGATTGCTGCCTGACCAATACCGCATATTCTGTTATTTGACGAAGCCATTCACCCAGAAATGAGCCTCATCGCTGATTGAACATAGCGCTCTCAACGTTGAGGCAACTGGTTCCGAATTTTTGTAGTTAATTCTAATAACTTCGACTCGTTGTTGGCTCGTATGTCCTTCCATCATAAAATGACAAATCTTACTGAAGAGAAATGTCAAAAGAATGGCAAAAAATATGGCGTCGTTTGCTGTTCCTGTCGCTCTGCTTTTTTAGCGTCCTTGTTGAAAAATTCTTTAGAATTGAGTGTGTATTTTTCAATTGTATTTTCTTTTGTGGTATTCACTTTTTCTACTTTATTTTTATTTTGACCCATTGCAGTACTAAAGAAAGACGTGCTTAAAAAATTATTTGGACGATGGTAAAAGAGCTTCAATCGCTGAAAACGAAGTCGATGTTACATGGAACAATCATTCGGCGACATAATCGAAGATGGACGTCTAGAAAAGAGTCATCTTAAATGTCATTGAATCCATGCCCTTGTTCCACTTGTATCCACCTCGTGATAGAAGTCATAGCTCTTTGTGGTCTGCCTGCGTTTGATTTATACTTCCTCCCTAACAACGAACATTCCACAGCCTCAATTTAAAATTTTGGCAGCCATTCTTCATCTTAAAAATTTGAAATTCCGATTATTAAATTCTTTCTAATACAATCATAAAAAAAAGAAGACATTTCTAAAATATGACGCCACCCAAGCAGAAAGTTCAATATTCCATGGTCTTTTTTTTTGTTCACGTCAAATACACATTTTCCCGTTGTCTTTATTTGCGGAGTTTATTCATATATTGTTGTCATATTCTGCACCTTTTATTTATGCCTTCCACCACAAAAATACCACCACCAAGCCATCGCCACCCCCACCAAATATCTCCACCGCACCAACGACCGTAATCCAATGCTAAAAAAGAAATAGAAATTGTTTGGCGATATCTTTATTTGCCCCCGGCTCCACAGTTCGCTTCGAAAATGATAAAAATTTTGTTTCTCCCTATTATATTTTTGTTTTTGCTTGCGCGTTCATGACTTTTTCCAGGTGAACACATCCAGGATAATAATATCACTCTCACTATCAAAAAACATGTAAGAAACGTTGAAGAGAAAAAAATGTGTACCCACGTACATATATATATAAAAAAAAAAAAACACCATCCACCCGCCGCCATGTCAAAAATGAAAATTCTCATGAAAAATTATTGAAAACTCCCTCGATTCTTCCAGAACATTTGCCGAGTGCGTAGCCTTAGAACACAATACTTATCAATTCAAATCCAAAGGGGCTTACAAGGTAAGAGTGAAAAAAAAACGACTGAAACAACATGTTTCTTTGTTCTGCTACGGTATTAGACATGGCAGGATATTCATCGGGACGATATAAAGACAGAGAGGTTGTTAACATTTGCTCGGGGGATAATATTAGATATTGGTTTTGCATAGGTACACAATAAAAGGGATGGGGGATATATTGGAAATATACGAGAGAAAAGGAATTGTTTACATTTGTATACCCGCTTTGTAATAACCCTAAAAATATTCAAATATGTACCAACTTAATCTGCTCCTCTTTTGTATTTTTTCCGGTTTTGAAAGAAAATTCATATCAATTGAGCCCGAAGGAACTTCAATGAATCTCATTGTGCAGAATATTGGGCGACTGCTGCTGCTGCTGCTACTGCTGCAGGCAGCAGTGTGATTCTGGTACCTACTTTAGATGTATCTACAATAACCAACTTTAATATGGGCATGAAATTCTTATCTAAACGGGAAGTCAAGTTCAATTGGCTCGTTTTGTGAAACTTCTTTTGAATAGGGTTACGTTTAACGTATAGTCGTACACCGTATAGGGGTTCTGACTTCAGATAGAGGCAATTGGTAATTTCATGTTTGAAGGAGAGACTATACAGATTGTGTGTTGTGCAAAGTGTCCTGATTTTCTATTGGTGTATGAAACCGGCTCAAACGATTTCAATTTCATGCTTTTGATGGAGACAAAGGATTGATTTGTTTTTTTTTTTACTGCTTCTTTGATCAGTGCTTTACGGTTGCCTAGCCCAGAGGGGTGTTATTATTATTCTTTTCATACCACATACCCAGCTGATTAACAGTTCTCTTGCACAACAGTATAGCGATTGAAGTTCGCACTTGTTAACGGAGGTGTTTTCTGCGATTAGTTTCACAGTAGCGGAAAATTTATGCGTGAGGCTTTCTATATGCCCAGTAGAGTAGAAAAACAGTGATTTGTAAAGGAAATGCGTGGTAATTTCTAGACACGGAAATGAAATTCAAATGAATAATTAAAAAATAGGTATTTCGGGTATCGCAAAAACGCTTTGGAAAACTCGGGGCTTAGCGCATTTCATGGATCTACAGTCTTATGTCTAATTCGAAGGGTTTATCGAGAAAGTGCTATACAAGTCAGTGTTTAACTTTCGAAGGAAATGCGAGAGACGACATACATAAGGAAGCACAATAGAGCAACGAGCCCCCGGCCCTAGCGCATTTCTCACATCCATGGCTTGTAAGGGAATGGAGGGGATCTACAAATTTTGTCGATCCCGAATAGCGAGACAGCGCTTTTCGCGACAATGAATTTAGTGTCGGAAGACTTGCCTACCCCTTTTGAAAGGTGATACTCCTGTAGAAACATTTTTGTTTTTTGTTGGGATCCGAGCCACGAACCTCACACATGACTGATATAGATGCTAACCGGGCTCCAAGAAAATTCAGAGAGCAAGAATGTTTTGTCAGGCCAATTTTGTACTTCTTTCAAATTGAAGAAAGCAAAATTTTGGAATGTATTTTGGTGATGTGGCTTTTTATCTATTTTTTGCATTAAATATTCAACTGGTTGCAAACATCATAAAAATCAATGCTGGGACAAACATTTAATTATAAGAGGTCGAGTCCAAAGAAGAAGAATGAAGCCATTTGAGATGATCAAAAACGGCACCACAACATCTGCAAATGGTCTAGCGAGCTTATGGAGGTGGAAGATGTATTCATCTCTTTAAAGTCGCTAATAAGATCTTGCCTGCTGTAATATGTGAAGGTCTGAAACCCCAAATTAAAAATTAGATAGGTCCAAATCAATGTGGTCTTAGACCAGAAAAGTACACAATTGACCAAATTTACTCATTACGACTTTAGACATTACGGTCTTGGGAAAAACCCAGGAATATAATATCGATGTACACCATCCTGTTATCGATTGTAGTGATACGTTTGGCAGTATCCACAGAGAAGAGCTGTACTTAGCCATGTCTAGTTTCGGCATCCATGCAAAACTCAGACGCCCTACAAGATGACTTTGAAATATTTATATTGTTCCGTCAAGTTTGGTTAAGAACTCACTGAGGCCTTTGGTATCGAAAATGGCTTTAGGCAACAAACTGTCGTATGATTACTTGAAAAGATTGTACAAGATTGTCAAATGTTAACCCAAGAGGCACAATCTTTCAAAAGTACAGTTCTTCGCTTACGCAGACGATATTGGTGGAATGGGAAGAAGCAAGCGTGATTTCGTAGGTGCTTTTGCGAGGATTGAAACAGAAGCGGAAAAATTCGATGGTTGACGTGGGTGAAAAGAAGTATATGTTGTCATCTAACAAGCAGAGCAAAAATCAACGAATTGTACAAATCATAACAAAAGACAGACATAACTTCAATGTAGTTCAGAACTTCGTCTACCAACGATCCGCTATAGACACGGAAAACAACATCAGTGCGGAGATCAACCGGAGGATAACTCATCCCAACCGTTGCTTCCTTGGGTTAAGAAGGGAATATAGAAACGAATCCCTTTCTAGAAAAGCCAAGGCAACCCTTTATAGTGCCATAACTATCCCAGCCTTACTTTACGGCGCGGAATGAGGAAACCTTGGTCGTTCCGTGAGAAAAGTACTCCAAATGATTTTTGGTCCCGTATATAAGAAGAGAATTTGTGGAGCAAAGGATTTCACGACGATATGTTTGATCTCTATCACATGGACATAGCTAGAAGAGTACCTACGCATCGTGCGACTACGATGGCTGGGACAAGTACAGCGTAAGAGCATCAACGCTTCGGCTCGACGCGTTTTTGAAGCACTTTGCGGGTAAGTCGGCGAGAGAAAGAAGGACCTCAACCGACTTAGGATTTCAAACTGAATAGAGCTCTCCTGAAATCGGAGTCGTTATCGATGGATTTTGGTTGAATACCAGGTTCATCATAAGGGCGGCCGAGGTGCAGTGGTAGAGTGATCAGTAAAAAGAACGGACAGGTGGGTTGGAACCCCGCTCTGTAAAATTTACTTTTCCTTCAACCTCCCAGTTTCATCTGGAACCTATCCTTGAGGTTATTATACGAAATTACATACACCTTATTTAAATCTACTGCACCACAAGGGAAGACTGCTATCTCGGTAGTACAATGGACTGGCAATTAGGTCTGAGTGCTCCAGATTAATATAATCCACCTCTTTTTATACATATAATAAAAAAAACAGGTTCATTCTAAACTGTAATGCTCATCTAAAAACGTAAATGAGATGAAGTCGAACTGGGGAATTTCTTAACTTTTCAACTTCAATAGAGAAAGGTTTTCTTTTGAATCTCCTCACTCTAGTTTAAGGGTGCATTCATTTGAATCAGGTCCTAAACATCGAATATTCTTGATTGTCTTATTCCTTCCATTGCGAACACATTTGGCGAGCATTCATTTCGTGTTGGTTTTTTATGGTGGAAACACAATGCCCAAAATGATGGTTGCTAGTGAGCATGGCCGTACATGGTGAACATGAAAGCAACATTAAAAAATCTAAGACTTTCGCCAACACCGAGCGGTTTGCGAACCAATCACCACATGACAAAAGTATGATCAAAACGATCATTTTGGCGAACATGTTCATCGCTTAGGCCTACCTTGAATGATATCATTAGCAACAGCAGCCGTACCCACCATCCTCTCAATAATTCGAAGCGATAATTCTTTATTAGTGACGGTGAAGAACCCATTCATTGACCAACTAACCGCACTCACATTTAATTATGGCAATAGAATACACCACTTACCCAAACTTTGTTTGCTGAATCTCTGCACCAATTAACTTCACTTGCCTGCAATTATATTTGATTGTTAACATTCTGTGCAAAATCAAGACTTTGACTTGGGACGAAGGTACTCCCCATGCAGAATTGCATTACCGGTGTAGAAAGAAATGGAAATTGTTTTCCAAAACTCTTAACAGTAAAGCTAAAGAGCTGTTCACCTAACTCATCAGCCTACCTGAAAAATTTGAAAGTCAATTGCGCAACCAACGATGATAAGAATCGTCTAAGCGACACCTGATGATATTTTCATAGATCCTCGTGACTTTTACGGTTCAATAAAAAATTTTGACTCAAACAAAATCTACGGGAACTGTCAAAGTGGCTAGTTTTGCGATGGAAAACTTCCTCCAGCTGCAATTTTAAAATCCGTACGATTATACTTACCTACTGAGCTAAACAAAGTTGATTCTCAATCAAATGTAAGGAAGCAGAAATATTCCCAGATCCAAATACACCTTTGGTCACGGTTGCCAGTTTTGTCATTTGTGTCTAAATCTGGTCATTATTTTCTCACTTGGTCAAATGGTCATTTCTTATTCCTTTTGGTAATTTTTTCACCGAAATGAATTAAGAAAAAGGCTTCAGTTTTTAGGTTCTTAAAATTAAAAAGTAATTATAAAGCAGTTTTTTTATCAAATGATGTAAAAATTGCATTTAAGTTCGTTCGTTCAAGCCCATGAATTAGGTTCTTTTGGAAAATTCTCAGTTTTCCCTGAATACTAACCTGGGTGATTTTTGAGTTCTGGAATTTGCCATTAACTTGCTCTGAAGTAAAAACAGGTTTTTCCTGGGAACAGTTCAGTTAGCAAACACTAATGTCAAATGACATGTTGTTTTCTTCAATTTACCATGCCAGTCTGGTGACTTCGTGATAAAATCTGTTTTAAGAACCGAAAACCAATATTTTTTGGCAACTAGACATAACGCTGCACAGCTTTTTCCAAAGATCTACCGTGTACTGTAAAAATTTGTTGACGTGGGGGTTTTCATCAGACGGTCACATAGACAAGATAAGAGATGTGACGTTAAGGAGAAGTATTCCTTTATTGCTGCAATAGTAAGGTTTTCCGTTCATTGAACATGCTTTCTCCAGACTAAATCATGCAGCTGGTGTTTTCTCCTTTTCAGCTAATCTCTAGCATCTTTGAAAATTTCGGCTTCGAGACCTTCTGCGAGTCTAGTTTCTTCAGTGACCCTAACTTCTTTTGACCTAGAGTATGGCATCATCGTCTAAGTTTAGTAACTTTTCTTAATCCTCAAAAATGACTGCGGTTCTACTACCATGTTTGGTTGGTGGTCTTTACGGTCTTGGTTCTTTGTTTACCACTTTGGCATAATTTTTTTTTACTTTTGGTACAAACTCTGAAGCTGACATTTCTATATTTTCTTAAACAAGCGCTTCTCATGCTGCTTTTTCCGTTTTTAGAACTTGTTGTTCTTCACTTCTTTCTTGATCGGAATCAATCATAATTTTGGTATGTTTCCGTTTTTGGTCTTATATTTTTTTGGCTAGTGGCAACCGAGCCTGGGGTTAGATTACGTAAAATATTTCCGACCAATCTTTTTTCTCTTTAACATACGCAGATACAAACCTGGCTTCTTGCACAAAAAGAGACAACAGTATTTAGCCTGCTTGAATTTCAAATAGCATTTTACACCGAATAGATAGATGATCTGATTTGAAGTCTTTTTCCTTGCATTGACATCTTATTTCAATTATCCAAAGTTTAGTCCCAACTTTCTGCACATTTTATGTTCGAGGAGGGAATACCAAGTTGAACATGAAAAATATCTCCGCAGGGGTTGCCCAAGGTTAACTCCTTGGTCCTGGCCTTTTCAATATCATCACTTTCGACCAATCCACTGGCCCATCAACAACGGTGTGAACCCTGATAGGGTGTAAAACACCCTTTCGCTGATTAATGAAAGATATCCAAAGTTTTTAGAAGTCTTTGCAACTTAAAAGATCTTCGCAGTGGTTGCTTAAGGGTCACTCCTTGGACCTGGTCTTGTCAATCGTTCTACTTTCGATAGTTCGACTAGCCCGCTTACGGCTGGAATCCTGATAAGGTCTAAAGACAACATATCGCTGATTAAGAAGATTACCAAAGCTTTTGAAACTTTTTTTAGCAATGCAAAATAGAAATTCATCGGAAGCAAATAGAGCTTATATGCCCTTTGGACTCCCTCTTGAACTGGCGCTGCCCCAAGATGATCAGTGGCGGTTGTCATTCTTAATCAAAGCGTTAAATAGCTCGAAGTTCTTTTCTTTTAATGAAAATTTATCAAAAATACTTACACTTCTTTTAGTGAGCCTAACAGTGGATTATCTCTTCTGCGTCTTCTCTTATAAATAACCTTCAATACTGACCAATCTTTGGCTTTTCACGGAACTTATTCATCTCATTTTGAACAATTAATTCCCTTTTTGAAACGCAATATTGAATTTCATGATATAGCTGCTCCGAAACATGGCGATATAAAAGTTAGACGAAGTTGCTATTTTAATCAGCATTCAGCAATACCGATTGAATCGCACGGCCGCGGCGGTACTTGTGGCATAATAGTTAAAATGTCTGCCTGTAACGTGGGAGTATGAATTCTCAAAACTTATACTTATTTTTCACAAGCTGCCGCCTTTCACTAAGAATTAAAATGTGCTGCGAGCTTATTTACACTGTCATTAAAAATTTCTTTTTTGCTTTAGTACTCCAAATCGGCTAACTATTTAAAGGCCCCCTTCATTCTCTTTGAGATAAGTAGCGCTAAGACTTGGGTACTCCCAGGGTCTCCCGGACTGTGTTAAGCTCTCCTATATCTTTTTATTGGTTTTTGATGAATCGATTTGTACTTCAAAATTAATTTAAGGAAGAACTACCATCTATGAGGAGACTTCTCCTCAGAGCTCCCGCCTTCTTTCTGTTTATTTTTTTCTTACTACTCAAACCTTAAAGGAAGTAAGCGTTCATTTCTTAACTAAAAATGCGGTTGTTGAGTACTGATCCACAGCAAAACAACCAGTGATCTTTTATCTTGTTAAGATCATTGAATGAAAACGAACAAAATAATTTACACGACAGAATTATACCGCATGCTTCTTTCCATCCTCTTGATGACTATGATGTGTTGTGGTGGAATAATCGTTTACCTATCTCCCTGTTAAGCGTTAGTTCGAGGTTTGAATTGCAGAGAAATTAATTTTTTTTTTTTTCATGTACGAAATCGCCGACCTCCAAAAACGCTTTGCCGTTAGATGTTTGAACCGACAAAATATTTGTAGGAATAGAAATTCCTTGCAAGATTGAGAGAAATGCTCTAGGCCTAGAAGATCCCCGAGTTCTGTTGAGCCCCCCTTTTTATTTGATTGATGATCTTTAAAAGGTTTGGTAACATGGTAGAAAGCGTCAAATCAGGACTTAATTACACTCTTTCACCCTGAACTATCCACAAAAACTATCCCTCTTTGTTAAAAACAGTGCCTGTTTCATCATATTTCACTCAGACAGCACTCATTGGTAATTTTTGGATTACAAACTGACAACCTACAGTCTATGCTGGCGCCCATGATATAATAAACTTGTCATTTTTGTGAGGAGTATTTTCATATTTCTTTTCAATTTACATTTATATTTGGAATTTTCCTTAAAGACTATATACGATCATACCCAAAAGGAAATACAAATTTTCTTTAAATAACCATTCAATCCACCCATCGCATCGGACGGAAGTACCCAATCTTGTTGTACTTATTAAAATCCTATTCTATGGGCTTACCTTCCATCATCAACAAATTCCCCAACTTAAGCGTATAAACTCCAAATTTTGCTGTTACTTATAACAAAAATGTGATAGAAAAACCGTACGCCTCTCTCTCAAGTCTCAACTGGCATGGCGGCGGGCGGAAAGTATCAAGCAATCTTCTGTTTAATAAACAGGTGCTTACATTATCCTAAGAGGGTTGATTGTGTTTTTACTTTCTTTTTTTTCTCTTTTTTCTCGGGGATAAGATAATGAAATTACTTTGCCTGCAGATTATGGTTACTTTTTTGTTTTACCCTGTCCCGAAACAAAAACGTGCCCCAATATCATTGACACTTTTTTATTACGCATATTTTGCGTTGTGCTTATGAAAGCCGCTTTGTTTGAATTTTTTCTTCTATTTTTTTCTAATCACAAAACTTTTTTTCATCTTTTCTATTTTCATGTGGAAACTTTGACGTGGATGTTTGCTGAATTCTCAATTTATACATCTACTTGGCAAAAAACAAAAATAAAACATCGATTTACTTTCTGGTCGATGACAATGGACTTAAAAACACGTAACAACCATAACACGAATATCGAATGTGGAATTGTGTGTGGGTTCAATTTTGACGCTGGTACTGATTAAATGGTCTTCATATTTGCAAATGATTGGTCTTAAAATGGCGCCCAACGTGAAATCAATGGCGTATTTATTATTTTATCTGTTCGTTTCCGGAAATTGCAAATGCTATCAATATCATCATCCGAATATTTCAACGACAATAACGATGATGATTCTAACATCACACAAAAACGACAACTGATATTCATGCCTGACAAAATCGTTGGAATCCTTTGCTCTGCATAAATTCTGGGAATTGCACAAAATTAAATTCCTTTTTCATTTAATATTTCGAAACGTCATCTTTTGTATGCTGCTATCATCAATGTTCCATTTTGCGTAGCTCTTTTATCGGCCACACTGAGGACATATCAAAAGGCAGCCTGTGACACGGATCAAGTAGTAATCTCCTGCCCGAGAGGAACAAGCATATCCATTGAATTTGCACAGTACAATAAGTTTATAGCTAAAGGTGAGTACCTACTTTCAATTGATAATGGTAGGTGACAGCGTAGACAGAGAAGTGTGCTGAATATTATTTTCATTTATTAGTCTTCACTTCACATAAGAGATACATCCACTACAAGATGGGTGGGTGTTTGTTTGTGTTTAAAAGCTGAAAATACTGGAAGAAAATTCAACAGCAATATTGGCGTCCCTGTGAACACAAAAGCTTTGTGAAGAAAAAAAAGAGATTGCATTTCATTTACAATAAACTGCATTAAAGGCATGCTGCGCCGGATGCAAATTTTGTAGTTGCACAGTGACGATGGTAGACAGACAGCAAAGCTTGTATGCAAGGAATTTTCGGTGAAATGGGCTTTGATGAAAGGAAAAATGAATATATATGTATATATTTTTTTTTTTTTAATAAGCGACTTTAATATCGAGCAACCAGACAGATACCAGAATTTATTCTCCAATTCAAGAGTTTTCAGATAGATTTATAAAGCAGATAAAACTGCAAGTCAACTGTTTAAAGCTTGGCTTTAGGCAGAGTTGGCTCTTAGAAGCTCTTTTAAAGGGAAGGGAATTCTGTTTTCTGTAGTTCAGAAAAGCGCTTTAACTGCGTAAGCCCTTGAAGCAGTTAAGTATGGCAGAATTTTAATCCCTTCCAGATCAGGATGCTCGTGATGCCGGAAAAGTATGAAGGAGAAGACGAAAAGCCGTATGTAAGCTATTTCGCACTCTCAGTGAGATTAAGTTAAAATTCTCTTTCAATTTAAAATGAAAATAGTATCAAGGCAAGAAAATTAATGTGTGGCATTTAATTTAAGAGATCTGTAAACTGCTTCTTCCAGGACTCAAGTAAGCTTGCACCCTGCACAATATGCTTTTCGGTTCCAGCAGATGAATTTTGATTCCATAGACATGGTTAAGAGCAGAGATAACAGAAATTCATATTTTTTTGATTACCTACTTGTTTCGTAGCTAAATGGAGTTAATTTAGTTATGTAAATGTAGTAGACGTAGCGTAGCGTTAGCTGTCAAAATGTTTTTTTTACTATTTTCAATTCAACAGCCATATTGGCAATTTGCTATGTAGTGCAGATGCAGATGCACTTCTTTCTCTAGTTACCTTTTCACACGGATTTGTTTAAAGATGCATTTTTAACTTGGGTTCGGTATTTTAGTTGTACCTAATATTTCATCGTTTTTCTCTTTTTCACATAATTGTAAATTTTAGGGTGGTAGCAAATTTAAAGGGCGGCCTCGGTGTAGTGGTAGAGGTTTCAGTAGATAGTCCGAACGCGTGGGTTTGAATACCGCCATGGGCATCTACTTTTCATTCAACCTCTCAGTTTCAACATGGACGGTTGCGTATGATAAACTCATTGAATTCTGACCTTGACAGCTTGTTTCATGGGGTAAAAAAAACCGAGTAGAATTCAATGCTTCGAAAACTCAAAGCTGTCTCTTGTCGTTGAAGCTTAACATTCCCCCATTGACATTATCTATGAATGGTACCTGCATCCGAGAAACCGAAAAGCTGTCAGTACTTGGTATGTGTGTAAACGACGATCTTCGTTGGAATGACCATACATTTGAAGTCGCCAAAAACGCTGCTAAATGCTTAGGTTTCTTAAGACGATGCAGGAAGTTCTTCACCTCTTCTGATCTGGCTACAATTTATAAGGCCTTCTTTCGCCCGAAACTGGAGTATAACTTCCATATCTGGTCAGGTGCTCCTCAAACATCTCTGCACCTACTTGATAGGGTACAAAATAGATCGCTAAATTTGATAGGTGATGGTTCAATCGTAGAATCGATTGATTCTCTTGAACTGAGAAAAGGTGAGATCCGTCAGGGCAATACAAACTTTTAGGTTTACCATTGCAAAAAACAAGTTCATGCGAAACTTCAGCACTTCTTTGTTCATGCTTACAATAGAATGGCATATGGACTTTTTTTGATCATCGACTCGAGGTTTCTCAGCAGATTCCTTCTGGCATTTGAACTTAAATGGGTGGCAGTATTTAGTTGATGAAGTTTTCGGATTTTGACACAAAATGATTTTTTGAATTGAAGTAATAAACAGATCAAACTTCAATGTCACCTCAGCTGAATAATTCGTCACATTCTCTTCTCTTGAGGATAGCACATTTCTTTCAAATCTTGATTGTGCACTTTGTTGAAAGGAAATCTTTCAGGATCCTTGACTTCAATAATATTGTATTGGTGTCTCGTTAACTTGGCCTCTACCACAAGTGCTACTTCACCTGACATCTTTCGTGTGCGTTGCTGTTCCTTGCTGAATTTGTTTTGGTAAAAAATCGCTTGTCTAGTGGAACATACCACTTCTTCACTTCACTTCACCAGTTTTTCAGCCGCTCGATGACACTAAGCTTTTAAATTTAGTTTTGTTGCAAAACCTTATTGATAAGTTGACACCTTACTTACTTACTTAGGTGGGTATTAAAGTTCGGGTTTGGGGTGAACCTTAGCCTCAACCAATATCCTTTTGTAACGAATTCGATATCGGCTCTGGAAGGGGTTTTGTTTCTCAATTGCCTTCTTAACCCAAAGAAGCAACGGTTGGCAAGAGTTATTCTCCGTTTGATCTCCGCACTGATGTTGTTGTCCGTGTCTACAGCGGATCCTAGGTAGACGAAGTCCTGTAGTACCTCGAAGTTATGTCTGTCTATTGTGACGTTATGTCCAATTTGTCGATGTTCTGTGTCCTTATTTGATGACAGCATATACTTTGTTTTGCCCTCATTAACCATCAAACCCATTTTTGCCGCTTCTGTTTCAATACTCGCAAAAGCACCTATGACATCACGCTTTTTTCTTCCCATTACGTCAATATCGTCTGCATAGGCGAGTAATTGTACAGACTTTTGAAAGATTATTCCTCTGGTGTTGACGTTTGAGTTTCTTACAATCTGTTCAAGTATGATGTTGAAGAAATCGCATGACAGTTTATCGCCTTGCCTAAAACCTTTTTCGACATCAAAGGTCTCGGTGAGTTCTTTACCGACCTTGACGGAGCAGCGTGAATTCTGCTCCAACAAGCGCTTCTCATGTTGGTTTTTTTCTTTTTGAGAACTCGGTCTTCCTTCCTTCTTTTCTCCTTGCAAACTTCGTTGTTCTGATCGTAAGCAGCCCTCGTTCGTGTTTGCATCAGTATTTGTCATGTATTTTGTTTGGGTGCATTTGCCAGCCTGCATTCTTCATCGAAGCATTGGTTTCGTTTTGGGGGTTGAGTGAAACCCAGAATCTTAGAGGCAGCGGTTTTGATATCTTCTTTGCATTGGTGCCACTGGTCTTCAATGCATAATGCTGGCGGCATACGATTCAAGGTTATATGAAGGGATACTTGATTGGAAAAGGCATTGGCAATCTCTTGCGATTGTATAACTTTCCGACGTCATATCGCATCACAACGTTAGTTCGTGCAAGTCGTGATCAAGATATCCTCATGCATACCTTGGTTACAAGAAGGTGGACCATAACAACACAATGTTATGGTTTAAAAATATCACTTTTCGTGTTTCAGTCTCTCAAACGGCAAAGCCTTAACCAACCTATGATTTATTCACTTGTTTTAATTTTATTTTGTTTTGCTTCCCATTGCTTTAGTATTCAAAATGTAAACGCTAAATAAATATGTACATGTGCGCCAATAAAAAGAAAACAATCTAATACAACAAAAAAACCACGTACTGGTTGTAGTTTGGGTTAAAAAAGTAATCCTCTTAATTAAATCGATTTTAAAATGTTTTTGTTTTGTTCAACGGATTAAAAAAAAAAAAAATTATAAAAAGCCTTAATTGCCGGTGAGTTTGTGATTCAATCTGGGTGCCAAAACAACATCAACATCCACTTCCACGGACTTGAATGTGTGAAATAAATCATTCAGCACTATAAATCTATTGATTAGTCCATTCAAACACTTGATTTTTTTTTCTATTATATTTACAGATGACATCACAATCGATGAACTCTGCCCCACAGATAATCATCCCACTCAAATACGTTCGAAATCAAAGTATTTGCTACGCGGTTCGACATTTGGTTCGCCCACACAAGTCGTTCCGGCGAATCGATATGTGGGTGCCATTGCTAATACAATTGGACTTGCTATAGTCACTAGCAGCAACAACAGCAGTTCCACCGTCACCGAACAGGAGCAGCGACAGGATGGGGATAGCAGTCCGGAGAATTGTATGTGGCCCAATGCCCTTCAGGTACGTAAATTGTGATTTTAATATTAACCGGGCTTTAGGGTGATGGGGTACAAAAAAAAGTAAAATCGGCACACAACAGCAAATCAATTCAATTTCACATGAGTGTAATGTGTGCTTTACCCTGTCCTGTGGTGTGTGTGTGTGTGCACCATACCGTGTGTAGCAGCACAACCATCAGACATCGATGTTATGCTGATAAATGTGAATTACAAACACCAATTACGTGATGACAGTTTGTGTATCCAATTTGCAAGAAAATTTATTTATCGTCGATCGCATCCCTTCGATATAACGGGGTGATATCACTACGTAGGATTTATGTTAAATTTTCGCAAAAATTGTTTACAGGACCATTGTTGATGCGGAGGTGCGGAGGTGTGGAGTATATAGGGGCATTTATTCATGTGTGGATGGCTTCATTGAATTTTGCAATGAAATACTGAAATTGGATGCCTGCAGGCAGATATGTACCTACCAACGCTTGTTTTTGAATTTACATTAATGAAAGTTTGTTCATAAATTTGAGTGTCATCGGAACTGGGAACAATAAATCCGAATGAATGTTATCAGTTTTGTTAAAATTGTATCTGTTCTAACACTTGTGTTCATATTCATTGGCCCGGCCTGTGTGAACTGAGCACAGGCTCAGAATCAGGCATCAGGGTCAGCTATAGTTGGCAGATTATGAACTGGATATAGGTAGCTGTAAGCTCTTCTAAATATGCTTTTGTGCTGAACATTTTGGCTTCTGGGAATTATTTAATTTATGCAAAGAGAAATACACAAAACATATTCCTGTAGTAAGGATGAAGTCCCCATTAACAGCTACATATAAGCCCTATTTCAGCGAAATAAGGCTTAAATGTTATTGAATGCTTGAAAAGCTCAAGGGAGCAGCGAGGTGGACATATTATGCTCCAGTCCATCAGTCCATATTACAAGTTTCAAAAAGTCTCAGTAGATAAATGCAATGGAGACAGTCTTGATCCATTTCCATTTCTGGTTGGAAAAGTTAACTTTGAGTTTTTTCTTGTACAGGATCGAGGTTGAGTACTTAAGCTCTTAAATCCCCTCTTAAGTATTAAAAAGCAGAACCACTAAATAAAGATGGAATTAACTTTTTTTCTATTTGCTTTTGGGGGGTTTTCAAAGTGTTGTGCTGTGAGCAATGCGTCTTTTTTAATACTCAACTTTTCAATATGAAAAGAGTCTCGAATTTTTAACATTCACTGCATACATCTCGTATGCAGAGTTTAAATGTCTAGAAGAGCATGTTTTCATTTATGAGATGAGTTCTATGAGTGCACTTTGCATTTTAACCCTCAATCGTTGCAAAGGTAACTAAACTAATGGGTACATAGGAAAAATAAACACTTCGTTGAATTTGCATTGAACTTGCTGTGGTTAGTGACTCTTGAATGTGTCTAGTACCAGTCGCAATGAAACTGAGAAATCGATGAATCAAGGATAATACGAGCTAATCGAGGAAGCATAAAAAATTACGGGAAAATGGTTCTTGGCGATTTCAAAGGAAAACTGGGGAAGGATGACATCTTTGGAAATAATATTTGTGAGCATGGTACCCGAGTTATGGTAAGCATCTCCTCCCTTCCCTCACAAGACATCCTTGTGAGATATGCGCTAGGCCCTGGGACTCCTCGCTCTATATGGCGCCACCCAATTAATGTAGTTTATTTATTTATCTGTAAGCGTAGTCTGGATGACAAAACCATCGAAATTGTACTCAGGCTAATTAATTTTGCTGTGGAGCTTAATCCTGTTGTACACGCTTCCCGCATCTCAAAATTGTGGTGCTTTTTTTACAAAGGCTGGGCTATGTCCAGGGTCTACCTAAGTAAGCTTCGTAAGACTTGGGTTGCGGCGGTCCAACTTCTCAAAATGAATACACGGAACGGCTGGTTTAATTTCAATCAACTCTAAATTTATTACAATATTTTCTCTCAGCATAAGATTTACAAATTAAAAAATTT
The DNA here is from genome assembly GCA_914767635.1 of Melanostoma mellinum. NCBI lineage: Eukaryota > Metazoa > Arthropoda > Insecta > Diptera > Syrphidae > Melanostoma > Melanostoma mellinum. The sequence goes on from OU612060.1 coordinate 178,641,929, forward strand.
TATGTTCGAGAAAATGCAAATTTTATGATTTCTTGAGTACGGTCTATTTCTGGTGCTGTTCCACAGAATGGCTGCTATCGATCTTCAAGGAGGCTGTTGCTCTGGGGATACGGTTGTATACCACGGCAGTTATTTCCTCCGTTTGGCGGCGGTGAACTCCTATCTGTGTCTGCGTAAGGCAGGGCGCCCTATCGGCAGCAGTGGATTTCGTAGCAAAGGTCTGCGTTGCGTGAAAGGCAGAGCAATTTATCGGTGGCAGCAGACTTTGTAGAAAGTGCCGGCGTTTACTAGCGGCAGAACACTCTGTCGGCGGCGGCGGTTTTCGTAGAAAAGGTCTGCAATTGCTTATTACGATGAAAACTTCTTTGTGGAGACGCAATGCCTAATCAAGGAAAATCTAAACGCCCGTCTGGAAACAAGCCACAACGTTTAAATTTCCTCTATGGAGGCGCAAAACCAGCAAAGACCGAGTAAAGACAACCCAACGCCCGGCTGGGAACAAGCCACAACGATTGAACTTCCTACACGGACTTTACGGTGACGCAGTGTCAACGAAAACTAACTAAGGAGAATTCAAACGCCCGGCTGAAAACAAGCCACAACGATCAAATCTCCTTTGCGGTGTAGCTAGAAAAAGTATAAGGTAAATTCTATTTGCCCGGCTGAGAACAAGCCACAGAAGCTTAGAAACCTATAACATCCTTTTCTGATTTTTCGTGATTAATTCACCTCTATTCATTGACTTTGCCACTGTTACCGAATGTGAGCTGTAACCGGTCAGTGACAATTATGCATAAAAAAAAATTGGATGGGTATTGCCAATGTATTTCCCCATAAGGAAATGCACAAGAAGTGATAAGGCTTGGAGAAGTAAACAATGTTTGGCCTTGGAGTAGGCATTTACTTTGTAATTGAATTATGTGTGGAGGATTTTAATAGAAATAAATACTGCACTGTTTTGGTGTGGCATTTTGGGTAGGAGGTAGGGAAAAGAAATTGTGACGCTTCGTCGCAAAATTCATAAAGATAAATGGCAGTCCCAAGGTCAATCAACCCTCAACCAAATTGACCATGTTGAGATCGACGCATAGCACTCTTCCAGTGTGATAGATGTCCGAACTTTCAGAGGGTCCAACTTTGACTCGGACCACTTCCTTATTGTAGCCAAGGTACGGATGAAGACTTATTTTCTGTTGTTTTTAAAATACCAGCTGGAGCACTCAGACCTAAATAGCGGTTCATTGTACTACCAGATAGCTTTAGATAGTTTAGAGAAAAGTGAAAAGGCGTTGCCATGATAAGGAGCCTAAGCTACCAGCTCTCACCATGTCTGCGCCGAGTATCTGTAACCTCATGCGAGAAAAAGCAGGATACTCACAGAGGAAGTGCTCTGCGTTGTCCTCATCTTCTCCACAAGAAGCCTAACACGTTTAAATGCTTGACAAAAGAAAAGTTCCCGCTGGCAACGCCAATAAGCTTTCTATAGTCTTTTCTGTTACGAGCTAGCAAAACTGTTGAAATCTTCTTACTAACGTTGGGGATCATACGCTTGGTTTGTCTGCAAGTAGAGAAGTAGTTTCGTCTTCTGGCCTAGTCCGTTGTTGCATTAGTGGATGGATGCGGTGAAAAGTGAAGTTTGCTTTCCTTAGTACAAAAGCTGCGTGGGGGTTGAACCTGTGTAATTCGTTGAACCGTACTCCCAGGTACTTCACATTGTTTTTGGCCGTTAATTGAGTTCCATCGAGTTAGGAGATCTTGGTACTTCTACACTTGTTGGCTGAGCGTCCTCTTGCGTTCCCTGATCTGGTGGATGGTCGTCTTAAGCAAATTAGCTCGGATTTGGCTGAGTTTACTTTGAAGCCCCAGTGTTGGTAGTACTCGCAAAGCTGTCTAACGTGGGTTTATACTCTTCTGGCAGCAAATACCGGGGAGATGGACTTGGCGTATGTGAGGGAGTCATCGGCAAATAGGAGAACTTGTGCGTCTTCTGGTTGTGGTTGGTCCGATGTCTAGGTGTTGAACAAGAACGGTCCTAGCTTGGATCCCTGTGCAACTCCAGTGTTGATTGTCCTTGTTGATGACTGGCATCTTCCTATTTGAACGAAGAATTACCTGCAAAGACGAAAATTGTAAATATATAATTTTGATTAGTGCCTGTAAAACTCCTTTTTCGTACATTTCATTCGTAGCCTTATGTTATACACCATTTGAAGTCAATTGGTCGTGACCCGTAAACTGTAATAGTCAACGAAATCCAGCGGTGGTTTAATCATGGGAAACTGCTGGTTGTAGGTGGTGTTACTGTTAATGCTTTCGTCACTTCACTGGATACCATTATCATCGGTGTCATAGGTCATTGCCTATGTTTTTATGTGGAAAATTTCACTGGCCTTGGTGTTGTTGGCAGTTTATTCTGTTGTTGACGTTGGGTTGTATGAGCGAAAATGCAATGGTTTGCCAGTTGAGAAAAGACATGGACATAGCAACAACAGAACGCATCGCGAGACTATACGATGGCTGGGCCATGTAGAGTGGATGGACACCAACGCTCCGGCTCGACTGATTTTCGAAAGCACAAGGAAATCGCGAATGAGGAAGACCTGAGCCTACCAATTGAAAGAAGACGTCAATCGGCTTTGAGTTCAAACATAGAAAAAGCTTTCCCGAAATTGAAATTCTTGACGATAGATGTTGGATGATGCCCAGACCCACACCGAAAGCCTACATTAGTACCTACCTCTGTAAGTAAACAAAAGTCAAACAGTAAGACTTTTGAAGCAATAATACTCATTGAACGTAACCAGTAGCTTTTCAAATATTTCTTTTCTTGCTTCGCCACATTATGAAATCTCCTCTCTGTCAGTTTGGTAATTTTTATATTTTTTTCTTCCAAATTTGCCTTGTTAACAATCTTATCGCTCAATTCATCAAGTTAAAAATGAAAAAACCATAACCGTTTACTCAAGCTCTTAATATATTTTATATTTTTCAACCTCAATTAACGCCTGACAGCAGACGATTACCTGTCTGCTGACAAACTTTTGAAAGCCATATTTATTAAATTTATCATTTTTAAAAATTGTGTCAAGTTTTATTGTAAATTATGCATATGCTACAGTTTGTTTGGGTGTGCGTGTGTGTGTGTGTGTGTATGTGTGTGTGCGGGGCTTTTAAAAGCCATTCTTCTTTTTTTCCGTAGTCCTTTAACCGCCTGCCATAAGAAGCCATCCATATTTATTCAACCTTTGACAGCTGGTGTGCTTGTTTTTTTTTTTTTTCTTTCTTTCCTTTTTTGCGATGTTATGCTTCTTTTTATTTGCGTGGAGGTGGTAGTGGAGATATACTTGGTTGGACTTATGAATAAATTTAAAATTTAGGCTTTTTTCGGTAACAATCGCACAAGCTTATCTAGGGGTATAATTTCTGAGTTGGAGTTAGGACAGTTCCTTTTTAGCAGGTAATTTGCTTTTGTTCGTCTCTCTTGTGCTGATCTAAAGTGGTTTGGGGTAATTGATGGCATAGAGTTGCTGTCTGAGATGAATAAGGTTATTATTATTTACATAAATAAACAGGATGTTATTTTGGGTATGGATTAGATAAAGTGATTTACACTTTGTTGTGGAGGTAAACGGCATCGTAGGCTCTTCTTAAATACAGTTGTTCATTCAATTGGATTTCGACAAGGGAATGGAACTTACTCTTCTCAAATGAGTGAATTTCATATTTTAATTTTAATTCTAAATCGATTGCTTTCCATGCATTGAATGAAACACTGACTGATTGAATGGCAATGCCAAAGTCATTCGAATGTTGGAGCTGTGCATAAAACCATAATTGCTGTTGTACGTTTGTATAGGGTTAACTTCAGATGCAGTGTTCATTTGCTGAAGACATTCCACAGTGGTAAGTTCAGTTTTTACTGCCCGATGGAATCACAAGGTGTTTCCAGGTCAAATTTGAAGTTTATTAATATTTCTCCATACATAGTAGTTGCCAATGACTCTTCGATACTTTCGTCTTCTTTTTCTTCTTTCTCTTTCGCAGTTCTAGCATCGAGATCTCGAAGGGATCAAAATTCTTTCACTTTTATGCCTCACTCTAGTCATCCACTCGCTTGAAACACGCGACGTGTTGACCTAAGATACGTCGGAAGTGCAATTTTCTCGAAAGGGCTGAAATAAAGGTTTTTCTTCTGCCTACCTGACTAGTGAAGTGTGTTCCAAGCGGAAATTCTGAAGATAAAAAAGTCCTCTCCTGGCTTAAAGAAAACGTTGTATCCTTCACGGATATTCGCATCGGATCGGACAGTCAAGCTGCTCTCAAAGTTCTTGCCTTTGTATCTTCAAAATCTAATATGGCCCAGAACTGTCGCACGTCTCTAAAGAAGATGTCAGAAATGTTCAAGTGTGCCGGGCCACAAAGATACACCAAGCAACTGCAAGGTAGACGTACTCGCCAAAAAAGGAACAAATTCTCATCTTCGATCTGAAAAGAAAAATATAGGTATACCTATCGTCACATGTAAAATTTTGCTGAAGCAGGACACCTCTGAGAAGATAGGCACTAGGTGGACGCAGAGTAATACATGTCTTATGACAAAAGGAATTTGGCCATATGTGAACTCGAAACGTTCAAAGAGTTTATTGAATCTAAATCATATGCATAAAAGATCCACCATAGGTGTCCCTACAGGACACTGCGTGATAGGTAGTCACGTTAAAAGACTTGGTGTCTACTGTCTACTCAAATGACTTCTGCAGAAGCTGCATGGACGAGGAAGAAGAGGAGACAATCCAACATTGCTAACAGACGGAAAGCTCACCTAGGTGATTACTAAATCGACGACACCAGCGATTTAGCTAATAAAGACCCTAAAAGTCTCTCCTTTTTCGTACGAAGTTCTGGATGGTTTGACTAACTGAACTGGTGATCAACGCGTTAGTCCAGGTTCGATTAGAGGGTTTTTTTTAAATACCAGCTGAAGCACTAAGAAATAAATGTCAATCCATTGTAAAAATCGATTAGAGGGTGTTTTAACTCTTTAATCCCCTAGATAGCAACCAGAAGGTGATCAACTTTCTGGTCTCAGTGGTATCACAATGGACCCTCTGTGGTCTAAGTGCATCGGTATCCGTGTACCTAACCTAGCCTAACCTTACCTGACTGAACGAAAACATTTCGTCAGTAAGTCCAGTTAATAGTTAAGTGACCGTCATCAGTGATCGAGTGAGTGAGTGCTATTTTTCTTGAGTCAACATGAGTCTGCTGTTTATTTATGGGCTACAATTCGTTCAAATATTTTGGGAGAATTTCAAGTTGTAACACTTAAGTGCTGGAACAAGTGAGAAGTAATGTCAAAACACATAATTCAGTGACGTATTACTCGATCACGTGTGCGGTTATTCGGCCACAGTTCTTCGATTAAGGTAGTTTGAGATCCTTTCAGTCTTGATGGCGACACCATTCCAATGTGTTTTCTTAAACTTCTTGATGTCCCTCAATTCTATATGTCCAAGCAATCGCATCGTGACCTTGAAGCTGATATGAAGACTTTTCTAGTTATTTTTGATTGAAATAAAAGAATTAAACAGCTGACAGACAAGAGTTGGCTGCTGTTTTTCCAACAATTTTTCTTCTTTTTTTGTCAGGAGCAAATCTTAAAAAGAAACTTGGCATTATTCGACGCCAGGTAGTGTGGGACTCTTACCTCACTAAAAACTCCTCGTAATCAGAACCAATCTATGAACGATCGACAACAGATTTCACTTTCTCAATAATATAGTCGCTTTAGGAGAAACTTAAACTTTTAATGCTACCCATGACTTTAAGACCATTAGCTCGTGTTGCTTGGTTCTTCTTGGCCTCCAAACATTGTAGTCTAAGAGCTGAAAGCAAATTTTTGGAGTGGAGTGATAACCAAAAATAATGCACACGTATGTGTAGATAGACGCACCATTATATCAGATTCAACCGTCTGGCAAGTTTCTTTTTCAGCCGGGGGCGGGGGTGGGCGTTCGAAAATGGTAATTTTTCAGATTTTGAGGTCGAAGTGATAACCACATAAATGATACTTCAAAAAATCAGAAAAATTCCCCTGATTACAAAAAACTCGGTCCCAGACGATTTGGTTTCAGCCTACTGCTTGCCAGACGCATTTTAACACTTTTCAAGTGCATTTTTCAGCTTAAAGCACTAATAACTTTTTTCCTATTACATTTAACCAAGAAAATGGTACGCCAAAAAATAAGAAAATTTACCCTGATTTGAAAAAAGTGTGTCTTAGACGATTTGGTTTCAGTCTACTGCTTGCCAGACGCACTTTAACATTTTTTTAAACGGATTTTTCAACTTAAAGCACTAATAACTTTTTTCTTATCACATGTAACCAAGAAAATGGTACGCCAAAAAATCACAAAAGTTCCCCCGACTACAAAAAAGCGTGTCCAAAAGGATTTGGTTTCAGCCTTCTGCTTGCCAGACGCATTTCAACATTTTTCAAATGTATTTTTCAATTTAGCTGATAACTTTTTTCTTATCACATTCAACCAAGAAAGTGGTACGCCAAAACATCAGAAAAATTCCCCTGATTACAAAAAACTCGGTCTCAGAAGATTTGGTTTCAGCCTTCTGCGTGCCAGACGCATTTTAACATTTTCAAGTGCATTTTCAGATGAAAGCACTAATAACTTTTTTCCTATTACATATAACCAAGAAAGTGGTACGCCAAAAAATAAGAAAAGTTACCCTGATTTCAAAAAAGTGTGTCCCAGACGATTTGGTTTCAGTCTACTACTTGCCAGACGCACTTTAACATTTTTTTAAACGGATTTTTCAACTTAAAGTACTAATAACTTTTTTCTTATTACATATAACCAAGAAAATGGTACGCCAAAACATCACAAAAGATCCCCTGACTACAAATAAGTGTGTTCAAAAGGATTTTGTTTCAGCCTTCTGCTTGACAGACGCATTTCAACATTTTTCAAATGCATTTTTCAAATTAGCTGATAACTTTTTTCTTATCACATGTAACCAAGAAAATGGTACGCCAAAACATCAGAGAAATTCCCCTAATTACAAAAAAGTCGGTCTCAGACGATGTGGTTTGAGCCTTCTGCTCGCCAGACGCATTTTAACATTTTTAAGTGCATTTTCAGCTTAAAGTACTAATAACTTTTTTCCCATTACATATAACCAAGAAAGTCGTACACCAAAAAATAACAAAAGTTACCCTGATTTCAAAAAAGTGTGTCTTGGGCGATTTGGTTTCAGTCTACTGCTTGCCAGACGCTCTTTAACATTTTAGTAAAATGCATTTTTCAACATAAAGTACTGATAACTTTTTTCCTACCACATATAACCAAGAAAGTGGTATGCCAAAACATAAGAAAAGTTTCGCTGATTACATAAAAGTCGGTCCAAGACGATTTGGTTTTAGCCTTCTGCTTGCCAGACGCATTTTAGCTTAACATGTTTATCAAATTGAATGAAAATCAAAAATTTCATTTATTTCATTTAAACTACTACAGCAATTATTCATTCAATTTGATAAACATGCTTAAGCTAAAATGCGTCTGGCAAGCAGAAGGCTAAAACCAAATCGGTTTGGACCGACTTTTTTGTAATCAGCGAAACTTTTCTGATGTTTTAGCATACCACTTTCTTGGTTATATGTGGTAGGAAAAAATTTATCAGTACTTTAAGTATAAAAATGCATTTTACTGAAATGTTATAGAGCGTCTGGCAAGCAGTAGACTGAGACCAAATCGTCTGGGACACACTTTTTTGAAATCAGGGTAACTTTTCTTATTTTTTGGCGTACCACTTTCTTGGTTATATGTAATAGGAAAAAAGTTATTAGTGCTTTCATCTGAAAATGCACTTGAAAATGTTAAAATGCGTCTGGCACGCAGAAGGCTGAAACCAAATCTTCTGAGACCGAGTTTTTTGTAATCAGGGGAATTTTTCTGATGTTTTGGCGTACCACTTTCTTGGTTAAATGTGATAAGAAAAAAGTTATCAGCTAAATTGAAAAATACATTTGAAAAATGTTGAAATGCGTCTGGCAAGCAGAAGGCTGAAACCAAATCCTTTTGGACACGCTTTTTTGTAGTCGGGGGAACTTTTGTGATTTTTTGGCGTACCATTTTCTTGGTTACATGTGATAAGAAAAAAGTTATTAGTACTTTAAGTTGAAAAATCCGTTTAAAAAAATGTTAAAGTGCGTCTGGCAAGCAGTAGACTGAAACCAAATCGTCTAAGACACACTTTTTTCAAATCAGGGTAAATTTTCTTATTTTTTGGCGTACCATTTTCTTGGTTAAATGTAATAGGAAAAAAGTTATTAGTGCTTTAAGCTGAAAAATGCACTTGAAAAGTGTTAAAATGCGTCTGGCAAGCAGTAGGCTGAAACCAAATCGTCTGGGACCGAGTTTTTTGTAATCAGGGGAATTTTTCTGATTTTTTGAAGTATCATTTATGTGGTTATCACTTCGACCTCAAAATCTGAAAAATTACCATTTTCGAACGCCCACCCCCGCCCCCGGCTGAAAAAGAAACTTGCCAGACGGTTGAATCTGATATAATGGTGCGTCTATCTACACATACGTGTGCATTATTTTTGGTTATTACTCCACTCCAAAAATTTGCTTCCAGCTCTTGGTCTATTGCCGCTCGTATTTAATACGGACTCCATTTCAGAGTTGATGACTATTCAATCGCTGATTGTGTGATACAGCATGTTTTCTTACTACTTCTGTAACCACTTCTATTTGTAGGTCACGATATAAATCGCTATTTCTTATATACCATGGTGCATTTACTATTCCATGAAGGACTTTGTTTTTCAGTATCTGTTTTCTTTGCACAGCCCCATCATTGGAATCCATAGGTCCAAACAGGTCTAAGTACTCGTTTATTAAGCATTACTTTATTTTCGATAGATAAGTCAGAATTTCTACCGAGTAACCAGTACATTTTTCTATACTTCAAGTTGAGCTCTTCCCTTTTCTTTTTGAAAAGCTCTTTCCATTTTAGCTTCGCATCCAAATTCATTCCAAGGTATTTGGCCGTATTGGTTTTAGGTACAGCTTGATTGTTGATGAATATTTGTACGTAGCTTATCTTTTTATTTGTTAAGTTTATATGTGCAGGTTTAGCTTCATTGAGCTTGATGCGCCATTTTTTGGTCGAATCACTAATTGTGTCGACGGCATTTTGTAATATCTCAGCAGCCTTGACGAAGCACTTATCGAATGCCAAAATTGCAGTATCGTCTGCAAAAGTAGCCATAATGGTGTTGTTATCCACTGGAATATCCCTTGTATATAGTAAATACAAAGTAGGTCCAAGGACGCTTCCTTGTGGAACACCGGCTTGTATTTTTCTTAGCTTTGAATATTCTTGATCATATCGTACTCTGAAGAGATGATCTCATCAGCGTGGTACTCATACCGATAGATGATTTCTTCCAAAAAAAGAGCGTGTTTCCCTTTTTATCTGCCGTCAATGTTTGCAGCATCGTCGTGCGATTGGGCGCGTCAATTCATAGCTTAATAAACACCTTAAAACTTGAGTAGAAACAGCGGTTGGCGTTGCCTCCCCAGTATGTTTATGGTAGCAGTTTGGCAAGATGAGAAATTTTTTTCTTTTTCCGTCAATCCTTTCTGTTTTTCTGAATTTGATCTTGTTCGGAAGTTTTTGCTGTAAGGGTGCAAATTTTTTGGAGGCCCTAAGGCTTTATCGAAACTTAAATAAGTAAAATAAAAATGAATAAATAAGGTGGCGCAACAGAACGGACAGCCCCGGATCCTAGCGCACATCTCACAACCATACCGTCTGGGGGAATGGAAGGGACCTACAATTTTCTACTGATTCCGAGCGGCTAATCGTGAAAGCGCTTTTCATGATACTGAATTAACAATCGAAGGACCAATTAGTTCTCCATTTTCTTGTTTTCTGTTGGGACTCGAACCTTAAAACTCCCGCGTAACAGTTCGACATGCTAAGCTAACCACTACGCCACAGGATGTCTCCTAAATCCGTCTCTACATTTCACTTTACCTTTTATTTAGGGAGTTTCTTTTTAGATCTATCTTTAGAGCAACATGCGGTCGAGTGACAAGTCAGGTAGCTCGGGCCGTTGGAGGAGGAGCTACCATCGCTTCACAATACCCTCTACTGTTGAACTTTAATATGGCCAGTCTATTGTTTCTCTTGTACGCGCCTAAAATCGTCGATTAATCCGTAAGTTACTCCAAATAAAAATTTTCCCGTGGTGAAAATTAAGCTCAATTATTTTGAAACTATTTTTTCAAAAACTGCTTGTGTTGTAGCTCAAAAAGTTAGCGACCGATTTAGATGAAATTTTGGGAGATTACTCTCAGTTTTATTATAGAAAGGATGTTTTCAAAGTTTGAAAGGTAGCGTGTAAATAAATGTTTTTTTCGGGGGTTTAATATGTCGAAAAAATTGCGGAAAATTCAAATTTTGGAGAATTTTATAATTTTGTTCTTTTTCATTATTTTTTAGGTCAATACTTCTCCATAATATGTCAGTAAGAGAGTGAACTTTGGTAAGCCTTTCTCAGAGCAACCGAAAAAGAGTGGCAACTGCAGCAGTTTTCGTTGTCGCCGGAAACATGCGTCAACGGAAAACTTCAATAACGCCACCATTTTGTTGGTCATTGAAAAGATAAAATTTTTTTCCAATACTGCACAGCTCTAATAAACATTTCTCCTAATTTTGAAATTGATTTGGTTATTTTATTCCCTCTAAAAAGAATCCCTAAAAAACATTGTTTTTACACTCCTAAAATGGTCTCCCTCTTAAACATTATAATTTTTCAATTTCTTTGACCAAAGCTTAGCTCTTAGTGTCAGATTCCAAACAGTTGCAGCAATTCATTCCTTATCTGAACTTCACATGGTAAGCAGAGGAGTCCCTCAGGGGTCAATCTTAAGACCATTGTTATTTTCTAGGTATATTAATGATTCATCTGCCTGCCTAAGAAGCGCTGAAGTAGACATGTATCCTGACGATGTTCAGATTCGAAAAAGTTTTCCTATTGGTATGGTTGAAAGTGCTGCAGTTGAGTTCAACGAGGATTTGGACTTATATGTAGTTCACTATTGGGCTTTGAAAAATAGACTCTACAACAACCCACTGGAATCTAAGTGTCTAGTAATTTCAAGAAACTCCATTGCCACATCCTGCTTTCCTGAAATTTGCCTAAGCCTAAATGCAATCGACTTTGTGGATTCTGTTAGGAATTCAGGCAAAGCTTTTACAAAAACGCTGTCTTGGAATCATCATACATAAGTTAACAGTTAACGGGTGCTTCACACGGGTACAATGTTGATACTAAACCATGACATACGACGCGCTACTTATAGGCTACCTCCCGCCGCAAACGTTACGTCCCGCAATTTTTAAATCTGTAATATCTTCGAAAATATTCATTTAAATCATAGGATGTATCTAATGTATTTAAAATTGCATCAGAAATGATACTGTATCGTTTAAAATAGCTTGGTAAATAACCCATATTTTTTTTGTAATATGTAAATGATAAAAATAGTTACTGTGGGTTGTTCTGTCGTGCTGTCATCAAAGAAAACCACATCAAAATCCGTTGCTTGGTTTTAAAAATCAAAGCATACAAAGGGACATAGGGACAGAGAAAGCGACTTTGTTTTATACTATGTAGTGATGAAATGCCATTTTCGTTTGTTCGGTAAATTGTCTCGAATAGAAATCGCTGTTGACACCGATTTTTACTTTATTTTGAGCTTAAGACTTGTGAGATATCTTCATTTTCATTTCATCTAACACCGCTGGAATATTTTTTATTAAGTTAAGTGTACTCGCTTTTATATGTAGATAAGCCCTTGTCGATTGCCCCCTTGGAAGAGAATATTCGGCTCATTTTTGCCCCATATGCTACAAAAGTGGCCGAAAATTGAGTTTCTCGATCCAATCGCCGCGGCCACTTTCTCGAAGTCATTTTAAAAACATAATGGCAAACCCTGACCTGACAATAAAGCTGAATTATTGGCTTTAGCATTAAACTAAAAGCCTTTTATCTGTTCTTGAAAAATACATCCCCCTTTTACATCTCCGTGGTCTTGACTGGTTATGTAAAGCTCCTGATACAAATTCAGTCAACTTGGTTCTTATTTCCCAACTTATGTTGCTTTCATCACAATGAATGTCGCGACAGTATTTTTAATTATTCTTCATCATTCAATCCTAGCGCTTTATTTTCAGGATATTTGCAACATCAACAAACATTCCTTGCTAAGAAGCTTGTTGTTAAACTAAGTTATGTTAAGCTTATGTATTTACATATACTCATGTGAGTATACTTCCGTCTAGAATATTAACTGGAAATATTTCATTAAATTTATCGTAACGTAAGCGTTAAATTGCATTAAATTTATAATCAAAAATTCAAATGACTTAACGCTTACTCAATCAATTTGCGCCTAACGTTCCTTAAAAAACACACACACACTCAAGAAAAAAGGACTGAGTACAAAAAAAGTTTGAATCGAAGAAGCTCTCTGCATATTTTCGCTCAAGGACACCTCCAGTTTTTTCTTTTCTTTTGATGTTTCGAAGAGAAGAAACAAGCCCAAATAGAATGGAAAGAATATTCTTTCAAGAAGGATGCAGTCCTTGTTCATTAGAAGAAAGTACCTTTGATATGCACAGCATCAGCACAGAAAATCTATTCCCTTTTGGGATATAAAGACGGAACAACTGGTAACTATGTGACATATTATAGTGAATCATGTGTGTAATCTCTAATTACCAGGCGATGAATAGGAACATATCCTGTCTGTGTGCTTCCCTACACATTTTCTTTTAGTGAATAGCATGCTCAAACGGACGGATATGTGGAACGTATTCTCGTTTACGTATAACTCATCCATGTGTGAATTTTTTTTCTGTTTTTCTTCCTTGAAAAGAAAGGAACGCACATGAGTCAGTGACGCCAGACTTTGGAAGTATATTTTCCCAAAGTGATGAGTGAAAATTCCCTTTTTTCCCACACTTCTTGTATAGATATCCCGAAATTATCCCTCGATATTATAAATTGTAAAAAAACACACATTTCATAACAATTCAACCTTTTGAGTTTATCAGTACATAGTTATAACATTTATAATTAAGGAAAAACTTAACAGAATTATGTATTCGAATATGTATTTAATACATTTTATTTAGTAGGACAACATTAACGCAAAAGAAATTTAAACGACTCTCAAACGATATATTCTATTTTCATGAGTAAATACGAAATAGGGTGATCGATTCCAATTGCAATCTGATTCTCCATTAGGGTTTCCATTTTTTTTTTTTTTTTTTTCGGGACAATTTACTGAAATGTGGAAAACACCGAGATTTTCAATTTTCACCCGAGACAAATTAAATAAAAAAAAAAAAATTTATAAAAGTTTTTTAATTAATACTCAAAATCGCGTTTCTTTTATCACATTGTATTAAACATAAATAGTAAAATAAACAGATTTTTCGTATTTTTTGACACCACTCAATTTGGCTACGTGACATGATTGTAGATATATATAAAGAATAGTAAGTAAACTCGATTTTTGTTTTGAATGGTGGCGCACCAGACGGCTCCAGTCTCAGCTCGTATGTTCCATTGTATATAAAAAGAAGCGATTGGTGCGCCTCCGTGTCTTGGGTCCAAAGCATTGTCAAATGAGATATCGAGTGCACTATTCTTTATATATACAATGCCATTGATATTTAACAAAACCCCAACACAGTAGATATTTTCCAAACATTAAGGAAAAGCATACACTTAGTCCGGGATATTTAGTGTCTAGTGACATTTAAATTTACATCTGATAGGTAAACGGGTAAACCGGGGTACCTGGCAACGCTGTCTCCATGGAGATATGCTGGTAATTGATAAGCTGATTATATGTAGTGACCAATTGTTCCAGCAATTTGAAAGTATGTATGTTTGACTTGAGAACTACTTATCACACTTAAATTTGGGTATGGCGTTGTGATTTTGAAGGCCCCACACCTCATCTACACAATGGAATTTAAATTTCTTAAGATAGCTATAAATGTGTATTTGTGTATGTTGAGTGAGCAATTGATTGAAATTGGAATATGTAATAAAATTGAACGTGATCAGGTATTAAGAAAAGTTTGTTTGATCACAATTGAATAAAACTTATTATATCTCTGAATAAGGAATGCAGGATAAGATTTGAGTTTATAGTAAAATCCCTTTTGCTTTTACTATGAAGTTCGAAAAATCCCTTTTTCCCTTTAAGCTTATTTTAGACTTGAAATTCCCACAAAAAGGGAAATTTCCCTCGATCTGGCGTCACTGACATGAGTTTGGCAGATACCAGTAAGAACTCTCTCCAATAAACATAGGGGCTTGTATGGAGCAAGGAAAAGAAGTGACGTTTTGTTCTTTATAAAGATTTCCAGTTTGCTGTCACTTCGTCGTGGCAGTATGTATGTAGGTACCTACTTTTTTCTCTCCCAACATCCTTAAAGGTTGCTAAAGTTATTGTTAAATAAATATCAACGTAACATCCTGTCGCATGTTTATCCTGAATTGTAAAACGATGGTGAAGGACACCATCATCATAATCATCACCGTCGTCGTCGTCGTCGTGCACTCGTCATCTTTCAAAAAGAGTAAAATTATGTGTAACAAGAAGAAAAATGAAAAGAATTTATAAGAAAAGAACTAAAAATATGAGGAGATCCTTGCTGCTGTGCTCACCATGATGTTTGAGTGTTGCTGGCAAAGGATATATGGAATTGGAGTGTATTAGGTTGGTTCTTGCTACGTATTTACATTTAATTATAATATTCAAATTGTTGAAGGTTTTTTTTCTTCTGTATTTTCCGTTGTCTCTGTTGTTCATTCTTAGCTGTCGTAGAAAGTGACTCCATGCTCTGTCTGAAAATGAATGATTGTTGCTGTTGTGAAGAAGGAGCATGGAGCACATATAAGGACATCCAAGCGTGGAAGAGTTTTCTTCTTTTTGTCTTTTTGCTGTTTACGCTTTACCACAACCACAAACTTTGGTTGCAGCAATTTTGTCTTGTTTTTTAAGGAAATGGGAAGTTTCCTTTCTTTCGTCGACAAAATTCTCTTGTTGTCAGTTTTGCTTTTCTTAGAGCCCGCGGATTATTTTGCTGAAGATGCACAGTTTCCAACAAGGATACCCCAAAAATTATCGTTTGGAAGTTTATTTTGATGACGCGGCTCTGAAGAAATCGCATATATCTTCTAGGACTCGGTTATTACTGAGCGAGCTATGAACAAGAACCGCAACAAATCTTCTGTTTGATGCGATTGAGTGAAAGTTTGAAAAGTTTTTGTTTTTGTAATTTTTTCTTTGTCTCAGTTGCCGTTTTGGTTTGAGGGATTAAAAAAAAGGAACGGGGAAAATATTTGTTTAATTTTTGTAATGATAAAGCAACTGCCCGTGGTGCCCGTAGGACACCCTTACGTAATGATTAACATGTGTGTCGTGTACCTGGGAAGCGTCAGAAAAACAAATGTTTTTTTACTGACATTGGCTCTTTGCGAGGACAAATTTTTACAAATGGCTATAAAAAGCTTTTCATTTATACCAAAAAAGTCCACAATAGACCAAATTTTCACATTACGGCAGATCTTGGAAAAAACCCAAGAACATAATATCGATATTAACCATCTCTTTATCGATTTCAAGGCCGCGTATGGCAGTATCTACAGAGACGAGCTGTACAGAGCTATGTCTAGTTTCGGCATCCCTGGAAAACTCGTACGATTGTGCAGAATGACTTTGGAGAATTCACGCTGCTCCGTCAAGGTCGGTGAAGAACTCACCGAGACCTTTGATGTCGAAAAAGGTTTTAGACAAGGCGACAAACTGTCATGCGATTTCTTCAACATTATACTTGAACAGATTGTAAGAAACTCAAACGTCAACACCAGAGGAACAATCTTTCTGTCTATCAATACTGTCTGTACAATTATTCGCCTATGCAGACGATATTGACGTAATGGGAAGAAAAAAGCGTGATGTCATAGGTGCTTTTGCGAGTATCGAAACAGAAGCGGCAAAAATGGGTTTGATGGTTAATGAGGGCAAAACGAAGTATATGTTGTCATCAAATAAGGACACAGAACATCGACGAATTGGACAAAACGTCACAATAGACAGACATAACTTCGAGGTAGTACAGGACTTCGCCTACCTCGGATCCGCTATATAGACACGGAAAACAAAATCAGTGCGGAGATCAAACGGAGAATAACTCTTGCTAACCGTTGATTCTTTGGGTTAAGAAGGCGATTGAGAAACAAAACCCTCTCCTGGTAAACCTGTATAAGACTTTGATCATCCCAGCCCTGCTTTACGGCGTGGAAGCATGGACCTTCATTTTCATTTTTAATTCATTTTTATTGACTTTTTCTTATATCTACTTACGTGCTAACAAAATTGTGTAAAACTAGCTTATATAATAACTTAATTAACTCACTGACCTTTAGCGGATACTCTAAATTATTCAATATCTTACTACTAATGCCTTTCGGCCTTAAGATAACTTATGAATCTAGAACTAAAGCTAGTTTAAAGGATCATTTTTTTTTTTCGTTTTCTTAAAACTAATTACAGTAGTTTTTGCTTTTTTTTGTATTTTGTAATTTTTTTTTTTTTAATTTTTTTTTGTGATTTTTTTTTTTGTTTGCCACTGTGCCCGCCCCCTATACCCTAAGTCTTACACCCTAAACCTTTGCAAGGCAGCCATTGCGACTCACCAGCTGAACAGTTTTGTCATTTGGATCGCGATCTGAGACCGCCCTACTGAACCGGAGGAGCTCTTCAACTACTCCGCCTAATGCGGCAACGTCTCGGCTATAAAGGAGGCGTCGTTCTACGGACTTACGACAGACGTGGTAGATAAGCGGGACCGCCAACCAATCCTGAATCAAACCTATCATGTCAAAATAGAGGAAAACCACCGTTGGGACAAATCCACTAAAATGTGTTCTCTCCATATATTCCACGTTAGAGTAGTAAGCCCCAAATATCAGTCCATTGTTTGAAGTCATCGCCCTTGCAGTGTGACCCCGAAGCAGTTTTATCATGAAGTTGTGGATTCTGTTTATTTGAGCTCATATACTTGTTAAAATATAGATACTGATCTAGCCAGATACTGAGGTACTTGACTACTACTTTGCTTGGCAGTGGGTGGCTATGGCTATGCAGATTAACGATCACCAGCTTCCGCCAGTTCTTTCTCGTATCCCATGAGGCCCGAGCCAACGGGGTTCTAAACACAATTGTGTCCGATTTCTGAAAGTTGATATTCAAATTCCAGTCATCGCAATATTGCTGAATCTTATCGAAGTGACTTTGCAAGAGACTTCTGATGTCTTCGATCTTTGGACCTGTTCTGTACGCAATGAGGTCATCGGCGTACGCTATAGCATTGTCTCTACCTTCTCTTGGGCATCTTCCACTAAAAAGTGGTCATCATTTAAGATGGCCTCATCTGGATCTATTCCTATTGTCAAAAGTAAGTTTTAGTTCTCTGTCGTCCTTTGGAGTTTAATACCTTGAAGGTCATTTTGATCATTTCTTCTATTTATTTCCGGAAACATACTCGGGTTCTTGAACTGTACAGCCCGAATTTTGTTGTTCCAGAGAAGAGATATAGATTTTCTGTAATTTTCTTTTATTAACTGTTTGAGATTTTTGATCTCTGACTTCCTGTGCAAGAGTTTGAGTCTCGACAGGAGTCAACTTTTTTGTTTGTAAAGTGCGTCTATTGTCGCGTTTCTGTACATGTTCGTAGAGTCATGTTGCCTATATTTTGGAATTGCCCTGTCCATTGTACTACGGATTGCATCCTCCATACGTTGCAGGTACCCATCGATCTCAACGTTCGACAGATTCGTGTTGCATGGCGGCGCAATACCGTTCGAACGAAGTTCCCTTTAGACGGCACCGGAAAAGCGTGGTCAACGTGTCTTACCGTAGTTGTAAGAGTGCGTCGGCACGTAGGTCGTTCGGAAGCAGTATGACGCCGGCAAATTCGCAGTGGTCACTGTCGTACTCAACCGTCATCAAACGATTTTTCGTCCGTCGAAGAATGTCTTCGGTCAGTTTAAGTCTTGAGCCTAAAAGTAATAGATCCAGATATGAGCCACTTCGAGGATATGAAGGCCTGTCAGTAGCCAGCAGATCGACTTTACACTCAATACTTTAAAGCCCCTGCCAATTAAATAGCTGGGTCCCACTTGGATTTGCTATTTGATTTCCCCAATCTTGGTGTTTAGCATTGTTATCACCGGCCATAAGGAAATAGTTTTCTTCTGAGTTCAGTTTCAGAGTTCAAAAAAGTGATTCGAGCTCTGTTATAAAACATGAGGGTTGAGAAGTCTCCGGCGTATAGATCGCGACCACATACAACCGCCTCCCTTGTTGGAGAGGGATGCATACGATACACGCTCCCAGCAACCGGAATCGGCGTACTTCACCACTATATATTACTTTATGAACAATGCCCTTACGTATGAAGCATGGAACTTATCGATAGCTGATGAGGAAACCCCTGGTCGTTGGGAAAGAGAAATACTCCGAATAATCTTTGGTCCCGTATGCGAAGATAATGTGTGAAGAAGAAGAGCTGTACCGCAACATAGGCATAGCTAGAAGAGTACGCATCGCGAAACTACGATGGTTGAGCCATGTAGAGCGGATGGATCCAAACGTTTCGGTTTTCAAAAGCACATTGCGAGAAATCGCGGAAGGCAAACCCTCGTCTTAGGTGGCGCAATCTAAAGTCAGATGACCTCCACCGACTTAGAGTACCAAAATGTAGAGAGCTCGCCCAAAATCAAAATTGTTGGCGTAAGGTGTTGGTTGAGGCTCAGGTTCACCCCTGTAATGCTCACCGAAGTTACTTAGTAAGTAACATTGATTGATAATTTTCATTTGAGTAGAACTCTTTCAAGATTATAGTTTTTAGCAAAATGAAATGTGGAATGTCAGAGAGTTTCATTGTAAAATGTTTCAATTTGCTTTACTTATTTCTTTGGTCAATTTTAGATTGTAATCTCTATTTTATATTAAAAGACATATAAATAAATAAATATTTACCTTGCATGGCCACTGGTCAGTGGTGAATTTCGTTTTACAAAAATCAATGGCCGAGAAAAAAGCGGACCGCACTCTTTTCTGTTTCCATTCTTTCCACACATTGTATCGGACGGACAATGATGTCCTTTTATGATCCCATAAATGGAAACTCGCTTAAGCTCTTCTTCAGATAATAACAATTGCAACTAAGTATCTTCAAAGATTAATGTGATCCATTAGTGGTAGCAAAATAGGACTCGGTATGCCTACTGTGAAACTTTGTTCACTAGCAATTCCAAGAGGAACATTATCGACTTATACCCGACCTTGAAGACACAATTTTTTTCGTACCCCACCTGAACTTCTGAACAAACGCGCAATTCAACAGATGCCACAGCATTACTTGAATAATTCATTCACTTTAATGATAGGTGGCTTCCTTTATCACAGTTATATCTTTTCAAATACTGCGCTCTAAGTAATCACTCCAAACGTATAAAGAGCGTTGTTTGGTTTCCATTAGGTTCCAAAATGGAAAGAAAATCAATTAAATGAACTGACTAAGCAGGTGCTAGGTGAGTGTGCCTCCTTCTGTGCTGATGTTTGTAGTAGCTAACGATACATTCGTACACATGCACTATTCGAAAATTCATTGCATATTGTGTGTTTTGTTGAACATGAAGGCGAACACGCAAATGGATGCAAGCTACCAAAATAATTTATGGTAAGTGCTAACGTAGGTATTGTATTGTTATTAGTCATTATCATTGCCAACAATACATGAGATGATGTTGCGAATATTGTATTTAATATTCGATGGGAGTACGGAATACGTAATTGGCATTGAACGGAATGCAAACTACAGACAACATCCTTCTAATAGTTCGAAAGCATACACATAATTTTTTCAGTCAATAGATCTTGTGTAAAAATGCAATATTAATCATTTTACTAAGCCCGTGAGTTCATTGCAATTATATAAATAACAAAAATAAATAAATGGGGTGCGCCACTGAGTGTAGTGTCCCATGGCCTAGCGCATTTCTCACAACCTTATGAGAGAATGGGGGGGACCAACAATTTTCTTCCGGTTTTCTGCGCTTTTCATGACAATGAATCTACTAACGGAAGACTTGCAGGTTCCTCTCGAAAGGCCATACCAGAGTGGAAAAAAAATGATTGCCTCTGTTGAGATTCGAAACACAAACCTCTGGGTTAACTGGCGGACATCACGCCACAGGTATTGAACGAACAGAACAGAAGAAACACGACTTTGAGGTTGAATTGCAGATATTCAGTTTACATTTGGTCCAAAATGCATGTGTTTCTGATTTACATCCTGGGTTTTTATACAACTATTTGCCCTTGCGATCTTGAGATACGCACCATTGCACAGTGTGGTATTTGGGTATAAAAGCTGGCCAAAATGGTATTTTTTTATCTCAATTTGGCAGCACTGATGTATTATTTTTTTTAAGTTTTACACTTAATAGTTAGTGTATCATGTTTCAAAACTACCCAAGTTATATACTGTCACTGTTTAAAAACCTTTATAATATGTTTCTAAGTGTTTCTAAGCAGTGAAATTTGTTTTGTTATGTACTGTTATTTGCTGAATGTGTACGCCCCGATCCGCCCCCCTATAAAATACTTTGTGGTTTTTGTGTTGGTTCACATTTTTTTCTGGTGTTGACTTCCTTTGCTTTAAAAATATGTAAATAGGGCCTTCTGGATCAAGATTGATGGCTCGAAAAGAGTTGTATGATCTTATGCAAAGCTCGAATGACTTAACAGTATTTGATGAAAAGCTCGATATCATGCAACGGCAAATTTCAAAACTTTATAATGATAACACAGTCGAAGTAAACCAGATGCTATCGCTGATCAAACACCAATTTAAAGAAAAATGGATAGCTTCCCGAAAAACAAAATCAAGATTTGAGAAAAACAATGCTGAGTGGCTGAAGGGAATGGTTTCGTAAAGTACTGCAGGTTTGTCAAAAATATTTTCTAATTTCTATTGAGAGTTTTGAATAAAGTGTTTTTCTGATATAGGGGGTAGCCGAGGTCGCCCTCAGAAATCATTCATGGAATCAAATGATAGAAGCAAAAGAAGAAGAACTAAAGACATTCGATCAAAAGATGTAGAGGAGCTGACTTACGCTACACAAAAGAAGATGAAGGGCAATGTCGATGCTTTAAAAATTTTAAAAGACCTCATCAAAAGTCCTGACAGGGCTAAAAAATTTGTCACAGCCATCAACAAGTCCACTGCAGATCAACCATGCCAGTTATCACCTTTACGTGCTCTGTCCATTTTTACAGAAGCTGGACAAACTTAAGCCCAGTATGAGATAGTAAGAGAAACTATAATAAAAGCTTCTTTCCTTGCTATTCAGTGCTTCAAAAAGTTAAAAAAGAATGCAACCCAGAAATCCATTACATAACTGAAACATATGCTGAAGTACAAGTGCAAGAGTTAATGAATCACAGTGTAAGTCGCCTTTTAATTTATCTTCAAGAAGCTGTAGATCTTTTAAGTATTGAAGACAAAAAATCATTTATATTAATAAGTATGTGGGGTTGTGATGGATCCCACCAGAGTCAATATAAAATGAAATTTGAAAATGAAGACGATTCTGATGCCAACATTTTTCAAAGCTCTGTAGTTCCACTTCAGTTCTTTGGCAAAACCCAACCCCATCATCTCCTTGCTATTGTCGACCAATTAGACTACGGCTTATGAAATAAACACACACAGGACTTGATTAATGAAGAAATTGCCTACATTCAAACACAAATCAAAGCACTCTCTGCTACAGAAGTTGATGGTATGACCATAAGACATGAAATGTTATTTACCATGGCTGATGTTAAGGTATGTAATGCTGCAACGCGTACGGAATCTACAGCTAGATGCTGCATATGTGAAGGACCTTTTTCACGAAGACCGTGCAAAAAAGAAAATGTTAGCTTCGGTCTCTCTTTACTTCATGCCCGCATACGTTTTTTCGAGAGTATGTTACTAGTTTACAGGTTACCTGATGTAAAAAAATGAAACGCAAGATTAACAGATGAAGAGAAACAAATTGTTGGAAACAAAAAGTAAAACATTCAAGATCAGTTTAAGCAACAACTACAACTTTTAGTGGATATGTTACAGTCATAGTGATTAAATAGCTATTATACATAATGACTGGTCATTATATATAATGGCCAAATTCACTAGACAAAGTAATAAATTAATCACTTTGTCTGGACATTATTCATAATAACTTTTCAAAGTTAGTCAAAGTAATAAATACGGTCTAGCCGACTTGTTACCCCTCCCTCTCTTCATCCCGCTACCGCGTTCCGTATGCAACAGCTTTCCGCATGGCCCGCTTCGCGGGGTACATTATTTTAACCCTTTTTTCCGCAGCGTTAAGCTGCTCAAGCTAAATATGAAAATAGCAATTAATTTCCGTATGCAACAGCTTTCCGCATTTTTTTTTATAATTAAATTTTTTAAATTATCTTTGTGAATAGTTAAGGAAAATTGAAATATAATTTTATAATTTTAAGCGCATACCTACGTGTTTTATTACATTATCCAAGTCATCGAAGATATTATATATAATAGCTAGTTAATGTGATTAATTTTGTGTCCATTATCACTTTAACCAAACTGAGTAGATATTATGCATAATGGCTAGCCATTATACATAATATCCAGATTTATTACTTTGGCTGTAACAGATATACCAAAGTCAAATTTTGGTAATGCAAATGATGGAAATACCAGCAGAAGATTTTTCGATTCGTACGAAGTATCCGCAGCTATTACCAAATTAGATGAAAATTTGTTATATCGACTAAAAATAATTTTTTTTTTTTTTTTTTAATAGTTAGATTTGTCGATCAAATTCTGTTGATATTTGAGGGCCGTTTCCAGATATTTTATAAGATGACACCAATCCCTGGGAGGTGCTTATTTTAATGAACTTGATCCGTTGATAATATCGCAAAAACAAAATGTTCGGATAATCTGTAAGAAATCAAGGCTAACTACAAGCTGGCCTTTATTCTTACATCTTCGAGTTCTACCAGTAAAACATTTATATATCTTTAAAGTCCTCAAATTGTTTTTTTTTTTACAATACAATTTTTATGAGAAGTGGATACAGCGTTTTTCATAGAAACTCTAACCTTCATGGTTAAAAATTAAATACTCGGGTTCTAGTGAACGTTCCAAAGTCTAACAGAACTCACTTTTCAAATTTTCTTACAGCTTCTGTACCAAAATTGTTTAATAACTTGCCATATGATATAAAAAAAATAACAATTTTAAGCTTGTTCCTTAAATAGGTAAGAAATTGGCTCTTTGAAATGGATAGTTCAGCAGTTAGAAGTCTTTTCTTGAATTAAATTATCAAACTTTTTTTATTTATTTTTTTTTTTATTGTCTTTATTATAATGTACTTTTATTTTTAATCTCAAAGATTGGATTGTTAATTGTAAATATGTTTATATAAATGCATTTTGCTTTAACATGCCCACATTCACTCATTAGTCTTGTAATTTTTACTTTTGAATTATATAATTTAACGGGTCATTCGATACTAGTTTTTTAAAACTACAGAATGACACCTATTATTCTTTATTTAACTTATACAAATGTATTATTAAATTTTATGGATTATGTCAATAAAGAATAAATATCATATATAAAAAAAAAAAAGATCTGGGTTCTGAGAAATCTTCTTGGCATTTACATAGTTCTTTGAGATTCGCCAATGTCATGAGTATAAAAAAAATGTTCAAAATTATAAAATATAATTTTTACATTGAAATTTTAAACAAGAGAAGATATTAATGTAAAAAAACCTTTTATTTTTTTTCTAGGCAGTATCAATATTAATTAAGCAAAAAACTTTGACCTGGTAGGGTTGCCATAGCTTCCTTTTGATTTTTTTGGTTAAAAAAAATTTTTTTTTTTGATAAAATGTAAATTCTTCGGTCTTTGAACCCAGGGTTATTTATAAATATCCTAACTTGTGTTCCAAGAGTCATTTTCAACCTCTTTTTTATTTTATTTCCATGAACCAACAATTTTCCACTAGAAAATTGTATATACATGTAGTAGGATGTCCCAGATTTTTGAGGTTTTCTCAAATGTTGCTTTAATTCTATTTCATGTAAAACACGTTGTAATTTCTAAAAAAAAAATTCAGTTTGAGATTGTTTAAGTTAAGCTAGGTTACCATCGACCGACAAATGAACAAAAATATTTTTCGGAACGCAGTCGACACGGATTGCCGTCATCGTAGCAAAGTGAAATTTGGCTTACAAGGAGAGCAGAGAGTTTTTTATGAAATGAGAGGGTTTTCGTTTCCATATCTTAGTTTGTATGTTCAGTATCAGACGCGTAGAGAGTACTAGTATGACAAAAATATCACAGAAGTGTCTGTAACTGAACATACAAACTAAGATATTTAAACGAATACCCTCTCATATCCTAAGAAAGTCCCTATTGCAACATACTTTTCCACTACCAAAGAAATGTTTGCGATTTTTCGATTCGTAAAGCTTTTAGAAGGTTGAGGAAGCACTAATATCTAACTCCTTGTTTCTAAAAGCAATTAAGCTACATCTAACAACTCTTACACTTCATATGTCCTGGTTTTTCCTAGACTTGAAATGAAAGGAGCTGATCGTGAACATTTTTCAAAGCTTTTTCTCGGTGGATGACTAATTTCTCTCATATCGCCTTGTTAAAACAAGTCAGTTTGTATGGTTATCTTAAGTATATTCATATGAGGTTGAAAGGAGGAAAGTGATACTTCAATTTATTAAAAATTATTTCGCTTTTGTTTTGGAGCAACCATGTTAAAAAAAACTGTGATGAAATTTAGTAATAATTATGTCACTTGTATGACTTGATTGGTGTAAGGAGAGAACCATTTCGTATGATTTTTTTTAACCATTATTCATTTTTAACTACTTAGGTAGTAAGCATAAGCAGAATTTAAATATATTCTATCATTGTTATGAAAATTAAAGAGCAACAAACTCAAAATCATAAAGAAAAAAATTCACTTTTTACACATTTTTGCTTATAAAAAAAAAGGCAGACGTAGAGATTTTGATTCTAAATCTACAATAACAAACAAATTCATAAAAATCGGTCCCGAGGTGGAGGCAGGTGGAGGTAACAAAGAAAACCTTAATTGAAAAAATCACAAAGCACATAAAAGGTTCTTTTTCCTTTGTTTTCTTAAAATTAACTGTTGAACTAAATCTAAATAAAAACAACTGTTTTATAAGGAAAAAAAAACGACTTTTCCAACAATTTATAACATTAATTACTTATATTCAGGAAGGTACAAAATTCCAAAAATTGACTAAGTTACAATCATCTAAAGATACATGATTTCATTATGAGAGATATGGACTAAAATCTTTGAAGGCATTTTTCTCGTAACGACTTTTTTTGAACTGGTCGCATCAATAACTCGAACAATTACTAACCGATGTCTATTATTTATTTTTATTTTCTTTTGTCTTAGTAGTGGCTAAGGTTAAGCGTAGCCGATTTAAAAAAATTTGTTTTTTACTATTTTTTAAACTGTCTGAAACCCAAAAAAAAAAATGTCGAAAAAAAGAAAATATTTTTAAACAGTCAACATTTTGTGAAAAATCAAAATAAAAAAAACCGCTACGTACTACGATAACTACATTCATACAGATTACAATAATTTTTATTTTCATTTTATCAGAGTACCGGTTTTTGAAAAATCGATGCGACCATGGAGTGGGAAATTTTTTTAAGGCGCTACGGCATCGCTAATATTGTTAAAGCTATTTGATATTTTTTAATAAAAATTTGTAGAAAAATTATTCGATGTGTACTTAATACAATAAAAAAAACCCCGATCCAAAAATTCTTCTATTTACTCGGTCAAAATTTAAAAAAAAAATCATTAATTTTTCAGCCGTCACAGTGGCTATCCCCCTTAAGGGAAATTATAATCAAATTAATGCGACAGGTTTAATCAGCAATTTAAGTACCAAAAAAAAAAAAAAAAAAACAGTTACTGTTTCGAAAAGAGCTGGTTCTCTAGTTTATGGCCTCATCTTTAGATTTTTCGAATTGTAAAATTTTTCAAAAATATTTATGAGGCGCTAAAGCTCATTTCGTCCCATAGTGCGACGCGACGCTTGCGTGCGTCAACTTCACAAAAGTTGCAATCATTAATGTGATTAGTGGGCTCCCTAATACATTTTTTTCTCACCTCAATACCAAGATGAAAAAATAACATATTAATACATAATGCATATATAAATATACACGTTACTTGTAAATTCGTTACACATCGTACATTTTTTTACCTTGAAAGTTATGATGTACTCTCTTCTAATGTGTTTTGTTTTTGCAGTTACAATATACGATAATTTAGTGCCCCGTATTTTGTCTTCATTTCGAATAGTAAGATTAAAATAAGCTTTATATTTTATAAGCTTCACAAAGTCTAATATTTGCCAAGAAACTAAATTTTTAGCCCGTACTATAATGAATTCACCACAAATGCAGCAAAAAGAGCCTACGTTATTTTCACACTTTTTGCAAGCCATTTTGCACTTCGCGCAATAAAAATGGCGTTGTTTCTCGGTTATGCTCATACGCATACTGCCCAGGCTACTCGCCGCTCCACCCTTCACTCCATTAATCCCCCCGCAACCCTGCCTAATGCGTGTTTAAATCGTTGTTCCTCTTACGTTTCGTCAAAATCTTAAAATATATTTTTTTCATTGCAAAATGTACAAAAGCAAACTTTACTTGTTATAAAAAGAACCTGTGGCTACTTTTAGTTGTAGACAATTGTAATTTAATTACAAACTTACTAAAAAAATTTTTATTTTTTACTTGTGTTATCAACTTGTTGATTGGTTTTTTTTTTTCCTATTAGTGTAGTCCAACGGTCGGCAACAGGCGGACCGCGGTCCGCTTCGGAAAATGTATTCGTACACTGTAGTCGTTTTCAATTTCTTCAATGACTTTCTGTAGTTGCCTGCTTATCGGGCGAGTGTGTTGTTCTTCTGTTGTAAAAAAAAAGAATACTAAAACTTTCTTCGAATGTTATTTCATATTCATGTATACTTACGCCGTTGTTCAAATTTTTCGTCGTTTAGAGTAGCCTCCGGCTCCGCTTTGCAATCGTAAGATCCTGAATCTTTACTTGTGATTCTATAAATAACCAGTTTGTAAGGATTTTCTGTTGAACAGAAATTTATTGTAAATTTTTTTTTTTTTTTTTTGAGCTTGTATTTATTCTCACCGGTTATTTGAACTGATTTAGTTGAAAATATTTCTGAGTTGTTCCTGTGCCAAGTTACATTTGGAATTGGCCATCCTGTGACATCGCAATAAAAAACAATATCCGATCCTAAAGTGTAAGTGTTGCTTGGATCACTTCGAATCATAGCTGTGGCCTTTACTGCGGAGTAGAATAATAACATTAATGATGATGTTTGATTACTAAACTGACTTGTATTGGTCATGACTCATGAGTATTAGAAAACTAGACTAAACAAAATCGAAATGGTACAAAAACAAGCAGACTTTTGAAATTGAGAACATGACACCAGCGTTGAGTAGAACTGGAGAACGATGAAGGGACAAACAGAAATATGTTTCGTTGGTGACAAATGCAGATCACTGGAGTTTTGAACTTCAAAAAGAAAAATCGCATTTTTTCATTTTTCTAGCCCTATGCTTGGTTAAAATAATATCAGTTTCGAATATCAACACATGCATTTGCGAAGGTGACACCAAATATGAAGAGATGGTTTTACTTAACCGATAATGGCATTTGACGAGTTATTAAGTAAATCTTTCTCGGTCACGAAAATCAGACAGCTTACTCAAGGCAAAACTCAAGGTGGTACCAGTGTAGTGGTGTCATGTTTAGTATGTCTGCTTGGAGTTTTTGGTTCGAATCCCATCAGAGGCAAAAATGTTTTTTCATGGTATTGCCTTTTGCGAGGAATTGTCAATTTCGTTAGTGAATTCATTGCCATGAAAAGCGTTTATCCGGAAAATCCAAATCGAAACTAAGATTTGATGCCTACCTTTGGTTGAGGTACCCGTCGCAAAGTGTTGTTTTTTATTTAGAGAAGCTAATAGTAACCTGGCAAGGACAGACCAATAAAAGGTCCATTGTTCCACCAGGGGAAAGCAATGTTCCTTTATTTTTTGCGGTACTCAAACATAATGTGTAAGGCGACACAGCGTCCTGATGAAACGGAGAGGCTGAAGGAAAAGTTGATGTCTGGCGCAGGATGCGAGCCAACGCTTTCAGTCAATCAACTCTACACTTTACTACTGCACCACTGCCGCTCTACAAACATGCTTGTCATGTCTTGTAGCTTCTATAAAAAGTACCAATATTGATTTACTTGGAATAATACAGCTTTGATGGGAAAATTTCGTTTTCGTATGGATTAAGTGTTGAACATAATCAACTGCAATCTGGGGTCGAATTACCGCATCAGTAATCGAGTGAGTGAGAACTATTTTCCATTACAAATTCGCTGTATATTACACAGCATCAGTCTGCTATTCATTTATTTACTTCAACTCGTTTAAATATTTATGAAAGAATGTCAAATTTTGGTACTAAAGTATAAAGGACTTCAGTACCAAAATTTAACATTGCCTAAGAAGTAATGCCAAAAACGCATGATTCAGTCACGTATTACTCGATCACGTGTGCGGTTATTCGGCCCCTGATGTCGATCATTTACTGCTATGGAGCAGTAACAAAGCGATCTTTTCACTCAACTCTATGAAGTGCAAGCTAGTATGAACAAATATGAGCCTCATATTATTTCGAAGTGGCTGAGCCTTTTCACAATGTATGGAAAGTTTTGCTGTCAACTCTTTTGTATGAGGATAATTCCCATTAAGATACGGCCATTGTGTTTTTGTTTTTTAACATACCGGAAGATGTGTTTCAACAAATGATTTTCACCGGTACATTACGGAAAACTGATTCAGCATTTTGACTACACGTTGCACAGTTGTACTCTTGAGAGCTCTTTATCCAAAAAGTAGTGCCTTCCTTAAGGTACCCTAGACTTAAGATCTATTGCGCAGGAGATTCACTTAAAATTTGAGAACGAGATGATAGTTACATTAAAGTTTTTGAGTAAGTTTTGGAAACCAAACGAAATCTGAAATTGTTTAAACAGTCAGCTGATGAATAAGTCAAAACAGGAACTTTTCGCTTAGGTTTTACTATTTGGGGTAGAATGAAAGTAGTTGTGGTTGATATTAGTGATGAGCTAAAAAGTCTTATAGTGGTTGTTGTGTCTGCCAATTTCTGCGGGAGGAGTAAATCCTATTATTGATGTAGGACATAACGGTTTCGCTGTGGCTATTGATTCCTCTCAATACAACGCTGCTTTAAATATCGATTAGGGGCTTTAAAGGTTGAAGTTGATCCTTTGAGAATGTTTTCAATAGAATCAATTTCGACCGGTACAGATTTAACGAAATTATGTCAAAGTAAAGATTTGATGTGTAAACCCATAAGCAATTGCCTTTCTCAACTTGAGCACATGCATTTCCTCGACGCCCAATTCGTTTGAACTTGATTTTAATTTATCGATCTAATTGCACACAATCCATGTTTATGTGCAAAAGCTTAGTCTCAAAAGGTTCGGGTAAAATAGGAGAACATAAAGAAGTTGATGATGCAGGCCTATTTCAAATACTACAATTCAAAAGCATTGAGGAACTACCTTGGGTTTGAGTAGGCTTGACTTTTTGTACTGGAGCTGGAATGGTTGTGGTCGATGTTGATGATGAGCCGGATGGTCTTGCGGTGGTTGTCGTGGCTGCCAATTTTTGCATTACCGAAGGAGATGTTGTAGATGAAGTAGGGCTTATCGGTCTTGTTGTGGTTGTCGTAGGTGCTTCTTCTAATACATTTAAATTCTCATTTTCACTCAGAATTTGCACACTTTTATCTGGTGAGAGAGTATTTTGTGACTTTTGAGAAAGTTCATTACTTCGCTGATCGGTGGACAGCACGAGAAAATCTTCAAAACTCGATCGTATTAGCTGTTTATCATAGAATCTTCTCATAGACATCGGAATTTGAAACTTTATCCCATTCGGTCCTAAAAAATGAGTAAGAATTGAATTAATTGGATACCAATGAAATGAACTTACTTGGAATAACCGTTAAAAATTCCACACTCTGAGTTGAAAGTGATGAGCTTGGTTCGAGAACATTTAAAATGTGTTCCATAACTAATGTAGCACTAGGAGGAGGAACTAGAAAAGTAATTTTCGCAATGAATATAAACAATGTTGTCTAAGCAAAGTAAGTAATTACCTTTCTGGCCCCAGCACTCCCATTCGCCATTGACCCTAATGGCGTTTACTCGAGGTGTAACATTTTGAAGTGGGAAGTCGACGCGATATGTAATCGAACTTCCCAAAAAAACAGAAAATCTGCTTTTGTTAAAATTCAATGATACAGAACCTCTGTAGTCCTGGAATATAAGAAAAGGTAAATAAATTTTTTTTATTTTGATCTCTGGAATGGTTTCCTCTTTGCCATGGTTAATGGTTAATTTGTCAATTCACTACTTTTTTGTTGTGGGGAAAATAAAGGAGGTGGATAAAGGATTTGTTCGATGAAGCTTTAGGATTGCCTGAGCGCTAGAATGCGTTTTTTTTTTAAACTTTAACTCGCTTAGAATATCAAACTGAGTGTTTTTTGAACCCTAGACTTGCACTAAACTCGCACTGAAGTAGTACTGGGTTTTTACTTGGTAATGAACAGAGCTGTCAAATAGCATTTTCCTTTCTTCAAATGACAGGGATGTGTACTGTGTAGTCATTTCGTGGTTTAACATTTTGTAAAACTGAAAACTCAAATTTTTCGAAAAGTCATCGTCAAAGAAAATTCGGTCGACCCTGGGTAAAGTTCAACGAACGAAGCTACAGACTCTATCGTGTTTATTTTCTTGAGTTAAATATATTCTGAACAAAAAGGGCACTGCATTGAGGTAGAAAGGAAGACTATGGCTATCCTTAATTATGTTTAATTAACATATTGCGAGCGTTTGAGAATTTTTTTTTTCTGTTGGAAGTTTTCAAAATACCAGCTGGAGCCCTCAGACCTTAACACCGGTCCATTGTACTACCAGAAAACAATCTTCTTTTTGTTTTAGCTCTCCAGCATTTCATAGAAAAGTCGAAAGATGCTGCCATGCTATAAGGAGCATAAGTTACCAGCTCTCACCATGACTGCGTCTAGTATTTTTAACCAAATGCCAAAAAAAACAGGACGTTCACAAACGAAGTGCTCAGCGGTATCCTCATCTTCTCTACAAGATTCATAGAGTGTGGTATCACTAAAGCTAAGCACGTTTGATTGCTTGACAGTCAAGATGTTCACCGTGGCAACGCCAATAAGCTTTCTACATTTTTTCGATACGGCATAGCAAAAATGTTTTAATCATCTTATTCACGTGAAAAAGCTGTCTGAGATCCTTTACTTGCAAGTTTATCGGCGATCTCATTTCCAGTTATGCCTTGATGGCCCCAAACCCAAACGAGACACGAAAAATTTAGTCTTCGAAGACAGACGCATATGAGCCTAAAGAGGCATGCAGTCATCGCTCTCCACAAAGGTACCATCGCCAACCATCTGTGAAGCTCCGATAACTATCCCTTCCTGGTTTAGATTCTTGAGTGAACGAGGAAAGTTGACTGAGTATTTTCGACGCAGTTTTGTCTTTGGAATCATCGTGTTGGACGGCAAGATGACGTGAGTCAAAGGATATGCTGCTTGCGAGTTCCTCAAAACTCCAGTGCGAGTTGTTCCAAAGGCCACTTTTCCTCAACCGAGAAATGATGTTGAGGGTAGGCAGGCACACAATAAAACTGTTTTTTCAAATATTATTTTAAGAACTTAACACATGCTGTGGAGTTTGGCATTTCTAACGCTATTGTACAGCTTCCCAATGAGACAAGCGGTCAACACTCAGAGTCTTCTTCTACTTCTACTGTCAACACCTCCTACCCAAGTTTATGGTCAAAGC
This sequence comes from Melanostoma mellinum, assembly GCA_914767635.1. NCBI lineage: Eukaryota > Metazoa > Arthropoda > Insecta > Diptera > Syrphidae > Melanostoma > Melanostoma mellinum. The sequence continues at coordinate 178,674,172 of OU612060.1, forward strand.
AGTAAACTAATTTTTTTCAATGTTTATATGCAATAAATACACACTCAGTCTTTGGTAGATACAAAAAATAAAGTAAAATGAATGAATCACTCTCAAAGTCTAAGCTTCAATCATAACTCTTACCGAGTCAATGGTTCCAGACTGTGACATTTCGATCTCAACTTTTGTTCTTCCAGCTTTAACATTCCTTACAGTTATAATTCCTATGGTGTTGTTTCCATCTTTAGCGTATTCAAATATCTCTGGACAGAGCACGCGTGGGTATTGAACCAAAGATTTTCCGCAAATCGTCGTCGTAGCTATCAAAAGAATTGCAGAGATAATATTCCGCGCACTTTTAGTATCCATTTTCTTTGTTTAATTTGCTGTCAAAACCGCCATTTTTGTATTCGATTGCAGGGTATATTAATTTTTTAGGTAAGCAAAATAAATAGTTCACTTCACACAAAAAATTTCCAATCAAATTAGCTACTTAACGCTTTGCAGTCTCCCGAGCTTCTGACTTAATGTGTTGTTATCTGTGATATGGTTTTTTATATTTTGCAATCTTTCTCGTGTCTTCCGAAAATTGTTTATTGAAAAGCTCACATTAATCAGCTACTTCAACAGTAAGCCAAGCTGAGTGAAAGATTAAATTCTATATTTTGGTTCCTTTTATCTTTAAAAATATTTCAGCGTAATCAGAGGAACAGCTATAATGATGCGATCGAGGTTGAGACTTCAACTGATTACAGAATAGTAAACAAATGTTCTTAGGTTTCGTCTACTAACTAGATAATTCGAAAGCTTTTGTAAATGATTTTGTCGTTGGGGTTTTGGAACTTAAATGTGCGTCTTGCGTGAAAACATCTCAGAGAGCTCAAAGCAAAATGAATCTGAAAAAATACCCAGATTTGATTTTTTGTTCAACTTAAAGATTCTTTAAACGATCAACGCTTGACTTGCTGCAAGTAAATGAATTTTGTTTGAGTTTGTTGTAAGATTCATTCATGACTTTGATAGGATAGGCCGTCATAAGGTGTCTTTCCTTACAATGCAAATATCCTCCAAGCAGCATGGATTTTGTAAGGGAAAGTTTACCACCAATAATCTAGTTGAGTTCGTCTCCTTCTTACTCTCTGCGTTAGAAAAAGGAAACGAAGTCGACGTCATTACTACGGACTGCACCAAGGCTCAAAATCTTACACACTTTAATCTTCTTTAAGCCTTACTTCCCCGGCTTCTGTCCCATCCAACTTAAATGGATCTATACATATCTTGTTAAAGGCCAATATAGAGTTCGTTTTCGTTCTGCTTTTTCAGTTCCCTTCGTGGTAACTTCTGGTGTACCCCAAAGTAGCCACCTTGGACCCCCTTTTTTTATCCTTAATATTAATGATGTCGAGAAGATCATCCAACATTCTTCTCTCTCCCTCTATGCTGGTGAAGCAAAACTTTTTAAAGTTATCTCTTCTAACCGGAACTCCATCCTCCTTCAAAAAGATTTCAATTCATTTGTCACTAAGTGCAGTAAAAATTGTCTAGAATTAAATATTGCCAATTGCGAAAATATGAAAAACCTCCTTACAGGTCATATCATTTCCAGAACCTACCTATAAGCCTAGTGCAGCTTATCCGTAACTTAGTTGTTTTCTGTAATAGAGAATAAAGTTTCCGTTCTCATATTGACCGAGTTTCCTCAAGAGCTTATTCCACCATCGCATCGGTTTTATCAATAGCTGGTCAAAAGAGTTCCGCAACCCCCTTATTCTTTCCTTGAGTATGTATAGAAAGTTTTGGCCCATGTCAAGCGGTTCACATCTCAAACAGTACTTCTTTTAAAAGAAGTTTTGGACAAAATGAAGCACCCAGCGCGCAGCTGGTGCTGTAAGCAAGTTTGTGCAAAAGGTATTGCTAGTGGCGACTCTCAAAGTATCCGTCGTTCGAACACAAACCGAATTTGGCTGCTGTAGCCGAAAGCGTGCGACTCATTCCAAGAACATGTTGCTACTCTTCGGTGGGCGTTTTAGTAAATAACCAACTTTCTTACTGATGTTGATGACGTGCACTTACACAAACTCTGGTGCATGCAGAATGCCGCAGTCGATCTTTTGCTCTCTCAAATGCTAAATCGTGTTATAAGCTATATTGGTGGTATCAATTGGTCGACTGGAAGCCGCAGTTTTTTATGGAGACTGTTAAAGGCTGATATTATGTGAACAATTAGAAAACCGTTAAAGCACGTATCGCCTTTCACGAGGATCTGTCTAGTCAAAAGAATGACATTGCCATTAAAAGTACCGTCACACTTTGTAGTTCGAATTCGGCATAAAACCGTAGGTCTTTGAAATGGCGATTTATTTATTTATTTATTTATAATCTTAAAATTCATTCTTCTCAATCTACAGCTCCTTGTAGTTATGGTGTCCGAAATTTTCTATGTCGAAATAACTACAAAATCGAAGCGTCGGAGTAGATTTCTATTTCAAAAGTGGAAAAAGTTTGCCTCAATATGAGCAAGGTAACGAAGGATTAAAGAAAAACGCTTTCCATTCGAGCAGAAATTCATCATTATGCTAATGAGCTATTAAAAATAAGACACAAAAGTCTATAGATAGAGCAGTGGAACATTTTTGTAATTAAAAATAAGTTTTATTTGATTCGGACCAGAATTGTAATCTTCATTTAGATCAGACAGCGCCATTTCTACATCTAATATAGTAAAATTTAAATGAACTCTTCTTAAATTATTTACTAACGGACTTATTGAAGTTTATTCTTAGAAGCAATATAAAAATTTAAAGAGAAAGACTTACTATTATTTTAAATTACTCAAAACCATTCACTAGTTCTACTTGAACTACGATAGTATTGGGAAGTATGTGATTTAGTTGATTTTTAATAATTTTTTTTTTAAATTAGGTCAATTTTTTATAAAGTCACCTATCCCACCGAAGCGGAGGGAGATAAATCCCTTTCTTGTATATCCTTATATATATATATATTTTTTATTTCTTGGCCCAACTTATCCTTCCTGAGCTTTTACCTCATCTTTTGCAACACACCCTGTAAATGTAGTGGTACAGAAAGTAATCAAAATTGATACTCCTTCGGTGCTGCGGAGCTCAAATTGTTCTTATAATTTAATGTAAGCTCTTGTTGGAAGTTGATTCCAGGTTGTTCATAGGTTTTATATTTTTTCCATTAGTTGGCTAGTTTTCAATTGATGAAAATAGAAATTCCCCTCGAAGTTTGAGCATGACGCTAACTAGGTACCTGCCCATCGAGTGTACAAGATTGACAGCAGAAGTGCTGGTAGTATTTGTTTGAGCAGTACCTTCCTTTGACAATCAGATGGCAATTAGCAAACAAAGGATTATCTATACATTCTGGACGAAAGTGTTGGTCTTCGGCTGTAAAAAATAAAAGTGTTATAAAAATTTCTTCGACTGTTATTTCATTGAGTTGATGATGCTGAGCCATTTTAAATATTATAATACAAACGCATTAAGAAACTACCTTGGGTTGGAGTAGGCTTGACTTTTTGTAGTGGGGTTGGCATGGTTGTGGTCGATGTTGACGATGAGCTGAATGGTCTTGCGGTGGTTGTCGTGGCTACCAATTTGTGCGTTATCAAAGGAGCTTCTGTAGTTGACGTAGGGCTAAACGGTCTTGCTGTGGTTGTCGTGGGTGCGTCTCCTAATACATTTTCGGTCTCATTTTTGCCCGGACTTTGCACACTTTCAACTGGTAAGTGAGTATTCTGTGGCTTATGCGAATGTTCAGAACTTCGCTGATCGTTGGAAAGCACGAGCAAATCTTCAAAACTCAATCGTATTAGCTGTTTATCATAGAATCTTCTCATAGACTTTGGAATTTGAAACTTTATCCCATTCGGTCCTAAGAAATGAGTAAGAATTGAATTTATTGGATTCCAATTAAATGAGCTTACTTGGAATAACCGTTAAAAATTCCAGATTCTGAGTTGGAAGTGATGAGTTTGGTTCGAGAACATTTAAAATGTGTTCCATAACTAATGTAGCACTAGGAAGAGGAACTAGAAAAGTGATTTTTGCAATGAATATAATCAATGTAGTCTAAGCAAAGTGTGTTATTACCTTTCTGGCCCCAGCACTCCCATTCGCCATTGACCCTAATGGCGTTAACTTGAGGTGTAACATTTTGTAGTGGGAAGTCGACACGATACGTAATCGAACTTCCCAAAGCAACAGAGAATGTGCTTTTGTTGAAATTCAGAGATACAGAACCTCTGTATTCCTGGAATATAAAAAAGGCAAATACAATTTCTATATTTTGATCCCATTTTCTTCTTTGCCAAATGGTTTATTTGTCAATTCAATACTTTTTTTGTTGTTGCGAAAATAAAGGGAGAGGATAAAGGATTTGTTCGATGAAGCCTTAGGATTGCCTGGGCTCCAGAATATATTTTTTTGAAGAATTTTGACTCCCAGAATGTCAAACTGAGTATTTTTTGAACTATAGCTTTGCCCTTAACTCGCTTTGATGTAGTACTGGGTTCTTACTTGGTAATGAACAGAGTTGTCAATAGCATGTTCCTTTCTTCAAATGGCAGGGATGTTTCTTGAGTGAAATATATTGGCAGCAAATAGGGCACTGTATTGAGGTAGAAATGGCAATGACTATCCTTAATTAAGTTTAAATTACACATCTCATCTGTCCCACTAGATTCACAGAGCATTGTATCACTAAAGCTTAGCACGTTTGATCGCTTGGCAGTCAAGATGTTCCCCGTGGCAGCTTCCAATATAATGCTCATTAGTTTCACCTTGAGCCCAACTTCGGACGTACAGTCAAGTATAGAGATTCGTATTTCAGTCGCACCACCCGAATGTGGAATGCTTAACCTGGCTCTGTATTTCCCCTGCATTACGATTCATAAAATTTCAAAAACAACTTGCATCGGTGTTCTACATTTTTTCTGCTACGGCACAGCAAAAACGTTTCAATCTTCTTATTCACATGAAAAAGCTGTCTTCGGTCTGTTGGTCTTCGAAGACAGACGCATATATGAGCCTAAAGAAACATGCAGTCGTATGTCATCGGCCATCGCTCTCCACAAAGGTACCAGCGCCAGACCCATAATAATAAATTTTGGAAGCATCTGTGAAGCTTCGATAACTATCCCTTCCTGGTTTAGATTCTAGAGTGGACCAGGCCTGAACCGAAGGAATGTTGACTGTGTTTTTTCGACGCAGTTTGAGTGTCGGACGGCACTATGACGTGAGTCAAAAGATGTGCTGCTTGCGAGTTCCTCAAAACTCCAGTGCGAGTTGTCCCAGAGACCACTTCTCCTCAAGCGATAAATGGTGTTGAGAGTAGGCAGGCACACAATAAAGCTGTTCTTTCAAATATTATTTTAAAGACTGTACACACTATACATGCTTTAGAACATTTCGAGCGCTATTGTACAGCTTCCCAATGAGACAAGTATGTCAACACTCAGAGTCTTCTTCTACTTCTACTGTCAACACTTCCTACCCAAGTAAAATGTCAAAGCAGACTATTTTTTTCTTGATGATTATTTACAATACATACACACTCAGTCTTTGGTAGATACAAAAAATAACGTAAAATGGATGAATCACTCTCAAAGTTTAAGCTTCAATCATAATTCTTACCGAGTCAATGGTTCCAGACTGTGACATTTCGATCTCAACTCTTGTTCTTCCAGCTTTAACATTCCTAACAGTTATAATTCCTATGGTGTTGTTTCCATCTTTAGCGTATTCAAATATCTCTGGACAGAGCACGCGTGGGTATTGAACCAAAGATGCTCCGCAATTTATCGTCGTAGCTATCAAAAGAATTGCTGAGATAATGTTCCGCACACTTTGAGTATCCATTTTCTTTGTTTAGTTTGTTGTCAAAGCCGACATTTTTGTTTTCGATTGCAGGGTATACTCATTTTTTGGGTAACCAAAACAAATACATAGTAATGAAAATATTTAAACACCAAACGAAGGACACTACTCCCGAGCAATTTCAAATCAAATGAGCTACTAAGCATTTTGCAGTCTCCCGAGCTTCCCTGACCTCTTGTGTTGTTATCTGTGATAAGGTTTTTTTTTTATTTTGCAATCTTTCTCTTGTCTTCCGAATCAAGCTGAGCGAAAGATTAAGTTCTGTATTTTGTCTATATATTCCTCTTATCTGGAAAAATATTTCAGCGTAATCAGAAGCACAGCACATAGTGCGATGGAAGTTGAGACTTCAACTGATTACAGGGTCCACAACAAAATAGTAAACAAATATTCTTACTTTTCATCTATATGACGATTCAAAAGCTTTTGCAAAAAATCTTGTCGTTGGAGTCATATGGGAATTTTATAACTTAGATGTGCGTCTTGCGGTAAAGGTGACACAAACAAGTGTTTGTTCAAGAAATCACATGTTAAAATGCGCAGATTAGATATTACTTTCAGCCTTACAATTTTAAAACCATCTACGCTTGATTTGCAAGCCTTATTGTCGTAAGGTACACACACGACTTTGATAGGATTGGCCATCATACAAGGAACGTCCGATAAGTACTTACGAAAATTTTGGAAAAGTGTTGATTTATTTTTCAATATAATCTCCTTTTAGTTCGATACACCTGTCCCAGTGGTGCTCCGAATTCTTTAACCCATCTGAAAAATACGTTTTCTCGAGTTCCGCAAAGTATGCCTTGGTGGCGGTGATGAAAATTTCTGCCCGACAAATGATTTTTTCAAGTTTGGAAATAAAAAAGAACTCGCACGGGGCCAAATCTGGAGAATACGGTGGATGGGGCAATAGTTCATAGCCCAACTCGACCAATTTAGCCGCGACGATGGCGGAGTTGTCAGCCGGTGCGTTATCGTGGTGGAAGAGCACTTTTTTTCTTCGCTAAATGGGGCCGTTCTTTCTGCGATTCGGCGTCCATTCGGCCCAATAATTCGGCTTAGTACTGTCCTGTGATCGTTTTATCCTTCCCCAGGCAGTCGATGTAGATCACACCTTGTGAATCCCAGAAAACGGTGGCCATCACCTTTCCGGCCGATGGATGGCACAGTTTTCGCCTTCTTCGGAGCACATTCGCCGGATAAAGTCCACTGTTTCGACTGTTCCTTGGTCTCTGATGTATACCAGTGGATCCATGTTTCGTCGACGGTCACGAAACGACGCAGAAACTCCTTCGGATTGCGCTTGAAGAGCCTCAAACACAGCTCCGAATTGGTCACACGGTTGCGTTTGTTATCCGGAGTGAGCAAACGCGGCATCCATCGCGCCGATAGCTTTCTCACCTTCAGACGGCGGTCTGCTAATACGAGATCGTAGATTTTTGTCGCATTGCCCTCCGTGGTAGCCGTTTTCGGGGCACCTGGGCGTTGCTCATCAAAAACCGACGTGCGACCACGTTGAAACTCGTTGAACCAGTTTTTGACGTTCGCCATCGAAGGAGAAGAGTCACCGTACACAGCATCCAAACGCTCTTTGATTTCGCTGCGTGATTTCCCTTCCAAAAACAAGAATCGAATCACTCACCGATATTGCTCTTTTTCCATTTTTCTAAAATCCGATGACATAATTGCTTCCACACGCGGTTAAAACAAAACTACGGGTCCGATTAAAATGAAATTTCGACAGTAGCCTTCTAAAAAAAAGTACTTGGGGAAATCTCTTATATCCTCAAAGCAACATGAATTTTGTAAAAGAAGGTCTTCCACTACTAATCTAATTGTGTTCGTTAGGATCTGTTCATATTTTGACAACCACCAATATAGAGTTCGTTTTCGTTCCTCCTTCAGTTTCTTTGGTGGGAACCTCTGGTGTACCCCAAGGTTGCAACCTCGGATCCGTCTTTTTTATTCTTCCCCTAAATGATGTCGAGAAGATCATCCAACATTCTTCTGTCTCTTTTTATGCCGATGACGTCAAATTTTTGAAAGTTATCTCCTCTAATCGCGACTCTTTCCTCTTTCAAAAAGATTTCAATTCATTTGCCACTTGGAGCACTAAACATTTTATCGCACACGTTATCGAGCGCTACGTGACTGAAACATGTGAGCTTGGAACTTTCATTTGTTATCGACCAAACTAGTAACATAGTTTTCTCATCGATGCATCGAACGGGACTTGATTCGATAGCTGGATTAAAATAAACCAACATTGCGATGCAACAGAGCGGGGAGCCCCGTTGCCTAGCGCGTTTTTTACAGCCATACCTTGTGAGTGAATAGAGGGGACCTACAATTTTCTGCCGATTCCGAACTGTTAGTCAAGAAAGTGCTTTTCATGGCAATGAACTTCCTTTTTGAAGGACCTGCCATTTCCTCGCGGAAAGCGATACCCACAGGCAAACATTTTTTCTGTTGGGAAAACCGAACCACGAACCTCACGCGTAACAGACAGACATGCTAACCATCATGCCAACGGAACCATGGACACCGACTGTAGATTTTGAAGTAAAAGTGCCACTCACTCACTCAATAACCTGACGTCGCAATTCGTCACCTGGATTTCATACTAAGAAAATAAAGGGTAATTTTGATGTGTGGTTTTCCATCTGGCCATACTTTTCTTGGAGTTGGTTTTTTTGACAGCTGTAAATTGAGTTATGCTCAATTTGGCTCTCCAATTTGTAAAGATAGACCTACTCTGAAAGAACGCTTGCAAATTTCTTACCAAATTTCTTGCCAAAATAATGTTTGGCTCGCGCGGCGCATCACCCGCTGATGTCAATATTCGATCAACATAATCGCCTAGCATAGTCGGTAGTTCGAGCCAACCAAAAATCGGGTTGGCACTACGTTTACTGAAGTGGATAACAAGCATCCTCAGAGATGACGCACAGTTCAACTCCAAGGCACTTTTTCTGCTGTGGAAGAGAGTATCGAAGAAGACACGAACAAGTCCTTCTGCCTTCGTGCTCAACAATTTCCATTCAGTTGATGGAATATTTTGGTTTGCGAATCTTATTTTGCTGCCTTTCAAAATACGAACGACCATCAAGCACGTCGCTCTTTCGGGGAATGGACCCAAAACGAGATGGTCATTGATCCCGGTTTTCCGCAAAAAAATTTTGTTGGGCGATGAGTTCATTTTTGGTTGAATGGGTACCTACGTTAGTAAACGAAATTTGGAGTCGTTGTTAAGACGACGTTGCCTCCTTAGAGAGTCACTGTTTGCTGTCCTCTATGGGCGAATAGGATTAGTGGTCCATATGTTTCTGCAAAAATGAAGCCGGTCATTGCTTCATAGGAAAGCAAAGTATTTAAAGTCTTCATCGCTTTATAGAAAACTCAAAATAGTTTAAGTGAAAAGGCAAATGCTTAAATCAGGTACTGTGTGGTTCTACAATTGATATACTGTTATTGGTCTAAAGGCGTGTCGGTCGTGTTCCCGACTGACAACTTAAGCTAACCTTACCTCACCCTTAGCCATTGCGTCTTTTGCAAGATGTTTTCATCCAGTTTGAACAAAAACTTGGAAGCCTAACAAACAATTGCCAAACTACCCATGATATCAATTTAAATCAAATCAGGGTAAACGGTACCTTACTCGGGTCTCAAGGATGCATTGTCCTTCCAGGATAACAGAGAATGAAGAAGTGTCGGGGGAATAGGAAAGAGGTGATGAATAGGGGAGGATTGAGTTGGCAACAATGTTGAAGCCTTTTCGTGCAATTAAACGTCATGTCGAACAATTACTTCAAATCAGAAAAGTCAAAGTTCTAAGTACGATTTCAAAAAAGTCGCCTCAAACTGAAAAACATTCTGTTTATCAAATGTCTGCTTTAATTATCGCAATGATCAATATGTAAAATTAATTCCAGACTTAAATATGCAATATTTGTTTTGGTATTCTCTTTGTTTTTATTAATGTCCTTCCGCAAAATCACAATTGACAATTTTAATCAAATGATACCCCACGCCCACAGCGAGCCCAAAAACTCATCGTTCCATGCTCTGAGTTTTAGAGCCCCAATATTAGTGTCAAACTTATTTACCACTATGTTGTGTGTATTTAATATTTGATATTGAAATTCAAATTCATTAAGGTTTTCATTATTCCTACACATCATCAGCGGCTAATAAATGAATCTCCTCCGCAATTTTTGATTTTTTGATTGATTAGATAAAATTTATTATGTGGGAATTCTAGCACCCGCTTTTAAATTCCCCCATTTTGTAATATAATAACATTTCGACATAAAATTTAAAAGCAAAACAAACAAAAACAAAGTATACAGGCCAAAAGTTATTATTGAAAACGTTGCTTGTGCGATGTCGATGTCGTTTAGCTAAACTAACATCATAGCAAATGATGTTTGTATTCCCTTTCTGTGCACGGGATTTTTTTTTTTGTACACATGGTAACATTTATATTGCTCGACGAAAGGCATCATCAGAAATGTGTGAATTTGCCTGGCAATAGTCATACAGTCATAGTCATAACTGGTATAATGGAACTGTATGCGTGTTTATTTGAGCCACAACATGGCAATGTTATGGTCCAATAAATTGTGCAAAATTAATATGAATCTACTCCGCACAATGTCAGGGCAGATACAATTCCATAAATAGTGTACGAGGATATAGAGATGTATACATTTTATTATTATTATGATTTTTTGTATAGGACGTGTTTTCATTTAGAAAAATGGTGTTTGGAAAACGTATTCTATTATTTTTTGGTGTGAAACTGCGTGTATGACTGTGATAAAATAATTGTCGATGGGATACCGACTGACAGTTGGGGCAGTTATTGTTTAGCTTGTGAAATCCCACCGCTGAAAAACTCATCGTAACAAAGAGTGATTGCTTGATTTGGGAATTGAATAATAAAATTAAGGCAGCGTGAGTGGGTGGAGAGAAATCATTTTTTATTTTAATTTGTGTTCAAAATCGAGTCAAAAGTTAAAGTACTTGAGAGGTTGAATCGACGTAGGCCGTTTCAGCGTTCTTACCTATATCGAAGTTCCAGTCTGTGAATTAACCACAAACTGGCCCTAGCACCCGTGGTTGTGTCCGTGATGTAATGGTTAGCTTTTCTGCCTGTTACCCGGGTGGTTCGTAGAAGAAAAATGTTTTTCACGGGTATCGCCTTTGATGAGGAATTTTCAAGTCCTCCGTGAAAATCGATTTCTTGATTAGCCGTTCGGAACCGGCAGAAAATTGTGAGTCACCTCCCACATAAGGTACAGTTGAGAGAAGTCCTCTAGCCCGCGGGGCTCTCCGCTCTATTACGCTATTCTATATGTATGTATGGCCTCAGCCAGAATAACAATCAGCCATTGCTTAAACTGCTCAGCCATATAGAAGCAGGCTAATAAACTAACGTCAACTATAATCATAGCCTACGAAAATATATGTCCGGTCCGGCATTCAAAAGGAAAGATAAATCCAATTCCACATGGTGGGCAAACGAATTATCAACCCTCAGAGGGATCTCAAGAAGACATTTTTTTTTTTTTTTTTTTGAGGTTTTTAAAATACCAGCTGGAGCACTCAGACCTAAATACCGGTCGATTGTACTTCCAGTTAGCAACCTTCTATTTATTATAGCTTTCCAGATGTTCGGAGAAAAGGCAAAAGACGCTGCCATGATAAGCAGGACATTCACAGAGGAAGTGCTCTGCGGTGTCCTCATCTTCTCCACAAGATTCACAGAGTGTAGTATCACTTAAGCCTTAAGCCTGAACTACATCGAAACACAAAGTAAAAAGTTTCTTGAAAAAGTCAAATGATTTTCCGAACTCCTCTATCAAAAACAAATTAAAATCTCTTCCTTTCAGCTTTAAAAAAGTGTATTTGAAAAAAGCTAGCCTATGTTTTAGCTTTCACTTTGAACAATTTTTTGAAAAGAAACACAATCAAATAATTTTGTTTATTTTTCTTGAAAGGTAGCGCTTTCATCACTAAAATCCTGTAATTTTCAGAACAAAAGCTCTTTCATAGTTTCAAACCAATTTTGAAAATTATAAAACTGTGTTATCAAATTTTAAAGTAAATTGAAGGATATTCAATTAAATTTACTGAACCTTAACTATAGCCAGCTCCCGAAAAAAGAAGTTTTCTTTTTTGACAAATTGTTTGTTGTTTTGTTTTGAACTATTTAACCGTCAAAAAGCTTTTCGGAGTTTTTATAATGTTGCCAACAGGTGTCACGCAGTAATATGTGTGTATTTTAAAAGCTTTTACTTTTTTTTTTTTTTTTTTTCACTTTGTGTTTCGATGTAGTTCAGTATTAACACGTTTAAATACTTGGCAAAAGAGAAGTGCCCGCTTGCAACGCCAATAAACTTTCTACAATCTTTTCTGCTACGAGCTAGCAAAAATGTTGCAGTCTTCTTACTAACTTTGGGGAGCATACGCTTGGTATGTCTGCATCCAATGGAGGCATGCCATCTACGGTTTTGCTCTTCACAGATCCAATCGATGATTGAAGCCCTCACTGAGGACGCTGGCAAACCTAGCGACGGTTCAGGTTCTAAGAAAGCTGTCTGAAATCCTTGCCTAGCAAGTTCATCGGCGATCTCATTTCCAGTTATGCCGTGATGGCCCGGAATCCAAATGAGACTCAAGGAATTTAATCTTCCGATCGCATTCAGAGAGTTCTTGCATTCCTGGATCACTTCCGAAGTGGTTAGAGGGTTGAGAAGGGCCTCAAGCACAGCTTGGCTGTCGCTGCAAACAAAGATTCTTCTCCCCGTCCATCCATTGTTCGTTACGTGGCTCAAGGCCATTAGGATAGCATAAGCCTCCGCTTGGAAAACGGAAGCGTATGATCCCAAAGATGAGTGCAGTCGTATGTCGTCGTTCTCTACAAAGGCACCAGAACCCTCGTTGGTTTTGGAGGCATCTGTGAAGATACGATAACAGCTTTTTCCAGGCTCAGATTCTGGAGTGAACCAGTCCTGAACCGAAGGAAAGTTGACTGAATAATTTTGACGCAGTTTGAGCCTTGGAATCATCGTGTCAGAAGGCATATCCATTAGACGTGAGTCAAAAGATATGCTGCTTGCGAGTTCCTCAACGCTCCGATTGCGAACTGTGCCAGAGACCACATCGCTTTAAACGAGAAATGGTCTTGAGAGTACACCTCATGATGTAGGTATCAAGGGGAAGAAGATTCAACAGTGCAAACGAGGCAATAACGTATTTACGCGAGAGCTTATTCCATCAAAACAACTGACGCATAGGAGATGATTGGTCTTATCATAGCCGTATAGATCCAAAGGACCCTTTTCGGTGAATGACCCCATGTTTTGCCAAAGGCTCCTTTACATTGCCAGAAAACTGACAGTGCTTTAGTAGTTTTAGACTCGACATGTTTCGACCAAAGAAGTTTGTTATACAGGATAACTCCAAGATGTTTGAGATCATTTGAAAAGGGAATGTTGACGTCTTTAAGCGTAAGTTGGGTCAGACCAGTCAATTTTCTACGTCTCGTGAAGAGGACAACCTCGGTTTTAATAGGATTGACGGAGAGACCGTTTCTAACACACCAGGTGTCAATCATATAAAGCGCAGCCTGTGCTCGGGAACAGACAGCTTGGAGGCTGGAGCCAACCGAAAGCACGGCGACGTCGTCTGCATATGCTTGGGCATGAACGTTAGAACCATTGAGCATTACGAGTAGAGAGTCGATCAATATGCACCACAGAAGAGGAGATAAAACGCCACCTTGTGGACTGCCCTTATTCACTCCCGTTGCAACATATTGTCCACATTCCGCCTCAGCGATTAGCAAGAAGACATTACAATGGAGCAATATATAACAACCTATCGACTGACTGGAAGCTTTACAAGAACAGTATAAATGAATTGGTATTGAGTGCATAAATGACGGGGCCAAGCTTAGAAAAGTCAAGTCCAAGCTCCAAAGCACCATCATGGTTTTCTTTGTAGACAAAACGTAGTCTGATTCATCATTTGAAACCCTATAGTCGCTAACAAATACCTACTTTTCAGGGAGCTCTCAAATCACCTCTCCAAAACCCAGTAAATCCCACATTGATGTCAGCTCGAAGATGGGAAATCAATTAGAAGATAAAAGATATAATTTGAGGGCCATTGACTCATTCTCAGTATTCAAATCTGAAGGCCCTCAGGGAATCATTTCATTGAGATTCCAAAGGCTTTAAGTCTAAACTTCTATTCTTAGTCGTTGAAGAGAAGACAAAGTAATTTGCATCCACCCAATCTCATCACAGACCTATAAACCGATCCTACTTTCTGCTAAAGACTTTAGGAAGATTAATAAAAACGCACATTCAAACAAAACAGAACAATAATGTAATTTTCACAGTTCATTGTGAAAGTATCTCTGTCTGTCCGCCTTTCTATGTTACCATCTTCCGCCCAAACTACAGAACCAATTCAAGTGAAATTTGGTACGGATGTAGTCTAGAACCTGAAGAAGGACAAAGACAATGTATTTTATCCTTTTATTCCCACGGGAACTTGAACGTATAATATGGCAACCTAGAAACAACAGCACCGATTTCAAAAATTCTTCCATCGTTAGAATGCTACTCTATCTCAAAGTAACATTAACTTTAACTTATTCCTATATTCCTACATGACGGGGAGTCCTTACTTATATTATAAGTGTGAAAGTACCTCTGCCTGTCCATCTGTCTATGTTACCATATCGCGCCTAAGCTACTAAACCGATTTAAATACAATTTTGTTCAGCGATAGTCAAGAATATGATGAAGGACATGGACTATATATTTGATTCCTATATTCCCACGTGAACGGTAACGTAAACGGGAACCTAGAAACGACTGGATCGATTTCAAAATTTCTTTCAAAAGAAAAGTGAGTTGATTTCTGTCAAAAGATGACGTAATGATGCGATAACAAACATTCCCTGGGTGAGATTCTAGAGTGAAAACGAGGGAGAGTTGACCGTGTATCAGAAGTATGTGACGGCACATTCATTAGACGTGTGTCAAAGAATATGCTATTTGCGAGATCGTCAAAGCTTGAGTGAGAATTGTGCCAAGGACTACCTATTTTTAAAGGGAAATGATGTGTGCATCTAAACAAATAAGACACAAAACTAATTTTCATCTTGATGCTATTAATGTTCAACAAAATAATTCGATCAACTTCTTATTCCTGAAACACGACTTCAAACGATGAAGTTCTCATGCAATGTCCATATGCAGTTAGCCAGTTACAAAACACTATCTTCAACAGAAAATCTTTCCTATGGTTTTTTCTCTTTGACGAGAAAAGTTTTATGCCATTTGAAGCATGTAGGTAGGTACCTGGCTCAGACCAATTTGCACATTCCCACAATGACCAAATGCATAAGCCCTTCGTCAACTTACATCCTCTTTTGCTGATGAAATTTCCGGAATCCTTGCTCAATTCAATTGAATATAATAAATCACCTCTTGGATCCAGCACATACAGACATATAAACAAATACACATGCCCGCACACGTCAACATTGCAAATGTCAATGTTGACAGTGGCTATTGTAAGGTACGAGCCCTTTCAACTGAATTTATCCTGCCAGCCATTTATTAAATGAACTCTCCACACGACCTCAATTCAGAAGTGTATGAAGTTGTTTTAAACTAAAGCGGAACACCTGTTCGCAAACAAAAAGATAACAAAAGGGAATTTAATCAAGCGTTGGTAGGCAGCTGATGAAAATACAATTGAAATAATTTTATTACCTCCATACATACATACAAAGGACTTATTGTAGCGGACACACGAACCGAATTGCCTTTCGAATCTAATTAGATTTTTCGACCGGATAAATGGTTGCTGATGGTTACTTTCTTTAAGATTTATCTTTGGGGTGGATTCTTCAAAGGATTTCGTTTCCTTTTTCATTTACTTTGCTTTGCTTTGCTGTCATTTTTAAATGCTTGAGTAGCTTTTACAGTCTTTATACGTGTATACGTCTTGTTTAACATCAAATTTACCAAAACCCAAGAGTCTGGGTTTGTGTTGAGCAAAACGATGTTGATCAGGAAGAAAAGACGTATCCCTAGGCTTCTGTGTGAGTGTGTGTGGTCATTGAGTTGCTAAAATACCAGCCCGTAGCTGCATTTTCCAAAGTTACCTCAATTTGGTCCGGCAATTGCTTCGTGAATTTAGTTTTCCGTTTAAGGAAGTTTGTTCAGTACTCAGACACACTCAAAAGTTCATCCCATTCAATCCAGTTAAGGAAATATAAAACAAACAACAACAAGAGCAACAAAAAATCACTTAAGGACGGTCTGTGTCTGTGTGTGAAAATTTAATTGTCGATCCAACGATAACCATTTTTCCTGGAGCCATTTCTGACCATTAATTTACTAGTTATCCTTTGGGTTTGAAATGAAGGCAAAAACTTCTTGTTCTTATCTCGGTTGGCATGGTTTGGTTTTTTAATTTATTTTCTTTTTTGTCTTCTAGGTGTGAAGTGTGCAAAAGTGGAGTTTGTTGAAGAACAGAACATCTCTTGGGAGTCCTGCAAGACAAACATCATTCTGCAAATGCAGAGTGCAATGGATGGATGTGTGAATGAGAAATTTCAATTTTCAATTATTGCAGTCAGATGTTGAGTAGTGTTGGTGTGGATTTTGCAAATTGAAGTGATGGAATGGTGTCGTATTTGAGTTGAGAGTGGCTCTTTAACTTTTCTTGAGTAATATTAATTAAGTTTGTAAAAGACTTGCAGAGGACACTGCAGACATTTGGGTTCACTAAGTCAATAACCATCCCACGGTTTAGGTGTTTTATGAGCTATCCATCGAATGGTTTATCTTTGAGGGTTTTCAAAGTTATTTTTAGTGACTGATTTTAATATGTTAAGACTTTTACCGTCTACAAATATAAAGCTAAGCTGTAAGCCAATAATTTTGTTGAAAAAATCTTACATTGTCTTAAAATACAGTCATCAGCAAAACAATTAAGAGGATTAGAGATCATTAATGAAAATAAGAAAGAGAATCGGAGACAAAACGGAGCCCTGGGGCACACCACCATTTATATGGTGAGTATCAGACTTGAAACCATCCAACACAATTTTTGTTGACCGGTCGAAAAGGTAACTTCTAATCCAACGAAAAAGAGACTCATCGACACCAAAAACACGCATTTTCGATAAGAGAGCCTGATGCCAAACTTTATCAAACGCGTTAGAAATATCAAGACCAACAGCATTACTTTCTCCAAAACAGTGTAAAGATTGGTTCACTTTTCGCTGAGATATTCCATCAATTCATTTATTGCTACGAAAGTCGTACTGACGGTCAGTAAAAATTTTTCGTTCTTCAAGACATTTCATAAGTTGACATAGTTTGTCAACGTTTCCTTGACCTTGGAAAGAAATGACTTGAGTGCAGTTGGACGGATGGGGAGGGAGATTCGCCCTTCGAAAGGTCGGGCTGAAAGAACACAGTTTTCCATTTGCTCGGCAAGATCCCAGAAGAATAGGAAATATAGAAGAGCCGCTTCAGAATAATGGCAGGAATATCATCTGAACCCGCGGTTTAATGTATATTAAAATCTTTTAAGACTCTTGCAAATCGATCGAGTTTGAAAAAATATCTGCTTAATTACAAAATTTACAGTTCCAAGCTCAGGCAGAGTCAATGTGCTCTTAGGAAGTGTCGAGTTGGCAGCAAATTAAGTTATGCGCAGAGGTTTGATTAAGTTAGTGACTAGCTTACAATGGGGTTGAGAACCCTCACTAAACCGCAGGTAGAATGATCTTTCCTCTGGATCTTCGTGGTGGTAGTGGTATCCTCAACAAAAATCGGATATGCTATAATACACATTCGTGAGAATTCCAACCAACGGAGATGTTCGAAGCCAGCTCAGCTTAAGGAAGTATCTCACAATAGGTTTCTGGAAACTTGGCAAGCTTCTAAAGATGAGCCATTAAAAAGTTTCATGAAGTTATGTTGATGGTATTGATCTAGCTGAATTCGAGAAATCGTTTTTGCCTGCCCATTCATTGCCACCATTCAATGGTGAATTCAAATTCAAGTAACGGTGTTCTTTCGACTTTCAAAACACTGCTTTCTACTTATTCAAATTTCGTGATTATGGATGAGATAGCTTTTATGACCACCTGGCTGCCTTTGAAGATGTCAATGTTTTTGTTGGTGAATTTTTGACTAGCGTGATGCTCTGCGGTTTTACACACTTCAAGTAATTCCGCTTGGGAGACACTGAATTGGTCACGGAACTTTATTGATCTATTAATGGGAGGATAGCGTAAGATGATGCCTGACCCTACCCCTTCGTCCGTTTCGGAACCATTTGTCAAGATAGAAATATGTGATGCTTTCATAACCTTACTTTTCTCTCAGCATTCCCTTCTCAGTATGTTTGTTAAGGTTACTGGGCTAAAATAGGTTGTCGGAGGGGTGTAGGTGTAGTCTGTTTGGATATCTTTATAAAATTTAAAACTGCTGCGATTATTGCATTTTTTAAGCCACAGTGTGCTTTTGTCCACCATCTCTTTACTGAAAGAATACAGCGGCAGGTAAGTTTTTATAGTGCAGTTGGTGTCACTTAAAGTCAAAACGGGAATGAAAACTGAGCGAAAAAGCGACGCTGGTATGACTTGTGCCACTCATTTATCGCTTTTCGGTTCTGTCTGACTCTAAGGCATTCAACTTAAATTTCATAACTTTAATCTTAGGGTGAGAAGAACTGCCCTGCAAAAGAGATTTGTCAGTAGATGAACAACGCACAGCAAGGTGGAGTCCTATCCCCTCTTCTATGGAATCTAGTCGTCAATGAACTTTTAGTTGACCTACAAGCTGAGGGCTTCAAAGTGATTGCATATGCAGATGACGTCTCCATTGCGGTATCTGGTAAACATGCTCAGGTCCTTACGGATCTGATGCAAACCACTCTAAATAAACTAGTAAAATGGGCGGGAAAATGTTATTTTGGGGTCAACCCTCAGAAAACTGAAAAAAAAAATGGTAATAAGTTCCAAGTCTCAATCACACCGCGAACGGCCTGGGAAGACAAAGAGTTCTTGAGAGGTACATAGCTTAATTCATTTATATATATATACAGATGGTTCAAAAACCAAACAAAGGGTGGGCTGCGGAGTGTACTTAAACCGACTTAACGTAAGTCTCTCATTCCGCCTTCCAAACCATTGTAGCATGTTCCAAGCGGAAATTCTGGCGATCAAAGAGGTCCTATCATTGCTAAAAGAAAACGTGAAATCTTCAGCGAATATCCGGACTTTCTCAGATAGTCAAGCAGCCCTCAAATCAATCGGCGTTGTTTCTACGAGCTAAGTAATCGCCCTTAACTGTCGCCTATCTCTTAAGGAGATGGCTGAACAGTTCAATATTTACCTTATTTTGGTGCCGGGGCACAGGTTTAATATTGGTATACCAATCGCTACATGCAAAGTTATGTTAAAGCAAGAGGCAATGGATAGAACAAATTATAGGTGTAACAATATTACCTTCACCACGTGTGTGGCAACAAAACGGAAATGGCCAGGACTAGATCCAAAACGCACAAGACATTTGTTATATATAACCAGATTGCACGTTAGCTCCGTAATCAATGTCATCACCGGATATTGTCTTATAGAAACGCCATAAGAGTCGGCGTTTCCTCCAATGACTTCTGCAGAAGGTGCTGCTTCCTCTGCTCATGTTTCTGCTCTTTCTTTTAATAGAAAACCGCATCTAGGAAAATATTTCCTTGATGATCTAAGCGATCTGGCGAGCAAAGATCCCCTGCATCTCCTTGGCTTTATTAAAAGCTCCAAATGGTTTTGTTAAGTGAGGTACTCCCTCCCACGATTTTTATGGTATCACAATGGACCTAACATTGGTCTAATTGTGTCAGTTGTATTTCTGACAGCCATTTTAAACCTAACCTAACCTAGGCTGAGAAGTTAGAGTCTTCATCGGAATTGTTTCACAAACCAATTTGAAGGACAATCTTGGGTGTGAAATAACATCTTTGATTGTAACAACAAAGCTTACCTGTTCGCAAATAGCAAGTCGGCACTTCAGTGATGAATATTAATATTTTGGAGGCACAAGATCAAATTCCGGAGTGAGTGAGTGCTATTTTTCCTTCAAAGTTCGCTCTTTGATACACAACATCAGTTTGCTGTTCATTTATCGATTTCAATTCTTTCAAATATTGATAAAAGAATGTCAAAATGTGGTCCTAAAGTCCTCGATAATGCGATAAGTCATGCCAAAAACACATAATTCAGTCACGTATTACTCGATCACATGTGCGATCGGCCTAATGTTTTTTGTTTTGAAGCAAATGGCACTATTTCTAGCACAAAATAAAATAAGCTTTAGTTTTGTATGAACATTGTTAACAATTTTTAACATTGTTTTCTTACGATGATGCGCCCCAGGACATAGCGCTAAGTGCATTTGCACACCTTGCATACATGGTTGGTCACGCCCCGTTTCTAATCGTTCTATACTCTAGTCATGATGGAGAATAGGCTACCATTCCAGATTTTTAAGCTCTAGAGAAGTTCTTTCTACAGCGAGTTCACCCGTAAGCATATCCATGTCGAATCTCATTCTTAAGAGTCTTTTTTTTGCTGAGTGATAGGAATCTAAATGAATTCGCGGGTTTCTTTCATTTGGAGCCCAGTTCTTGGTAAAGCAACTTTAATCAGATATCATTCTGCTTGATATGCCTCCTAAATTATGAATATTAGGGTGCGAATGCGTATTGCTTGTAAAAGAAAAACAAAAACCCCAGCATGGCTTAATCAAACAGAATAATTTTTAATTAATTTGTCTCATAAAGCCCTCTTGCAACACTTGCAGAAGACGGCTTCGGTGTAGGTATACGCTCTTCATTGTTTACACATCTTTTGCCAAATACATACTCCGGCGCATATGTGAAAAGTTAATCACTTCCAAAATTACGAAATAACCCTTGAAAATATATGTTTGCTGCATTAATATTTAAATTTAATTCTATTTAAACGTAAGAATAAAAAAAAAACGTATGCTCCTCTCTGGCGCAAAACACCAAAGCACATCCATGTAAACTGTCAAGGTAGAGGATACATTAAATCACAAGGAAAGCGATGATGTTTGTGATGTTCACATCATACATAGGTACGTGTGTTTGTGCATATCATGTGATAAGGATACTCTTGTCATTCTACATCGCAGTGGAATATAATTTTTGCTTTTCCGTGAAGCATGAAGATGATAATAATAATAATTATTGTGAGTATAGATACAATGAAATCTACCAAATGATGGTTGTGGTGGTGTGGTGATGATGTGATGGAAGAAATGATGGTTGCGGTGAAGGTTTTTTGTTCTTTCACAGCGAGAAGAAGATAATTTTTCATTTTATTATTATTTTCTTGGAATGATAAAAAATATAAAACACGATTTTCTTTTAATGAATATACACGAGACGAGACACACTCACACACACACATACCATTTTGACAAATTTCAATTGTGTAATTTTCCATCTTTTTAGAAATTCTTTATTTTTTGCTTTTCAATTTTTGAAGTTGAAGGAGTTGTTTTGTATTATTCTTATTCATATGGAAATAGACATTTTTTATGACTGACAATTTAATTAATCTTGAATGATGTCATTACGGTCCTGAGGCGTTTGTTTGGAGACGAAAAAAAAAAACTTTTTCCGACTTGTGGTGGTTTGTTTAGGTATTTTGCAAATAGAAAGTTTCATTTATGCTACGTAAACATTAAGCATACTTTTATCATAATTGAAACCAACTGGTGAAGGAAAACAATGGAAAAAGTCATCACAAATTAATGCCCTTTTGAGACTTTGGCACACAGTGCAAACGCAAGTGTTTTTAGCCAAAAGCCATTCCTTCTTGAAACTGACTCGTGAAGACTATTTTTACATTTGCTTCAATATTCTGCATTCTTTTCACTAGGAGGTAAGTCCTCCGATAGTAATTGCCATGCAAATTGCTTTCTCCACAAGGCACTTGAAGTCGGCAAAAAAATGTAGGTCCCTTCAGTTTTTCAAAAGAAATGGTTGAGAAAGAGGCACTAGAACCCGGAACTTCCCGCTCTGTTCTTTTATTCTGCGTTCTTGACATCCGATCCACCGTAATCAAGTTTCTGCAGCGTTGTTGACAGTTCTACGATTAGAACAGACTCTGCTTGTCGTCAACTTTGATGCAATTCTCCAGCTGTGGAAACTAAAATAGTACTAGTGACAGGTTTGGGTATAAAAATGGCAGTAACACTTGCCTTCTGATCCCGTGAAATGGAAGTGGCTTGCTAAGACAATAGGTACGGGTGTCGTCATCGTCATCCAGGATCAGCTTCATTGCCCGTGATTAACAAGACTTTTTTTCATCCTCATTTTCCGACTGGAACTCGGAGAACTCGGTGACAATTTTACTTATTTAATTATTCAAAGTCATTGTAGAGCGCGAGTTGCCAGGCAGTTAAGTAGAAGACGAAACTAGTGAATAACGGGGGTGTTTCTGAAAAGAGGTCCCTTTTTACTTACCACCATAAGGGTCCATTTAGATCGACTGGGGGGCTAAAAGAAAGAGATGACATACCCGGCACGGAATGAGAGTCCATTCGTTCGGCATTTCGATTAAATATACTCAACCACTCCACCACTGAACTGCAATACAATAAATTTAATTTAATTTTTAGTTTTTATGTTGGTGGGGTTTGGTTTGAGTTTGGTTGAATAGCTTACTACAAGCTTAAACTTAAACAAAACTAAGCTAAAGATCTTATTAAACTAAATCAAATCTGTGAAGAAAGACTGTTTAACAGGATTTGTTTAAGAACATGACTTGGAAAAGGTTCGTTGAGACAACATATATAACGAAGGTACAATGTGCAGGATGAGGATTAGTGTTGAAGGAGATAGGGTTTAAAAGGAGGTATCGGCATTTTTTCATCATATCACTTTTGAGCTATTGGTGTGCCTACAACAAGTGGAATCTAAAGTTAAATTTAAAGTTGAATTTAAAGTTGAATTTAAAGTGGAATTTAACCATAAACTTAAAGTTGAGTTAAAAGTTGAATTTAAAGTGGAATTTAAAGTTGAATTTGAAGTTAAATTTAAAGTTGAATTTAAAGTGGTATTTAAAGTGGAATTTAAAGTTAATTTAAAGTGGAATTTAAAGTTAATTTAAAGTGGAATTTAACTTCCAATTTAAAGTTGAATTTAAAGTTGAATAAAAAAATGAAATTTAAGTTGAATTTAAAGTTGAATTTAACTTTAAATTTAAAGTTGAATTTAAAGTTGAATTTAATGTTGAATTTGAAGTTAAATTTAAAGTTGAATTTAAAGTGGTATTTAAAGTGGAATTTAAAGTTGAATTTAAAGTGGAATTTAACTTCCAATTTAAAGTTGAATTTAAAGTTGAATTAAAAAATTAAATTTAAGTTGGATTTAAAGTTGAATTTAACTTTAAATTTAAAGTTGGATTTAAAGTTGAATTGAACTTAAAATTTAAAGTTGGATTTAAAGTGGAATTGAACTTTAAATTTAAAGTTGAATTTAAAGTTGAATTGGAAGTTAAATTTAAAGTTGAATTTAAAGTGGTATTTAAAGTGGAATTTAAAGTTGAATTTAAAGTGGAATTTAACTTCCAATTTAAAGTTGAATTTAAAGTTGAATTAAAAAATGAAATTTAAGTTGAATTTAAAGTTGAATTTAACTTTAAATTTAAAGTTGGATTTAAAGTTGAATTGAACTTAAAATTTAAAGTTCGATTTAAAGTGGAATTGAACTTTAAATTTAAAGTTGGATTTAAAGTTGAATTGAACTTTAAATTTAAAGTTGAATTAAAGGTTGGATTTAAAGTTGAATTTAAAGTTGAATTTAAAGTGGAATTTAACTTTAAATTTAAAGTTGACTTAAAAGTTGAATTTAAAGTTGAATTTAAAGTTGAATTAAAAGTGGAATTTAACTTTAAATTTAAAGTTCAATTTAAAGTTGAATTTCACTTTAAATTCAAAGTTGAATTTAAAGTTGAATTTAAAGTTGAACTTAAAGTTAAATTTAAAGTAGAATTAAACTTTAAAATTAAAGTTGGATTTAAAGTTGAATTTCACTTTAAATTTAAAGTTGAATTTAAAGTTAAATTTAAAGTGTATTTAAAGTGGAATTTAAAGTTGAATTTAAAGTGGAATTTAACTTCCAATTTAAAGTTGAATTTAAAGTTGAATTAAAGGTTGGATTTAAAGTTGAGTTTAAAGTTGAATTTAAAGTTCAATTTAAAGTTGAACTTAAAGTTAATTTTAAAGTTGGATTTAAAGTTAAATTTCACTTTAAATTTAAAGTTGGATTTAAAGTTGAATTGAACTTTAAATTTAAAGTTGAATTTAAAGTTCCCAAGTAACAATTTTAGCTCTATATTAGCTCTTGCAGCGCTTAAAAAGCTGGGTTTACTGGTCGTATTAAATTCAGTATTAGCTTCTAGAGCTGAAATAACACTCATTAAGAGCATTTTTTTCGACTTTGAGAGCTAGAATTAGCTCTATATCACTTCTTGTATAGCAATTGTAGTCTGCAGCAGCATTAGTGCAAGCGTTATCACCATTCTAGAGCTGCTTAAAAGCTACTTTCGTGGTATTGTAATGCACGAATAGGGCTCTAAAAATGATGCTAGAATGGCTGTATGCTCTACAATAGCAACAAAATGACATTAGCGTTTTGATTTAGAGCACTCTGCTCTATTAAAGATTTATCAAAAGCTAGTGGTATCACATTTTGCTGTAAAATGGAAATACAAAAAGGTTTACTTAAGTGTGAGTGAGAAAATAATAATACTCATTAAGACACTGAAAATTGTTTGCTGGTATTCGAACTTTGCAATAAGTAACTTTTCGAACATACACTCATGAATCCTGAGAGAGAAAATGTTCGAACTAATGAATAGAAAAAACGAAACGTAGTATCGTGACGGTGAAATATTAATTAAATAACACGATAAAGACAATGTTGAGTAATGATTTCATGTGCCACTCTATTTTCATCACAAACATAGATGTTGCACTACGAAAATTTACAACGCGCCTTAGAAATATTTAAGTTTTAGTAATAAATAAAAAGAAAATCAAAAAAATTGTATGGAGAAATTGGTATGAACAAAGGTAGCCATTACCAAAACCACCATTTTAATGACCCGCAAAAACATCTCCTCTAGAGCTACTATACAGCCCATAGTGCTACAAGGTTGTCTTTCTAGAGCAGCTTAACCAGGAAACAGGGTGCCTCGTTTAAAATTTTTTTGCTTAAATATTTTTTGACAACATTTTAATATTATTTACACACATTTTTCATGTTCATTTGATTTGTTCGCAGTGATCAATACACAACAAAATTGAAACTTGCAAAATAGTTATACATATTAATTTGTGACCACTTTTTGGAGGTATTATGTTCACAAAGTACATGTAAAATCAAATGTTTTCTTTCAATAAAAATTCAAAAAATACATTTTCCATGTTCTTTTTGCCAATAAAACTTTTACAAGAGAGAAAACTACACACAAATACAGGTCTAAGCTCATTTCACAAAGCCAACTTCATAATTAGAACCTCAAAAATAGTTTGATCCCAAGCAAAAACTTTTTTTTATGTTAAAAAAATCTCGTCACATGTTGTCAATGTGAAAACTCAAATTGTTGTGTCAAAAAAGCAGTTTTTTTTTTTACTTAAAATATTCATTTTTTCACTTTACTTTGACTTTATGACCCTGTCGCACCTGGAACCTCAAAAAAATTCGATTTTTCGTGATTTTTTTCCCCGCATATAAATATTCATTGCAACTGAACTTACATGTCCTTCTTTTGACAGCTGAAAACCAACCTATATAACAGTGGAACTTTTGATATAGTAAAAAGTAGAGTGAAACAATTCTCTTTTCGATAAATATGTTTTGAATGCAAAGTTAGAAACGAAATATATTCTCTGTAATAGTATCACCCTGTACATTACTTCTTCTTTATTCAATTAATCTATTTTTTGACAGACTTGTTTTTTTTTTTTTGTCAAGCTCCTCTAAAGTAAAGTTAACCTGCACTGTAGAGCGTTAAGCTCCCGATCAGCTCTTAGTACATCTCTCAAGCAGATATAAAGCCTTTGTAAAGCAAAGAGATTTAAAATGAGTTAGGCTCGTGGAGTGTTGCGGTAAAGGTTGTAATAAAGCATATTTATAGAGCAACTAGCTTTATAAGGTTTAAGAGCTTGGAGATGTCGTAAGGCACATATTTAGAGCATTACGCTCGTGGAGTGTTGCGGTAAAGGTTAAAATAAAGCAAATTTATAGAGCAACTAGCTTTATAAGGTTTAAGAGCTTGGAGATGTTGTAAGACACACATTTAGAGCATTAAATAAACTAAAAATTGCCAGAAGCTGTAACAAAGTTCAATATTGAGCAGTAGCCACGGACTTCACTCTTTTAAAGTTTTTCTAAAGCATATTTAAAACTTGCAGCTCCAAAAATGTTACTTGGGTTGGATTTAAAGTTGAATTTCTCTTTAAATTTTAAGTTGAATTTAAAGTTGAATTTAAAGTTGAATTTAAAGTGGAATTTAACTTTAAATTTAAAGTTGCATTAAAAGTTGAATTTAAAGTTGAATTTAAAGTTGTATTTAAAGTTGAATTTAAAGTTGAATTTAACTTTAAATTTAAAGTTGAATTTAAAGTTGAATTTAAAGTTGAATTTAAAGTTGGATTTAAAGTTGAATTTAACTTTAAATTTAAAGTTGAATTTAAAGTTGAATTTAAAGTTGAATTTTAAGTTGAATTTAAAATTTAATTTAAAGTTGAATTTAAAGTTGAATTTAAAGTTGGATTTAAAGTTGAATTTAACTTTAAATTTAAAGTTGAATTTTAAGTTGAATTTAACTTTAAATTTAAAGTTGAATTTAAAGTTGAATTTTAAGTTGAATTTAAAATTTAATTTAAAGTTGAATTTAAAGTTGAATTTAAAGTTGGATTTAAAGTTGAATTTAACTTTAAATTTAAAGTTGAATTTTAAGTTGAATTTAAATTTGAATTTGAAGTTGAATTTAAAGTTGAATTTAAAGTTGGATTTATAGTTGACTTTAACTTTAAATTTAAAGTTGAACTTAAAGTTGAATTTAAAGTTGAATTTCACTTTAAATTTAAAGTTGGATTTTATGTTGAATTAAACTTTAAATTTAAAGTTGAATTTAAAGTTGAATTTAAATTTGAGTTTAAAGTTGAATTTAAAGTTAAATTTAAAGTTGAATTTAAAGTTGAATTTAACTTTAAATTTAAAGTTGGATTTAAAGTTGAATTTAAAGTTGAATTTAAAGTTGAATTTAAAGTTGAATTTAAAGTTGGATTTAAAGTTGAATTTAACTTTAAATTTAAAATTGTATTTAAAGTTGAATTTAAAGTTAAATTTCACTTTAAATTTAAAGTTGAATTTAAAGTTGAATTTAAAGTTAAATTTCACTTTAAATTTAAAGTTGAATTTAAAGTTGAATTTAAAGTTGAATTTAAAGTTGAATTTAAAGTTGGATTTAAAGTGGAACTTTAAATTTAAAGTTGAATTTAAAGTTGAATTTAAAGTTGGATTTAAAGTTGAATTTAAGTTTAAATTTAAATTTGAATTTAAAGTTGAATTTAAAGTTGAATTTAAAGTTGAATTTAAAGTTAAATTTAAAGTTGAATTAAAAGTGGAATTTAAAGTTAAATTTAAAGTTGAATTTAAAGTAGAATTAGACTTTAAATTTAAAGTTGGATTTAAAGTTGAACTTAAAGTTAATTTTAAAGTTGGATTTAAAGTTAAATTTCACTTTAAATTTAAAGTTGGATTTAAAGTTGAATTGAATTTTAAATTTAAAGTTGAATTTAAAGTTGGACTTAAATTTGAATCTAAAGTTGAATTTAAAGTTGGATTTAAAGTTGAATTTCTCTTTAAATTTTAAGTTGAATTTAAAGTTGAATTTAAATTTGAGTTTAAAGTTGGATTTATAGTTGAATTTAAAGTTGAATTTAAAGTGGAATTTAACTTTAAATTTAAAGTTGCATTAAAAGTTGAATTTAAAGTTGGATTTAAAGTTGAATTTAACTTTAAATTTAAAGTTGAACTTAAAGTTGAATTTAAAGTTGAATTTAAAGTTGGATTTAAAGTTGAATTGAACTTTAAATTTAAAGTTGAATTTAAAGTTGGACTTAAATTTGAATCTAAAGTTGAATTTAAAGTTGGATTTAAAGTTGAATTTCTCTTTAAATTTAAAGTTGAATTTAAAGTTGAATTTAAATTTGAGTTTAAAGTTGAATTTAAAGTTAAATTTAAAGTTGAATTTAAAGTTGAATTTAACTTTAAATTTAAAGTTGGATTTAAAGTTGAATTTAAGGTTGAATTTAAAGTTGAATTTAAAGTTGAATTTAAAGTTGGATTTAAAGTTGAATTTAACTTTAAATTTAAAATTGTATTTAAAGTTGAATTTAAAGTTAAATTTCACTTTAAATTTAAAGTTGAATTTAAAGTTGAATTTAAAGTTAAATTTCACTTTAAATTTAAAGTTGAATTTAAAGTTGAATTTAAAGTTGAATTTAAAGTTGAATTTAAAGTTGGATTTAAAGTGGAACTTTAAATTTAAAGTTGAATTTAAAGTTGAATTTAAAGTTGGATTTAAAGTTGAATTTAAGTTTAAATTTAAATTTGAATTTAAAGTTGAATTTAAAGTTGAATTTAAAGTTGAATTTAAAGTTAAATTTAAAGTTGAATTAAAAGTGGAATTTAAAGTTGAACTTTAAGTTAAATTTAAAGTTGAACTTTAAGTTAAATTTAAAGTTGAATTTAAAGTAGAATTAGACTTTAAATTTAAAGTTGGATTTAAAGTTGAACTTAAAGTTAATTTTAAAGTTGGATTTAAAGTTAAATTTCACTTTAAATTTAAAGTTGGATTTAAAGTTGAATTGAACTTTAAATTTAAAGTTGAATTTAAAGTTGGACTTAAATTTGAATCTAAAGTTGAATTTAAAGTTGGATTTAAAGTTGAATTTCTCTTTAAATTTTAAGTTGAATTTAAAGTTGAATTTAAATTTGAGTTTAAAGTTGGATTTATAGTTGAATTTAAAGTTGAATTTAAAGTGGAATTTAACTTTAAATTTAAAGTTGCATTAAAAGTTGAATTTAAAGTTGGATTTAAAGTTGAATTTAACTTTAAATTTAAAGTTGAACTTAAAGTTGAATTTAAAGTTGAATTTAAAGTTGGATTTAAAGTTGAATTTAACTTTAAATTTAAAGTTGAACTTAAAGTTGAATTTAAAGTTGAATTTCACTTTAAATTTAAAGTTGGATTTAAAGTGGAATTGAACTTTAAATTTAAAGTTGGATTTAAAGTTGAATTTAAAGTTGAATTTAAAGTTGAATTTAAAGTTGAATTTAAAGTTGAATTTAAAGTTGAATTTAAAGTTAAATTTAAAGTTGAATTAAAAGTGGAATTTAAAGTTGAACTTTAAGTTAAATTTAAAGTTGAACTTTAAGTTAAATTTAAAGTTGAATTTAAAGTAGAATTAGACTTTAAATTTAAAGTTGGATTTAAAGTTGAACTTAAAGTTAATTTTAAAGTTGGATTTAAAGTTAAATTTCACTTTAAATTTAAAGTTGGATTTAAAGTTGAATTGAACTTTAAATTTAAAGTTGAATTTAAAGTTGGACTTAAATTTGAATCTAAAGTTGAATTTAAAGTTGGATTTAAAGTTGAATTTCTCTTTAAATTTTAAGTTGAATTTAAAGTTGAATTTAAATTTGAGTTTAAAGTTGGATTTATAGTTGAATTTAAAGTTGAATTTAAAGTGGAATTTAACTTTAAATTTAAAGTTGCATTAAAAGTTGAATTTAAAGTTGGGTTTAAAGTTGAATTTAACTTTAAATTTAAAGTTGAACTTAAAGTTGAATTTAAAGTTGAATTTAAAGTTGGATTTAAAGTTGAATTTAACTTTAAATTTAAAGTTGAACTTAAAGTTGAATTTAAAGTTGAATTTCACTTTAAATTTAAAGTTGGATTTAAAGTGGAATTGAACTTTAAATTTAAAGTTGGATTTAAAGTTGAATTTAAAGTTGAATTTAAAGTTGAATTTAAAGTTGAATTTAAAGTTGAATTTAAAGTTGAATTTAAAGTTAAATTTAAAGTTGAATTAAAAGTGGAATTTAAAGTTGAACTTTAAGTTAAATTTAAAGTTGAACTTTAAGTTAAATTTAAAGTTGAATTTAAAGTAGAATTAGACTTTAAATTTAAAGTTGGATTTAAAGTTGAACTTAAAGTTAATTTTAAAGTTGGATTTAAAGTTAAATCTCACTTTAAATTTAAAGTTGGATTTAAAGTTGAATTGAACTTTAAATTTAAAGTTGAATTTAAAGTTGGACTTAAATTTGAATCTAAAGTTGAATTTAAAGTTGGATTTAAAGTTGAATTTCTCTTTAAATTTTAAGTTGAATTTAAAGTTGAATTTAAATTTGAGTTTAAAGTTGGATTTATAGTTGAATTTAAAGTTGAATTTAAAGTGGAATTTAACTTTAAATTTAAAGTTGCATTAAAAAGTGAATTTAAAGTTGGATTTAAAGTTGAATTTAACTTTAAATTTAAAGTTGAACTTAAAGTTGAATTTAAAGTTGAATTTAAAGTTGAATTTAAAGTTGAATTTAAAGTTGGATTTAAAGTTGAATTTAACTTTAAATTTAAAATTGTATTTAAAGTTGAATTTAAAGTTAAATTTCACTTTAAATTTAAAGTTGAATTTAAAGTTGAATTTAAAGTTGGATTTAAAGTGGAATTGAACTTTAAATTTAAAGTTGAATTTAAAGTTGAATTAAAAGTTGGATTTAAAGTTGAATTTAAAATTTAATTAAAGGTGAATTTAAAGTTGAATTTTAAGTTGAATTTAAAATTTAATTTAAAGTTGAATTTAAAATTTAATTTAAAGTTGAATTTAAAGTTGAATTTAACTTTAAATTTAAAGTTGAATTTTAAGTTGAATTTAAAGTTGAATTTGAAGTTGAATTTAAAGTTGAATTTAAAGTTGGATTTATAGTTGACTTTAACTTTAAATTTAAAGTTGAACTTAAAGTTGAATTTAAAGTTGAATTTCACTTTAAATTTAAAGTTGGATTTAAAGTGGAATTGAACTTTAAATTTAAAGTTGGATTTAAAGTTGAATTTAAAGTTGAATTTAAAGTTGAATTTAAAGTTGAATTTAAAGTTGGATTTAAAGTTGAATTTAACTTTAAATTTAAAATTGTATTTAAAGTTGAATTTAAAGTTAAATTTCACTTTAAATTTAAAGTTGAATTTAAAGTTGAATTTAAAGTTAAATTTCACTTTAAATTTAAAGTTGAATTTAAAGTTGAATTTAAAGTTGAATTTAAAGTTGGATTTAAAGTGGAATTGAACTTTAAATTTAAAGTTGAATTTAAAGTTGAATTAAAAGTTGGATTTAAAGTTGAATTTAAGTTTAAATTTAAATTTGAATTTAAAGTTGAATTTAAAGTTGAATTTAAAGTTGAATTTAAAGTTGAATTTAAAGTTGAATTTAAAATTTAATTTAAAGTTGAATTTAAAGTTGAATTTAAAGTTGGATTTAAAGTGGAATTTAACTTTAATTTTAAAGTTGAATTTAAAGTTGAATTTAAAGTTGAATTTAAAGTTGAATTGAACTTTAAATTTAAAGTTGGATTAAAAGTGGAATTGAACTTTAAATTTAAAGTTGAATTTAAAGTTGAATTTAAAGTTGGATTTAAAGTTGAGTTTAACTTAAAATTTAAAGTTGAATTTAAAGTTGAATTTAAAATTTAATTTAAAGTTGAATTTAAAGTTGAATTTAAAGTTGAATTTAAAGTTGAATTTAAAATTTAATTTAAAGTTGAATTTAAAGTTGAATTTAAAGTTGGATTTAAAGTTGAATCTAACTTTAAATTTAAAGTTGAATTTATTGTTGAATTTAAAGTTGAATTTTAAGTTGAATTTAAAATTTAATTTAAGGTGAATTTAAAGTTGAATTTAAAGTTGAATTTAAAATTTAATTTACAGTTGAATTTGAAGTTGAATTTAAAGTTGAATTTAAAGTTGGATTTATAGTCGACTTTAACTTTAAATTTAAAGTTGAATTTAAAGTTGAATTTAAAGTTGAATTTAAAATTTAATTTAAATTTGAATCTAAAGTTGGATTTAAAGTTGAATTTCACTTTAAATTTAAAGTTGAATTTAAAGTTGAATTTAAAGTTGAATTTAAAGTTGGATTTAAAGTTGAGTTTAACTTAAAATTTAAAGTTGAATTTAAAGTTGAATTTAAAATTTAATTTAAAGTTGAATTTAAAGTTGAATTTAAAGTTGAATTTAAAGTTGAATTTAAAATTTAATTTAAAGTTGAATTTAAAGTTGAATTTAAAGTTGAATTTAAAGTTGGATTTAAAGTTGAATCTAACTTTAAATTTAAAGTTGAATTTATTGTTGAATTTAAAGTTGAATTTTAAGTTGAATTTAAAATTTAATTTAAGGTGAATTTAAAGTTGAATTTAAAGTTGAATTTAAAATTTAATTTACAGATGAATTTGAAGTTGAATTTAAAGTTGAATTTAAAGTTGGATTTAAAGTTGAATTTAAAATTTAATTTAAAGTTGAATTTAAAGTTGGATTTAAAGTTGAATTTAACTTTAAATTTAAAGTTTAATTTAAAGTTGAATTTCACTTTAAATTTAAAGTTGGATTTAAAGTGGAATTGAACTTTAAATTTAAAGTTGGATTTAAAGTTGAATTTAAAGTTGAATTTAAAGTTGAATTTAAAGTTGAATTTAAAGTTGGATTTAAAGTTGAATTTAACTTTAAATTTAAAATTGTATTTAAAGTTGAATTTAAAGTTAAATTTCACTTTAAATTTAAAGTTGAATTTAAAGTTGAATTTAAAGTTAAATTTCACTTTAAATTTAAAGTTGAATTTAAAGTTGAATTTAAAGTTGAATTTAAAGTTGGATTTAAAGTGGAATTGAACTTTAAATTTAAAGTTGAATTTAAAGTTGAATTAAAAGTTGGATTTAAAGTTGAATTTAAAATTTAATTAAAGGTGAATTTAAAGTTGAATTTTAAGTTGAATTTAAAATTTAATTTAAAGTTGAATTTAAAGTTGAATTTAACTTTAAATTTAAAATTTGAATTTTAAGTTGAATTTAAAGTTGAATTTGAAGTTGAATTTAAAGTTGAATTTAAAGTTGGATTTATAGTTGACTTTAACTTTAAATTTAAAGTTGAACTAAAAGTTGAATTTAAAGTTGAATTTCACTTTAAATTTAAAGTTGGATTTAAAGTGGAATTGAACTTTAAATTTAAAGTTGGATTTAAAGTTGAATTTAAAGTTGAATTTAAAGTTGAATTTAAAGTTGAATTTAAAGTTGGATTTAAAGTTGAATTTAACTTTAAATTTAAAATTGTATTTAAAGTTGAATTTAAAGTTAAATTTCACTTTAAATTTAAAGTTGAATTTAAAGTTGAATTTAAAGTTAAATTTCACTTTAAATTTAAAGTTGAATTTAAAGTTGAATTTAAAGTTGAATTTAAAGTTGGATTTAAAGTGGAATTGAACTTTAAATTTAAAGTTGAATTTAAAGTTGAATAAAAAGTTGGATTTAAAGTTGAATTTAAGTTTAAATTTAAATTTGAATTTAAAGTTGAATTTAAAGTTGAATTTAAAGTTGAATTTAAAGTTGAATTTAAAGTTGAATTTAAAATTTAATTTAAAGTTGAATTTAAAGTTGAATTTAAAGTTGGATTTAAAGTGGAATTTAACTTTAATTTTAAAGTTGAATTTAAAGTTGAATTTAAAGTTGAATTTAAAGTTGAATTGAACTTTAAATTTAAAGTTGGATTAAAAGTGGAATTGAACTTTAAATTTAAAGTTGAATTTAAAGTTGAATTTAAAGTTGAATTTAAAGTTGGATTTAAAGTTGAGTTTAACTTAAAATTTAAAGTTGAATTTAAAGTTGAATTTAAAATTTAATTTAAAGTTGAATTTAAAGTTGAATTTAAAGTTGAATTTAAAGTTGAATTTAAAATTTAATTTAAAGTTGAATTTAAAGTTGAATTTAAAGTTGAATTTAAAGTTGGATTTAAAGTTGAATCTAACTTTAAATTTAAAGTTGAATTTATTGTTGAATTTAAAGTTGAATTTTAAGTTGAATTTAAAATTTAATTTAAGGTGAATTTAAAGTTGAATTTAAAGTTGAATTTAAAATTTAATTAACAGTTGAATTTGAAGTTGAATTTAAAGTTGAATTTAAAGTTGGATTTATAGTCGACTTTAACTTTAAATTTAAAGTTGAATTTAAAGTTGAATTTAAAGTTGAATTTAAAATTTAATTTAAATTTGAATCTAAAGTTGGATTTAAAGTTGAATTTCACTTTAAATTTAAAGTTGAATTTAAAGTTGAATTTAAAGTTGAATTTAAAGTTGGATTTAAAGTTGAGTTTAACTTAAAATTTAAAGTTGAATTTAAAGTTGAATTTAAAATTTAATTTAAAGTTGAATTTAAAGTTGAATTTAAAGTTGAATTTAAAGTTGAATTTAAAATTTAATTTAAAGTTGAATTTAAAGTTGAATTTAAAGTTGAATTTAAAGTTGGATTTAAAGTTGAATCTAACTTTAAATTTAAAGTTGAATTTATTGTTGAATTTAAAGTTGAATTTTAAGTTGAATTTAAAATTTAATTTAAGGTGAATTTAAAGTTGAATTTAAAGTTGAATTTAAAATTTAATTTACAGTTGAATTTGAAGTTGAATTTAAAGTTGAATTTAAAGTTGGTTTTAAAGTTGAATTTAAAATTTAATTTAAAGTTGAATTTAAAGTTGGATTTAAAGTTGAATTTAACTTTAAATTTAAAGTTGAATTTAAAGTTTAATTTAAAGTTGAATTTCACTTTAAATTTAAAGTTGAATTTAAAGTTGAATCTAAAGTTGAATTGAACTTAAATTTAAAGTTGGATTTAAAGTGGAATTGAACTTTAAATTTAAAGTTGAATTTTATGTTGAATTTTAAGTGGAATTCAACTTTAAATTTAAAGTTGAATTTAAAGTTGAATTTAAAGTTGAATTTAAAGTTGAATTTAAAATTTAATTTACAGTTGAATTTGAAGTTGAACTTAAAGTTGAATTTAAAGTTGGATTTATAGTTGACTTTAACTTTAAATTTAAAGTTGAATTTAAAGTTGAATTTAAAGTTGAATTTAAAATATAATTTAAGGTGAATCTAAAGTTGAGTTTAAAGTTGAATTTAAAATTTAATTTAAAGTTGAATTTAAAGTTGAATTTAACTTTGAATTTAAAGTTGAATTTAACTTTAAATTTGAAGTTGAATTTTATGTTGAATTTTAAGTGGAATTCAACTTTAAATTTAAAGTTGAATTTAAAGTTGAATTTAAAGTTGAATTTAAAGTTGAATTTAAAATTTAATTTACAGTTGAATTTGAAGTTGAACTTAAAGTTGAATTTAAAGTTGGATTTATAGTTGACTTTAACTTTAAATTTAAAGTTGAATTTAAAGTTGAATTTAAAGTTGAATTTAAAGTTGGATTTAAAGTTGAGTTTAACTTAAAATTTAAAGTTGAATTTAAAGTTGAATTTAAAATTTAATTTAAAGTTGAATTTAAAGTTGAATTTAAAATTTAATTTAAAGTTGAATTTAAAGTTGAATTTAAAGTTGAATTTAAAGTTGGATTTAAAGTTGAATCTCACTTTAAATTTAAAGTTGAATTTATTGTTGAATTTAAAGTTGAATTTTAAGTTGAATTTAAAATTTAATTTAAGGTGAATTTAAAGTTGAATTTAAAGTTGAATTTAAAATTTAATTTACAGTTGAATTTGAAGTTGAATTTAAAGTTGAATTTAAAGTTGGATTTAAAGTTGAATTTAAAATTTAATTTAAAGTTGAATTTAAAGTTGGATTTAAAGTTGAATTTAACTTTAAATTTAAAGTTGAATTTAAAGTTTAATTTAAAGTTGAATTTCACTTTAAATTTAAAGTTGAATTTAAAGTTGAATCTAAAGTTGAATTGAACTTAAATTTAAAGTTGGATTTAAAGTGGAATTGAACTTTAAATTTAAAGTTGAATTTTATGTTGAATTTTAAGTGGAATTCAACTTTAAATTTAAAGTTGAATTTAAAGTTGAATTTAAAGTTGAATTTAAAGTTGAATTTAAAATTTAATTTACAGTTGAATTTGAAGTTGAACTTAAAGTTGAATTTAAAGTTGGATTTATAGTTGACTTTAACTTTAAATTTAAAGTTGAATTTAAAGTTGAATTTAAAGTTGAATTTAAAATTTAATTTAAGGTGAATCTAAAGTTGAGTTTAAAGTTGAATTTAAAATTTAATTTAAAGTTGAATTTAAAGTTGAATTTAACTTTAAATTTGAAGTTGAATTTTATGTTGAATTTTAAGTGGAATTCAACTTTAAATTTAAAGTTGAATTTAAAGTTGAATTTAAAGTTGAATTTAAAGTTGAATTTAAAATTTAATTTACAGTTGAATTTGAAGTTGAACTTAAAGTTGAATCTAAAGTTGGATTTATAGTTGACTTTAACTTTAAATTTAAAGTTGAATTTAAAGTTGAATTTAAAGTTGAATTTAAAATTTAATTTAAGGTGAATCTAAAGTTGAGTTTAAAGTTGAATTTAAAATTTAATTTAAAGTTGAATTTAAAGTTGAATTTAACTTTAAATTTGAAGTTGAATTTTAAGTTGAATTTAAAGTTGAATTTGAAGTTGAATTTAAAGTTGAATTTAAAGTTGAATTTAAAATTTAATTTAAGGTGAATTTAAAGTGGAATTTAAAGTTGGATTTAAAGTTGAATTTAAAGTTGGACTTAAATTTGAATCTAAAGTTGGATTTAAAGTTGAATTTCACTTTAAATTTAATGTTGAATTTAAAGTTGAATTTAAAATTTAATTTAAAGTTGAATTTAAAGTTGAATTTAAAGTTGAATTTAAAGTTGGATTTAAAGTTGAATTTAACTTTAATTTTAAAGTTGAATTTAAAGTTGAATTTAAAGTTGAATTTAAAGTTGAATTTAAAGTTGAATTTAAAGTTGAATTTAAAGTTGAATTTAAAGTTGGATTTAGTTGAATTTAACTTTAAATTTAAAAATGAATTTAAAGTTGAATTTATTTTTAAATTTAAAGTTGAATTTTAAGTTGAATTTAAAGTTGAATTTAAAGTTGAATTTAAAGTTGGATTTAAAGTTGAATTTAACTTTAAATTTAAAGGTGAATTTAAAGTTGAATTTAAAGTTGGATTTAAAGTTGAATTTAACTTTAAATTTAAAATTGAATTTAAAGTTGAATTTAAAATTTAATTTAAAGTTGAATTTAAAGTTGAATTTAAAGTTGAATTTAAAATTTAATTTAAAGTTGAACTTAAAGTTGAATTTAAAGTTGAATTTAAAGTTGAATTTAAAGTTGAATTTAAAATTTAATTTAAAGTTGAATTTAAAATTTAATTTAAAGTTGAACTTAAAGTTGAATTTAAAGTTGAATTTTAAGTTGAATTTAAAGTTGAATTTAAAGTTGGATTTATAGTTGACTTTAACTTTAAATTTAAAGTTGAATTTAAAGTTGGATTTAAAGTTGAATTTAACTTTAAACTTAAAGTTGAATTTTAAGTTGAATTTAAAGTTGAATTTCATTTTAAATTTAAAGTTGATTTTAAAGTTGAATTTAAAGTTGAATTTAAAGTTGGATTTAAAGTTGAATTTAACTTTTAATTTAAAGTTGAATTTAAAGTTGAATTTAAAATTTAATTTAAGGTGAATTTAAAGTTGAATTTAAAGTTGAATTTAAAATTTAATTTAAAGTTGAACTTAAAGTTGAATTTAAAGTTGAATTTAAAGTTGAATTTTAAGTTGAATTTAAAGTTGGATTTAAAGTTGAATTTAACTTTAAATTTTAAGTTGAATTTTAAGTTGAATTTAAAGTTGAATTTGAAGTTGAATTTAAAATTGAATTTAAAGTTGAATTTAAAGTTGGATTTAAAGTTGAATTTAACTTTAAATTTAAAGTTGAATTTAAAGTTGAATTTAAAATTGAATTTAAAGTTGAATTTAAAGTTGGATTTAAAGTTGAATTTAACTTTAAATTTAAAGTTGAATTTAAAGTTGAATTTAAAGTTGAATTTAAAGTTGAATTTAAAGCTGAATTTAAAGTTGAATTTAAAATTTAATTTAAGGTGAATTTAAAGTTGAATTTAAAGTTGGATTTAAAGTTGAATTTAACATTAAATTTAATGTTGAATTTAAAGTTGAATTTAAAATTTAATTTAGAGTTGAATTTAAAGTTGGATTTAAAGTTGAATTTAAAGTTGGATTTAAAGTTGAATTTAACTTTAAATTTAAAAATGGATTTAAAGTGGAATTGAACTTTAAATTTAAAGTTGAATTTGAAGTTGAATTTAAAGTTGAATTTAAAGTTGAATTTAAAGTTGAATTTAAAGTTGGATTTAAAGTTGAATTTAACTTTAAATTTAAAGTTGAATTTAAAGTTGAATTTAAAGTTGAATTTAAAATTTAATTTAAGGTGAATTTAAAGTTGAATTTAAAGTTGGATTTGAAGTTGAATTTAACTTTGATTTAAAGTTGAATTTAACTTTAAATTTAAAGTTGAATTTTAAGTTGAATTTAAAGTTGAATTTGAAGTTGAATTTAAAGTTGAATTTAAAGCTGGATACTTTAACTTTAAATTTAAAGTTGAATTTAAAGTTGAATTTTAAGTGGAATTCAACTTTAAATTTAAAGTTGATTTTAACTTTAAATTTAAAGTTGAATTTAAAGTTGAATATAAAGTTGGATTTAAAGTTGAATTTAACTTTAAATTTAAAGTTGAATTTAAAGTTGAATTTAAAATTTAATTTAAAGTTGAATTTAAAGTTGAATTTAAAGTTGGATTTAAAGTTGAATTTAGCTTTAAATTTAAAGTTGAATTTTAAGTTGAATTTAAAGTTGAATTTAAAGTTGAATTTAAAGTTGGATTTAAAGTTGAATTTAACTTTAAATTTAAAGTTGAATTTAAAGTTGAATTTAAAGTTGAATTTAAAATTTAATTTAAGGTGAATTTAAAGTTGAATTTAAAGTTGGATTTAAAGTTGAATTTAACTTTAAATTTAAAGTTGAATTTAAAGTTGAATTTAAAATTTAATTTAAAGTTGAATTTAAAGTTGAATTTAAAGTTGGATTTAAAGTTTAATTTAGCTTTAAATTTAAAGTTGAATTTTAAGTTGAATTTAAAGTTGAATTTGAAGTTCAATTTAAAATTTAATTTAAAGTTTAATTTAAAGTTGAATTTAAAGTTGGATTTAAAGTTGAATTTAAAGTTGGATTTAAAGTTGAATTTAACTTTAAATTTAAAGTTGAATTTTAAGTTGAATTTAAAGTTGAATTTAAAATTTAATTTAAAGTTGAACTTAAAGTTGAATTTAAAGTTGGATTTAAAGTTGAATTTAAAGTTGAATTTAAAATTTAATTTAAAGTTGAATTTAAAGTTGAATTTAAAGTTG
Source organism: Melanostoma mellinum (assembly GCA_914767635.1). Lineage (NCBI taxonomy): Eukaryota > Metazoa > Arthropoda > Insecta > Diptera > Syrphidae > Melanostoma > Melanostoma mellinum. Next base: position 178,713,689 of record OU612060.1, read on the forward strand.
AATTTAAAGTTGGATTTAAAGTTGAATTTAACTTTAAATTTAAAGTTGAATTTTAAGTTGAATTTAAAGTTGAATTTGAAGTTGAATTTAAAGTTGAATTTAAAGCTGGATTTATAGTTTACTTTAACTTTAAATTTAAAGTTGAATTTAAAGTTGAATTTTAAGTGGAATTCAACTTTAAATTTAAAGTTGATTTTAACTTTAAATTTAAAGTTGAATTTAAAGTTGAATTTAAAGTTGAATTTAAAGTTGGATTTAAAGTTGAATTTAACTTTAAATTTAAAGTTGAATTTAAAGTTGAATTTAAAATTTAATTTTAAGTTGAATTTAAAGTTGAATTTAAAGTTGGATTTAAAGTTGAATTTAGCTTTAAATTTAAAGTTGAATTTTAAGTTGAATTTAAAGTTGAATTTGAAGTTCAATTTAAAATTTAATTTAAAGTTGAATTTAAAGTTGAATTTAACTTTAAATTTAAAGTTGAATTTAAAGTTGAATTTAAAATTTAATATAAAGTTGAATTTGAAGTTCAATTTAAAATTTAATTTAAAGTTGAATTTAAAGTTGAATTTAAAGTTGAAATTAAAGTTGGATTTAAAGTTGAATTTAAAGTTGAATTTAAAATTTAATTTAAAGTTGAATTTAAAGTTGAATTTAAAGTTGAATTTAAAGTTGAATTTAAAGTTGGATTTAAAGTTGAATTTAACTTTAAATTTAAAGTTGAATTTAAAGTTGAATTTAAAATTTAATTTAAAGCTGAATTTAAAGTTGAATTTAAAGTTGGATTTAAAGTTGAATTTAACTTTAAATTTAAAGTTGAATTTTAAGTTGAATTTAAAGTTGAATTTGAAGTTGAATTTAAAGTTGAATTTAAAGCTGGATTTATAGTTGACTTTAACTTTAAATTTAAAGTTGAATTTAAAGTTGAATTTTAAGTGGAATTCAACTTTAAATTTAAAGTTGAGTTTAAAGTTGATTTAAACTTTAAATTTAAAGTTGAATTTAAAGTTGGATTTAAAGTTGAATTTAACTTTAAATTGAAAGTTGAATTTTAAGTTGAATTTAAAGTTGAATTTGAAGTTCAATTTAAAGTTGAATTTTAAGTTGAATTTAAAGTTGAATTTAAAGTTGAATTTAAAGTTGAATTTAAAGTTGAATTTAAAGTTGGATTTAAAGTTGAATTTGACTTTAAATTTAAAGTTGAATTTTAAGTTGAATTTAAAGTTGAATTTTAAGTTGAATTTAAAGTTGAATTTAACTTTAAATTTAAAGTTGAATTTTAAGTTGAATTTAAAGTTGAATTTGAAGTTCAATTTAAAGTTGAATTTTAAGTTGAATTTAAAGTTGAATTTAAAGTTGAATTTAAAGTTGAATTTAAAGTTGAATTTAAAGTTGGATTTAAAGTTGAATTTGACTTTAAATTTAAAGTTGAATTTTAAGTTGAATTTAAAGTTGAATTTAAAGTTGAATTTAAAGTTGAATTTAAAGTTGAATTTAAAGTTGAATTTAAAGTTGAATTTAAAGTTGAATTGAACCTTAAATTTAAAGTTGGATTTAAAGTTAACTTTAAATTAAAAGTTGAATTTAAAGTTGAATTTAAAATTTAATTTAAAATTGAATTTAAAGTTGGATTTAAAGTTGAATTTAACTTTAAATTTAAAGTTGAATTTTAAGTTGAATTTAAAGTTGAATTTAAAGTTGAATTTATAGTTGAATTTAAAGTTGAATTTAAAGTTGAATTTAACTTTAAATTTAAAGATGAATTTTAAGTTGAATTTAAAGTTGAATTTAAAGTTGAATTTAAAGTTGAATTTGAAGTTGAATTTAAAGTTGAATTTAAAGTTGGATTTAAAGTTGAATTTAACTTTAAATTTAAAATTGAATTTAAAGTTGAATTTAAAGTTGGACTTAAATTTGAATCTAAAGTTGGATTTAAAGTTGAATTTCACTTTAAATTTAAAGTTGAATTTAAAGTTGAATTTAAAGTTGAATTTAAAGTTGAATTTAAAGTTGAATTTGAAGTTCAATTTAAAATTTAATTTAAAGTTGAATTTAAAGTTGAATTTAAAGTTGGATTGAAAGTTGAATTTAAAGTTGGATTTAAAGTTGAATTTAACTTTAAATTTTAAGTTGAATTTTAAGTTGAATTTAAAGTTGAATTTAAAGTTGAATTTAAAATTGAATTTAAAGTTGAATTGAACTTTAAATTTAAAAATGGATTTAAAGTGGAATTGAACTTTAAATTTAAAGTTGAATTTGAAGTTGAATTAAAAGTTGAATTTAAAGTTGAATTTAAAGTTGGATTTAAAGTTGAATTTAACTTTAAATTTAAAGTTGAATTTAAAGTTGAGTTTAAAGTTGAATTTAAAATTTAATTTAAGGTGAATTTAAAGTTGAATTTAAAGTTGGATTTAAAGTTGAATTTAAAGTTGGATTTAAAGTTGAATTTAACTTTAAATTTTAAGTTGAATTTTAGGTTGAATTTAAAGTTGAATTTAAAGTTGAATTTAAAATTGAATTTAAAGTTGAATTGAACTTTAAATTTAAAAATGGATTTAAAGTGGAATTGAACTTTAAATTTTAAGTTGAATTTGAAGTTGAATTAAATGTTGAATTTAAAGTTGAATTTAAAGTTGGATTAAAAGTTGAATTTAACTTTAAATTTAAAGTTGAATTTAAAGTTGAATTTAAAGTTGAATTTAAAATTTAATTTAAGGTGAATTTAAAGTTGAATTTAAAGTTGGATTTAAAGTTGAATTTAAAATTTAATTTAAAGTTGAATTTAAAGTTGAATTTAAGGTTGGATTTAAAGTGGAATTGAACTTTAAATTTAAAGTTGAATTTGAAGTTGAACTAAAAGTTGAATTTAAAGTTGAATTTAAAGTTGGATTTAAAGTTGAATTTAACTTTAAATTTAAAGTTGAATTTAAAGTTGAATTTGAAGTTCAATTTAAAATTTAATTTAAAGTTGAATTTAAAGTTGAATTTAAAGTTGAATTTAAAATTTAATTTAAAGTTGAATTTAAAGTTGAATTTAAAGTTGGATTTAAAGTTGAATTTAACTTTAAATTTAAAGTTGAATTTAAAATTTAATTTAAAGTTGAATTTAAAGTTGAATTTAAAGTTGGATTTAAAGTTGAATTTAGCTTTAAATTTAAAGTTGAATTTAAAGTTGAATTTGAAGTTCAATTTAAAATTTAATTTAAAGTTGAATTTAAAGTTGAATTTAAAGTTGAAATTAAAGTTGGATTTAAAGTTGAATTTAAAGTTGAATTTAAAATTTAATTTAAAGTTGAATTTAAAGTTGAATTTAAAGTTGAATTTAAAGTTGAATTTAAAGTTGGATTTAAAGTTGAATTTAACTTTAAATTTAAAGTTGAATTTAAAGTAGAATTTAAAGTTGAATTTGAAGTTGAATTTAAAGTTGAATTTAAAGCTGGATTTATAGTTGACTTTAACTTTAAATTTAAAGTTGAATTTAAAGTTGAATTTTAAGTGGAATTCAACTTTAAATTTAAAGTTGAATTTAAAGTTGATTTTAACTTTAAATTTAAAGTTGAATTTAAAGTTGGATTTAAAGTTGAATTTAACTTTAAATTTAAAGTTGAATTTCAAGTTGAATTTAAAATTTAATTTAAAGTTGAATTTAAAGTTGAATTTAAAGTTGGATTTAAAATTGAATTTAACTTTAAATTTAAAGTTGAATTTTAAGTTGAATTTAAAGTTGAATTTGAAGTTCAATTTAAAGTTGAATTTTAAGTTGAATTTAAAGTTGAATTTAAAGTTGAATTTAAAGTTGAATTTAAAGTTGGATTTAAAGTTGAATTTGACTTTAAATTTAAAGTTGAATTTTAAGTTGAATTTAAAGTTGAATTTAAAGTTGGATTTAAAGTTGAATTTAACTTTAAATTTAAAATTGAATTTCACTTTAAATTTAAAGTTGAATTTAAAGTTGAATTTAAAGTTGAATTGAACCTTAAATTTAAAGTTGGATTTAAAGTGGAATTGAACTTTAAATTTAAAGTTGAATTTAAAGTTGAATTTAAAGTTGGATTTAAAGTTGAATTTAACTTTAAATTTAAAGTTGAATTTTAAGTTGAAATTAAAGTTGAATTTGAAGTTGAATTTAAAGTTGAATTTTAAGTTGGATTTATAGTTGAATTTAAAATTAAATTTAAAGTTGAATTTTAAGTTGAATTTAAAGTTGAATTTAAAGTTGAATTTAAAGTTGAATTTAAAGTTGAATTTAAAGTTGGATTTAAAGTTGAATTTAACTTTAAATTTAAAGTTGAATTTAAAGTTGAATTTAAAGTTGAATTTATAGTTGAATTTAAAGTTGAATTTAAAGTTGAATTTAACTTTAAATTTAAAGTTGAATTTTAAGTTGAATTTAAAGTTGAATTTAAAGTTAAATTTAAAGTTGAATTTAAAGTTGAATTTAAAGTTGAATTTAAAGTTGGATTTAAAGTTGAATTTAACTTTAAATTTAAAATTGAATTTAAAGTTGAATTTAAAGTTGGACTTAAATTTAAATCTAAAGTTGGATTTAAAGTTGAATTTCACTTTAAATTTAAAGTTGAATTTAAAGTTGAATTTAAAGTTGAATTTAAAGTTGAATTTAAAGTTGGATTTAAAGTTGAATTTAACTTTAAATTTAAAGTTGAATTTTAAGTTGAATTTAAAGTTGAATTTCACTTTAAATTTAAAGTAGAATTTAAAGTTGAATTTAAAGTTGGACTTAAATTTAAATCTAAAGTTGGATTTAAAGTTGAATTTCACTTTAAATTTAAAGTTGAATTTAAAGTTGAATTAAAAGTTGAATTTAACTTTAAATTTAAAGTTGAATTTCAAGTTGAATTTAAAATTTAATTTAAAGTTGAATTTAAAGTTGAATTTTAAGTGGAATTCAACTTTAAATTTAAAGTTGAATTTAAAGTTGATTTTAACTTTAAATTTAAAGTTGAATTTAAAGTTGGATTTAAAGTTGAATTTAACTTTAAATTTAAAGTTGAATTTCAAGTTGAATTTAAAATTTAATTTAAAGTTGAATTTAAAGTTGAATTTAAAGTTGGATTTAAAATTGAATTTAACTTTAAATTTAAAGTTGAATTTTAAGTTGAATTTAAAGTTGAATTTGAAGTTCAATTTAAAGTTGAATTTTAAGTTGAATTTAAAGTTGAATTTAAAGTTGAATTTAAAGTTGAATTTAAAGTTGAATTTAAAGTTGGATTTAAAGTTGAATTTGACTTTAAATTTAAAGTTGAATTTTAAGTTGAATTTAAAGTTGAATTTAAAGTTGAATTTAAAGTTGAATTAAAAGTTGAATTTAAAGTTGAATTTAAAGTTGGATTTAAAGTTGAATTTAACTTTAAATTTAAAATTGCCCAAGTAACATTTTTGGAGCTGCAAGTTTTAAATATGCTTTAGAAAAGCTTTAAAAGAGTTAATTCTGTGGCTACTGCTCTATTTTGAACTTTCTTGCAGCTTCTGGCAATTTTTTGTTTATTTAATGCTCTAAATGTGTGTCTTACAACATCTCCAAGCTCTTAAACTTTATAAAGCTAGTTGCTCTATAAATATGCTTTATTACAACCTTTACCGCAACACTCCACATGCCTAGTGCTCTAAATGTGTGCCTTACAACATCTCCAAGCTCTTAAACCTTATAAGGCTGGTTGCTCTATAAATATGCTTTATAACAACCTTAATCGCAACACTCTACGAGCCAAACTCATTTTAAATCTCTTTGCTCTACAAAGGCATTATATCTGCTCGAGAGGCGTACTAAGAGCTAATCGAGAGCTTAACGCTTTACAGTGCAGGTTAACTTACCTTTAAAGGAGCTTGAGAATAAAACAATTGTGTCAAAAAATAGAATAATTGAATAGTGTAGAAGTAGTGTACAGGGTGATACTCTTACATAAAATATTTTTCGTTTCTAACTTTGCATTCGGATCATAATTATTGAAAAGAGAATTGTTTCACTCTAGTATTTACTATATCTAAAGTTCCACTGTTATATATTTAGGTTGTTTTTCAGCTGTCAAAAGAAGAACATGTAATTTCAGTTGTATATTTGTATATTTGTATGCGGTGAAAAAAATCACGAAAAATCGAATTTTTTCGACGTTCCAGGTGCGACAGGGTCAGAAAGTCAAAGTAAAGCGAAAAAATTAATATTTTAAGTCAAAAAAATTACACTACTTTTATGACATAACAATTTGAGTTTTCACATTGAGAACATGTGACGAGATTTTTTTGACATAAAAAAATTTTTTGCTCGGGATGAGCTTCTGGAGACCTGTATTTGTGTGTAGTTTTCTCTCTTGTAAAATTTTTTATTGGCAAAAAGAACATGGAAAATGTATTTTTTGAATTTTTATTGAAAGAAAACGTTTGATTTTACATGTTTTGTGAACATAATACCTCCAAAAAAGTGGTCACAAATTAATATGTATAACTAATTTCCAAGTTTCAATTTTGTTGTGTATTGATCACTGCGAACAAATTAAACAAACATGAAACATGTGTGTAAATAATATTAAAATGTCGTCAAAAACTATTTTTCCAAAAAAAATTTTAAACGAGGCACCCTGTTTCCTGGTTATGCTGCTCTAGAAACACAACAGTGTAAGGCACTGTGGGCTGTATAGTAGCTCTAAAAGAGATGTTTTTGTGGCCTCATTTAAATGGTGGTTTTGGTAGAGACTACCAATTTTCATATCAATTTCTCCATAAAATTTTTTTTGATTTTGTTTTTATTTATTACTAAAACTTAAATATTTCTAAGGCGCGTGTAAATTTTCGAAGTGCAACATCTAAGTTTGTGATGAAAATAGAGTGGCACATGAAATCATTACTCAGCATTGTCTTTATCGTGTTATTTAATATTTCACCGTCACGATAATATGTTTCGTAGTTTTTCTATTCATTAGTTCGAACATTTTCTCTCTCTCTCAAGATTTATGAGTGTATGTTCGAAAAGTTACTTGTTGAAAAGTTCTAATACCAGCAAACAATTTTCATTGTCTTTATTAGTATTATTGTTTTTTCACTCACACTTAAGTAAACCTTTTTTATATTTCCACCTTACAGCAAAATGTGATACAACTAGCTTTTGATAAATCTTTAATAGAGCAGAGTGCTCTAAATCAAAACGCTAATGTCATTTTGTTGCTATTGTAGAGCATACAGCCATTCTGGCATCATATTTAGAGCCCTATTCGTGCATTTCAATACCATGAAAGTAGCTTTTAAGCAGCTCTAGAATGGTGATAATGCTTGCACTAATGCTACTGCAGACTACAATTGCTATACAAGAAGTGATATAGAGCTAATTCTAGCTCTCAAAGTCGAAAAAAATGCTCTTAATAAGTGTTATATCAGCTCTAGAAGCGCTTACAGAGCAACATGAATTTAATTCGGCCAGTTAACCCAGCTTTTTCAGCGCTGCAAGAGCTAATACAGAGCTAAAATTGTTACTTGGGTGAATTTCACTTTAAATTTAAAGTTGAATTTAAAGTTGAATTTAAAGTTGAATTGAACCTTAAATTTAAAGTTGGATTTAAAGTGGAATTGAACTTTAAATTTAAAGTTGAATTTAAAGTTGAATTTAAAGTTGGATTTAAAGTTGAATTTAACTTTAAATTTAAAGTTGAATTTTAAGTTGAAATTAAAGTTGAATTTGAAGTTGAATTTAAAGTTGAATTTTAAGTTGGATTTATAGTTGAATTTAAAATTAAATTTAAAGTTGAATTTTAAGTTGAATTTAAAGTTGAATTTAAAGTTGAATTTAAAGTTGAATTTAAAGTTGAATTTAAAGTTGGATTTAAAGTTGAATTTAACTCTAAATTTAAAGTTGAATTTTAAGTTGAATTTAAAGTTGAATTTAAAGTTAAATTTAAAGTTGAATTTAAAGTTGAATTTAAAGTTGAATTTAAAGTTGGATTTAAAGTTGAATTTAACTTTAAATTTAAAATTGAATTTAAAGTTGAATTTAAAGTTGGACTTAAATTTAAATCTAAAGTTGGATTTAAAGTTGAATTTCACTTTAAATTTAAAGTTGAATTTAAAGTTGAATTTAAAGTTGAATTTAAAGTTGAATTTAAAGTTGGATTTAAAGTTGAATTTAACTTTAAATTTAAAGTTGAATTTTAAGTTGAATTTAAAGTTGAATTTCACTTTAAATTTAAAGTAGAATTTAAAGTTGAATTTAAAGTTGGACTTAAATTTAAATCTAAAGTTGGATTTAAAGTTGAATTTCACTTTAAATTTAAAGTTGAATTTAAAGTTGAATTAAAAGTTGAATTTAAAATTTAATTTAAGGTGAATTTAAAGTTGAATTTAAAGTTGGATTTAAAGTTGAATTTCACTTTAAATTTAAAGTAGAATTTAAAGTTGAATTTAAAGTTGGACTTAAATTTAAATCTAAAGTTGGATTTAAAGTTGAATTTCACTTTAAATTTAAAGTTGAATTTAAAGTTGAATTTGAAGTTGAATTTAAAATTTAATTTAAAGTGAATTTAAAGTTGAATTTAAAGTTGAATTTAAAATTTGATTTAAAGTTGAATTTAAAGTTGAATTTAAAGTTGGATTAAAAGTTGAATTTAACTTTAAATTTAAAGTTGAATTTAAAGTTGAATTTAAAATTTAATTTAAAGTTGAATTTAAAGTTGAATTTAAAGTTGGATTTAAAGTTGAATTTAAAGTTGGATTTAAAGTTGAATTTAACTTTAAATTTAAAGTTGAATTTTAAGTTGGATTTAAAGTTGAATTTAATTTTAAATTTAAAGTTGAATTTAAAGTTGAATTTAAAGTTGAATTTAAAATTTAATTTAAGGTGAATTTAAAGTTGAATTTAAAGTTGGATTTAAAGTTGAATTTAACTTTAAATTTAAAGTTGAATTTAAAGTTGAATTTGAAGTTCAATTTAAAATTTAATTTAAAGTGAATTTAAAGTTGAATTTAAAGTTGAATTTAAAGTTGAATTTAAAGTTGGATTTAAAGTTGAATTTAACTTTAAATTTAAAGTTGAATTTAAAGTTGAATTTAAAATTTAATTTAAAGTTGGATTTAAATTTGAATTTAAAGTTGGATTTAAAGTTGAATTTAAAGTTGGATTTAAAGTTGAATTTAACTTTAAATTTAAAGTTGAATTTAAAGTTGGATTTAAAGTTGAATTTAAAGTTGGATTTAAAGTTGAATTTAACTTTAAATTTAAAGTTGAATTTAAAGTTGAATTTAAAGCTGAATTTAAAATTTAATTTAAGGTGAATTTAAAGTTGAATTTAAAGTTGGATTTAAAGTTGAATTTAACTTTAAATTTAATGTTGAATTTAAAGTTGAATTTAAAATTTAATTTAAAGTTGAATTTAAAGTTGGATTTAAAGTTGAATTTAACTTTGATTTAAAGTTGAATTTAACTTTAAATTTAAAGTTGAATTTTAAGTTGAATTTAAAGTTGAATTTGAAGTTGAATTTAAAGTTGAATTTAAAGCTGGATTTATAGTTGACTTTAACTTTAAATTTAAAGTTGAATTTAAAGTTGAATTTTAAGTGGAATTCAACTTTAAATTTAAAGTTGATTTTAACTTTAAATTTAAAGTTGAATTTAAAGCTGAATATAAAGTTGGATTTAAAGTTGAATTTAACTTTAAATTTAAAGTTGAATTTAAAATTTAATTTAAAGTTGAATTTAAAGTTGAATTTAAAGTTGAATTTAGCTTTAAATTTAAAGAAAATTTAATTTAAAGTTGAATTTAAAGTTGAATTTAAAGTTGGATTTAAAGTTGGATTTAAACTTGAATTTAACTTTAAATTTTAAGTAGAATTTTAAGTTGAATTTAAAGTTGAATTTAAAGTTGAATTTAAAGTTGAATTTAAAATTGAATTTAAAGTTGAATTGAACTTTAAATTTAAAAATGGATTTAAAGTGGAATTGAACTTTAAATTTAAAGTTGAATTTGAAGTTGAATTTAAAGTTGAATTTAAAGTTGAATTTAAAGTTGGATTTAAAGTTGAATTTAAAATTTAATTTAAGGTGAATTTAAAGTTGAATTTAAAGTTGGATTTAAAGTTGAATTTAACTTTAAATTTAAAGTTGAATTTAAAGTTGAATTTAAAATTTAATTTAAAGTTGAATTTAAAGTTGAATTTAAAGTTGGATTTAAAGTTGAATTTAGCTTTAAATTTAAAGTTGAATTTTAAGTTGAATTTAAAGTTGAATTTGAAGTTCAATTTAAAATTTAATTTAAAGTTGAATTTAAAGTTGAATTTAAAATTTAATTTAAAGTTGAATTTTAAGTTGAAGTTAAAGTTGGATTTAAAGTTGAATCTAACTTTAAATTTAAAGTTGAATTTTAAGTTGAATTTGAAGTTCAATTTAAAATTTAATTTAAAGTTGAATTTAAAGTTTAATTTAAAGTTGAATTTAAAGTTGGATTTAAAGTTGAATTTAAAGCTGGATTTATAGTTGACTTTAACTTTAAATTTTAACTTTAAATTTAAAGTTGGATTTAAAGTTGAATTTAACTTTAAATTTAAAGTTGAATTTAAAGTTGAATTTAAAGTTGAATTTTAAGTTGAATTTAGAGTTGAATTTGAAGTTCAATTTAAAATTTAATTTAAAGTTGAATTTAAAGTTGAATTTAAAGTTGAATTTAAAGTTGGATTTAAAGTTGAATTTAAAGTTGGATTTAAAGTTGAATTGAACTTTAAATTAAAAGTTGAATTTGAAGTTGAATTAAAAGTTGAATTTAAAGTTGAATTTAAAGTTGGATTTAAAGTTGAATTTAACTTTAAATTTAAAGTTGAATTTAAAGTTGAATTTAAAGTTGAATTTAAAATTTAATTTAAGGTGAATTTAAAGTTGAATTTAAAGTTGGATTTAAAGTTGAATTTAACTTTAAATTTAAAGTTGAATTTAAAATTTAATTTAAAGTTGAATTTAAAGTTGAATTTAAAGTTGGATTTAAAGTTGAATTTAACTTTAAATTTAAAGTTGAATTTTAAGTTGAATTTAAAGTTGAATTTGAAGTTCAATTTAAAGTTGAATTTTAAGTTGAATTTAAAGTTGAATTTAAAGTTGAATTTAAAGTTGAATTTAAAGTTGAATTTAAAGTTGAATTTAAAGTTGGATTTAAAGTTGAATTTAACTTTAAATTTAAAGTTGAATTTTAAGTTGAATTTAAAGTTGAATTTGAAGTTCAATTTAAAGTTGAATTTTAAGTTGAATTTAAAGTTGAATTTAAAGTTGAATTTAAAGTTGAATTTAAAGTTGAATTTAAAGTTGGATTTAAAGTTGAATTTAACTTTAAATTTAAAGATGAATTTTAAGTTGAATTTAAAGTTGAATTTAAAGTTGAATTTAAAGTTGAATTTAAAGTTGAATTTAAAGTTGAATTTAAAGTTGGATTTAAAGTTGAATTTAACTTTAAATTTAAAATTGAATTTAAAGTTGAATTTAAAGTTGGACTTAAATTTGAATCTAAGGTTGGATTTAAAGTTGAATTTAACTTTAAATTTAAAGTTGAATTTTAAGTTGAATATAAAGTTGAATTTAAAGTTGAATTTAAAGTTGAATTTAACTTTAAATTTAAAGATGAATTTTAAGTTGAATTTAAAGTTGAATTTAAAGTTGAATTTAAAGTTGAATTTAAAGTTGAATTTAAAGTTGGATTAAAAGTTGAATTTTACTTTAAATTTAAAATTGAATTTAAAGTTGAATTTAAAGTTGGACTTAAATTTGAATCTAAAGTTGGATTTAAAGTTGAATTTCACTTTAAATTTAAAGTTGAATTTAAAGTTGAATTTAAAGTTGAATTTAAAGTTGAATTTGAAGTTGAATTTAAAGTTGAATTTAACTTTAAATTTGAAGTTGAATTTTAAGTTGAATTTAAAGTTGAATTTAAAATTGAATTTAAAGTTGAATTGAACTTTAAATTTAAAAATGGATTTAAAGTTGAATTTAAAGTTGAATTTGAAGTTGAATTAAAAGTTGAATTTAAAGTTGAATTTAAAGTTGGATTTAAAGTTGAATTTAACTTTAAATTTAAAGTTGAATTTAAAGTTGAGTTTAAAGTTGAATTTAAAATTTAATTTAAGGTGAATTTAAAGTTGAATTTAAAGTTGAATTTAAAGTTGAACTTAAAGCTGGATTTATAGTTGACTTTAACTTTAAATTTTAACTTTAAATTTAAAGTTGGATTTAAAGTTGAATTTAACTTTAAATTTAAAGTTGAATTTAAAGTTGAATTTAAAGTTGAATTTTAAGTTGAATTTAAAGTTGAATTTGAAGTTCAATTTAAAATTTAATTTAAAGTTGAATTTAAAGTTGAATTTAAAGTTGAATTTAAAGTTGGATTTAAAGTTGAATTTAAAGTTGGATTTAAAGTTGAATTGAACTTTAAATTAAAAGTTGAATTTGAAGTTGAATTAAAAGTTAAATTTAAAGTTGAATTTAAAGTTGGATTTAAAGTTGAATTTAACTTTAAATTTAAAGTTGAATTTAAAGTTGAATTTAAAGTTGAATTTAAAATTTAATTTAAGGTGAATTTAAAGTTGAATTTAAAGTTGGATTTAAAGTTGAATTTAACTTTAAATTTAAAGTTGAATTTAAAGTTGAATTTAAAATTTAATTTAAAGTTGAATTTAAAGTTGAATTTAAAGTTGGATTTAAAGTTGAATTTAACTTTAAATTTAAAGTTGAATTTTAAGTTGAATTTAAAGTTGAATTTGAAGTTCAATTTAAAGTTGAATTTTAAGTTGAATTTAAAGTTGAATTTAAAGTTGAATTTAAAGTTGAATTTAAAGTTGACTTTAAAGTTGAATTTAAAGTTGGATTTAAAGTTGAATTTAACTTTAAATTTAAAGTTGAATTTTAAGTTGAATTTAAAGTTGAATTTGAAGTTCAATTTAAAGTTGAATTTTAAGTTGAATTTAAAGTTGAATTTAAAGTTGAATTTAAAGTTGAATTTAAAGTTGAATTTAAAGTTGGATTTAAAGTTGAATTTAACTTTAAATTTAAAGATGAATTTTAAGTTGAATTTAAAGTTGAATTTAAAGTTGAATTTAAAGTTGAATTTAAAGTTGAATTTAAAGTTGAATTTAAAGTTGGATTTAAAGTTGAATTTAACTTTAAATTTAAAATTGAATTTAAAGTTGAATTTAAAGTTGGACTTAAATTTGAATCTAAGGTTGGATTTAAAGTTGAATTTAACTTTAAATTTAAAGTTGAATTTTAAGTTGAATTTAAAGTTGAATTTAAAGTTGAATTTATAGTTGAATTTAAAGTTGAATTTAAAGTTGAATTTAACTTTAAATTTAAAGATGAATTTTAAGTTGAATTTAAAGTTGAATTTAAAGTTGAATTTAAAGTTGAATTTAAAGTTGAATTTAAAGTTGAATTTAAAGTTGGATTTAAAGTTGAATTTTACTTTAAATTTAAAATTGAATTTAAAGTTGAATTTAAAGTTGGACTTAAATTTGAATCTAAAGTTGGATTTAAAGTTGAATTTCACTTTAAATTTAAAGTTGAATTTAAAGTTGAATTTAAAGTTGAATTTAAAGTTGAATTTAAAGTTGAATTTGAAGTTGAATTTAAAGTTGAATTTAACTTTAAATTTGAAGTTGAATTTTAAGTTGAATTTAAAGTTGAATTTAAAATTGAATTTAAAGTTGAATTTAACTTTAAATTTAAAGTTGAATTTAAAGTTGAATTTAAAGTTGAATTTGAAGTTGAATTAAAAGTTGAATTTAAAGTTGAATTTAAAGTTGGATTTAAAGTTGAATTTAACTTTAAATTTAAAGTTGAATTTAAAGTTGAGTTTAAAGTTGAATTTAAAATTTAATTTAAGGTGAATTTAAAGTTGAATTTAAAGTTGGATTTAAAGTTGAATTTAAAGTTGGATTTAAAGTTGAATTAAACTTTAAATTTTAAGTTGAATTTTAGGTTGAATTTAAAGTTGAATTTAAAGTTGAATTTAAAATTTAATTTAAGGTGAATTTGAAGTTCAATTTAAAATTTAATTTAAAGTTGAATTTAAAGTTGAATTTAAAGTTGGATTGAAAGTTGAATTTAATGTTGAATTTAAAGTTGAATTTAAAGTTGGATTTAAAGTTGAATTTAACTTTAAATTTAAAGTTGAATTTAAAGTTGAATTTAAAGTTGAATTTAAAATTTAATTTAAGGTGAATTTGAAGTTCAATTTAAAATTTAATTTAAAGTTGAATTTAAAGTTGAATTTTAAGTTGGATTGAAAGTTGAATTTAATGTTGAATTTAAAGTTGAATTTAAAGTTGGATTTAAAGTTGAATTTAACTTTAAATTTAAAGTTGAATTTAAAGTTGAATTTTAAGTTGAATTTAAAGTTGAATTTGAAGTTCAATTTAAAATTTAATTTAAAGTTGAATTTAAAGTTGAATTTAAAGTTGAATTTAAAATTTAATTTAAAGTTGAATTTAAAGTTGAATTTAAAGTTGGATTTAAAGTTGAATTTAACTTTAAATTTAAAGTTGAATTTAAAGTTGAATTTAAAATTACATTTAAAGTTGAATTTGAAGTTCAATTTAAAATTTAATTTAAAGTTGAATTTAAAGTTGAAATTAAAGTTGGATTTAAAGTTGAATTTAAAGTTGAATTTAAAATTTAATTTAAAGTTGAATTTAAAGTTGAATTTAATGTTGAATTTAAAGTTGAATTTAAAGTTGGATTTAAAGTTGAATTTAACTTTAAATTTAAAGTTGAATTTAAAGTTGAATTTAAAGTTGAATTTAAAATTTAATTTAAGGTGAATTAAAAGTTGAATTTAAAGTTGGATTTAAAGTTGAATTTAACTTTAAATTTAAAGTTGAATTTTAAGTTGAATTTAAAGTTGAATTTGAAGTTGAATTTAAAGTTGAATTTAAAGCTGGATTTATAGTTGACTTTAACTTTAAATTTAAAGTTGAATTTAAAGTTGAATTTTAAGTGGAATTCAACTTTAAATTTAAAGTTGAGTTTAAAGTTGATTTAAACTTTAAATTTAAAGTTGGATTTAAAGTTGAATTTAACTTTAAATTTAAAGTTGAATTTAAAGTTGAATTTAAAATTTAATTTAAAGTTGAATTTAAAGTTGAATTTAAAGTTGGATTTAAAGTTGAATTTAACTTTAAATTTAAAGTTGAATTTTAAGTTGAATTTAAAGTTGAATTTGAAGTTCAATTTAAAGTTGAATTTTAAGTTGAATTTAAAGTTGAATTTAAAGTTGAATTTAAAGTTGAATTTAAAGTTGAATTTAAAGTTGAATTTGACTTTAAATTTAAAGTTGAATTTTAAGTTGAATTTAAAGTTGAATTTAAAGTTGAATTTAAAGTTGAATTTAAAGTTGAATTTAAAGTTGGATTTAAAGTTGAATTTAACTTTAAATTTAAAGTTGAATTTTAAGTTGAATTTAAAGTTGAATTTGAAGTTCAATTTAAAGTTGAATTTTAAGTTGAATTTAAAGTTGAATTTAAAGTTGAATTTAAAGTTGAATTTAAAGTTGAATTTAAAGTTGGATTTAAAGTTGAATTTGACTTTAAATTTAAAGTTGAATTTTAAGTTGAATTTAAAGTTGAATTTAAAGTTGAATTTAAAGTTGAATTTAAAGTTGAATTTAAAGTTGAATTTAAAGTTGAATTTAAAGTTGAATTTAAAGTTGAATTTAAAGTTGAATTGAACCTTAAATTTAAAGTTGGATTTAAAGTTAACTTTAAATTTAAAGTTGAATTTAAAGTTGAATTTAAAATTTAATTTAAAGTTGAATTTAAAGTTGGATTTAAAGTTGAATTTAACTTTAAATTTAAAGTTGAATTTTAAGTTGAATTTAAAGTTGAATTTGAAGTTGAATTTAAAGTTGAATTTTAAGTTGGATTTATAGTTGAATTTAACTTTAAATTTAAAGTTGAATTTTAAGTTGAATTTAAAGTTGAATTTAAAGTTGAATTTAAAGTTGAATTTAAAGTTGAATTTAAGGTTGGATTTAAAGTTGAATTTAACTTTAAATTTAAAGTTGAATTTTAAGTTGAATTTAAAGTTGAATTTAAAGTTGAATTTAAAGTTGAATTTAAAGTTGAATTTAAAGTTGAATTTAAAGTTGAATTTAAAGTTGAATTTAAAGTTGAATTTAAAGTTGAATTTAACTTTAAATTTAAAATTGAATTTAAAGTTGAATTTAAAGTTGGACTTAAATTTGAATCTAAAGTTGGATTTAAAGTTGAATTTCACTTTAAATTTAAAGTTGAATTTAAAGTTGAATTTAAAGTTGAATTTAAAGTTGAATTTAAAGTTGAATTTAAAGTTGAATTTGAAGTTCAATTTTAAATTTAATTTAAAGTTGAATTTAAAGTTGAATTTAAAGTTGAATTTAACTTTAAATTTGAAGTTGAATTTTAAGTTGAATTTAAAGTTGAATTTAAAGTTGAATTTAAAATTGAATTTAAAGTTGAATTGAACTTTAAATTTAAAAATGGATTTAAAGTGGAATTGAACTTTAAATTTAAAGTTGAATTTGAAGTTGAATTAAAAGTTGAATTTAAAGTTGAATTTAAAGTTGGATTTAAAGTTGAATTTAACTTTAAATTTAAAGTTGAATTTAAAGTTGAGTTTAAAGTTGAATTTAAAATTTAATTTAAGGTGAATTTAAAGTTGAATTTAAAGTTGGATTTAAAGTTGAATTTAAAGTTGGATTTAAAGTTGAATCAAACTTTAAATTTTAAGTTGAATTTTAGGTTGAATTTAAAGTTGAATTTAAAGTTGAATTTAAAATTTAATTTAAGGTGAATTTGAAGTTCAATTTAAAATTTAATTTAAAGTTGAATTTAAAGTTGAATTTAAAGTTGGATTGAAAGTTGAATTTAAAGTTGGATTTAAAGTTGAATTTAACTTTAAATTTGAAGTTGAATTTTAAGTTGAATTTAAAGTTGAATTTAAAGTTGAATTTA
Source organism: Melanostoma mellinum (assembly GCA_914767635.1). NCBI lineage: Eukaryota > Metazoa > Arthropoda > Insecta > Diptera > Syrphidae > Melanostoma > Melanostoma mellinum. Next base: position 178,730,645 of record OU612060.1, read on the forward strand.
AAATTGAATTTAAAGTTGAATTGAACTTTAAATTTAAAAATGGATTTAAAGTGGAATTGAACTTTAAATTTAAAGTTGAATTTGAAGTTGAATTAAAAGTTGAATTTAAAGTTGAGTTTAAAGTTGGATTTAAAGTTGAATTTAACTTTAAATTTAAAGTTGAATTTAAAGTTGAATTTAAAGTTGAATTTAAAATTTAATTTAAGGTGAATTTAAAGTTGAATTTAAAGTTGGATTTAAAGTTGAATTTAACTTTAAATTTAAAGTTGAATTTAAAATTTAATTTAAAGTTGAATTTAAAGTTGAATTTAAGGTTGGATTTAAAGTGGAATTGAACTTTAAATTTAAAGTTGAATTTGAAGTTGAACTAAAAGTTGAATTTAAAGTTGAATTTAAAGTTGGATTTAAAGTTGAATTTAACTTTAAATTTAAAGTTGAATTTAAAGTTGAATTTGAAGTTCAATTTAAAATTTAATTTAAAGTTGAATTTAAAGTTGAATTTAAAGTTGAATTTAAAATTTAATTTAAAGTTGAATTTAAAGTTGAATTTAAAGTTGGATTTAAAGTTGAATTTAACTTTAAATTTAAAGTTGAATTTAACTTTAAATTTAAAGTTGAATTTAAAGTTGAATTTAAAATTTAATTTAAAGTTGAATTTAAAGTTGAATTTAAAGTTGGATTTAAAGTTGAATTTAGCTTTAAATTTAAAGTTGAATTTAGCTTTAAATTTAAAGTTGAATTTTAAGTTGAATTTAAAGTTGAATTTGAAGTTCAATTTAAAATTTAATTTAAAGTTGAATTTAAAGTTGAATTTAAAGTTGGATTTAAAGTTGAATTTAACTTTAAATTTAAAGTTGAATTTAAAATTTAATTTAAAGTTGAATTTAAAGTTGAATTTAAGGTTGGATTTAAAGTGGAATTGAACTTTAAATTTAAAGTTGAATTTGAAGTTGAACTAAAAGTTGAATTTAAAGTTGAATTTAAAGTTGGATTTAAAGTTGAATTTAACTTTAAATTTAAAGTTGAATTTAAAGTTGAATTTGAAGTTCAATTTAAAATTTAATTTAAAGTTGAATTTAAAGTTGAATTTAAAGTTGAATTTAAAATTTAATTTAAAGTTGAATTTAAAGTTGAATTTAAAGTTGGATTTAAAGTTGAATTTAACTTTAAATTTAAAGTTGAATTTAACTTTAAATTTAAAGTTGAATTTAAAGTTGAATTTAAAATTTAATTTAAAGTTGAATTTAAAGTTGAATTTAAAGTTGGATTTAAAGTTGAATTTAGCTTTAAATTTAAAGTTGAATTTTAAGTTGAATTTAAAGTTGAATTTGAAGTTCAATTTAAAATTTAATTTAAAGTTGAATTTAAAGTTGAAATTAAAGTTGGATTTAAAGTTGAATTTAAAGTTGAATTTAAAATTTAATTTAAAGTTGAATTTAAAGTTGAATTTAAAGTTGAATTTAAAGTTGAATTTAAAGTTGGATTTAAAGTTGAATTTAACTTTAAATTTAAAGTTGAATTTAAAGTAGAATTTAAAGTTGAATTTGAAGTTGAATTTAAAGTTGAATTTAAAGCTGGATTTATAGTTGACTTTAACTTTAAATTTAAAGTTGAATTTAAAGTTGAATTTTAAGTGGAATTCAACTTTAAATTTAAAGTTGAATTTAAAGTTGGATTTAAAGTGTAATTTAACTTTAAATTTAAAGTTGAATTTCAAGTTGAATTTAAAATTTAATTTAAAGTTGAATTTAAAGTTGAATTTAAAGTTGGATTTAAAGTTGAATTTAACTTTAAATTTAAAGTTGAATTTTAAGTTGAATTTACAGTTGAATTTGAAGTTCAATTTAAAGTTGAATTTTAAGTTGAATTTAAAGTTGAATTTAAAGTTGAATTTAAAGTTGAATTTAAAGTTGAATTTAAAGTTGGATTTAAAGTTGAATTTGACTTTAAATTTAAAGTTGAATTTTAAGTTGAATTTAAAGCTGAATTTAAAGTTGAATTTAAAGTTGAATTAAAAGTTGAATTTAAAGTTGAATTTAAAGTTGGATTTAAAGTTGAATTTAACTTTAAATTTAAAATTGAATTTCACTTTAAATTTAAAGTTGAATTTAAAGTTGAATTTAAAGTTGAATTTAAAGCTGGATTTATAGTTGACTTTAACTTTAAATTTAAAGTTGAATTTAAAGTTGAATTTTAAGTGGAATTCAACTTTAAATTTAATGTTGAATTTAAAGTTGGATTTAAAGTTGAATTTAACTTTAAATTTAAAGTTGAATTTTAAGTTGAATTTAAAGTTGAATTTGAAGTTCAATTTAAAATTTAATTTAAAGTTGAATTTAAAGTTGAAATTAAAGTTGGATTTAAAGTTGAATTTAAAGTTGAATTTAAAATTTAATTTAAAGTTGAATTTAAAGTTGAATTTAAAGTTGAATTTAAAGTTGAATTTAAAGTTGGATTTAAAGTTGAATTTAACTTTAAATTTAAAGTTGAATTTAAAGTAGAATTTAAAGTTGAATTTGAAGTTGAATTTAAAGTTGAATTTAAAGCTGGATTTATAGTTGACTTTAACTTTAAATTTAAAGTTGAATTTAAAGTTGAATTTTAAGTTGAATTCAACTTTAAATTTAAAGTTGAATTTAAAGTTGGATTTAAAGTGTAATTTAACTTTAAATTTAAAGTTGAATTTCAAGTTGAATTTAAAATTTAATTTAAAGTTGAATTTAAAGTTGAATTTAAAGTTGGATTTAAAGTTGAATTTAACTTTAAATTTAAAGTTGAATTTTAAGTTGAATTTACAGTTGAATTTGAAGTTCAATTTAAAGTTGAATTTTAAGTTGAATTTAAAGTTGAATTTAAAGTTGAATTTAAAGTTGAATTTAAAGTTGAATTTAAAGTTGGATTTAAAGTTGAATTTGACTTTAAATTTAAAGTTGAATTTTAAGTTGAATTTAAAGCTGAATTTAAAGTTGAATTTAAAGTTGAATTAAAAGTTGAATTTAAAGTTGAATTTAAAGTTGGATTTAAAGTTGAATTTAACTTTAAATTTAAAATTGAATTTCACTTTAAATTTAAAGTTGAATTTAAAGTTGAATTTAAAGTTGAATTTAAAGCTGGATTTATAGTTGACTTTAACTTTAAATTTAAAGTTGAATTTAAAGTTGAATTTTAAGTGGAATTCAACTTTAAATTTAATGTTGAATTTAAAGTTGGATTTAAAGTTGAATTTAACTTTAAATTTAAAGTTGAATTTCAAGTTGAATTTAAAATTTAATTTAAAGTTGAATTTAAAGTTGAATTTAAAGTTGGATTTAAAGTTGAATTTAACTTTAAATTTAAAGTTGAATTTTAAGTTGAATTTACAGTTGAATTTGAAGTTCAATTTAAAGTTGAATTTTAAGTTGAATTTAAAGTTGAATTTAAAGTTGAATTTAAAGTTGAATTTAAAGTTGAATTTAAAGTTGGATTTAAAGTTGAATTTGACTTTAAATTTAAAGTTGGATTTAAAGTTGAATTTAACTTTAAATTTAAAATTGAATTTCACTTTAAATTTAAAGTTGAATTTAAAGTTGAATTTAAAGTTGGATTTAAAGTTGAATTTAACTTTAAATTTAAAGTTGAATTTTAAGTTGAATTTAAAGTTGAATTTGAAGTTGAATTTAAAGTTGAATTTTAAGTTGAATTTAAAGTTGGATTTAAAGTTGAATTTAACTTTAAATTTAAAGTTGAATTTTAAGTTGAATTTAAAGTTGAATTTAAAGTTGAATTTAAAGTTGAATTTAAAGTTGAATTTAAAGTTGAATTTAAAGTTGGATTTAAAGTTGAATTTAACTTTAAATTTAAAATTGAATTTAAAGTTGAATTTAAAGTTGGACTTAAATTTAAATCTAAAGTTGGATTTAAAGTTGAATTTCACTTTAAATTTAAAGTAGAATTTAAAGTTGAATTTAAAGTTGAATTTGAAGTTGAATTTAAAGTTGAATTTAACTTTAAATTTAAAGTTGAATTTTAAGTTGAATTTAAAGTTGAATTTGAAGTTGAATTTAAAGTTGAATTTTAAGTTGAATTTAAAGTTGGATTTAAAGTTGAATTTAACTTTAAATTTAAAGTTGAATTTTAAGTTGAATTTAAAGTTGAATTTAAAGTTGAATTTAAAGTTGAATTTAAAGTTGAATTTAAAGTTGAATTTAAAGTTGGATTTAAAGTTGAATTTAACTTTAAATTTAAAATTGAATTTAAAGTTGAATTTAAAGTTGGACTTAAATTTAAATCTAAAGTTGGATTTAAAGTTGAATTTCACTTTAAATTTAAAGTAGAATTTAAAGTTGAATTTAAAGTTGAATTTAAAATTAAATTTAAAGTTGAATTTAAAGTTGAATAAAGTTGAATTTAACTTTAAATTTAAAGTTGAATTTTAAGTTGAATTTAAAGTTGAATTTAAAGTTAAATTTAAAGTTGAATTTAAAGTTTAATTTAAAGTTGAATTTAAAGTTGGATTTAAAGTTGAATTTAACTTTAAATTTAAAATTGAATTTAAAGTTGAATTTAAAGTTGGACTTAAATTTAAATCTAAAGTTGGATTTAAAGTTGAATTTCACTTTAAATTTAAAGTAGAATTTAAAGTTGAATTTAAAGTTGAATTTGAAGTTGAATTTAAAGTTGAATTTAACTTTAAATTTAAAGTTGAATTTAAAGTTGAATTTAAAGTTGAATTTAAAATTTAATTTAAGATGAATTTAAAGTTGAATTTAAAGTTGGATTTAAAGTTGAATTTAACTTTAAATTTAAAGTTGAATTTAAAGTTGAATTTAAAGTTGAATTTAAAATTTAATTTAAGGTGAATTTAAAGTTGAATTTAAAGTTGGATTTAAAGTTGAATTTAACTTTAAATTTAAAGTTGAATTTAAAGTTGAATTTAAAGTTGAATTTGAAGTTGAATTTAAAATTTAATTTAAAGTGAATTTAAAGTTGAATTTAAAGTTGAATTTAAAATTTAATTTAAAGTTGAATTTAAAGTTGAATTTAAAGTTGGATTTAAAGTTGAATTTAACTTTAAATTTAAAGTTGAATTTAAAGTTGAATTTAAAATTTAATTTAAAGTTGAATTTAAAGTTGAATTTAAAGTTGGATTTAAAGTTGAATTTAAAGTTGGATTTAAAGTTGAATTTAACTTTAAATTTAAAGTTGAATTTTAAGTTGGATTTAAAGTTGAATTTAACTTTAAATTTAAAGTTGAATTTAAAGTTGAATTTAAAGTTGAATTTAAAATTTAATTTAAGGTGAATTTAAAGTTGAATTTAAAGTTGGATTTAAAGTTGAATTTAACTTTAAATTTAAAGTTGAATTTAAAGTTGAATTTAAAGTTGAATTTGAAGTTGAATTTAAAATTTAATTTAAAGTGAATTTAAAGTTGAATTTAAAGTTGAATTTAAAATTTAATTTAAAGTTGAATTTAAAGTTGAATTTAAAGTTGGATTTAAAGTTGAATTTAACTTTAAATTTAAAGTTGAATTTTAAGTTGAATTTAAAATTTAATTTAAAGTTGAATTTAAAGTTGAATTTAAAGTTGGATTTAAAGTTGAATTTAACTTTAAATTTAAAGTTGAATTTAAAGTTGAATTTTAAGTGGAATTCAACTTTAAATTTAAAGTTGAATTTAAAGTTGGATTTAAAGTGTAATTTAACTTTAAATTTAAAGTTGAATTTCAAGTTGAATTTAAAATTTAATTTAAAGTTGAATTTAAAGTTGAATTTAAAGTTGGATTTAAAGTTGAATTTAACTTTAAATTTAAAGTTGAATTTTAAGTTGAATTTACAGTTGAATTTGAAGTTCAATTTAAAGTTGAATTTTAAGTTGAATTTAAAGTTGAATTTAAAGTTGAATTTAAAGTTGAATTTAAAGTTGAATTTAAAGTTGGATTTAAAGTTGAATTTGACTTTAAATTTAAAGTTGAATTTTAAGTTGAATTTAAAGCTGAATTTAAAGTTGAATTTAAAGTTGAATTAAAAGTTGAATTTAAAGTTGAATTTAAAGTTGGATTTAAAGTTGAATTTAACTTTAAATTTAAAATTGAATTTCACTTTAAATTTAAAGTTGAATTTAAAGTTGAATTTAAAGTTGAATTTAAAGCTGGATTTATAGTTGACTTTAACTTTAAATTTAAAGTTGAATTTAAAGTTGAATTTTAAGTGGAATTCAACTTTAAATTTAATGTTGAATTTAAAGTTGGATTTAAAGTTGAATTTAACTTTAAATTTAAAGTTGAATTTCAAGTTGAATTTAAAATTTAATTTAAAGTTGAATTTAAAGTTGAATTTAAAGTTGGATTTAAAGTTGAATTTAACTTTAAATTTAAAGTTGAATTTTAAGTTGAATTTACAGTTGAATTTGAAGTTCAATTTAAAGTTGAATTTTAAGTTGAATTTAAAGTTGAATTTAAAGTTGAATTTATAGTTGAATTTAAAGTTGAATTTAAAGTTGGATTTAAAGTTGAATTTGACTTTAAATTTAAAGTTGAATTTTAAGTTGAATTTAAAGCTGAATTTAAAGTTGAATTTAAAGTTGAATTAAAAGTTGAATTTAAAGTTGAATTTAAAGTTGGATTTAAAGTTGAATTTAACTTTAAATTTAAAATTGAATTTCACTTTAAATTTAAAGTTGAATTTAAAGTTGAATTTAAAGTTGAATTGAACCTTAAATTTAAAGTTGGATTTAAAGTGGAATTGAACTTTAAATTTAAAGTTGAATTTAAAGTTGAATTTAAAGTTGGATTTAAAGTTGAATTTAACTTTAAATTTAAAGTTGAATTTTAAGTTGAATTTAAAGTTGAATTTGAAGTTGAATTTAAAGTTGAATTTTAAGTTGAATTTAAAGTTGGATTTAAAGTTGAATTTAACTTTAAATTTAAAGTTGAATTTTAAGTTGAATTTAAAGTTGAATTTAAAGTTGAATTTAAAGTTGAATTTAAAGTTGAATTTAAAGTTGAATTTAAAGTTGGATTTAAAGTTGAATTTAACTTTAAATTTAAAATTGAATTTAAAGTTGAATTTAAAGTTGGACTTAAATTTAAATCTAAAGTTGGATTTAAAGTTGAATTTCACTTTAAATTTAAAGTAGAATTTAAAGTTGAATTTAAAGTTGAATTTAAAATTAAATTTAAAGTTGAATTTAAAGTTGAATAAAGTTGAATTTAACTTTAAATTTAAAGTTGAATTTTAAGTTGAATTTAAAGTTGAATTTAAAGTTAAATTTAAAGTTGAATTTAAAGTTTAATTTAAAGTTGAATTTAAAGTTGGATTTAAAGTTGAATTTAACTTTAAATTTAAAATTGAATTTAAAGTTGAATTTAAAGTTGGACTTAAATTTAAATCTAAAGTTGGATTTAAAGTTGAATTTCACTTTAAATTTAAAGTAGAATTTAAAGTTGAATTTAAAGTTGAATTTGAAGTTGAATTTAAAGTTGAATTTAACTTTAAATTTAAAGTTGAATTTAAAGTTGAATTTAAAGTTGAATTTAAAATTTAATTTAAGATGAATTTAAAGTTGAATTTAAAGTTGGATTTAAAGTTGAATTTAACTTTAAATTTAAAGTTGAATTTAAAGTTGAATTTAAAGTTGAATTTAAAATTTAATTTAAGGTGAATTTAAAGTTGAATTTAAAGTTGGATTTAAAGTTGAATTTAACTTTAAATTTAAAGTTGAATTTAAAGTTGAATTTAAAGTTGAATTTGAAGTTGAATTTAAAATTTAATTTAAAGTGAATTTAAAGTTGAATTTAAAGTTGAATTTAAAATTTAATTTAAAGTTGAATTTAAAGTTGAATTTAAAGTTGGATTTAAAGTTGAATTTAACTTTAAATTTAAAGTTGAATTTAAAGTTGAATTTAAAATTTAATTTAAAGTTGAATTTAAAGTTGAATTTAAATTTGGATTTAAAGTTGAATTTAAAGTTGGATTTAAAGTTGAATTTAACTTTAAATTTAAAGTTGAATTTTAAGTTGGATTTAAAGTTGAATTTAACTTTAAATTTAAAGTTGAATTTAAAGTTGAATTTAAAGTTGAATTTAAAATTTAATTTAAGGTGAATTTAAAGTTGAATTTAAAGTTGGATTTAAAGTTGAATTTAACTTTAAATTTAAAGTTGAATTTAAAGTTGAATTTAAAGTTGAATTTGAAGTTGAATTTAAAATTTAATTTAAAGTGAATTTAAAGTTGAATTTAAAGTTGAATTTAAAATTTAATTTAAAGTTGAATTTAAAGTTGAATTTAAAGTTGGATTTAAAGTTGAATTTAACTTTAAATTTAAAGTTGAATTTTAAGTTGAATTTAAAATTTAATTTAAAGTTGAATTTAAAGTTGAATTTAAAGTTGGATTTAAAGTTGAATTTAAAGTTGGATTTAAAGTTGAATTTAACTTTAAATTTAAAGTTGAATTTCAAGTTGGATTTAAAGTTGAATTTAACTTTAAATTTAATGTTGAATTTAAAGTTGAATTTAAAATTTAATTTAAAGTTGAATTTAAAGTTGGATTTAAAGTTGAATTTAACTTTAAATTTAAAGTTGAATTTTAAAATGAGTTTAAAGTTGAATTTAAAGTTGAATTTAAAGTTGAATTTAAAGTTGGATTTAAAGTTGAATTTAACTTTAAATTTAAAATTGAATTTAAGGTTGAATTGAACTTTAAATTTAAAGTTGAATTTAAAGTTGAATTTAAAGTTGAATTTAAAATTTAATTTAAAGTTGAACTTAAAGTTGAATTTAAAGTTGGATTTAAAGTTGAATTTAAAGTTGAATTTAAAATTTAATTTAAAGTTGAATTTAAAATTTAATTTAAAGTTGAATTTAAAGTTGGATTTAAAGTTGAATTTAACTTTAAATTTAAAGTTGAATTTAAAATTTAATTTAAAGCTGAATTTAAAGTTGAATTTAAAGTTGGATTTAAAGTTGAATTTAACCTCAAATTTAAAGTAGAATTTTAAGTTGAATTTAAAGTTGAACTTGAAGTTGAATTTAAAGTTGAATTTAAAGTTGAATTTAAAGTTGAATTTTAAGTGGAATTCAACTTTAAATTTAAAGTTGAATTTAAAGTGTATTTTAACTTTAAATTTAAAGTTGAATTTAAAGTTGAATTTAAAGTTGGATTTAAAGTTGAATTTAACTTTTAATTTAAAGTTGAATTTCAAGTTGAATTTAAAATTTAATTTAAAGTTGAATTTAAAGTTGAATTTAAAGTTGGATTTAAAGTTGAATTTAACTTTAAATTTAAAGTTGAATTTTAAGTTGAATTTAAAGTTGAATTTGAAGTTCAATTTAAAGTTGAATTTTAAGTTGAATTTAAAGATGAATTTAAAGTTGAATTTAAAGTTGAATTTAAAGTTGAATTTAAAGTTGGATTTAAAGTTGAATTTGACTTTAAATTTAAAGTTGAATTTAAAGTTGAATTTAAAGTTGAATTTAAAGTTGAATTTAAAGTTGAATTTAAAGTTGAATTTAAAGTTGGATTTAAAGTTGAATTTAACTTTAAATTTAAAATTGAATTTCACTTTAAATTTAAAGTTGAATTTAAAGTTGAATTTAAAGTTGAATTGAACCTTAAATTTAAAGTTGGATTTAAAGTGGAATTGAACTTTAAATTTAAAGTTGAATTTAAAGTTGAATTTAAAGTTGGATTTAAAGTTGAATTTAACTTTAAATTTAAAGTTGAATTTAAAGTTGAATTTAAAATTTAATTTAAAGTTGAATTTAAAGTTGAATTTAAAGTTGGATTTAAAGTTGAATTTAACCTTAAATTTAAAGTTGAATTTTAAGTTGAATTTAAAGTTGAATTTAAAGTTGAATTTAAAGTTGAATTTAAAGTTGAATTTAAAGTTGGATTTAAAGTTGAATTTAACTTTAAATTTGAAGTTGAATTTTAAGTTGAATTTAAAGTTGAATTTAAAGTTAAATTTAAAGTTGAATTTAAAGTTGAATTTAAAGTTGAATTTAAAGTTGGATTTAAAGTTGAATTTAACTTTAAATTTAAAATTGAATTTAAAGTTGAATTTAAAGTTGGACTTAAATTTAAATCTAAAGTTGGATTTAAAGTTGAATTTCACTTTAAATTTAAAGTTGAATTTAAAGTTGAATTTAAAGTTGAATTTAAAGTTGAATTTAAAGTTGAATTTAAAGTTGGATTTAAAGTTGAATTTAACTTTAAATTTAAAGTTGAATTTTAAGTTGAATTTAAAGTTGAATTTCACTTTAAATTTAAAGTAGAATTTAAAGTTGAATTTAAAGTTGGACTTAAATTTGAATCTAAAGTTGGATTTAAAGTTGAATTTCACTTTAAATTTAAAGTTGAATTTAAAGTTGAATTTAAAGTTGAATTTAAAGTTGAATTTAAAGTTGAATTTAAAATTTAATTTAAAGTGAATTTAAAGTTGGATTTAAAGTTGAATTTAACTTTAAATTTAAAGTTGAATTTAAAGTTGAATTTGAAGTTGAATTTAAAATTTAATTTAAAGTGAATTTAAAGTTGAATTTAAAGTTGAATTTAAAATTTAATTTAAAGTTGAATTTAAAGTTGAATTTAAAGTTGGATTTAAAGTTGAATTTTAAGTTGGATTTAAAGTTGAATTTAACTTTAAATTTAATGTTGAATTTAAAGTTGAATTTAAAATTTAATTTAAAGTTGAATTTAAAGTTGAATTTAAAGTTGGACTTAAAGTTGAATTTAACTTTAAATTTAAAGTTGAATTTTAAGTTGAATTTAAAGTTGAATTTAAAGTTGAATTTAAAGTTGGATTTAAAGTTGAATTTTAAGTTGGATTTAAAGTTGAATTTAACTTTAAATTTAATGTTGAATTTAAAGTTGAATTTAAAGTTGGACTTAAATTTGAATTTAAAGTTGAATTTAAAGTTGGACTTAAAGTTGAATTTAACTTTAAATTTAAAGTTGAATTTTAAGTTGAATTTAAAGTTGAATTTGAAGTTGAATTTAAAGTTGAATTTTAAGTTGGATTTAAAGTTGGATTTAAAGTTGAATTTAACTTTAAATTTAAAGTTGAATTTTAAGTTGAATTTAAAGTTGAATTTTAAGTTGAATTTAAAGTTGGATTTAAAGTGGAATTGAACTTTAAATTTAAAGTTGAATTTAAAGTTGAATTTAAAGTGGAATTTAAAGTTGAATTTAAAGTTGGATTTAAAGTTAAATTTAACTTTAAATTTAAATTTGAATTTAAAGTTCAATTTAAAGTTGAATTTAAAGTTGAATTTAAAATTTAATTTAAAGTTGAATTTAAAGTTGAATTTAAAGTTGAATTTAAAGTTGGATTTAAAGTTGAATTTAACTTAAAATTTAAAGTTGAATTGAACTTTAAATTTAAAGTTGGATTTAAAGTGGAATTGAACTTTAAATTTAAAGTTGAATTTAAAGTTGAATTTAAAGTTGAATTTAAAGTTGAATTTAAAGTTCAATTTAAAGTTGGATTTAAAGTTGAATTGAACTTTATAAAGTTGAATTTAAAGTTGAATTTATAGTTGAATTTAACTTTAAATTTAAAGTTGAATTTTAAGTTGAATTTAATGTTGAATTTCACTTTAAATTTAAAGTTGAATTTAAAGTGGAATTGAACTTTATATTTAAAGTTGAATTTAAAGTTGGACTTAAATTTGAATCTAAAGTTGGATTTAAAGTTGAATTTAATTTTAAATTTAAATATGAATTTAAAGTTGAATTTAAAGTTGAATTTAAGGTTGAATTTAAAATTTAATTTGAAGTTGAATTTAAAGTTGAATTTAGAGTTGAATTTAAAGTTGGATTTAAAGTTGAATTTAACTTAAAATTTAAAGTTGAATTGAACTTTAAATTTAAAGTTGGATTTAAAGTTGAATTTAAAGTTGAATTCAACTTTAAATTTAAAGTTGGATTTAAAGTGGAATTGAACTTTAAATTTAAAGTTGAATTTAAGTTGAATTTAAAGTGGAATTTAAAGTTGAATTTAAAGTTGGATTTAAAGTTGAATTTAACTTTAAATTTAAATTTGAATTTAAAGTTGAAATTAAAATTTAATTTAAAGTTGAATTTAAAGTTGAATTTAAAGTTGAATTTATAGTTGGATTTAAAGTTGAATTTAACTTAAAATTTAAAGTTGAATTGAACTTTAAATTTAAAGTTGGATTTAAAGTGGAATTGAACTTTAAATTTAAAGTTGAATTTAAAGTTGAATTTAAAGTTGAATTTAAAGCTGAATTTAAAGTTGAATTTAATGTTCAATTTAAAGTTGGATTTAAAGTTGAATTGAACTTTATAAAGTTGAATTTAAAGTTGAATTTAAAGTTGAATTTAACTTTAAATTTAAAGTTGAATTTTAAGTTGAATTTAATGTTGAATTTCACTTTAAATTTAAAGTTGAATTTAAAGTGGAATTGAACTTTAAATTTAAAGTTGAATTTAAAGTTGGACTTAAATTTGAATCTAAAGTTGGATTAAAGTTGAATTTCACTTTAAATTTAAAGTTGAATTTAAAGTTGAATTTAAAGTTGAATATTAAGTTGAATTTAAAGTTGAATTTCACTTTAAATTTAAAATAGAATTTAAAGTTAAATTTAAAGTTGAATTTAAAGTGGAATTTAACTTTAAATTTAAAGTTGGATTTAAAGTTGAATTGAACTTTAAATTTAAAGTTGAATTTAAGGTTGGATTTAAAGTTGAATTTAAAGTTGAATTTAAAGTGGAATTTAACTATAATTTTAAAGTTGAGTTTAAAGTTGAATTTAAAGTTCAATTTAAAGTTGAACTAAAAGTTAATTTTAAAGTTGGATTTAAAGTTAAATTTCACTTTAAATTTAAAGTTGGATTTAAAGTTGAATTGAACTTTAAATTTAAAGTTGAATTTAAAGTTGAATTTAAAGTTGGACTTAAATTTGAATTGAACTTTAAATTTAAAGTTGAATTTAAAGTGGAATTTAACTTTAAATTTAAAGTTGGATTTAAAGTTTAATTGAACTTTAAATTTAAAGTTGAATTTAAAGTTGAATTTAAAGTTGAATTTAAAATTTAATTTAAGGTGAATTTAAAGTTGAATTTAAAGTTGGATTTAAAGTTGAATTTAACTTTAAATTTAATGTTGAATTTAAAGTTGAATTTAAAATTTAATTTAAAGTTGAATTTAAAGTTGGACTTAAAGTTGAATTTAACTTTAAATTTAAAGTTGAATTTTAAGTTGAATTTAAAGTTGAATTTGAAGTTGAACTTTAAATTTAAAGTTGAATTTAAAGTTGAATTTAAAATTTAATTTAAAGTTGAATTTAAAGTTGAATTTAAAGTTGGACTTAAAGTTGAATTTAACTTTAAATTTAAAGTTGAATTTTAAGTTGAATTTAAAGTTGAATTTGAAGTTGAATTTAAAGTTGAATTTTAAGTTGGATTTAAAGTTGGATTTAAAGTTGAATTTAACTTTAAATTTAAAGTTGAATTTTAAGTTGAATTTAAAGTTAAATTTTAAGTTGAATTTAAAGTTGGATTTAAAGTTGAATTGAACTTTAAATTTAAAGTTGGATTTAAAGTGGAATTGAACTTTAAATTTAAAGTTGAATTTAAAGTTGAATTTAAAGTGGAATTTAAAGTTGAATTTAAAGTTAGATTTAAAGTTAAATTTAACTTTAAATTTAAATTTGAATTTAAAGTTCAATTTAAAGTTGAATTTAAAGTTGAATTTAAAATTTAATTTAAAGTTGAATTTAAAGTTGAATTTAAAGTTGAATTTAAAGTTGGATTTAAAGTTGAATTTAACTTAAAATTTAAAGTTGAATTGAACTTTAAATTTAAAGTTGGATTTAAAGTGGAATTGAACTTTAAATTTAAAGTTGAATTTAAAGTTGAATTTAAAGTTGAATTTAAAGTTGAATTTAAAGTTGAATTTAAAGTTCAATTTAAAGTTGGATTTAAAGTTGAATTGAACTTTATAAAGTTGAATTTAAAGTTGAATTTATAGTTGAATTTAACTTTAAATTTAAAGTTGAATTTTAAGTTGAATTTAATGTTGAATTTCACTTTAAATTTAAAGTTGAATTTAAAGTGGAATTGAACTTTAAATTTAAAGTTGAATTTAAAGTTGGACTTAAATTTGAATCTAAAGTTGGATTAAAGTTGAATTTCACTTTAAATTTAAAGTTGAATTTAAAGTTGAATTTAAAGTTGAATATTAAGTTGAATTTAAAGTTGAATTTAAAGTTCAATTTAAAGTTGAACTTAAAGTTAAATTTAAAGTTGAATTTAAAGTAGAATTAAACTTTAAATTTAAAGTTGGATTTAAAGTTGAATTTCACTTTAAATTTAAAATAGAATTTAAAGTTAAATTTAAAGTTGAATTTAAAGTGGAATTTAACTTTAAATTTAAAGTTGGATTTAAAGTTGAATTTAAGGTTGGATTTAAAGTTGATTTTAAAGTTGAATTTAAAGTGGAATTTAACTATAATTTTAAAGTTGAATTTAAAGTTCAATTTAAAGTTGAACTTAAAGTTAATTTTAAAGTTGGATTTAAAGTTAAATTTCACTTTAAATTTAAAGTTGGATTTAAAGTTGAATTGAACTTTAAATTTAAAGTTGAATTTAAAGTTGAATTTAAAGTTGGACTTAAATTTGAATTGAACTTTAAATTTAAAGTTGAATTTAAAGTGGAATTTAACTTTAAATTTAAAGTTGGATTTAAAGTTTAATTGAACTTTAAATTTAAAGTTGAATTTAAGGTTGGATTTAAAGTTGAATTTAAAGTGGAATTTAACTATAATTTTAAAGTTGAATTTAAAGTTGAATTTAAAGTTGAATTTAAAGTTGAATTTAAAGTTCAATTTAAAGTTGGATTTAAAGTTGAATTGAACTTTAAATTTAAAGTTGAATTTAAAGTTGAATTTAAAGTTGAATTTAAAGTTGAATTTGAAGTTGAATTTAAAGTTGGATTTAAAGTTGAATTTAACTTTAAATTTAAAGTTGAATTTAAAGTTGAATTTAAAGTTGAATTTAAAATTTAATTTAAGGTGAATTTAAAGTTGAATTTAAAATTTTATTTAAGGTGAATTTAAAGTTGAATTTAAAGTTGGATTTATAGTTGAATTTAAAGTTGAATTTAAAGTTGAATTTAAAGTGGAATTTAACTTTAAATTTAAAGTTGAATTAAAAGTTGAATTTAAAGTTGAATCTTAAGTTGAATTTTAAGTGGAATTCAACTTTAAATTTAAAGTTGAATTTAAAGTTGATTTTAACTTTAAATTTAAAGTTGAATTTAAAGTTGAATTTAAAGTTGAATTTAAAGTTTGATTTAAAGTTGAATTTAACTTTAAATTTAAAGTTGAATTTAAAGTTGAATTTAAAGTTGAATTTAAAGTTGGATTTAAAGTTGAATTTAACTTTAAATTTAAAGTTGAATTTAAAATTTAATTTAAAGTTGAATTTAAAGTTAAATTTAAAGTTGGATTTAAAGTTGAATTTAAAGTTGAATTTAAAGTTGGATTTATAGTTGACATTTACTTTAAATTTAAAGTTGAATTAAAAGTTGAATTTAAAGTTGAATTTAAAATTTAATTTAAAGTTAAATTTAAAGTTGAATTTAAAGTTGGATTTAAAGTTGAATTTAAAGTTGAATTTAAAGTTGAATTTAATGATGAATTTGAAGTTGAATTTAAAGTAGAATTTAAAGTTTGATTTATAGTTGAATTTAACTTTAAATTTAAAGTTGAATTTTAAGTGGAATTCAACTTTAAATTTAAAGTTGAATTTAAAGTTGATTTTAACTTTAAATTTAAAGTTGAATTCAAAGTTGAATTTAAAGTTGAATTTAAAGTTGCATTTAAAGTTGAATTTAACTATAAATTTAAAGTTGAATTTAACTTTAAATTTAAAGTTGAATTAAAAGTTGAATTTAAAGTTGAATTTAAAATTTAATTTAAGTTGAATTTAAAGTTGAATTTAAAGTTGAATTTAAAGTTGGATTTAAAGTTGAATTTAACTTTAAATTTAAAGTTTAATTTTAAGTTGAATTTAAAGTTGAATTTAACTATAATTTTAAAGTTGAGTTTAAAGTTGAATTTAAAGTTGAATTTAAAGTTCAATTTAAAGTTGAACTTAAAGTTAAATTTGAAGTTGAATTTAAAGTAGAATTAAACTTTAAATTTAAAGTTGGATTTAAAGTTAAATTTCACTTTAAATTTTAAGTTGAATTTAAAGTTGAATTTTAAGTTGATTTTAAAGTTGAATTTAAAATTTAATTTAAGGTGAGTTTAAAGTTGAATTTAAAGTTGAATTCAAAGTTGAATTTAAAGTTGGACTTAAATTTGAATTGAACCTTAAATTTAAAGTTGAATTTAAAGTGGAATTTAACTTTTAATTTAAAGTTGGATTTAAAGTTGAATTAAACTTTAAATTTAAAGTTGAATTTTAAGTTGAATTTAAAGTTGAATATTATGTTGAATTTAAAGTTGAATTTAAAGTTCAATTTAAAGTTGAACTTAAAGTTAAATTTGAAGTTGAATTTAAAGTAGAATTAAACTTTAAATTTAAAGTTGGATTTAAAGTTAAATTTCACTTTAAATTTTAAGTTGAGTTTAAAGTTGAATTTAAGGTTGAATTCAAAGTTGGACTTAAATTTGAATTGAACCTTAAATTTAAAGTTGAATTTAAAGTGGAATTTAACTTTAAATTTAAAGTTGGATTAAAAGTTGAATTGAACTTTAAATTTAAAGTTGAATTTAAAGTTGAATTTAAGGTTGGATTTAAAGATGAATTTAAAGTGGAATTTAACTATAATTTTAAAGTTGAATTTAAAGTTCAATTTAAAGTTGAACTTAAAGTTAATTTTAAAGTTGGATTTAAAGTTAAATTTCACTTTAAATTTTAAGTTGGATTTAAAGTTGAATTGAACTTTAAATTTAAAGTTGAATTTAAAGTTGAATTTAAATTTGAATTTAAAATTTAATTTAAGGTGAGTTTAAAGTTGAATTTAAAGTTGAATTTAAAGTTGAATTTAAAGTTGAATTTGAAGTTGAATTTAAAGTTGGATTTAAAGTTGAATTTAACTTTAAATTTAAAGTTGAATTTAAAGTTGAATTTAAAGTTGAATTTAAAATTTAATTTAAGGTGAATTTAAAGTTGAATTTAAAGTTGAATTTAAAATTTAATTTAAGGTGAATTTAAAGTTGAATTTAAAGTTGGATTTATAGTTGAATTTAAAGTTGAATTTAAAGTTGAATTTAAAGTGGAATTTAACTTTAAATTTAAAGTTGAATTTAAAGTTGAATTTAAAGTTGAATTTAAAGTTGGATTTAAAGTTGAATTTAACTTTAAATTTAAAGTTGAATTTAAAGTTGGATTTAAAGTGGATTTTAACTTTAAATTTAAAGTTGAATTTAAAGTTGAATTTAAAGTTGAATTTAAAGTTGGATTTAAAGTTGAATTTAACTTTAAATTTAAAGTTGAATTTAAAGTTGAATTTAAAGTTGGATTTAAAGTTGAATTTAACTTTAAATTTAAAGTTGAATTTAAAGTTGAATTTAAAGTTGAATTTAAAGTTGAATTTAAAATTTAATTTAAGGTGAATTTAAAGTTGAATTTAAAGTTGAATTTAAAGTTGAATTTAAAGTTGGATTTAAAGTTGAATTTAACTTTAAATTTAAAGTTGAATTTAAAGTTGAATTTAAAGTTGAATTTAAAGTTGAATTTAAAGTTGAATTTAAAGTTGAATTTAAAATTTAATTTAAGGTGAATTTAAAGTTGAATTTAAAGTTGAATTTAAAATTTAATTTAAAGTTGAATATAAAGTTGAATTTAAAGTTGAATTTAAAGTTGGATTTAAAGTTGAATTTAAAGTAGAATTTAAAGTTTGATTTATAGTTGAATTTAACTTTAAATTTAAAGTTGAATTTAAAGTTGAATTTTAAGTGGAATTCAACTTTAAATTTAAAGTTGAATTTAAAGTTGAATTAAAAATTTAATTTAAAGTTGAATTTAAAGTTGAATTTAAAGTTGAATTTAAAGTTGGATTTAAAGTTGAATTTAAAGTTGAATTTAAAGTTGAATTTAATGATGAATTTGAAGTTGAATTTAAAGTAGAATTTAAAGTTTGATTTATAGTTGAATTTAACTTTAAATTTAAAGTTGAATTTAAAGTTGAATTTTAAGTGGAATTCAACTTTAAATTTAAAGTTGAATTTAAAGTTTATTTTAACTTTAAATTTAAAGTTGAATTCAAAGTTGAATTTAAAGTTGAATTTAAAGTTGCATTTAAAGTTGAATTTAACTATAAATTTAAAGTTGAATTTAACTTTAAATTTAAAGTTGAATTAAAAGTTGAATTTAAAGTTGAATTTAAAGTTGAATTTAAAATTTAATTTAAGTTGAATTTAAAGTTGAATTTAAAGTTGAATTTGAAGTTGAATTTAAAGTTGAATTCAAAGTTGAATTTAAAGTTGAATTTTAAGTTGCATTTAAACTTGAATTTAAAGTTGGATTTATAGTTGAATTTCACTTTAAATTTAAAGTAGAAATTAAGGTTGAATTTAAAGTGGAATCAAAAGTTGAATTAAAAGTTAAATTTAAAGTTGAATTTAAAGTTGAATTTAAAGTGGAATCAAAAGTTGAATTTAAAGCTAAATCTAATGTTGAATTTAAAGTTGAACTTAAAGTTAAATTTAAAGTTGAATTTAAAGTGGAATCAAAAGTTGAATTTAAAGTTCAATTTAAAGTTGAACTTAAAGTTAAATT
Source organism: Melanostoma mellinum (assembly GCA_914767635.1). Classification (NCBI taxonomy): domain Eukaryota; kingdom Metazoa; phylum Arthropoda; class Insecta; order Diptera; family Syrphidae; genus Melanostoma; species Melanostoma mellinum. The sequence continues at coordinate 178,749,375 of OU612060.1, forward strand.
TAAAGTTGAATTTAAAGTTGAGCTTAAAGTTGGATTTAAAGTTAAATTTAAAGTTGAATTTAAAGTTGAACTTAAAGTGGAATTTAAATTTAAATTTAATGTTGAATTTAAAGTTGGGTTAAAATTGGATTTACAGCTGAGCTTAAAGTTAAATTTAAAGGTTTATTTAAAGTTGAATTCCAAGTTGAATTTAAAGTGGAATTTAACTTTAAATTTTAAGTTGAATTGAAAGTTGGATTTAAAGTTGAATTTGAAGTTAAAATTAAAGATGAATTTAATGTTGAATTTAAAGTTTAATTTAAAGTGGAATTTATCTTTAAATTTAAAGCTGAATTGAAAGTAGTATTTAAAATTGAATTTAAAGTTTAATTAAAAGTTGAATCGAAAGTTAAATTTAAAGGTGAATTCGAAGTTAAATTTAAAGTTGAACTTATAGTTGATTTTAAAATTGAATTTAAAGTTGAATTTAAAGTTTAAATCAAAGATGAATTTAAAGTATAATTTAATGTTCAATTTTAAATGGAAATCAAAGTTGAATTTAAAGTTGATTTTAAAATTGAATTTTAAGTTGAATTTAAAGTTGAATTCGAAGTTAAATTTAAAGTTGAATTTATTGTTGAATTTAGAGTGGAATACTTACTTAAGTGAACAACAGGGATGGTTGCAAATATCTGTTTTGGAACCCAGAGGTTGGCAGTGATTTGGATGTGCTCGTTAATATTTTTGATTTTTGACAACAGATTTAATAAGTCTGTTTCTTTACTTTGTGCAAAGAGGTTTACAATCTATTATATTTTAAGGAGTGGTTGTAAAATTATCTCAGAAACTCTCTGAAAGAGCGTAATTGTCTTAAAAGTAAAGAAACGCCTTGAACAAAACATTTGGAGCAACGCAACGCTGTTTGACATTTTTTGTATTTGCTTTGGCTGTGCACGATTTCTGTCCACAAAAATTTTGGTGGCAGAAATTCGCAGGGTGGGGGAGTTTCTTACTCTCTCGAGAGCACTCCCTTTTGTGCACTGCTCCGAAAAATCGCTGTGCTGGAACGGGATTAGTCACATGAGTCACTTACTAGCTTATGACTTCAGACCACAGAGGTCAAGAAGAGGCAAAACCACACACACACCACGGCATCTGTCCTCAAACTGACTTTACAGGCACCACTTTGTTTTCAGCTTTCAAAACCAGTTTGAAATCCGAAAATAAAGTGGTGTTAAGGTGGTCGTGGCAGGAGAAGCAATGGTTTTCCCTATTGATCTTTATTCCTCTAAGCTTTCGACTTATTTAATTCATAAGACACTTACTAACTTATGAACTTGATGAGTTTTTAATTCACAAACTCGCAACACTGAAATATATACCTTCATCGAAGTCTGAATCCTTATCCAATTCGATTACCCGATCCTAAAAATAAAAACGAAACTTTTTGAACACAGCCATTGCGAAAAAAATTAAAGTGACATTTGTTTGTATACCTCGAAAGTAAAAACACAACCAAACCTCGAACCTCTGGGTTAAGCAGGTGGACATGCTTACAATCGCGCCACGGGTACCACGAGTCGAGTCCTTTGTCGTTTTGCTTTTTGCAGGTTCATGTGCCTTCATTATTTCAAATTAAGGCCGTCGGTTTGTCTCCTCTATGGTGCTTCTCGATGACTAGTTATTCTTTCCCAATATCGCTTTTTGGCTATTAGTATACTTTTGACATGTTGCTATTCGGTTATTGCTGCGCCTCCATCATGTTGTTCTAGGCTGTTATCCTGTCGTGTTTGTAGTCGGTGAACATTCATCATGTCACTTTTTGGTTTTCCGTTGCCCTTCATAATGTCGTTCTTATGCTGTCGGTTGCCTTCATCATATCACCTTTGGTGTTCCTTCAATTCGTCGCTCTTTGGTTGTACCTAAGTGTTCCCTCATCATGTCGCTTTTCGGCTGTTGGTGTGTCTTTTTCCAGTCAATGTGCCTTCATCAACTCGCTTTTGGCTGCTGGTTACATCCTCATTGTTTCATATTTTAGCTGTCGGTATTCTTTCATGATATGCCTTCATCATGTCAAATTAAGGTAGTAGATGCATCTTCACTGTGGTCCTTCTCGGTTGTTGGTTTTGCATCACAATATCATTTTTTGGCTGCTAGTACGCCTTTATCAGGTTGCTTTTCGGCTATCGTGTACTTTCGTCATGTTGCTTTTTGGCTGTTGGTGAGCCTTTCTGCAGCTGCTTTAGAAGTCGATGAGGGCCCAGCATGTCACTTTTTGGTTGTCAGTTCACCCTCACCATGTCACTTTTTTGTTTGTCTATGATCTTTCATCATGTCGTTCTAAGGCTGTCGGTGTCATTAATGATATCAGTTTTGGACTTATGGTGTTCCTACACTTTGTTTTTTTTGGTTGTTAGTGTGCTCTCATCATGTCGCTTTTTGGCAGTTGTTGTACCTTCGTCTTGTGACTTTAGCAGTCGTTGTGTCCTCATCGAGTCAACCATCGGCTGTTGATGTGTCTTTTTTCAGTCGCTTTTGCAGTGGGTATGCCTTCATCATGTCACTCTTCGGCTGTCGGTGTACCTTGATCATCACTTACTCTTGTAATATTTTTGCAAACCTTCAGAAAGAAGTAGAATTCTTAAAAGAAATTAGCAAAAAACTCTTCCCTAAGGAATGAAAACGAGTGGGCGTCATAAATGTGCTCTGCGAGTTGAGCACATTTATTCTCTCGAGAAACACAGAGCATAGACATGCAATTGAAATCTTGTAGAATTAACAAACTCTACAAGTCACATTGAATTGGTGTAAAATTCTTTGAGCCACTGTCAGCTTCAGACAGTTGCACACCTGTCTCCTTATTGAACAAGCCGATTTAAGGAAGATCCTTCTCACTGAGCCTGGCGATAAACTTTTGTTTTCTAATTTTCAATTTCAAATCCCACAAGTGTTTTCCACATAACCATTGCGAGATAATTTAATTTTCAAGAATCACTCGAGGCTACTCTGCTATCAAATCCTCAAAAAAGTTTTCTAATTATTTTCGAAATATTTTCCTTTTGTGGACTTAAACCCACCACGTATGTATGTATATCTACGATTCGATGACAAATTTCAAGTGGTTCTCAGCTTCTCACAATAAACATTGACTTTCTAGTGGATTCCATTTGCGGTATATACTCCGAAACCGCACTATGGTGAAAAGGACTAATAGGATGAGTGTCCTCTTGGATGATGGCAGCCTTTGCAAACATCACATGGTTTTTCATTTTAATGCCAATTTAAACGGCTTGCTATGTGATTTTGTGAATGTTTGTGTCTCTGTGTATGTGGGTGGTGGAAGGGGGGCTTTGAGTACAAATGAAGCTCCCACTTAGAATCCTATTAAAAGTATTTTTTCTATATCTCCTCTAGCTTACATTAAGGTTTCTCCTCGATTTGTGTCTGTTTGGTCCATTGACAGCATCCAAGGATATTAAATTGATCTCTGTAATACCGTTCCAATGATTAGAACGGGCGTAATCAATTTCATATCATCCCTCGGTTTTGGTATACGATTCTGGCAATCATATCGACCATGATAATGGGATATTTTATTATTTATTACACAGAGTTTGTGTTTTATTATTAACGGTCGTGCATAATAAACTTTGGGATTATGTTGGTTCAATATGAATGCGTGTTCCCAATAGTCTTCTATCCATCGGCCTAAGTGTTCTTTCCATATTCTATTTTCTACTGTTTTTGGTTTGTTTGTTTTGAAAAGACAAGCAGTTTATCCTCTCAGCCAGACAGCGATATTTTCTTGACGGTCGAATGAACGACGCTAAAACAATCAGTCAGCGTTCGTAAAACTCGGCGAAACTTATTATGATGGTAAAGTTGTTAAATTTTTTTATTGCCGGTATGTTTTAGAATGTGATTACACTGTCTGGAACAGATTTTATAGTTAAGGACGTGCGTTTCATTTCTAGGAACGTGCGTGGGTAATACCAAGGTTTTGGATGTAATTAAATTTTACGTGGGTTAGGCGGCGGGATGTGCCACGTAATCCGATATACTTTATGCCAACGTGAGTAGGTAAACAGTAGGAAAATTGAGATTTCATGCTCTTAACTGTAGCCAACAGAATATTAATGAGACACATTCTTAGATCGGAAGCTTTAATAATTATTATCAACTGTGCGTGGTGTCAACTACAACTATGTTCTTGGGATTCAAGGAATTCGACCGCGAAAAGAGAAACTTAATGAAGGTAGTTTGAGGATATTTAAGAACAAAAATCACTTAAAAAGAGCATTAAAGACAAAATACACAACCTGAACCGTTGGTGGTGTACGGTGGTATTGTCTGTCAACTTTGACAATCTCACCCCCCAACATGTTACCCAGTTTGATATTCAAGTAAGTCTGCTGGTCATTTCTCTTGACCTGTTGCTATAAAAACTTTCTATTCAATGGCAATAATCAAGTTACTAGCTAAGCTAGCTCCTGTTTTTTTCTATTGACATGGCCAATTGGCGACATAGCTTCATTATTCTCGATACTTCTTTTGTTAGTAACAAAGTTCTCTGTTGAGAAAGTCTAGGGCCGTTGGAGTTGGCAGTGGAGTTTGAGTTTCTTTTCTTTCAGAGTTTTTTAAAACACTAACCACGCAGCACTCATACAATTCTACTGCACTAGCGTAGAGCACCTTTCTTTTGTTGTAGCTTTCCAAATGTCCAGGGAAAAGCCAAAGATGCTGCCCTGACAAAGTTATCAGCTCCCACCATGTCAACGCCGCGCCGAGTGTCTGTAGTCTGATTCGATTGAAAAAATAGGAAGTGCTCCGCAATATCGTCATGCTGTCCAAAGGATTAACAGAATTTGAAGATATCATTCACCTGAGAAGTTGAGGCTTAAACGTTTGGTGAATCCGAGGTGCCTCGTGGCAACGCCAAAAAGCTTTATACAGCCTTTTCTGTGTTTTTAAATTTTTTAGAAATGATGATTAATTCACCTCAACTCAAAATCTGCGTTTCGCCCGGGTAAGGCAATGAACTCATCATTAAAATTTTGCCTTGCACTTCTAAACGGAAACTTTGCTCGGAAACTCGAAGAATTTAGTCTTCCGACCACATTCAGAGAGCTCTTGCAATCCAGGATCACTTTCGAAATAATTGGAGGGCTGAGTAGAGCCTAAATCACAGCTTGGCTGTCGTTGCAGATACAAATATGTACTTCTCTCCATCCAGCCATTGTATTGCAAACGCTTCCGTTTGGAACACGGGTACATATGACCTTAAAGAGGCGTGCAGATTCGTATGTCATCGCTCTAAACAAAGGCACCAGCGCCAGATCCACCACCGATTTAAGAATTATCCGTCTTCTTTTCAATCTTTCCCTGGTTTAGATTCTAGAGTGAACCAGCCCCGAAGATCTGAACCGACCGAGGGTTGAAGTAGCATCTTGCCTAAGCATACGTAGCGACCAATGTTCAGCCTGCTAGTTGAGATCGGCATCAAGGTTCCGTTTCTGCCTATTTCAGTTCTTAGTTTAGTAATTCCCCAAAATATCACTGTACTCCGTCAGCCAAAAATGGTGGACCTTGCACTGTTGGAGAAGTTACGGATATTCACTAAAGGTACTTCTTCAAAGCTTTGTTGTTTGTGATGACAGGGTTAACATATCTGCTTGTTACATGTCAGGTTCGTGATTCGAGCCCCAGAAACATTAAAGAAAGAAAAGATGTTTTGACTGGTGTAGCCTTTTGCGAAGCGTTGGGAAGTCCTCAGAGAGTATTTAACACACTGCCATGAAATTCGCATTTTAACTTAGCCGAAGCGAGCCGACTGTTTCAACCCCGCAGCGCTGTTAGCCGCAGTAATCGTTTCCAAGTCATTTGCATTTATGAAGACAATGAGAGTGAAAATATCGCATTGGGTTATTGCAAAGCATCTACTGTAATGGAAAGACTCCTTCAGAGGAGCGTCAAGACTGAAAGACTCTTTGCCTTGCTCGCTTGGCTTGTTAAGTAGGCGATTTCATACAACGTTCAGACAAGGTCGTGGAGGAAACAAATAGAAATGACATGGAAATGAAATTCAATGTCGGAAAGTTCGCAGACTCATTTTAAGGTGAACGCAGCAGACCAAACTCTCATGACAATTGTGAAGAAATAAATTCGGATAGCTGAGGCCCCATCGATGTTCGTGACGCAAAAAAGTGCAAAAAAAGTAGAAGATCCCCCCTAAAGTTTTGTTCTATTTTATGGCTTTCCAGGTTTAGTTTGAGTGAAACTCGTTAGCCAGGTTGCAACTAGATGCCTGGAGAAATTGCTCTAGCATCCCCACCAGTAGATAGGCCGGACGCGTGGGTTCGAATCCCGCTCTGGGCATCTACTTTCTTTCAGCCTCCCAGTTTCATATGGCTTGAGGTTATATGTGAAATTACTAACACCTTATTTCCAACTACTGCAACACAACAAAAAGAGAAGGCTGCTACCCTGGTAGTACAATGGACCGAAAATTAGGTCTGAGTTCTCCAGATTACCATATAAGCCTCCTTTTTTTCCTAAAAAAAAACCCCGCATATTTTAAAATATGCTTAAAGCTTTTTCAATAGCAACAAATTCCGTGGCAAAACATTTACTACGATGGCGTCCATGATGCCTTCTTTTTGGCATTCGTATTTGAATACTGCTACGACGTGCTTTGTGACAAAGACCATCATGTCTCCGTCTTCACATACAGAGACATCTGGACCCGGGTAACGGATAAATTGGTAAGGTCTGCATCTTTTCTGACTATCCTCCCTCAAACAGACAAAGCTTCAATACTTTTGTAGTGCCTTTCTAAGCAAAAGTATTTGCAATCTGTGAAGCCGCAAAACAACTCGCCGGACAAAAATTGATAAACAGAAATATCGACATCTTCATTGACATCCATAAACAGCGGCCATTAAAGCTTACTTACGTACTTACTTAAGGTGGCGCTACAGTCCGGGTCGGATTAGGGCCTCAAACAACATGCTTCTCCAGCCAGCTCGGTCCTTTGCAAGCTGCCTCCACTTTGCATGCCAAGTTTGTTGAGGTCCTCTCCTACTTGTGTGCACCACCTGAGTCGCGGTTTTCCGCTACTGCGCCGTCCCTCGGGATTGGATTCGAAGACTTTCCGGGCCGGAGCGTTGGTGTCCATTCACTCTACATAACCCAGCCATCTAAGTCGCTGGACCTTGACTCGTTTGACAAGGTCAGTGTCGCTGTACAGCCCGTACAATTCGTTGTTAAATCTTCTTCTCCACTCTCCATCTATGCAGACGGGACCAAAAATTACCCGAAGAATTTTTCTCTCGAAGCATCCTAAAGCGTTCTCGTCTGCCTTTGACAGGTCCATGCCTCTGTGCCATATATAAGAACCGGGATGATAAGTGTCTTATACAGCGACACTTTAGTTGCTCGAGAGAGGACTCTATTCAATTGCCTTGTTAGTTCGAAGAAACAGCAATTGGCAAGAGTTATTCTTCGTTTGATTTCAGCGCTGGTGTCGTTGTCTAAATTAATAGCGGTGCTTAGGTAAGCAAAGTCCTTAACTTCTTTAAAGTTATAGCTGTCTATCGTGACGTTCTGTCCAAGACGTCGGTGTTGGGTGTCCTTTCTCGATGACAGCATATACTTTTGGTCTTGCCCTTATTGACCACTAAACCCATCTTCTTCGTTTCCGTCTCAATGCTCATAAACGCGCCATTGACATCACGCTGCGTTCTTCCAATTATGTCAATATCGTCGGCATATCCGAGTAATTGGCTGGATTTTTGAAAGATTGTGCCTCTTGTGTTGACGTGGGAGTTTTGCTCTATTCTTTCAAGAACGATGTTGAAGAAGTCGCATGTCAGTGCATCGCCTTTCCTAAAATCTTTTTTGACATCGAATGTATCGGTGAGATCTTTTCCGACCCTGATGGAGCAACGTGCGTTCTCCAACGTCATCCTACACAATCGGACAAGTTTGGTAGGGATGCCAAAACTAGACATGGCTCTATATAACTCCTCTCTATAGATGCTGTCATATGCGGCCTTAAAATCGATAAAAAGGTGGTGGGTATCGATTTGAAGCTTCTGGAATGTTTTCCAAGATCTGCCGTAGTGTGAATATTTGGTCTATGGTGGACTTTCCTGGTCTAAAGCCGCATTGATAAGGACCTATCAGGTTGTTGACGAATGGCTTCAGACGCTTACACTATACAGATGCCATCAAAGCTATCTCATCCATATTTCATATAAGTTGAAAGTTTTTGTAGTAGTTTAAGGTTGCTGATCGCAATAAAATGGCAGATAAGCTTGCCAAAATCGCGTCATCACTCGAATACAGGAGATGAACTACTCTATATCAAGCCACTAGAGTAAAAATAGAACAAACTTTCTAAAAACTGTCATCTTTAGAGGCTTGCCGGGTTTCCAGAATCCAGATATTCCCAAGAAAAAAAAAAAACAAAATTTCTGCTCCAGTTTAGCAGCCCTCTCCATCGATTGGCATACTCACGGTTAAAAGGTTGAAAATAGTCTTGGGCATCAGCACATCCGACTCATGTAAATAGAGGATGCCAAGACAAAGAGGCAGTGAAAGGAACATTTCACTTGACATGCACTTGGAAAAATACCTTGGAGAATACTATTCCAGGTAACTAGTCGACATCCTACCCTCCATTCAACTGCATCCTAAAGTCTACTCAGGACTCCAAATTGTTCAGTGGGGTTCCTCACCCGACTATAAAATGGCGTAACGACAAACCCGATTAAAGTCGGTTTAAAAGTCTTTTCAAAAACCAGAATAATTTTGTGATCGATATCGTTTCTGATGCTACGAACTTTCATAAACCACCTGTTCATGTTCATCGACCAATCTCTGCTTGATGTAGCCTACAACCTACCTCACCAGCAGCCAGCTATCAAAAGTTATGATTCAGAAACAATATTACTGAAACATCTTACAGCTATGTATATAAATATCCTTTTCGTTTTCAATGAATCAAATCGCAAAGGATGGATAGCCAAAGGCAAGAGCTCAAATCAACTTATCATTTTATATAATTCAATGAAAGGACGATAGTCCAACGCACAAATATATATTTCATAAGCATGGCATCTGTTCTCAAAAACCACAAACCGATGAAACAACCCGAGACTTTTAATGACATTCGAATCGCCCCCATAGTCAAATAAATTTTTCCCACAATATTAATCTGTTCTCATTCTCGTTGACCTGTCCGGTCGGTCGGTGTACTAGACTAGCCAAAGGCACTTCCTACTGTCGATGTCGGTCGGTTGTTGTAATCAGGAGCATAAGGACACAAAAAGCTAGGTCATTCTGGATTACACCATGTTGTTTCGCACCTGACACTATTAGTAGCAGCAATCCGCAAATAATTTACGACCTTCTTATGCCTGGTCTATCCCAATGGAATGCCTATGGGACTGAGGGTTGGGTATAGGTTAGGTTAGGTTAGGTATTCGTAAAGTAGGTTAGGTGTACCGAGAAGAAAAGCCCAGTCGAAATGCGTTGGTAGAACTGGATTCATTTGCCTTCTGTCCTTCTCATTAAAATTTCTAGGATTTGTGTAAACATATTTCGATCCAACGACAAAGATGGCAACGACGGCTGGCGACAGCGACGGTCGGTGGTGACTGTGGTGATACATCTTAATTGTTGCTCACGGATGAAAACCATTACCACCATCACACAAGCTTCAGAGTTATTTATAAGCTTGTGCTGCACACTTCACTTGTATATAGGTAGGTAGAAAGTAGGACTGCTGTAGCTACTTCCATAGAGACTGAGTGGGGAGAGGCCCGTAATTTTGCTTCTGTTGCTTCTCTTATTTCTACTGGTTATGCCTTCTGTTGCTGGCTGCTCCTGCTGCTGTTGTTGCTGCTACTTCTCTGTGTGGTACTTGTTAATCCACTGCTAGTGATGATGATAATGAAGATAATAATTTTAATGCTTGCGTATCCATGAAAATAGTCCTTTGAGACAAATTAATTCCCGAAATCGTGTTACGTTACGGTAATTGATAGGAAAGGTAAAAGAAGTGGAATAATGAAAGCATCACCGAAACAGAGGATATCTAGTTGGGTGTAAATAAGGTGTGAAGTCGAGGTATTTTGTATAGAAGGACGCACCAGGACCTTCGTCCGCGCAGCACAAAAACAGATATCTTTCATCTCCATTATCTCACCGGGTAGGTAGGTAATTAATGCAAAATTTAAATGAGTCTTGCACACCACACAGAGCACCAGAGCTCACGCAGCATTCAAAAATATTCGGATGGTGTACGTTTATATATATTCCTTTAATTTGCGTGAAACTGAAGTAGCGTTGAAGTTGGCGTGTCGGTTCAGATTTTATATGTGAAATTCGGTTCCTGAATATACGGGTCATGACTGTTTACCAAAGCTCTTGCCGCAAAGCATCTCCTTGCAACGAGCTGTACAACAATGAAGTCCTCTACTATGGCATTGAATCTCAAGGCGGGAAAATATTTTGCGAGTGTTCTTTGTTTTCTTTCATCAAAGAGAAGAAAAAAAGAACGCCCCCAAAGTGAATGAGATGTTTTTCCCAGAAGTAGCAGAAAAACTCTCCAACGATGACAAATTTAACGCCGCAGAAGGAAGCCTTAGAATGCATTTGCTGAGGCAAAAATAAAATTAATTCCATGTTTATTGTGCTGGATTAATTTGACATTCATAACAAAGCTAGCTGATCCGATAAATAAAGAAAAAAATTCACTCTGTGCAGTGAGCATTTAAGACTCAAAACTTTGGTTAAGGGTGGACCACTTCTTTGTATATTTTTAACTTTTTTCTCAAGAAATGCACCGAAATATATTTTCTAAAATATCGAAATTGCGCTTGGTAGCACTTTGTTTTCGTGTTTTCATCACTAATATTCACTACCATGATAGGAAACTCACGCAGGATACATTGAAGTTAACCACAATTGCAATGAGTATTAAATTAAATTGACAGATGTTTGGAAGCTCAGAAATTGACAAAACTTTGACAAAAATTAATCGAAGAGCGAAAAGTTGGATTTCAAAAACAGAATAAACTTATTACGTTATTACTTATAACGTTTCACCGCTGGCTTCTGGTGTTCTAGGGGATGGCATAAGCAATGCACTCAATATCCTGCGTTAATTTTCACCAACGGTTCTCTTGAAATGGAAGTTGGAACAGGGGCAGGTTTATTTTCAGAAAGCCTATAGCAAGCCAGTTCATTCAGACGTCCAAATCACAGCAGCGTCTTCCAAGCCGAGATCTTGGCAGTTACAAACGCTGCAAACAGGTGTCCATGATGGCGCTATCACATGCTGATATCACTTTTTTCATTGATAGCCAAGCAGCAATAAAAGCGATCTCTGCCACTCTTGTCAAATCAAAGCTTGTTTCTTGCTGTGGCAAAAAGCTAAGGGTTCTTGGCACACAGCATAGCGTTAGACTCTGCTGGGTTCCTGGTCATAGTGGTATACCGAAAAACGAAAAATCGGACGAACTAGCGAGGAAGAGATCAGCACTTGACCCTTCTCTCATTGATCAATCAATCAGGATTCCACCCTGTGAAATTAAGCAGATCATTGGTAACAGAATAATGCGAAAATCCAATGAAAGATGGGAATGCCTTGATTCCTGTGTTACTTCCAGGAAACTATGGTCGAAATACGATAAAAACGGATCTGAAAAGTTGCTTTCATTGAATAGAACTTCATTACGAATGATTATCAGTATCATAACTGGACACAACCTACTGTAGGTTACCACAAAAAGAAAATGGGTCTTTGCACCGATGACCTATGCAAAGGATGCAATGACGAAGATGAACATGAGGACACCACTCACTTCCTTTGTAAATGCCCAGCAATTTGCCACTTTAGGAAAAAATTTCTAGTCAGTAACTTCTTCAATGAACTTGAAGAATTATCAAAACATTTCAAGAAGCAGCCTGTTAAACTTCATTAAGACCACAAAATGGTTAAAAACTGACCAAGCATAAACTCATAGGTTTCTAGGACGTTACAATTCTCCAGGGTATCACAATGGATCTCCATTGATCTAAGTGTGACGCGGTAATAAGATCAACCGTCAGTGGCGGATTTAGCTATAGGCTGAGTAGGCTGCAGCCTAGGGCGGCAACTCCAGAGGGGGCGGCAAATATTTTGAAAATAAGAATTTTTTTCTCGAACAAAAAAAATGTTCAATAGAAATGTTATTTTTTTATTTTTTATGTCAACTTGATTTTTATTTTTTATTTTACAATCTTATGTTATCGACGTTCATGGTCGAGTTTCATATGACTGGGGTGAGTGTTAGGTTAGGTTAGGTGGAAGTGGCTGTCAGTCAATGAGTAAATTGCCTAACACACTTAGGCCGCTAGGGCCCATTGTGATACCACAGAGATCAGCAAGTTAATCACCTACTGATCTCAGAAGTGGTGAGTGTTAATATGTAAAAAAAATTTTTGGGGCGGCTTTTTTTTCACAGCCTAGGGGCGCCATCAGTCTAGATCCGCCACTGTCAACCGTCAGCCTATTCTACCTAACCTTAACCTAAAGCCTCTTGACCTAGGAGGGTATCACAGTTGGGGGTGAACCTGGGTCTCAAACGCAACATCCTTCTATAACGACTTCGATTTCGGGCGAGCTCTCTCCAGTTTCGCACTCTAAGTCGGTTGAGGTCATTTTCAACTTAGTTATTAGCCGCCTAAGACGAGATCTCCCCCTTCCGCGATTTCCCTACAATGTGCTTTCGAAAACCCGTCGAGCCGGAGCGTTTGGGTCCATCCGCTTTCCATGTCCCACCTATAGTAGTTTCGCTACGCGTGCACTACTGCATATATGCCCATGTGGCGGTACAGCTCATACAGCTCGTTATTGTATCTTCTTTTGCACACATTGTCTTCGCATACGGGATCAAAGCTCGTTTTCTTTCGAAACGACCAAGGGTTTCCTCATCCCCTTTCGATAAGGTCCATGCTTCTGCGCCGTAAAGCAGGACTGGGATGATCAAGGTCATAAATAAGGTTACCTTGATTTTTCTGGGGAGGGTTTTGTTTCTCAATTGCCTTCTTAACCCAAAGAAACAACTGTTGACAAGAGTTATTCTCCGTTTTATATCCGCACTGATGTTGTTTTCCGTGTCTATAGCCCATCGGATCCTAGGTAGACGAAGTCCTGTACTATCTCGAAGTAATGTCTGTCTATTGTTGAGTTTTGGACAACATTATACCAACTGAACGGAAAAAAGCTTCAAATAAGTCAAAAAATCAACGTTACCACTTTCCATGACCATTTCAAATCGCTTTTGTCACCTGAAGCAAGGGGACCTTAAATCTATTACGCGAAACCAGCATACAAAAATAATATCTTAGACTCTGCTATATCCATCGACGAATTACAAAGAGTGCTACATAAACTAAAATATGGCAAGGCAGCAGGCGAAGATAGAATTCATGTTGAGCACGGGACAGAGCAACTAAAGCATAGCTTATTAGATGTATATAGCAAAATCTTGAGCACGGGAGAAGTTCCAGAAGAATTCAAAAAGAGTCTAATTCATAAAAAAGGAAATATATATGACCCGACAAACTATCGTGGAATATCGTTTCTCAATGCTTCTTATAAAGTTTTTTCTGCTCTACTGAACAAACGTTTAACACCGTGGATAGAAAGCAACAATTTGATTGGAGAATTTCAGGCAGGATTTCGCAGTGGCTATTCGACTATCGACAACATCTTTGTCCTTCAAAGTATAGCCAATGACATTATCGATCAAAGAAAGAAGTTATACGTTCTTTTTGTAGACTTCAAAGATGCGTTTAACACAATTGATCGTGAAGCTCTGTTTTTCAAACTATACAGATTCGGAATGTCAGCCAAATTCGGTAAGGTCCTTGAAAATATCTTTACCAGGAATATGTGTCTGCTGTGTGGAATGGGACAGAAATTTCAGACTGGTCTGAATGTAAAATTGGTCTCTTTGCGTTGTTTATTAACGACCTTATCCAAATTCTTCCCTGCGGAATAGAGGTATCGAGAAAAGTCATCAAAGCTCTCCTGTTTGCAGACGACGCGACGTAGCATTATTTGCGTATACACCCCAATCGCTCCAACTAATGATCAATAGACTTGAAACGTACTGCAAATTATGGAATTTAAGAGTCAATCTGGAAAAATCTAAGAAAAGTTTCAGGACGAAACGAGAGGAATGAAAAATGGCATTCAAATAGAGAAGAAATCGAAATCGTGAAGTCCTACAAACATCTAGGAGTGATAATTACCAGAAATCTCAACATGGAAACTCATCTAAAGAATAAGTCGATGAAAGCCAAGAGTGCAATCAATGCCACTTGGAATACCTAAATGTTTTTCGAACAAAGCTATTAGTCACACTGTGAAATACAAGGTTTTTGTCTCAGTAGCAGAATCTATAATGTTGTATGCAGCTCAAGCTTGTGGTATCGTAAAATACAAAGCAGTTGAAAAACTATTGCGGCATTTTATTAAATGATGTTTCCGACATCCAAAAACTGCACCGAACTACATGATTCCAACTGAAACAGGATTGCCATCGCTTTTCATAAAAACATTAACTTTGCATCCCGAATACATCGTAAGATTTTGAATATGCCAAAGGAAAGGTATCCAAACCATTCCAAAACGAAATCATTAGTATAATAAGTGGGAGGAGCTTGCAAACAGATGCCACTTTGGTTTTAGATTTAAACGAAATTCAAAACAGAAAACAGCTTCTTTAAATGATTTCCACGGCGAATAAACAGCTGAGGTCTGAGTTCATAAACGAAACTTCATCTTCTATCTTTAGACAAAGCTACAGCCAGCTCAACCATAATCTTTGTGATGCAAACTATTTCTCGATTTAATATCAACCATCTTTAAAATGAGAGGTGAGCTGATTCGTCTTCACTTCAGACCTCATAGGGAGGATTTACCAATTTATTGGAGTCTTTGTAATCCGAACGAACATGATCAATTCTTAGGAAAATGTCCTATTGTGTGTGAAATCAGACTAGATATCTTTTACACCAACTACATACCAGAACAAGAAGTCTTAACTGCGGACTAAGGTAGATGAAGTCCTGTATCTCGAAGCTCTGTCTGTCTATTGTGACGTTTTGTCCAATTTTTCCATGTTCTCTCACCTTGTTTGATGAGAGCATATTCTTCGTTAGACTCTCATTAACCATCTAACCGATTATTTTCACTGCTGTTTCATTACTGGCAAAAGCACCTATGACAACACGCTTTTTTCTTCCCGTTATGTCAATATCGTCTGCGTAGGCGATTAATTGTACAGACTTTTGAAAGATTTTTGTGCTAACATTTGAGTTTCACACAATCTTTTCAAGTTTGAAGAAATCGCATGACAGTTTGTCGCCTTGCCTAAAGCCTTTTACGACATCAACAGGCTCGGTGAGTATTTTACCGACCTTGACGGAGCAAGAGCGGAAAATCTCCAAAGTCATCCTGCATAGTCGTACGAGTTTTGCAGGGATACCGAAACTAGACATGGCTCTGTACAGCTCGTCTCTGGACATACTGTCATATGCGGCCTTGAAATCGATTAAAAGATGGGGAATATCGATATTATGTTCTCGGGTCTTTTCCAAGATCTGCCGTAATGTGAAAATTTGGTCTAGTGTGGACTTCTCTGGTCTAAAACCACATTGATAAGGACCTATCAAGTTGTTGACGTGGGGTTTCAGACGTTCACACAGTACAGCAGACAAGATCTTATAAGCGACGTTAAGGAGGCCTATTTCTCTATAATTTGCAATTTGCAATTCTGAGGGTCTCTCTTCTTTACGATCGGACATGCGATACTGAGGTTCCATTTATTGTGTATGCTTTTTTCCGATTCAAAATATGTCAAAAACACACCGTAAAATTTCCTTCGGTTCAGGCCTGGTCCACTCTAGAATATGAGCCAGGAAAGGACTGCTATCGAGTTTTCGCAGATGGTTCCAAGACCAATGAGGGATCTAGCGTTGGTGCATTTGTGGAGAGCGATGACATATGACTGCACGCGCCTTAGTTATTAGGCTAATAAGCATGCATCTTCAAGCCGAGGCATATACAATCCAAATAGCTTTAAACTACGTTGTGAGGAATAGCAAGATTGGGAAAGTATTTATTTATAAAGCGACAACCAAGCTATGTTTAAGGCTCTACTCTAACTACTTCGAAAGTGATCAAGGAATGTAGGACTTCTCCCAATGTAAACAAAATACTTAATTCTTTGAGTCTCGGTAGTTTTTCAGTCCATCAGGGCATGACTGAGAATGAGGTAGCCGATGAACTTGCAAGACAAGTATCTTCAAAAGCTTTCTCAGGACCTGAACCGAATCAGCACTTGGAGTACCAGAGTCCTCATAGTAAGGGCTTTAATCAGTGATTGGATCTATTAAGAGCACAACAGTAGATGGCGTACTTCAATTGGATGCAAACAGACTAAACGTATTCTCCCCAACGTTAATAGGAAAATTGCAATATTTCTGCTCTCCCGTAGAAAAAAAGAATGAAGAAAGTTTATTGGCGTTGTCTTGGGCCACTTCTCCTTTGTCAAGCATTTGAACGTGTTAGGCTTAAGTTATACCGCTGTGGTATACCACTGTGAATTCTGCGAAGATAATTATGACACCGCGGAACACTTCCTCTGTACATTTTCTCGCATCAGGTTACAGATACTCGGCGCAGACATGGTGAGAGCTGGTAACCTAGGCTCCTTATCACAGCAGCGTCTTTTGGCTTTCCTCTGAACATCTGGAAACCCATAATAAAAGAAGGTTATTATCAGGAAGTACAACTTTTTCTTCTTCTTCTTTTTCATTTCCGGCGTTACGAGTAGTGATCTTGAAGCGATCACAACTCTCCCACTTTTCCGCTTCACACTAGTGATCCGCCTGTGGGGTACGCCGCGTTAAAGGAAGTACAGGAAGTACAACTAACCAGTATTTAAGTCTGAGTGCTCCAGTCAAAATTTTGAAAAACTAAAACAGAAAAAAAACTCCACGACCACAAAGCATTTAATCGGAAGATGTCCTATCCGTAAAGAAATAAGAAGACACATTACAGGAAACGACACAAAATCGAAGGAAGAAGTTATAGCCCTTCTTAACTGCGAAAGCGATGAAAAAAACTTCTACAAATCAGCAACTCCCACGTAGCATACAGATATCCTCATTTTTATCCCACGGGCATGTAAGGAAAAAAAAACAACACAAGTTTGAGAAAAAAAATATAATTCATTTATGAGTAACGAGTATGATCCTTGAGTATGGCCCATTTGCACCAACAACAGCTGTCTATTCAAAGAATTTATCCAAGACTCCATAAGATCGATCGAACTAAAACCTTTTTCGTCGTTCCGACCAGTTTCACCAAAATTTTTCCGGAAATATAAGTGGCAGATGTTACAAGTTTCCGTTTTTTGTTAACAACATCTCGACCAGAAATTTTCGGAGATAAGTCCTCCATTCGATGTATGAGACCAACTGGGAATCCAAACTTGGAGAGGATGATGAGATTAGCGGTTTTGACTAAGGAAAAGAGCGAGCTCACAATGTGAATTCCATTGAATCCTTTCTGGTCGTCCATATTCTTTGCAGGAACACCGAAAATTTTAATTGGATCAGTGGATTTGAGATTCAACAGAGCAGCAATTTGTTCGAGTATTGATTTTAGATCTTCATCATCACTTGTCGGTAGTCCTTTGATGATTACTGTAGAACCACATTCACTGTTTGTTAATTTGTCAATTTCCGATCTAAGGACTTCATTTTCGGCTTTTAAGGATGAAATTGCTTCTTCAAGTTGCACGAAACGTGAATCAATTTTACTGGTGAATATCTCGACACTTTCGAAAAGCTTCTCCATTGCACTCGTTGATTCGTGCAGAGATCTAAAGATGTCCGCCAAATTATTGTTTGTGTTTGCATTTTCAATTCTCGGCTTCCAGTTTTTTCCGAACAAAATTTGATAGATTATCACAATCGACTTGAACATTTTGGATAGCGTTTGTTTTACACTTCAAATGATTTATACGTTAAAATAAGAATTTGAAATCGATTTTGTTGCAAATAACTAACAATAATTGTTTTTTCGTCCTCGAAGGACTAATAAATTGACACTATTCTTTGAAGTTTGACGTCGTTATGATGCTGTCAATCTTTGCAAACAGAATTATATATCTTCTACTCCACTTTCTTTACGTGATGACGAGAAGAATTAAAGAAGACTTTATCTCCATTTGTAAACAAAGACAGTCGGAGATATGAATACGATAGTAGCTAAGGAAGAATCAACATTAGCAAAAATGATGATAAGAGAGAGCACCGAAGCGTGATAATGTTTGCTGTCAAAATAATAGGAAGTGTGACTTTATATGTGCACAGCAGGAGACCCTCAAAGACTTTATACCTTCACTGGAGAGGACTGGGAAAATTCGTTATCGATTACTACATGGCAAACAAATGACTCACTCGAAGTTATCTCTAAAATTGAGGTATTATGAGAATGGATTTTCGAATAAGTCATCACATCAGGTAGTTAAATAGTAAAGCGAACGAACAGTTGGTGTACCTGAAATTGAATGTTGGAATCTAAAGAGGATATCAGGAGTATTGGGTGTAGCGAATACCAGAAACTGACCGCCACCGTCACTGATGTTCTGATAGCATTTCGAACAAATTGGTGACACACAACTTGAAATTCTTCAGAAGTAATCAAATATGTATCGAATTGGGATATGAAATAAAATAAGAATAAAATTTAAATGAAGTCGGTGGCTAAGATGGAAAAGTGTCTGATTATCGAAATTCTTAATCACCGATTTTGACACTTGAGATTAAATTTTTTTATGTTTCTTTCTTCAAAGAAAAGAATTTTTTCAACTACGAAAAATAAAATGGTGTTTCGAAATTCAGGTGTACGCCCTTGCCTATTCGCTAAAGTCAAAGGAAATTTATGTACACTCATGTTTCAATTTATTGAAGTTCAGTTTACATTTTGGCCCGGGGACTTTTACCAACGATGTCAAACAGAGCCTTCAAAACGGAGCTTGCAAAATATATGCTGATGCTGATATTAGACACGATGAGTAAAAGCACTAGTTTAGTTTAGTTGGTTTTATTAAATCATAAGTTTTTTCCAAAATTGAACAAAAACAAATGGACTTGGCTTTTACCGTCTGCCAGATTGAAAATTTTAAAAAGCACTAATAAAAAGTAGAAAAAAGTATATACATATAATTTAAAATTTCAGAAACTTCCAGTCATAATTCTTTGTCTGTATGCAAGAGCGATTTTTGAAAATAAAAACAGTTTCTTCTTATCGACTTGGTTCAACAAATTAAAGCAATCTTCATCCGTTAGAAAACTTTTTCCAAAGACATGCAATCTTGTTTCCTGTAGTATAGAGCATTTTCCAATAAATTGCAGGACATCTTCTCGTTCTTTCAAATTACACAATCTGCAAAGGCATGATAAATCATCTCTGTGTGTCACATAATTGAGGCTCAAAAGTTCTCCTCTCAACCTTATCATCATGGATATTTCTTGTACGCTGTTGTTGTCATGGAAATAGTTTTTCTCTCCCAAGTTATGATCTAAACGACTGTAAATAGATATAAAAACTGATGATTCAGCATCTTGCCTGTATTTAGATGCATATAGCTCATCCACCTTCTGTATCAGCCTATACATCTCGTTTTTCCAGTTGTCTTTATTTCTTAGACTTAAGTCCACGGCCATGTCGCACTGCAGTGCCAGATCTAGCCATTCTGCGTACCAACTTGTTCCATCCGCAATATTTTTTAGAGCTGCTTTTTTTGTAGACGCTCATTAGACTTTTTCATCCTTTTTAAGATAAAGTCTACTTGCAGTTTTAAGGTCTTATTAAACAGAGGTGAAAGTCCCGTTTCGACCATGAGTAAATAGTTTGGAGCGTTTGAAGGAATATGAAAAATTCTTTTGATATGAAACCTTAGAAGTTACTCGACCTCTTCATATTGTTTATGTCCCCATACCTGCGCAGCATAGAACATCACTGACTCTTCAACTGCTTCAAAAACTTTATATTTGCTGCTATGTGAAATGAAACGACTTCCAAAACATCGTTTCCACGTTGCGTTTATTGCGTTTTTAGACTTTGCTAATTTTTCTTTAAGATGGTTTTGCAAGGTAAAGCCGTTGGAGAGCAGGACACCTAAGTACTTATATTCCGCTACCACTTCCAATTCTACCTATCATCAATTCTACATATCATTATAGTACCATCTTTCCTTTCTACTGCGCTTTCCTCAACCTTTATTACAAATAATTATTTTGGATTTTTCCGAGTTAACGCTAATATTCCAGAGCTTACAGTAGACATAAAGGCGTTTGATCATTAGCTGCAAGGATTCTGGTGTACTGGACAGCAAAACCACATCGTCCGCAAACATTAGGCCTTTGGTACGCGTTCCACCCCACTCCACACCTCCAGGAAGTCCATCGAGTAAATCATCGATAAAATGCGAAAAAAGTACTGGGCTCAAGGCACATCCCTGTCTTACCCCCGATTTTGTCTCAAACCATGCAGATAATTGCTCTCCGATCCAAACTGCTGCTTGAGTACCTGCATATAATTCTATATATATATATTCTACACTTGTAGTAGAATTTTTGGGAAAAAATGGGGACCTGGTCCCAAAACCATTCACTGGATGTATACATCCATAATAAGACCAATCCTCACCTATGCCTGCCTAGTCTGGTGGCCATCATTAGAGAAGGCTTCAAACCTTAAGACCATGACCAAAGTCCAAAGGCTTGCATGCATTGGCTCAACTAGTGCCATGAGAACAACACCAACTGCAGCTCTGGAAACTTTCCTGTCGCTAGCCCCCCTTAATCTTTTTACTAAGGAGATGGCGGCCAAAAGCGCACTGCGACTCAAACAATGCAACAATTGGAAAACAGGCATATCAGGCCATAGAACCATCATGAACCATACAGATATAGACATCCAAACAGACTTTACCCCCCCCGCATATTGATTTCAATCCAGTGGCCCTAACAGTCTTTCCGACTAGAGAAAGCTGGGAGGAAAACAGGGTTATAAAAAGAAATCACATTTCCGTCTTCACAGATGGTTCCAAAACGGACGAAGGGGTAGGGTCAGGTATCTTCTCAGACTACCCCACCATGAATAGATCAATAAAGCTTCCCGACTTCTGCAGTGTCTTTCAGGCAGAAGTACTTGCAGTGTGCGAAGCCGCGAAGCACCTAGCTACGCAAAACCTGATCAACAAAAATATTGACTTCTTTATAGACAGTCAAGCGGCCATCAAAGCTATCTCATCCATTATGACAAAATCCAGACTAGTAGACAACTGTCGCAGTAACCTAAGACTGCTCAGCGAAACAAACACAGTTAGTTCAACCTGGGTTCCAGGACATCGTGACATAATTGGAAATGAAATGGCGGATAAGCTGGCTAAAATCGGGTCAGCACTCGAATCCAGCGAAACGAACACCTCTGTCCACTTGAGCAAGAAAAAAACAGAATCAGACATAATTTTCTAAAAACCGCCAATGACAGGTGGTCATCGTTAGAAACATGCCGAGTTTCTAGAAACCTTTGGCCAGACATTTCCAAGAAAAAACAGAATTTCTACTCCAGCTAAGTAGACATCGGCTCTCTCTGTTGATTGGCATTCTCATGGGACACAACTCGTTGGGCATTAGCACGTCCGACTTATGCAGAGGATGCCAAGATAAGGAGGCAGAGGAGGGATCATTCTACTTCCTCTGTGAGTGTCCTAGCTTGGCCCACACTCGGAAAAAAACCCTCGGAGAATACTTTTTCGACGAATTGGGCGACATCTCAAATCTCCCACTGAGCAATGTCCTGAAATTTACTCAGGGCTCCAAATGGTTCAGTGGGAGTTCCCTACCACAATAACCATCTACCTCTCCAATCCTCCCATTTCCTCATCCTCTGATTTCCCGGGGAGCACAATGGATCCTTGAGATCCGAGTGAGGTGTTGCCACTTGTGGCTGCACCCCCCATTCAACCTAACCTAACCTAACCTAACCTGCATATAAGCTTTGTAAGCCCTTCCAAACTTATTATTATATGATATGCCCTTTCCGTAGAGTTAGTTAAACAACGCATTTCGATCTATTAAATCAAATGCTGCTCTAAAATCCACAAAAAATGTATAAAGTTTATTGCCCTGCCTTAGTAATTCCTCCGCTATGGTTTTGAGCACAAACACTTGGTCTACCGTCGAGAATCCTCTCCTAAAGCCAGCCTGGTATTCACTAAGAATATT
Source organism: Melanostoma mellinum (assembly GCA_914767635.1). Classification (NCBI taxonomy): domain Eukaryota; kingdom Metazoa; phylum Arthropoda; class Insecta; order Diptera; family Syrphidae; genus Melanostoma; species Melanostoma mellinum. The sequence continues at coordinate 178,771,719 of OU612060.1, forward strand.
TTCTCCTTCCACCCACGTGCATAGTCGTTTTTTCAGCACTCCAGTAAACATTTTATAACTGGCATTCAGAAATGATATACCCCTATAATGTTCCGGGTTAGATAAGCTTCCTTTTTTGTGTATGGGGTAAATAAGGCCTTCTAAAAAACTCTGCGGCACAGTTCCAGGCTCAAATACTTCATTAAACAGAAGATAGAGCTTATACACAAGCAACTCGGTTCCATATTTATAAAATTTTGTAGTAATGGTGTCTTTTTTTTTTTTTTTGATAACCGGATCAAGCATAACATTCCGCAATCCTGAAAAGATACCGTGGAATCTATGGGATTGAGCAAACTCTCAAAGTATATTCGAAGCACTTCTGGTTATAGATATCAATTGATTAATGGCAACGTTCCATTGAGCTTCTTCGCTAGTTTCCAAAATTTGCAAGAAACCTTACATGTTCCCACCTTCATTGCAAGGGCACTATTAAAACGAGAAAGGCGTTAAGGACCAACAATTTTACGGAAAGAAAAAAAGGTTTGGACGTCGAATGGAAGTCCACATGGTTACAAGCCATTGTGGTGACCCTGGTCTGATGGTTAGCATTTCTGCATGGTTTGTGGTTCTTTCCCAACAGAGGCAAAACTTTTGGCGAAGAAGTGGAAAGTCCTCCGTTCGTAAATTCATTACCATGAAAAGCGCTTTCGGAAAGCCCGTTCGGAATCGGAAAAAATTGTAGGTCCCCTCCATTTCTTACAAGGTATGGGTGAGAGAACTGCGCTAGGCCCAGAGGCTCCTGCTCTGTTTATCTATTTATTTTATTTCAGAATCCGTAGCAAACGTAGGAGAAAAGAAAATCTATTAAAAGATTGAAAGGTTACAGTTCTACTTCGAATCGAAAATGTCTTTTGTAATTTTCTCCTGGATGTGTCATTGTTCAAGTGTATTTTCATTTGCTATCAGGAACGACAGCGAAAAAAATATGCTCCTTTTAGAATTAATTGGAAAAGAGCTCAGGCCAGGGTCCGAATCACCCTACTCGTGATCGAGTAATACGTTACTGAATTATGCGTTTTTTCCATGATTTCTCTCGTTGTCGAGCAATTTGACAATCTCTCATTAGTTTTTGAGCAAATTGAAGTCGATAAATTAACCGCAGACTGATGCTGTGTATAAGGAGCCAATTTTGAAAGAGAAGTAGTGTTCACTTACTCGATTACTGATGCGGTAATTCGACCCGTGTCATAATGGAAACGGGTCATTCCGGATTCATATCATTGACAATGGAATTGAATGATTTTATCTTTTCAAATGAAAACACTTTCCAAGAATAAACAAAAACATTTTCAGCTGGAAAACTGTGTCATGCTCTACTAAAATTTTAACATTAACGAGCTTTATTGCGGTCCTCATATGCTGTCTTTGAAAATCCTCACAAAACAACAATTCGAAATAAAAATATGGGCTACCATAAGTTACCATAAACAAACTCTATTTCCATACCAAATTCTAACAACATGAAACCTAAACAATAATATTTGCAATTGCATAGCTCCTATCAAATGAATTCATTTTAACATCGCCAGTTGTTTTTGTTTTCATTGAATTAATTCCCGAAACTTGGCATGAGGTTAAGGAGTCGAGAGAAGACTTCTATGAAATGCAAGGAGCAAACTACAATAAAGTAGGTATTCGAAATCTATACGTTTGCATTTAGAAGTAGTTTTAGAACAAGAAATAGAAGATGGCCTTAAATTTAATCCTTGGGTATTGTGAAGTAATGAATAACCATCATTTGTTGGTTTGGAGATTTTTCAGTCTTAAATTCTCGTACCATGGATTGTTTGAGTGTGAAGGTTGGAAAGGATTGCTTGACCAAACAAAAGTTTGAATGTTGTTGTTGAAAGACACAGAACAGTTTGCTTTAGATTCAAGGATTTTCAAAGAGTATGGATATGAATGAGCTAAGAATAAAGTTAGTGCAGTGGACAACAAGGGTTCGGTTTCTAAATAAATAACTGGAGATCTACACAAAGTCCTTCGATTGTTTGCTATGTTTTGTATTTTGGATAAGATTCTGCATTTGTTAGATTAATACAAACCTTTGAATTGTAAGACCTCCATTCGAATTGTAACCCTTCTCATCTTCCACATTACGAGTGGGCCATGTATTATGACTTCAGTAGTAAGAGCAAACATTCTGATTTTTTTCTTATTCGAAATAACGCACACATCATAGGATTATGACTACCCTTACAATGTTATAAACCCAGTCCGAGCATTTTGGGAATTATGAGGGGGTTTAGTATAGGAAACACCGATGTACATTGCTTTTGAAATTTTGTGGATTAGAATGCAGGGAAAAAAAATTGTCTGGCAAAGCATTCCACATTCGGGTGGTGCGACTAAAATACGAGTATCTATATTTTACTGTACGACCGAAGTTGGGTGCGAGGTAAAACTGATGGCCATTCCTGGCAAAGGCGGGTGTTGCGACTTGACAGGTAACTTTTCGACGACAATCAAGGATATGAATAGATTCTACGATTAATTCTATTTTGTACCCTTTCGAGTAGGCGCAGGGTTGATTGAGGAGCACCTGACCTAAAATGAGAGTTATGCTCTTGTTTTGGGCGGATATAGCCTTTATAAATTGTAGCCAGATTGTAAAGGGTGAAGAAGAAGAAGAATTAAATGTGTGGTAATCCCAACGACGGTAATCGTTTACACAGATACCAAGTACTAAAACCTTTTCGTTTTTTTTGGATGCAGGAACCATTCATAGATATTGACATTAGGGGGGGGGGGGGGGGGGGGGGGATGTCCAAAATAGTTGAGTTTTCGAAGCATTGAATTCTACTCGGTTCTTAGTAACTCATGTTACGATGCTGCCGAGTGCCGAGGTTAATCATACGCAACCGTTCCAGTTCCTCATATGAAGAGCAAGAACGTGAATATCGAAAGAAATCTGAGAAGCTAAGGGTTGAGTCGTTAGCAAACAGTTAAGAGGATTAGAAGCTTCACACAAGAGATCGTTTATTAAAATAAGAAAGAGAGTGGGAGGCAGAAGGGAGCCCTGAGGCAAACCAGCATTTATAAAGTGGGTATCGGACTTTAAACCACCCAAAATAACTTGTATTGAAAGTTAGTTTCTAAACCTTTTCGATAAGAGAGCTTCATGCTTAACTCCATCAACCACCATAACCTTACTTTCTCCAAAACAGTTTAAAGGTTGATTCCACTTTTCGGTGAGATATGCCATTAAATTACCAGTGGAAATTTTGATACGAAAGCAGTTCTGTCTGTCGGTCATTGAGAAGCTTTCGTTCTTCAAGATATCTCATAAGTTGACGGTTTATCAATGTTTCCATGACCTTGAAAAGAAGTAACGATAGTGCAACTAAACGGTAATTGAAAGGCGAGGAAGGTTCGCCATTTTTTGGGACGGGTTGGACAAATGCATTTTTGTGTCTACTCGAGAGAAGTCCAAAGAATATTAAAGGTTATGCAGTGAATTTCCCAGCGTAGAAGAACATATCATCAGAATATTGGCAGGAATGCATTCCCCAAGTCAACCAGTCATGCATCTGTACACTGTTTTTTAGCTTTGTTCCATGGAATAGCTAATACTAGCTTAGACGCCTCATGTATGCTATCATGGCTCGCCTAGAAACCGAAATAATTTTCTGAAATCGTACATTTTCTCAGCTCCAGTCGACAGTACTGTATTGAGAACCTTCTCGAATTCATTGCTGATACTTAGAAGAAAGAACTGATTGGCTCTAGGTTTGCTGTATTGGAACCATCTTTTTCTTTTTTAATGAGAGGATGGACCACTGCAGATGCCGTCTTTCAACGCACTGAATAATATCCATTCCGAGCATTAATAACAACGCATAGTGTAGATGTCCACAGCGCAGCGTCCGAAGGGAAGTTTCATTCATAATATTGGGTATGTCGTCGACTCATGCTTTTTCTTTGCTTTATGCAAAATGTCTTCGAGGTTGTGACGAAGCGTCACAATTTCTTTTTACCTACCTCCTCCCAAAATACCGCACCAAAACAGTGCAGTATTTGTAGTTAAATTGCATTTGGCCTACTCTAAGGCCAAACATTGTTTACTTCCCCGTGCCTTATCACTTCTTGTGCAATTCCTTTTTCATGCAAAATTGTCACTGACCGGTTACAGATCATATTCGGTTTCAGTGACAAAGTTAATGAGTAGAGGTGAATTAATCACCAAAAATCAGAAAAGAATTATAGGTTTCTGAATATTGTGGCTTGTTCTCAGCCGGACAAATAGAATTTACCTGGTTACTACTTTTGACTTGACTTGTTTCAGCCCGGCGTTCGAATCCTCCTTACCTTTTTGACATTTAGTCTCAGTGAAGGAAATCTAATCGTTGTGGCTTGTCCTCAGCAGGGAGTTTGGATTCTCCTTACTTTTAGACGTTGCGTTTCCGTGAAGGAAACTTAAGCGTTGTGGATTGTTTCCAGCCGGGCGTTTGGACTTTCCTTGTTTGGTCTTTTTAGACATTGCGTTTCCGTGAAGGAAATTTATTCGTTGTGGTTTGTTTCCAGACGGGCGTTTGAATTCTCCTTAGTTAGTTATCGTTGACACTGCTTCGCCATAAAGTCCGTGCAGGAGGTTTAATTGTTGTAGCTTGTTTCCAGTCGGGCGTTTGGACTTCCCTTGCCCGGTCTTTGCCGGTTTTGCGCATCCGTAGAGGAAATTTAAAAGTTGTGAATTGTTTCCAGCTGGGCGTTCCTAGACTTTCCTTGGTTAGGCATCGCGTCTCCGTAAAGGGAGCTTTCATCGTAAGGCAGGTCAGAAATAAACTTTACTCAAGAGATCATAAAACTTGCTTTTTTGTAAAACTGAATATAAAATTTGTTAATTTGTACCCCTGATCCTGAGAGAAGATATTGCAATAAATTTAGAGTTAATTAAAATTCAAACCTGCCGTATATCATTTTGAGAAGTTGGACCGCCGGCCGAAACAAGTCTTACGAAGCTTTCTTGGTTAGATCCTGGACACCCTGAGTCATTACCCAGCCTTTGAAAAAGAAGTATCACACATTCTACCTAAGAAAATCAAAGTCGGGTGAAAAGGACGCGAAAAATTTATCTATAGTACCTTCTATCGAAAACAAAAACGTCGGTCAAAGCCATCTTGTATCCGCCGGCGCCGGCGCTCTAAAATTGTTTGAATGTAAGTACGCCGACGGATACATAGATGACTTTCAGGGACCGTTTTTGTTTTCGATAGTACTATAGGTTCCATACACAATGCTTAAAATATGGTAGCGCGAAAGAGAAAACCGTAGAGAAAAATTTTTCTTCTCATTTGCAATACCGCTTTTTTGAAGAGTGAGTGACATATTTTCAACGACCTCTGAGCAAAAGCTACTCTAGAAAGTTGTAAATAAGATCTGCAAAGTGTCCATATTGAAAACGCTTGTCAAGCAATTATTTAAGTTATCCTTAAGAGTATTTGGTTACACCTGAAAGAAAAACCTCTATAGTGAGCTTATTAATAGGTTAATAAGTGGAATAGTATTCTTAAGTATAAATTAAGTCTAAGTTAAGTGCTGAATAATTTTTTGGTACAACTCTTAAAGAGCTTGTGTGTTGCTTAAGTTTCAAGTCGGTTGTCATTGAACCTAGTGAAACTAGGATTCTCAGATCATCAATGCGAGATCTCGTCTCTTAGATAGAAGTGTCCAACAAAGGCTTTCTTCTCAAGTTCTTAGTTCGGGTGAATACACTTATTAACTATATATAAAATAAAAATAAATAAATAAATAGGGTGGCGCAACAGAGCGAGGAGCCCCTGGGCCTAGCGCATTTCTCACAACCAAACCTTGTGAGGGAATGGAGGGGACCTACAATTTTGGGCCGGTTCCGAACGGCTAATTGAGAAAGCGCTTTTCATGGCAGTGAATTTACTAACGGAGGACTTGCCAATTCCTCGCGAAAGGCGATACCCGTGGAAAAACATTTTTGCCTCTGCTGGGATTCGAACCTCGAACCTCTGGATTAGCAGGTGGACATGCTAACCATCGCACCATGGGTACCACATTAACTATATATACTTGTTTGAAAACAGCACCCATTGCCTCTGACTTCTCTTGAGCATCTTCCACTATAAAATGGTGGTCAGTGATCACGTCATGTGGACCTCTTCTTATTGTCAGAAGTACATTTTCGTTATCTGTCGACGTTTGGAGTTCAATACTCTGAAGGTCATTTTGATCTTTTCTTCTAAAAATTTGCTTTACTTCTTGAAACATTCTTGGGTTGTTGGATTGTACCCTCCTACAGGTTAGCATGTTTGTAAGCTTGCTTCATTTCTATTCATTATCCTTACAACTACTTTTTCAATCTAGACTTTGGAGTACCTCGCCCGAATTCGACTTTTTTGTTCACTAAAACTGCAAGGATCTCATACATTGCAAGGATTTTACCCTCAAACTAGAAATTTTATAGAATGCTTAATTTTTCTTCCCAGAATTCTTAGCAATTTGCAGCTTACATTTCATGGAAGCTAAAACAAATTTCCGGTTATTAGATGGTCATGTTCACTCTCATAAACGAATTCCCATCCAAATTGTTCGGTCCTAGGTTCAAACTGCGACTCTTAGGAAGCGACCCATGAGGTAATCCCTTTGATATGATTTTAAATACTGGAAGTCTTCTACCAAAGGCAAGCGTCAATTAATTTGAAACCCTTTTCTGATTAAATTCCTTCACTGGAATGCAAACTGCAGGAAAGAAAAAAGCGAACACTAGAATCTTACTGCGCTTATTGATTCTTGAAAGAGAATGATCACATGCGGAGCTCAGATTGTAGCTATATACTACGTTAAGAGGACAGCAACCTGGGATTCACCGAAAACTAAAAGCAAAGCGCATCACATTTGTTATATACCCTTCACTTGACAAAGCATTAATGAAAGACAAAACACCCCCACTTTTTTCGGTACCAACGTATGTGTATATTGTACAATGTACACACCTTCATATGACTCCCACACTTCTGTTGCTGCATCGTAGCAGAAGCACACTCTGCTCTGATGTCTAAGCTAACAGGTATGTACACATGTACACATTATACTCGTCGTCGGCAGGTTTTATTCTCAGAACAAATTCGAAGTTCAATTTCAGAATTTCTGGATGCGCGTTTTCTTTAATTAAAATGTAAGAACTTATCCTCCGGCTCACTATGATACTCAAACTCCTATGGTGTGCTATACCATAGCTTCAAAGCGCATCTTCCTTTCCGCATCCGTGTTTATTTACGTGTGGCCAAATACAAATGGGAATTCTTGAAAATGAAAAATAAAGCGAGAAGGAGATTACACACAAACAACAATAATCTAAGTTTTCTAGGCTGCTGTGTTCGTGAGTCATGTCATGGGAACCGAAGGATTTCATATCTCCCTAGGTGGTGTATTAGGCACAGGACGACGAAGTCGTAGTCAAAGTTTCTCAAGTTTTCTGTGTTTTTCTTTTTTTGTCATTGTTTTGCTTAAAGTTTGGCGAGTTATGACTGGAGCGTGAGTATATGACGGATTATGGGAGAATAGGAAAAAGCAAATGGTAAGCTTGGTAATATAGCAATTAAATTATGTAGGTAGATAGACCAACGATTATGGTTGCCAGGGCACTCTGAGTTTTTGGCAGTTAATGTTCGAATGAGGTTCATTCCGCAAGAGTGTCTTTAAAAAAAGGATTAAATAAGATGACACATTTGAGCTCGAGGAACGTCGAGACCCAGCGCACAATTTTTGGCACAGTATACGCATCTTTTAAGTTCCCTTTTTGTTCACAGAATCAATTTGCAATTGTTCTCATGCCTTCTTAACAAAACAGCTCATATCGAAACACTGCATAGTCCAGACGTGATCCATTGAGCACTAGAAGTAGAGAGTCTATCAGCATGCACCACAGAAGAAGGGATAGAACGACACCTTGTGGGCAGTCTAATTTTATGCCGGTGAAGCAACGTCGCCGTCTTCTCGATTGGATCCAGCCTCAAAACCTTTTGTTCAAGAGAACAGGCTACGGTAAACTTGATTCCAACCTAATGTATTGGAAACGGTCTCTCCGTCAGTCGTCTCTAAATCGATGTTTTTCTCTTCACGAGATGTACAAATCTTACTGGTTTGACCTAACTTACACTTAAAGGTGTCAACATTCACTTTTTAAACAAAGCCAAAAATCTTGGAGTAACGCTCGATTACAAGCTTTTCTGGTCTAAAAATATTAAGTCGAAAACTGCAAAAGCACTGTCAGTCTTTTGTTAATGTAAAGAAGCCTTCGGCAAGACACAGTTGCTATGTCCTCAAAAAGTCTTGGAGTCCTTACGGACCAAGCTCCCATGTATATATGTAATTGTCACATTCGCCAAATTTTAAAGAAAAGTAGACAAGTCTGCATGTCCTAGTACTTCGGTAGCTGTTCTCGACGCACTGCTGAATTTTCCTGCCCCTGATACCTCCATCATGGGATGTACTTTCAAGACCATTTTTCGTATAAGGCAACGCTGTCTCTGGTACAACTCGCGTTTAAGCTTTGAGAAACTCGCAAGCGGGATATCTTTTGATATCCCGCCCCGTCTAACGCGATGATCCCAAAGCTCAAACTGCGTCAAAAAACAACGGACAACTTTTCGTCATTGGTAACTAATGCTCTGGGCATTGTTTGTGTGTTCCAGTGAATCTCCAAAGCATTTCTCGTTCCAACATAAGCATGTATTAAAGTTTTTATTTAAGATTGATTTGCATCAGCAGCTTAAGAATACTTTTTTCAGATACATGCCTTCGAAACTTTTTGGTGAAGGTGGGCGCTTTTCAACAGTTTATATATTCCCCTTCGAAAACGGTGACAATTTGTTCTGGAGGAAATAAAGCTCAGGATCAATTGCACGCTCATGTGAGATTTTTAAAGTATTCGGTGAAACATCCAACTTTTTTTTCATGTGTAGTTATTGCCTTTTTCAAGGATTTGACAAGTTCTTCGAGAGCAATTACACTGCATGAAAAGCCCTTTAACACTTAGGCGTTTAGAATCAGTAAACAATTTGTAGGTCACCTCCATTCCTTAACCTTCGCAAGGTATTTTTAAGAGAAATGCGACAGACTACGGGGCTCCCAAGCTCTGTGTGAAACTCCAGCGAAATATCGTCAGTAATCAAGTTGAAGCTTTTCGAATCCACAAACCGCACTGCCTTGACGCTTTTTCTTACCTAGGGCCTCTGTACTTGTTACGTACTGAGCGACAAAGTGGCTTTGTTCTAAATTTTGTTCTTATTTTACCGCTTTGCTGCTTGGTACATGGCCGTTCGTTATATGGGTATTACAATTCGAGGTGACAACCAACATCATTTGATCATAGTTTCGATTTCGGAAGAGCTCTCTCCAGTCTTAAACTCTAAGGGCAAAGCAAAGTACTGAGCGGCAAAGCGACAAAATGAGTACAAAATTTAAAGCTCTTCCTATTCTGCCGATTTATCAATACGTGGCCGTATCCAAAGTCAGTTGAGGTATTCCTTCCCCCAATTCATCGCCAATGTGCTCTCAAAAACCTGTCAAGGCGGAGCGTTGTTGTTCATCCGCTCTACATGTCCAAGTCATCGTAGTCTCGCCATGCGTTGGTACTCTTCTAGTTATGTCCATGTGGCGGAGCAACTCATACAGCTCGTTGTTGATTCTTCTTCTGGAAACATTATATCCACATAAGGGATCAAAGATCATTCGGATTAATTTTCTTTCGCAACAACCATGGGCTTTCAAAAAGTGCACGCTTCCACACGGTATTGCAGGTCTTCTTAACCCAAAGGAGCAAGGGTAATTCTTCGTTTGATCACCGCACTTGTTATTTTCCCGTGCCTTCAGCTCATTCTAGGACCTTTGAAGCTCGGGAATGCTCCTCACACAGTATATCTAGTAGGCTACAATGGGCTTTCATTAACTGTTGTTTTTGCTTCGTTTATGTAACGTTTAGCTGTGGAGTAGAAATCACAGACAAGCGAATGGATTAAGATTAACAACGAATAATTAAATAATAATAATTGGAATCCTTAAGACTCATATTTAAGGAGACTAAGAGCACGAGAAAAGCATGATCTCCATATCTTCGAACGCGACCACAGCTACACAGCTAAGCAGCAAAGTGGGGTTTCCCTTGCAGCCAGCTTCCTCAGCAGTAATCCCGATCAAGAATCTAGCGGATTCATGCCCTTTTTTGACTGCAGAAACTTAAACAAGAAGAAAGGAGAGCAGTGTGGCAAATAATTCACTTACCAGTTCGGTAATAAAGGAAGGTCATTAGTTGTTGGTAAAATAACAAAAAAATAACATGTCTGTTTGTTTACCCAGAGGCTCGTGGTTCAAATCCCAACAGAGGAAAAAATGTTTTTGCACGGTTATCGCCTTTCGTCAGCAGTTGGCAAGTCCTCCAAAAATAAATTCACTGTCCTTAAAGCGCTTTCTCGATTAGCCTTTCGGAACTGGCAGAAATTTGTGGGTCCCCTCCATTTTTATTGTTCAACAGAATGTTAGAAGTTTAAGAGAAAACTTTACATCACTTATCGAACACCTTGACTCTTTTTTGTGTAGTCCAGATATTGTTTTTGTGTCAGAATTGTGGATTTATAATTTTGAAAAAAATGATTGTGCCATACCTGGCTATAATTTTTATGCAAAAACGAATGAAAATTACGCTGCTGGTGGTGTTGGTTGTTTTGTGAAAGAATGTTACCCAGTTAAAGAGCTTACGTGTGCAGAATTTGTTAGTGCGGATGTTTTAATGGTTTCAATTGTATTCAATAGTAAAGTATATGTTTTTCTGTGTGATTTCATATGTTCAATATTTCTGTGTTTTTGCAAGAGTTTTCCACTGTGCTAGATAAAATCAAGGCAAAAAATCTTATTGTTGTTGGTGATATGAACATAAATATTAGAGAAAAGCGAAGTTGTTTCAAAATATCTGGATCAAGTAGCTTCTCATGGGTTTGAGTCTCTCATTAACGAGCCTACAAGAATTGTGTCCGGTAGTTGTTTAGATCAAGTTTTATGTCGATTTGATTGTTCTTCCTCGTTTACATGTGAAAAATGTTTGTTTGATTTTAAGATCACTGATCACTGCATGACAGGAGTCTTAGTGAAAACTTCTTGCATAAAACCTAAAAATGTCACTGAATTACCCAACAAAATTGCGAAAATAGATATTGTTAAGCTCAAAAATGAACTGCTTTATGAGTTTTGGAATGATGTGTATCTGTGTAGTGATGCTTCAGTTGCTTTCACAACATTTCTTGAATATCTCAAAATGCATGTTACCATTTGTGTTTAGTAAAATCGAAAAAAGACTTAAACCGTGGATAACTAATGAATTGTTATAAAAGATAAACGTTAAAAATAAGCTTAGAATAAAACTCAAACGTAATCCCAACAAAACAGGCTTGAAAATAAAATACAAAAAATTGTGTAGGGAATTAAAAAGGGAGATACGTATCTACCGCGATACTTACTACCGTAACCGTTTCAATATTGTTAAAGGCAACCTGAATGGGAGATTGTTAATAGTATGTTGAACAAAACCTCATCCTCAAAAACACCTAGATCTCTGGAAGTACATAATCGTATAGTTTCCGAACCTGCTGATGTTGCTAATGCATTTAATGATTACTATGTTAATGCAGTCAGCCGCTTGTAACCTTCTGCTGTCAACACAGTCTGTATCTGTACCTCCTGTTCGCCCAGTCCCATGTTTAATGAAACATTACAGAGAAACAGTTTTGTTTTCAAACCCATAACTCCTCTTGAAACGTTAAAACTATTCATGGTTTAAGAAATACAAACTCTAGCGGTGTTGATGGTTTATCTGGCCTCGTTATAAAGCAAATATCATATCTTATAGTTGACGTCTTAACAGTTGTCTTTAACAATTCTGTTTTTTTCTGGAGTGTTTCCAGCAGAGCTTAAAAGTGCCGATGTGATACCTTTGTTTAAAAAAGGTTCTGCTTTAAGTGTGGGTAATAGGCCTATTTCACTTCTTCCAGTGCTAAGCCAAGTTTTTGAAAAACTTTTAAAGGACAGAGCTTTTAGTTTCTTAAATAAAACAAATTTTTTAGTAGTAAACAATTTGGATTTCGGAAGGAAAGATCCACTTATGATACTCTTCTACAATTTTGCTCAAATATTATGTCAAACCTTGATGGCAAGAATTGTACAGCCGATCTTCATTGATATCACCGAGGCCTTTGATATGGTCAACCATGCAATTTTGCTAAAGAAGTTAGAAAAAGCGGGGTTTCGTGGTTATGTTCTCGATTGGTTTGAGTCGTGCCTTAAAGATAGTTCTCAAAGAGTAAAGATTGGAGAGTCTAGAAGTGGTGTAAAAATTTTTAATTTGGGTGTACTTCAAGGCTCTGTCCTTGGGCCTATTCTATTTCTTATCTATATCAACTCTGTATTGGAACTTAACTTTAAGGGTTTTCCAACTGCTATCGCGGATAACATAGGTTTCTCGTATGGTGCAAAAAGTAATTCGGACCTTATTGCTGATTTAAATTGGGATCTGAGTCTATTAAGGGTATGGTTTGCACAAATTGGTTATAAGTAGTAAAACAAAATTAATGATCTTCAATTTGACTTCCTCGGCTAATTTTGTAAATGGTGTCTACTTCCATGCACCAGAATGTCACAAATTCGAAATATGTAATTGTAATTGTAACTTAAGTTCTTATTCCACTTTCACTTTTTAAAGCTGTCTTAGATGTAGTGATAACTGTTTTGAAATTGAGATAGTGAATGAATTTAAATATCTAGGGCTAATCAATGACTCTAAAATAAACTTTTCAAATCGCACTATATCTTTAAGCATGTATTTCCGTTCTACTCTTCGTCTTTTCTATTACTTACAAAATATGTGCTCTGTCTTGCTCTTGAAACAAATCTAATACGGTATATTTCATTCCAAATTGCAATATGCTATTGCTTGCTGGGGTGGATCGTACTTAAACAAAATACAACCTCTCTTGGTACTACAAAAACATGTCTTGAGAAAAATATGCCGCAAACCTGTAAGACATCCTAGTTTTCCTTTGATTTGTAACCTCAGTATCCTTTGAGTTCGTCACCTGTACTGTTTTAAAGTGCTGAAGACTTTTTTTATGAAATCAGGAAATATAAACTTTCGGCTTATTTCTACTCATAGTTTACGTGTTAACGTGTCTAATTTTGTATCTGTTCTTTTCTTCCGTACAACTGCATTTCGTAACTTTTATTCTGTATCTTCTGCTCGCTTATTCAATAAACTACCGCCGTCTATAAGAGCAATTTCAAATTCTGGATTGTTTCAACGAGTCATTAAAGTTTGGCCTTTAAACTTTAGCCATTTAAATATAGAATCTAATCTCTTCTAACATTCTCACTTTATTTGTTAATACGAGTATTGTAGTTTTTCTTAAATTTTTATTCCTTGTTAGCTATTTTTTTTATTATTGTTATTCATTCTTCAATTGAATATTTATGAAAATATTTTGTTGCTATTTATTGTTTTCAAAATTCTGTTATTGCCACCCCACATGGTTTATATTGTAAAATTTATATTTTGATGTGTCATCAAAACTATTTACTTCTCGTTAGAAAATATGGATGTCACTAAATGTTTTTCTACTTACATTTTTTCTATTGTATATTTAAAAATTTGTAACTAACTTTAATTAAAGTAAGAATTATTTGCAAAATGTATAGAAAAGAAATATAAAATCTAATCTAATTCCCTTACAAAGCATGGTTGTTAGAAATGCGCTAAGACCTGGGGCTCCGCGCTCTGTTATGCCACCCTGTTTATTTATTTTTCTAAAGTAAATGATTAGGGTGACACAGCACAACGGGGAGCCTTTAGGTTGCTCACATTTTTCTCAAGCACACTTTCGCAGAGCTGGCTAGTTTCTGCGAAAGGCGATACCCTCACATGTTTCTGAGATTCGAGTTTCGAACCTGTCACGTCATTACTTATGATGAAGGCATATTCTATGTTCTATGAGGTTTGACATACTCATCTCAAAACAATAGCGTACTAAATTCAGATTAAATTGGCATCACCTGGCAACCCTTATCTCCTGTAGCGAACAGCATCACCTTAAAGAAGCTTAAACAATAGATTCCCAGTAAATTTTTTTGCTTGGTTCGGATTCCTAGCATGGGCCTCCTCACATCAAAAGCTTCCTTTGTTGTTCTTCCACCATATCTAAACTTCATAAGAGTTATGAAGTAAACTTTCAACAAAGATTTTTCTCAGCACTGTTGCGGAATGCAAACCTAGTGCTATCTGCTGGGTATTAATATTTTAAGTGGTCCGTTGTTGGCTCGAACGGCAGCGTACTCAAATTTTGAAAAGGCTTCTTGTTTTACCTTTCTAATAAATCACTAACAAACAAGTTTCTAAACCAAAGAAAGAAATATATACTTTTTGTTCTCTCCCCCGCCCTCTCGGACTGTGAGTCAAACGACGTAGCTGCTTCAGTGTTGAGTGTCATCTAGTTGCATCTATGTTCCAGTGTCATAATATTTTCCTGAGATGGGTAAGAACTTTGTAAGTTTCTTTTTAATGTTTGAGAATGGTGATGTAAATAGTAAATTGGAATGGTGATTTTGGTCATATTTGGGGTAGTGTTCATCTTTGTGAGACTTCTGTTTGACTTGCGGAGTTAGAGATGGGGAGTTGGTAAGGTAGATACTTCGTTTGTGGTGCGGAGTGCTTTTAATTTCTTATTCCTCCGAGGGTTGCTGCTATACATGGGAAAGTTTTTTCCTTTTTGTATTTTGTTTTGTTTGTTTGAGGGAATGGAGTAAACTTCGCAGCCAGAAGTTCGTTCTGACGGGAAAGTATACACTAAAGTCAACAAGTCGTGTGATTTACAACCTTTTTTCGTTGTATTGTTTTAGTACTCGTATATCCTCGGAGTGGCTTTAGGAATTTTTGGATTGAATCAGACTAACTAGCTAGCTTGTGTAAAAATGATGAATACATATAAATGATATGTTTGTTTTGTTTTAGAAGAATGTTCTAACAAAATTTACTCACGTTGGGAATTTTAAAAAGCACTGTAGTGGTTGGGGAATGGTTTGTTGGTTTAACTCAGTTCTTTGTTTGGAAATTTATTTTGCGTACTTCCTTGGGAATGGGTGTAGAAATAATTACTCCATTACTAATTTAGAACGATACGCAACTAGAAAACCGCATTTTCGAGTAAGAAAAAAAAAGAAAAATAAACAATTTACAAAAATTAAGAAGGAAAAATGTGCACAGACGATGATTAATTAGTTTAGATAGGAAGCGAGGAAATAAACTGCGTTCCGAAACAATTACATGCTACGTCGCCAGGGCCTGTGGTGGAAGTTTCTTGGAAAATGTTTTAGTCTAAGTGCAGCTATAAAATGACTTGATACGTGTACGATAGTCCAGTGACTTAGGAACGAACAGAAAAGTTTTTTTTTAAATAAGGAAGTTTTAAATCCTTGACTTAAAAACATGCATCAGCTCTGGGCACATTGGTGACTAGAATAAACTAATTACGTCAACTCATGAGAAGTTTCAGAGCAGTTTCTTTGCTTCTGAATTGAATCAAAATTTAGTGATCTTCTATGGCGCGATGCGGCTATGAATATCCAGGGGGATGATCATGACATGAAGTCAAGAATTTGCTATCTAAGGGGGAGAAGTGTTGGATATTCTGTTATAATGTTTAGTGCTGCTTCTTTACCTTCGAGGCACAGTCTCAACATAAAATCTGCTGCCAGCCTCGTTTGGTGGTTTTTCAAGAGAGCCGGTTAATAGTCCCGACCAAGTTCTGAGAGTATTCTGGCATACAAAGTTTCTAATTCCTAATTTAAATTACAAAATGGTTCAGGGCTGAGGAGGCGAATGACTTAAGAGTTCGTTGCCATCACTTCCCTTGTGTGCTTAAATCCAATGGAGGACAACAGAAGTTCCTATAGGCAGTTTGGATAAAGCAATATTGTCCCTTAGACTACAGCTGTGATCTCATAAAAGATGAGCTCAGAGCTGTCAAGGCAGCTTGGCTGTCTGAGAACATCAGAATTACTACATTTTTTTTTGACGAAGAACAAAATTTTCTCGCACATTGATTTTGTTCAAAGGGCTCAGCCTGGAGTATGGACTAGTAAGACTTACTGAAAAGCTGGTTGGAAGAGTCGCTGAAAAAGCCCGACCCTGTGCCTGTTTTCATATTTTTGAACTACCGATATACCAGAAACCGTATTTTTCATTTTCATTTATTAATTACAAGTATCTTGCCATGATAGACGGATTTTTGGGTTCTAGCAATCTTTTCTAGAAAGGATTTTCGTCAAAGCTAAGCGCAGATCAAGGATATTTGACTGCAATACAATGTTATGGAACACAGTTCGAGCATTCCGGAAAAAAGGAGAAGAGTGATTACCTATGTAGGAGACGTCGGTGCATATTGATGTTAAAGTTCTGTAGATCGAAATGCAGGGAAAACAGCGTTCGATGAGGCTTTCTACATTCGGATTGTGTGGCTTAAATATTAAAATCTTTTCCTTACTGTATGTCCAACTTAAGGATCATCGTAAAAATTCCGAGTATTCCTGGCTAGACAGTTGTTGCGGCTCTATTGCCTAGAAAAGGAGTAGAACTTGCTATTTCGCTGGAGCACTGCTCGTAAAACTATTTACAGAAGAATAACCCGTCACTTATGAGATTTTGTATGCTGTAATATGTGAACGTCAGAAACCTCACGTCAACAACTTCCTAGGTCGTTATCAATGTGGTCTAAAGACCAGAAAAGTCCACAATAGACCAAATTTTCTCATTACCCGAAAATATATTTTCGATATACACCAACTTTTTATCGATTTCAAGAAGGCGTACCACATTATTTACAGAGACGAGCTGTACAAGGCATGTCTAGCTTCGGCAAACTCGTACGCATATGAAGGATGACTTTGAATAATTCAAGCTGCACCGTCAAGGTCAGTTAAGCAATAAATCTTGCCAACCGTTGCTTCTTTGGGTTAAGAAGGCAATGGAGAAACAAAATCCTTTCTAAAATAACCAAGCATTTCCGTTCGGAGTGAACATGACCCTCAACCAATATTGTCACTACCTTTCGATTTAGGGCGAGCTCTCTCCCGCTTTGCACTCTAAGTCGGTTGAGGTCTTCTTATACTTGATTGCAGCACCTAAGACGAGATCTTCCTATGCGATTTCTCTGCAATGTGCGTTCAGATACTCGTTGAGCCGGAGCGTTGATGTCCATCCGCTTCACATGTTCCAACCAACGTAGTCGCGCGATGTTTACTCTCTGACTCAATGTCCTATTTGGCAGCAATCGTGCGACTGATAAACGAGCGAAAGCGACGGGCGCTGCATCGAATCAAACAACAATAACACTATTGTGTGTTTTTATTAGCACAGGAAAGCGGTCGCATATGTGTGTTTCATGATCGTCCAAGCTTTATCATTAAAGCTTTTCATAATCAAATATCATACTCGTAGGGAAGTGCCCCTGTCAAGAAAAAATTTGCGCGACTGACACTGCGAAAAGTAGTCTGGTTGCTTCAAATCAACCAGTTTGATTTTCGTCACGTTGCTCTTAACTAATAGCAAGTGAAAATGCAACCTGGCCACGCGATCTTTTGACCACCTTGCGACTGGTATTAGGACACGCATTGTGGGAGCACTACAAACAGGCAACGTGACCGATCAAAGTTCATCGTTCGGTCGCGCGATGCAACTCCAATTAGGACATAGCCTTAGCTATTTTCATGTCGCGGTATTACAGCTCGTTGTTTTATTTTCCTCTTATTGTATTGTCTTCGTATCAATGACCACATATCATTCGGAGTACCTTTCTTTCTTAATAACCAAAGGTTTCGTCATCCGCTTCCGATAAGATTCAGGGTTCAGCGCCTTAAAGCAAAACTTATACGATCCAAGTCTTATAAAGGGTTACTTTGTTTTTTATAGACAGGGTTTTGCTCATCAACGGTCGGTAAGAGTTATTCTCCCGTTGATCTCAGCACTGATGATGTTTTCCGTGTCTATAGCGAATAATAGGTCATCGAAGTAGTGTATTATGTCTGCCTGTTGTGACGTTTTGCTCCATTCGTTGATGTTTGGTGACAGCATATATGTACTTCGTTTTGCCCTCATTTGCCATCAAACCCATTTTTTCGCTTGTTTTTCATTACTCGCAAAAGCACCTTTGACATCACGCTACCTTCTACCCATTACGTCAATATCGTTTGCGTTAGCAAAATTTCTCACAACAATATGCCTATAGTCAGGTTCCGAACAAGATATCTAGGAAGCGCTTTTCATGGCAAAGAAATTTCTTGCTTATTCCTTTCAAATAGCAATACGAATGGAACAATTTTTTCAATTTTCTGTTGGGTTTCGAACCTCAAACCATCCAATTGACAGGCACATTGACAAGTTAAGGTTTCAAAATATGTTATTGGGGCCGTTCCAATTGGCTTTCTCATATTGCCACAAAGTTCGTTTAGGAGCCTTGTCTTGTTTATATTTCGACGGAATATTTATAATCAACCTATTTGAAATGGTCCGATTTGAGAAGAGGAGCTGATACTTAAACTCAATATTTTGCGATATAAGAATATGGCCTTCTAAGTCTTTATACAGAATTGTATGCATATCCAGGGTATACCATATAAAATAAAAACTAATAGCTTGGAGCAACAGAGCGAGGAATCCCGGGGCCTAGCGCATTTTTCTCAATCATACTTTATGAGATAATCGAAGAGACATACAATTTTTTTGCTCAATCATAAAAAGCGCTTTTAATAGCATGAAGTTGCTGTAGGAGAAATTGACAATTCCTCGCCAAAGCACCCATGCGGAAAATTTTTTTTACTCTGATGTTTATGGGATTCAAACATCAAAACTCCCAAGTAACATACAGAAATGTTAACCATTACTCCACGAGCATCAATAGTAAACTGAGTTAAATGATGCAACTCAGCGAAAATTTCAACATTGTTGTCTTCGATTGTTGTCTGGCCAGAATGTAAAACCAACCAAAATTGTGTACATTGAAATCGCCCGCTATTGCGCGATTTTATTGCGAGGATAGTAAGGTTATCAAATCTCCGATCACTTCTGTACGCAACCCACTTGACTAAGAAAAAATATAGTCCAGTGAAACTTTACAAAAATTGTCAACGACAGGTTCTCATCTTTAGAAACAACCCTGACAGGTTTCCAGGAACATTTGGCAAAGTTTTTTTTTAACAGAATTTCTACGAGAATAATTGTTCGACGAACTGGGGGACATTTCTAACCTTCCACTGAACATCATCCTAAAATTCATTCAGAACTCCAAATGGTTAAGTGAGGGTTCTCAACCCCAATAAACTAGTTACCAACTCAATCCCCTCCCTATTCAAGACCTCCTTACCTCTCACCCTACACCCCTCATAATCTTTAATCGCAGGAAGCACAATGGATCCCTGAGATCCAAATGGGGTGCTGCCGGTTGCAGCTGCCCTCCTCATCGAACCAAACTTAACTTTGTAGTCGAAGAATTGTTATACTGTGAATGAAGCTAGGAAGCAGCAATGTTCTGAAAGTGTACAGTGCCAGCGCCGGGAACATTTATTAGTTCAAATAAACAAGTAGCATTTTCATAGATCTGAAGTAAGGCCAAGGTAAATTGTATCCTTACTACAAAACTTAATTATACATATAGGGCCCTGGACGATAAAGTCATCATACACTATGTTAAGCTTGAAGAGCAAAAATGAAGCTTATCTTTGCACAAATGAATTGAAATAATTAGAGAGAGATACCATTCATCTGTCCAAACTACCCATAGCCACCATACCAAATGATTAATTAAACTACCCCTGACGACAACCGGTTACAGTTACAAAAGAAGACTTTGTCCATAACCCTTAAAAAGAGAACTACTCCAGTCTTTCAAAAAAAGAGCCATAAAATTAAAAATTCTAGAGAAAATATTTCTTATTACTTCCCCTGACTTCCTTTTCCAACAAAATGTCTAAATACATTTCGTCTTCCATCATTCATTTCACATGTAAATATTACATTAACCCCTAAAATGATACCCAGCTCGGTAGTTTAAAGCACAAACTACTCCTCCTAATAATTCTCACTCGTAATTTCATATCATAACTGTACAACAAGCCAGGGAAATACGTCAGATGAGAAGTTGCTTGTTTCAGACCAACAGTTTTAGTCACTATTGCTCTACCCCACCCGCAAAATTCTCCTTTGATGTCCTCCATATCCTTTTATCTACCCTTACTTTTGTTTATTTTGTCCATTTAATTTTCTCTTTCCGTTTAAGTTTGTTTTTTTTTTTTTTGTTTATTTATTTTTTATTTTGTTTTGTCGGGGGATAACTGTCGTTGTCGACGTCGACTAATGTAATAGGTTTATTCAGGGTTTATGAACAAATTTTTGTATAGCAAAGGACTAAGCCAGCCCCCATTCGAAATTTAAAATACACTGCGCTCATTACTCTTCCCCATCCTTTTGGGTCTCTGATGAGCAAAAACACCTACACAAGTCTGTTTGAGCTCACGGCTTTGGTTTACAAATTAATATGAGCGAACATCAAAAACAATAATTGAAAAACTTTTAATTTTTTTGTTTTCCAATTCATTGGGATTGATTGACAAAAACCTCGTGCAAATCAAAATTTTTTGCTCATTCCCTAATGAATGTTTTAGCACATCCTGTGAACCTGCACTTGCCCCTTAGGCAAGGACGAAATAAAAACGAAAGAAGAAAATTGGTCACTACTATATAGGTACAACATGCTGAGTGTTTTCCAAATTTACAATGACCTCACGTGGCGAACAAAATACCGTTTCCATGCTACGTGCGTCCTAAACGTGGCAACAGCAACAGATATCCATGGATTTTGTAGGATTTTTTCTTTTTTTATGCTACGCTTTATGCAAAATTTTGAATTTTTATGTCTGCCGGATGTGAAAGATGAAGTTTTATTTTAATGAAAATTCATCGACTAAGCCATAAAGCTATGCGTAGCATTTTATGATATTATTTCTCGCTTAAAAAGGACGATCAACATGACGCAATTGTATGTAGGTAAGGTACTATCTGCCTATTTGAAGTGTTTGTAGAATAAAATATGTTAAGACTTAACGTACCAGTTGAAGTCTCAAATTTACTGCAGTCAATTAGAGCAGAGTGATGTTTTCATAACTAAGATGCTTATGAGAGTTGATTGCATCAGTTTCAGTACTGATGCAAGGACTTGATTCCCCAGAACTTTGCGTATCTTTTGATGCTATAACTTTATGCTGCAACCTTGCTGAATATGTAGCAAATTGTGTGGTTGTGTGTGTGTTTGTACCAATCAACTTGCAACTAATAATTTGATAAAACAAATAGTTTATAAGGAGTTACTCCTTTATGAAAGGGTATACAAACTTTCAGTGTATGTGTTATTGTAAAATAGAGAAAATGTAGTTTCATTTGATGTTCCTTAAGTCTTTTCACGATATTTACAACCTGTACCTTCTTCTAAAGGATATTTTCGTTATGTAAGTTACTACATAGTCACTATCGCTGCATGGCTTCTAAATGAGTATTTCAGTAAATATGAGACCACATGACAGACATACTCAAGAAATAGTCCGTAAATATCAAAAAACAGATACTTTGATATTTGATTTCACCTGAAACTAAACAAGCCACCCGATTCTGCCCAAAAGTCACATGTCACAACACAACCAGTCACCTGCTTAGAACATATAAATTTGAGTATTGAGTTGAAAGATATGACATGACTTGAACGTTCTGACTTGATATTTGATACCTAAATTAGTGATGTCGGGCAGAATCGGACCATGGGTTCAGTTTTAGGATCGTAGGTTGCGGTCTCCGCAAGAAACTCTTCCAGTGTGATTCGGACCACTACCTTGTTGTAGCCAAGGTACGAATGAGGATATCTTGTTCACGATTAGCACGAAGAAACGCTGTGAAGCAATATGATGTCGGAAAGCCACAATCGCAAGAAATTTTCAGTGTCTTTTTCAATCGAGTGTCCCCTTTAATTATCCTTGAATCCTCTGAAACCAGCGTTAAGCATTGAAAAACAATGGCAACAATGCCAAGAAGCCGTCAGAACCACTGCCTCTGAGGTTCTGGGGTCATTTGGCTTCCAAAACGAAACCCATGGTTCGATGAAGAATGCAGGCAGGTAAATGCAGCCAAACAAAAAGCTTGACAAATGTTGATGCAAAGGAGAACAAGTACTACGAAATGTACAACGAGAAAAGACGAGAAGAACACCAAATTCTCAAAAAGAAGAAGAAGCAGCGCGAGAAGCGTTCGTTTGGGGAAATTGAGAGATGCCATGACAGGAACGAGACTTGGATGTTTTTCCACAAGGTTAAAAGATTCTGCCAGTGTCGCAAGATCGAAACTTAAAACTGTAAGAACCAGCTGGGAAACATAGTAATAGAAACTCAGTCATTACTGAATTCCGCTGTCACGCAGAACGCCAAATTCAACTTGGACGATCATCAACGCCGTCCTCCCGACCTAGAAGAAGTTAAGCTTGCCATAAGCAAACTTAAATCAAATAAAACTGCAGATGCAGATGGCCTTGAAGCGGAACTTTTCAAGGCAGCAGGAGATTAGTTGGAAAGGGGCATGTACCAGTTGAACTGCATGATGTGGACCTTGGGATCATCATATCAGACAATATAACCATTAGACGTGAGTCAAAAGATATGCTGCCTTTGAGTTCGTCAAAACTCCAGTGTGAACTGTGCCAGAGACCACATCTCTTCAGATAAGAAATGGTTTTGAGAGTGTATCTTATGATGTAGTTATCAAGGGAAGGAAGATTCA
This sequence comes from Melanostoma mellinum, assembly GCA_914767635.1. Lineage (NCBI taxonomy): Eukaryota > Metazoa > Arthropoda > Insecta > Diptera > Syrphidae > Melanostoma > Melanostoma mellinum. The sequence goes on from OU612060.1 coordinate 178,794,634, forward strand.
GCTGTGCGTCGAGAGCAGAGCCAGGAGTGCTGGGGAAGACTCCAATACAGCCAAGACAAATTCTTCGTTTGAATTTGGCGAACGAGGCAGTTACGTTTTTAGGTCAGCTTATTCTACCAAGCCACTGATGCAAACCCCATGTTTTGCCAAAGGCTTCCTTTCATTGCCAGAAGACTGACATGGGCTTATCAATTATCGACTCGATATTGTTAAGACCAAGGAAGCATGTTGTCTATAGGACTATCTCAGGAGGTTTGACTTCGTTTTAAAAGGGAAAGTTGACGCCTTTAAGTGTAGTTTGGGTCACATCAGTCAATTTTCTACGCCTCGTGAACATAAAAAGTTCGGTTCTGAGAAGACTGACTGAGAGACCAGACCTAACACACCAGATGCCAGTAAAGCTAAGCGTTGTTTGTGCTCTGTAACAAGCGGCTTCGAGGCTTAATCTAACCGGAAGTTTGTTGACGTCCTCGGCACATGCCTCATTGATATACTTTAGGTAAATTGAGCATTTTAAGTAGGGAGTCAATCAATATGCACCGCAGAAGAAGAGTTTGAACGCCACCTTGTGGACAGCTCTAGTAACTTCTTTTGTGACGTATTTTCCACACTCTGTTTCAACGATCAAAGCTCTATTAGCATTGCTTTAATCCGCAAAACTTATGATTCGCTCACAGATAGCGTTGCACAATCCATCTAAGTTGTTAATGCAGCCTGTAAGTGGATATGAATGCCCACCGCAAAATCTTTTCTGTCAACCGCGCATTGAGTCCTGTTTCAATGACTTTGAAGTAGGTACGGTCTCACAAGATCTTCCTCGTCGGTAAAATCTTGTAGCCCACTTAATGTAAGCATCGGTAAGCTTCTCGGTTTTGGACTCTTCCATGAATAAGGCCAACCAAATGCAGATGTGCTCTGTTTTCTAAAAACGAAAAATATGGCCGCGAGACAGAGCGATAAGCCAAGCATTACCCTTATGAGGAAATGTAGGGGACCACCGATCTCCCGATTTCGAACGGCTAATCGAGAAAGTGCTTTTCATGGCAATGAATTTATCATTGGAGAACCTGCCAATTCCTCGCGAAAGGCGATACTCGTGAAAAAACATTTTTGCTTCTCTTAGGATTCGAACCGCGAACCTCCTCGTTAACAGGCAGACATCACATCAAAGGTACACCGCACTCTCTATTTTTCGCAAAATGGTATTTTTGACGTGAAGGCTTCCACGCTTATTCGAACTTCTCATACGATTAAGCTTTTTTTAGTCCTTGGGTCATACTGAGCATCTTCATCTCAGCTGCCATCAACTTTTCTCATACTTAATCTACTTTACCCACTATTATGAGCTGTGAAGAGCTTAGGGAACATTTCTCTATCGCAGAACATGGCGGTGTTTTCTCGCAGCTTCTACCCTACGCTTACTCGGTGATTGATGTCGTTTCGTTATCACAAATTGCTTCACTATTGACCTTTGATCCTCGGTATTTGAACTTTTCATACTTGGGATGCACGTTTCCATTCAAATAGAAGTCTGCAATCGACATGTCTGGATCAAAAAACGGGCAACGAAAGTACTGTTTTTTGTTTTTTGGATAATACGGTACCCACTACCTTCTTCAACTTTTACTCAAACGTTAAGGGCTTCTGTCAGGAATGTAAAACCTCACTTATAATGGCTTCATCTTCAGTAATAAAAATTGGTGTTCCTTTACCTTTGTGTTATGAAGTTTATCTTCCAGAAAGAACTGTATGCAATAAAGAACAAAGGACTCAAGACGCCTCTTTGGTGGTTATTGTGACTTGGAATTCTTCATCGCCTACAGTTGAACGTCTTAATTTCGGTACTGCTGTTTTATAAATAACCTTTCTCATCCGGACATAGACCTCTGAAACTCCTCGTTCTCTTAGAGTACGAGTAGTAAATAAGCTGCTTTATTTATTAGGGTCACCTAAATAAAGTCTCGGTGCTGGCGCTGTTGTCGATCGAATGTTCTTCGAAATCAACCACCACAATTTGCAAATTTTATAGTGAATCACCATATTTTCTTATTTGGATCCTGATACCTTGGATTGGATTTGTTGTCAAGCAACCCGCATTTATTCTTTGATAGCTGGTATTGTTTTTGAGAGTTGTCTACCCAATACCCGCTCAACGATCTTCAAGTAGTGGTACATCAGCTGAATCGAACAAGTGGTTATCACAACTTAGTGTATTCTACTTTCTTCTGCACATTGGAAAAAGGTAACCTTCCCTCCATTGCTCAATCTTCTACAAACTTGTAGAATAGAGTCATCTAAGTATCATCTCTTATCGTTTACCAAAACTCATACGGTATTTCACCTGGCCCAGAACTTTTGTCTTTTTGGCTACTATTGCCTGCTTCACTAAGAAGCTGTACTTCAGCGCTGTTTGTGAACGGTGACGAACATTTTACTCTCGTTACTGCTTTCGTTATTGCTCCTACATCATGCACACATCAGTCTCTGCAACTTCTCGTTAACTGAGCGCAAGCCACACATTTCCTGAGAGTTTTCCTCTTCCTTGAGCGGCCATTTTAAAGATGGTGCACGGATCTAGGAGATTAATAGATCGTGTTTAGTAGTTATTAGGAACCCTACACCTTTGAGACGATCTTTTTCATCTTTATTATTTGATGGGTACTTTGGCCATGCTTTGAAAGCTGCTTTATTCCTACTTATCACTAATTTGGCTTTATTAGTCCACAGCCATGTTTCGTTTGCTTGTTGGTAGTGTCTTTTTGAAACCCCTAACAATGATTTGACTCCATTTGAACAAGTCCCACATATTTTGTGCTGTGCTTCCCGTTTTAGCTGTGTTGATGTGGTCACACAGATTTGTCTGCATATTCTAAATGAATTGTTTGGTTATTCCTCTGTCAAAATCGTACCACTTGATTCTCATAGTAGCCCTCGTTTGTTTGATTTCCTTCAGCGCGTCCATAACAAATTCTGTGAGAAGAATACGGTGTTTCTGGGCGAAATCTTCACCCAGAATCCCTTTGGTCTCATTTCTACCACTTCTTTAAGTGCAAAACTGTTGGTCTCATTTGATGAACATAGCATTTAATCCGATAAGACCGTGAGACTTGCACGTACTTTTTACACCTTCACCAGTATACTTCCTGACATCTTATCCCATACCTCTGTTGCAGATCTCATAATCCTCGTTTGTCTTTCCAACATGTTTTACAACAAACAGTCCTCTTTTAAGATATCCTTCAGAAGATTGTGAAAATCTATCTAAAAAGCCCATTTTTCCACCTGCTCGCATCCAACTTAGAATTTTTTGGACTACTTTCCATGCCTGGCCTGGTATCACAAATTTGAGAGACATTAAATTTGAGGTCATTAGACTTCGAAATGGTCAACATCCTGCCCAGAAGCTCTTCCACAAGGCTGATACTGATTCCGTTTTAACTTTGATCCGTTCCATAGTAGAACACCTTGTAAACTCTTGCCTATACAAGCAATGAACGGGTTCTGTTCCTGTATTCCACTACTTCGTTTCTGGAACACACTATCGCCTCCTTCTCATCGCCTCTTCCATTTCAAAACTTCCACCATGGTTCGTCATATTCCAACGTTCCAACTCGCGAGTCTTAAATTTCGTCCAAATATTTTGCCAGCTCCTGAAAGCCGCGCACCTCTACCCCAAGCCTTTCTGTTCAATCCAGGATCAGTTACATGCTTAGCATTAGTACTGCTAGGATACCTTTGAGGAATGTAGTGGCCCTACAAGTTTTTTTCCGACTCCGAACGACTAAGGGGAAAGCTAACTTTATGGCAGGGCAAACACTCTCGGAGGACTTGAAAAACCTTCGCGGAAGGAAATACACCGGATACACAAATGGTTGTTTCTTGGACTCGAAACTCGAATTCCCTCGTAATAGGCACGTGTAATACCATGTTCTTAATTCACCTACACCAAATTCAAGCACCACCACTACCACACTTGAGCAGAATTTGCCACAATCAAAATATGAATTACTTTCATTGCTGTTTACTTCTTAACAAGACAAATAGGTAACAATAATTAACATCTGCACACGGTTGATCCCAAGTGAGCCTTCATTTAACGAGTACCTTAGTCGACTGACGTTAATTAAATCGTTCTATGGTACCATTCCGAGAACAAATTAAACATTCAAATTGCAGTGTGTTTCCAAACGCCGCATCTAATATGTACAATCCGTACAATCCCAGCCCTTCTCCAGGAGTCTAAATTTGTGTGAAGTTCGATGATATCTAACGCGAGTTTCCTTACTGTTATCTTTGATTTTGTCTTGTTATGCCACGCAACAACCTCCTACCAAGCAAAGCGGTGCGACTTCCCTTGTTATGTTTTCATCTGAGTACAAAAACCTGACCCTAATCACCTCCCTGTCAACGGCAATGCGAATATTTGAATTATTTAAAAGGGATAATTGCCCTTTTAATATTGAAATCAGTGGTGATGTTGAATTTATTCCGTAAACTTAATGTCTCTAACGCGCTTCTCGAGCCAGGTTAAAGACCCCCCAACGATGATAAATTTCATCCTTAAACAACCAACCTCGACAAAGCCTGTTGTAAGTTAATTTTATTTATTTACTTTTTTATTTTCTTGTTTTTTAACAACACAACACTCCTTAGAAATGATGGAAGGAAAGGCTGGGGCATGTGTAAGTGTAAGTTGTACTCTTGAAGGGTGGCTTATTTAAATATTTAATGGTTTCTTGAATAATTCTCACCTTTTTTTCTTGGTGGGTGCGCGCACTTTCCACGACCACCACCAGCACCGCAAAGGCATCAACGTGTGCCTCTTGAATATCGTTGCCTTCCACAAATACAGTCATGGCTGATGCTCCTTACTTCGTGCGAAGCTAAATTAATATTCACGTTGCGTGTTTATTGTCTGTAGCCAACGGCATGGATGGCAGATTTCTTGGTCGCTTTAGTATTTTTTGTTGCGTCAAGGACAATCGAGGTCAGCTTTAATCAACGATGAGTTACTACCCAGGAAGTAGTGTAAGACATTTGTTTTTTGTGAGGTTCATAGTCGGCACTTTTTAAATTGCATGCAAATAAGCGTTCATACATACACAACACTATAGTTTTAACTACTACCTACATCATTCATGACCATGAGCAGCGAACAGAGAAGCACCCGCACTAATTCCTTTGTGAACACACAGCAAGGGCAAAATAATTTCATATGGGAATTTCCGGAGGCGAAAGCATTACGAAAACTCTTCAGTTCGTGTTGTAAATTATAATCTTTCTCCGACTCTCACAAAACTTTATAACTTCGAATATTATCCAACATAACTGTCAGATGGTATTACTTACCACATTTATGAGCTCACACATGCACGCAATCGTATACGATGGTTGTCACCCTTAGTTTATAGGGGAGTTAAGTTATGGGCGAGGATGGATGGCATGTATCTATCTATGTACGTCCTCAATCCTCACAAAATCCCAAAAACCTAAGCCTTCTTCATCTACTTGTTTTCTAATTTAACAGCAGCAGAAGTTCAAAATTACACTTCAATGAGAGTGTTCAAAACGACCACCGTCGCCATCACCATCACCGCACACCGACATCATATATCCTTTTGGTTCTCTTCAATATGCTAAACTCAACTATATGAATGCATTAATAATCCTTTACTTAGATGCTGGGCCCTCAAAAAGTTGTTATGTGTGTGGTGTATGGCATTAGCTGTGAAAAACGAAACCCAGCAGGGGCTTAAATGCTCTAAACGTGCAATGCACGGCCGGATTAGGTGGTGTTGATGAGGTTTTGAAGACAGAGCATTTCAAGAGCTTTCTGATATAAATTTAAATTTGTTTCGTTATTTCACTAAAGTTTTTTCAGTGCAAAATCCTTGTGGAAGTCGATCTTAACACTGAACTGACAATATATTTCGGTTGCTGTTTCGGTAGATTGTACTGGAAGTCGCTAAATTTTGAGTCGTCGATGTGATGATCGTTATTGATGTCACCTCGAATGGTGATGATGAGTTCATCTGCTTGCTTCAGGTCTCCGAAACTACTTGGTAACTCTCACATCGATCAACATCCACTGACTACACTGAACAGAATACACTGACAGGTTTCTTAACTCGCACGAAAAAAAGAAGACACTTTCGAAGCGTGTTGGTAGACTCAGTGAAACTAAACTTAAACTTACTTGAAGCACGTCTAAGAGTTCCCCAACATCAGCTTCGAAAAGTATCGTCTATATATCTCTAGCAACTTACTTGAAAACACTTTAATTCGATTTGTCATTGACTACTGAACTTAGAAAAACTTCTAACGTATGTATAAGGCTAGGCAGCCTAGCTGAGGCCACCTGGGACCTGTAATAGAAACCTTTAAGCACTTGTAATACAAGTGGATCATGAGTGTGAAAAATGAGTGTAACTCTAGGTTTCAAGCTTGCTTGCTCCTTAAAAAGTTGGATGGACATAATACCACAAGTGGCTCTTGACTTTTTGTTACAGGCCCCAGATTGCCACGTTGCTTTGGTTTTGGTGGGGCAAAACCCCTATTTAGGCTTAATACAAGCTAATAAATTACAAACCAAGAAACTTTATAGCTAAGACTTAAACTTACTAGTTGGAGGGCTTAGGAGACGAAGTTTTAGGCAGAAAGTACTCATATTGAAGTCAAAACAAGAAGAGTGAGAATTGACATTCCTCAGAAATCGGGAGATGGGTTCATTGGAGCCGTAAGAGGTTCGATGGGTGGGAAGATAGAAGAGACGGGGATTCCGAGTATAACGAGGGTTAGTATTAAGAAAAATGGACTCGTTAAGGGCTGGACAGTTAATGGCACCTGTAAAAATTCGGTGAACGAATAGAACGTCAAATATTTCTCTATTCTCTTCGATCTTTAAGCGTTACGTAGGGGTCTGCAAATTCTTTGGACCAACGTTTCACGAAGCTGAATTTGCCTCAAGGATTATGTCTTCGATATGCTTGTAAAAATTCAGCTCACGGTCGCAAATAATCCCAAGGTCACGGATCACCTGAACGGCGGAAATGGTTTGGTTGCTTAGAAGATAGAGACGGGGAGGAGATTTGATGCGTTTACGTGAGAAGGTAGTTGGTTGGCACTTGGAAACATTTAGCTCCAGGCAGTTTTTGGAGCACCATATTGAAAAATTGTCGAGATCCTGTTGGAGGTGGGAAGATTCTTCAGAAGGTGAAATGACTCGGTAAAACTTAATATCGCCCGCATAGAGAGAGATAGAGGAGTGTTTGATGATCATTTCAATGTCGTTAATACTGAGAATGAAGAGCAGAGGGCCTAAATGGCTGCCTTAGGGAACACCAGATCTAGCTAAAAACTGCCTGGATAAGGCGGATCTGAACCAAACGCTGTAAAAATGGTTTTCTAAATAAGAAGAAATCCATCTCAACAGAATTTGTTCAAAGCCGAGGGTGGAAAGTTTAAAAAGAATAAGTTTGTGGGAGATTTTATCGAAAGCTTTACTAAAGTCAGTTGAAATTACATCGACCTCCTTTCCATTCTCCAAGGTTTAGAGGGAAAAAGCGACAAAGAAAACGAGGTTTGTTGTTGTTGACCTGTCTTTGAGGAACCCGTGTTTTCTAGGGGAAATGAGGGATTTGCAACGAAAAATGCTTTCGAAAATTTTGGGTATATGCGATAGTTTAGCGATGGGACGATAATTTTTCACGTCGCACTTCGGACCTTTTTTGTGTATAGGGGTTATATACGCCTTTTTCCCAGTTTGGGGAAAACTCCTAGGGATATGGACAAGTCAAAGATTTTTGAGAAGGGAAAGGAAAGAGTGGAAGAGCTTTTCTTAAGAAATATATCAAGTATAACATCATGTCGAAGAATTATTTTCCGAATGCATTTTTTCTAGTGTGGGCCAAGTATTGCACTCACAGAGGAAGTGAAATGATCCTTCCACTGCCTCTTCGTCTTGACATTCTTTACATAACTCGGGTGTGTTAATGCCCATTTTCATCATGTTTGTTGGACGCCATGAATTATGACTCGTGTGAATGCCAATCAGTTTTGTTTTTCTACAAAATATCCTGCTATAGGTTTCTAGAAACCCGGCATGTAGATATTCGTATGAATAAAATAACTCCTCAAAGTTCAATAAAAAAGATGTGCAATAAAGAAGCAAAGATGAGGTGCGCCTTACCTACAACAAAATGTGTAAAAATGCCCTGAATCTGAAGTCAGAAGTATTTCCTGCCTGGCTGCTAATGAAGAAAGCTGCTCAATGGTGCGAATAAACAGCTTCAGTTTAATTTTATTTTATTATTCAACGTTATTATATTTTTCAACGTATTCTCAAAAATCAATATGTCACGGACTTATTGACCCACCCTCGTATATTATATAGCGACCAAATGCTTATGGACTTTAAGCAGCATATGAGTTAAAAACTGTGCCCTGAAACTTGAAATGGTTTACGCCCTCAATACGCTGGTAGTCAGACCAACAATCATACGAATGTAGCTTTTGTATGGTGACCTAAAACAAATGAAATACCAGTAATCCAAAACCTGGAAAAACTTCAGAGACTAGGAACGACATGCATCATTGGCTGCATACGTTCTACACCTACATGTATTCTAAACGTCATTTAAAGCTGCCTCCTATCAACTTTATAATAAAAATGGAGAAAAGACTGACAACCCACCATTTCGTCCATCGATAACACCTCATCTCGAGGCACACCTTCCGATGATTGACAGAAGAGAAAAATTAGAAACCTTTAATGAGTGATTTTATATTCCTTTTAATGTAAGGAACTTTAAACTATGCTTCTACATACTCATCCCTTTAAGGAAGACTGAAAAAACACAGCACCTAACCCTTCAAAGCAAGATATGGTCTGGTATACTGACAGCTCAAAAACATGATTGAATCAGGTTCTGGCATTATCATTGGCTCTCCCAGAACACACTTTTTAGTATATCTAGTTATTTATTCGTCCATACTCCACTGAAGTCTTTTTCATCATCAATCAATGTTGCGAATTCATCGAACACAAAAAAACGAAACAATTTTCATTTTCTCAGACAGCCAAGCTGATACAAAAGTACTGAGCTGACCTGTCATAAGATTTAAACTAGTAGAGAAAACAATTATTTCACTCTATAAAATTACCAGGAAACATTTTTTTACCCTCCACTGATGGTCTACAGGATTCCAGCACACTAGGGCTATAAGATTGCTGATTTCAGATAAAGAAGATGCCTCTATCACCAATCGATGCTCAAGAACCTGTCTGTGCTTTAAGTGTAGACCAGTTCAAATATACACAGCCAAGAACATCGTACTGGAAGAACCTAACAAAGCTTGGCATAACTCCTCTGTCGAAACTCTGTTCAGATCTTTTTATGCCAGAAAAACCCAAAAACATCAAAACTCCTTTTGATACCTTAACAGTTAGTACGAAAGTTCTTAAAACTTGGACTGGACTATGAACCGCTCCTTGTTCTCCAAAAAAACATCTAAGCAAAATGAGACTCGTATTATAGACCCTAGCTGCAGAATATGCCTCGAAAGTGAGAAAACACCACTGCACATCATTACAGAATGACTACCACTTATCCGGGTGTCGGGTCACAGGGCTATACTAGGCAACTGCATGACTGACGAACTCGCCAAAAAAGGAACGACTTCTTATCTTCGACCTGAAAGGAACAGTATAGGTATACTTACACCTATCGCTAAATATAAACTTTGCCAATGCAGGACGCGTTTTTCTAGTGTTTGAACACTAGATGGACGCAGTAATACGTGTCTTATTAAAATTAATAAACAAATTTGACTATGTGTGAACTCGAAACGTTCAATGCGCTTATTTAACCTAAATCGTATGGATATTACCTCTACCATAGATGTCCTTACAGGACACTGTCTGATAGGTAAACACACCAAAAAACTTAGTGTCTACTTAAATGACTTCTGCAGAAGCTGGATGGATAAGGACGAAGAGTAGATGATCCAACATCTTCTTTGCTCATACCCTGCAGACGGCAAGCTCACCTAGATGATTACTTTTTCGATGACACCAGCGATCTAGCTAATAAAGACCCTAAAAGCCTCTCCCTTTTTATAAAAAGTTCTGGATGGTTTGACTAACTGGTGATCAACTCGTTAGTCCAGGTTCGATTAGACGGTGTTTCAACTCTTTAATCCCTTAGATAGAAACCTGAGGGTGTTCAACCTTCTGGTCTCAGTCTCACAAGTACCCTCTGTGGTCTAAGTTTGTCGGTCTCTGTATACCGGCAGCCACATCTATCTTAACCTAGCCGAAGCTTCTAAGTTACAAGGCTTATTCACTCAAAAAGACCCATTAACTTCTGTTCGAATGCATTAAAAAAACGCTCTGAAACTTCTTATGTGTTGGCGGAATAGTTGAGCTGCATAAATTCAACCCACTATTACAAAAATGTTATAATCAATCTAGCAGCCATTGCCTCTTTTTGTTTTAGAATCTCCATCTTATCAGGTATATACAAAATGATACCGAGAATAAACTGATGTGATTTATGTAGAGGATGCTGTACGAAGATGATGCAGAGGAAGGGTCATTCCATTTCCTTTCTGAGAGCCCAAGCTGGGAGCTACTTTCAAAACAGCTTCTGGAGAATACTTTTTCGATAAATTGGGCGACATATATCTAACATCAGTTCCTAAACATAAACCAGGAATCCGCTCAAAAAATAATTGAGATCCAGTTACTCACATCTGTCTGCGGCCAGAACGCCCAAGAAACAGAATTGAAAATCTAAGTTGTTTTATTCTGAATGTTTTTGAATTCGAAGCAATTATTTTCATTCTATAAAAAACTAAAAAAAATAGACTAGCGCAGCAAGGCTATTGAAACTTCAGGCTTTAACGCATTTTCTTTGCTGTTTCTGGGATTCGAACCTCGAACCTCCCACTTAGCAGGCAGACATGCTTAGCCTTGCCCAACGGGCACGACAATTTCTATTCTAACTGAATCACTGAATGATTTCTAAATTCAATGCTAACTGCGTTATGAGTCCCACAACTATATTTATCGTGGCTATCTTTTGTTTGAATTGAATAACCGAATCTTAATCAATATTTTGGCCAGCCTTTGTTAGACGTTTTCTTGATAATAAGAACTATCAACAAATAAAATTTGTTTCTCTATGTCTTCTCCATGAGAATAGAATGATGGAAGGTATTTTCACTCGCTTTATTTTGGTGGCTGACTACAAAACAAAGTATTGGGGTTCTTTAAGCACCACGCCTCTCTTGTTTCGTAAAAAATCTGCTTTCAGTTCATGTAAGTATTTGGAATAAAGTCAGCTTAAGCTGCTCTATATGTTGCTCAAGCTTAAGTTTGGTTCTTAAAACAAGATTTTTCTATCTCTACCTCAAAGGATCTACCTTGTAATCCTTCAAACAAAAGTGCATCCCTAGGTTACCAGAAAAAGAAAACATCGATATGTGCCCACTACTGCGTGTGATACCATCAACACTTGATCTAAGTCGGAAAGTCCTAATGCAAGAGTGAAAACTGAGTTTTATCCCTTTTTTTCCAACTCTCGCTCTCAACACAATACGATAAGAACACGAAAGCGAATAATATCTGCCTCTAAAAAGGAACTACGAGACTGCAACTTTCCACGCGGAGGCGAGGGCCAGAAATGGATTTATATACTCTTTTCCTGTCCTTTAATCCGAATTGTATATCTACCTCAAGGTGTGAAAAGAAACGATGTCCAGGTAGCTAAAATTAAAGTCTATTACTCTTGCAGAAGGATGCCATCCGCCAGTTGGCGTCGCTGCCATCTCCACTGCTGTCGTCGTCAGAAAAGTTGGTGTTAAAGCAGGGAGTATAGCTTTTCTCACCGATAAGAGTTTGCAAAATAAAAAAAAAATAAAAATCCTGATGTTTTCCTCTCTACTCCAGGCAGTCTCGCTTCTAAAAGTATTAACATCAATTTCAGTACTGTGGAAGTATATATTACCGGCGAGTTGCTCCTGTGAGTCATCACCATACGTACCTATATATTATGGATATGTATCCTATATTGCTGGCTGATGGTGCTTATAATGATTATTTAAAAACCAATTTCGGGTTGGGCAAAAGACAGAAAGGAAGGAACAACTTTTTACCCCGTTTTTTCGTCCTGTTAAGCACATTTCTGACGTTCCGGGTGCTTGGAACTTGGTCGTCTGTTCTTTTCTTTTTTTATTGATTTTTTATTTTATTTTGTTTCTGTTGCATGGAAAGAGAAGTGAGTTTCACTTGCCTTGAGCGAGGTGATTGCATCCATTCATCCATTTCTCCATCTGTTGTGCATATAATGAAGTCCGGATCAAGGAAAAGGCAACACCATCAGTTTAATAAGTACTTAAAACTCACGTCTACTGTTGGGATGATAAGGTTATTCAGATTAAATGGGTGTATGAGTATTGAGAGAACCGTAAAGTTTAATTTAAATTCTTGTCCGCCATGAACGTAACCACAGAGAAGGCGAGTGATATAATTGTTTAAGTTGGTGGCGTAGCACTCCTTCAAGTAGAGATTGTCTGTGGGAATCTTTAAACGCGTGGAGAGTAAAATTTTAGAAATTTATGTGTCACGGTGCGATGTCAAGGAATTGCATAATACTCAACCGAAATTGCTGCTTCAGTGACCCGGTGAGCGAGTGGCATTTTTCTTCAAATTACCCAATATATATGTATTCATATTAACGTATCGAATCAAATGCCGGCCGATTGCTGATGAATAAATATCAAATTATGGCACTACTAAACTCAGTCACGTATATACTACTCGATAACGTGTGCCCCTTTTTTAATTTAATTTAAGTTACTCTACCGGGAATCAGAGAAATCGCCATCATTTGTTGCAGAAAAAAGTGTATTGACAGCTTGTTTCTCAAAATAGCAATAACCACACAAAAGTAACTCACTACAGTTCTTTATGAGCTTTGAACCATAGCCAGAAGGTCTCGCCAATGAGTTCGATCGCTGAAAGGCTGTCCTTAATTTTGTATTTTAAATTGGTAGAGCTCTCTTTTCAGTAGATTGCGCCACTTGAGGCGACTCACTACCTTTTTAACCTCCTTCTGGGTTGTTTTTGAAGACTCAAGACTCAGTCGAGCCGCAGTTGGTGCGTTCGTCCATTTTTCTAGGCCCAGCCGTCACCCGTCATGTAGCTCTGCTAAGCTGACTAAATTTTCAAATGTTTCTAGTTGGTTCATGTTACCAGTGTTTATAATTCACCGTCCGCAGGCCGTCTTGTGAAGCCTTTAAATCGGTTTAAGAATACAGTGCATTTATGCCGAGTTTTAAAGCTCCTTCCAGGATCTGCTGTACCTACTGCTGAACTGCAGTACAGTTGATTGTTGATTTTCTGGTCAAGAAGGTTAAGTATCAGGAAGTGTCGAATAGTTTTTATTATGTTAACGTATTACAGCTTAAACAAAGGAGGCTTTGGGAGCTAACGCACTACAGCTTAAACTATTTTATACTCGACGATGGAAGCTCTGTAAATGAGGGTCTTCTTTTTCGAAGGTTTACGTAAAAAAATGGTACTTTCATTATAAGTGGAGGTATATTCGTTTCGGAATCTGGAAAAGGAAATTGAGGTTTTCTTTCATCGGCCGTGGAAGAAACCAATTATGTCTTCCATATCAGCAAAAGCGATTTAAGCTTTACATATGGCAGTTTAAACTTTATCAGGTAAGGAGGATGGCATTCAATCATCGTCCAAACAAAGTTTGGACATTCTATTTGACCGTGGGGTTTGCAATTTACGTCATCATTCCTTACAAGCTTAATGACCTATTGAATTTTTGTCGTCTAGTTTCAGACGTACGCATACAAAACTTTATAAGACTCTCTGAAGAGGCTATAGTATCGCAGCGATACTGAGGTTCAATTAGTTGGGTATTGCTTCGTCCGACAATATGAAGCAGATCAGGAGGTGCTTGCTGCTTTCTAATTGATGATAAGCTGCTTTATAAGGTTGAGGGCCATTTGCAGCTGCAATCTTGTTTGATGCAAACTTGCAAGTGATATGCTTAACTTCTTCTAGGTTTGAAGGACGGCCATCTTGATTATCATCCAAGTTGAATAAGGTATATTTTGTCTAGCAACGGAATATGCACCTTCATCACTTCCAAATATTCTGAGAAAGTGGTTTTTCGAGATATTCAGTTCCGACTACTATTTCTTTCTTTTCCTGCTGCTGTACGGGCTTGGCTCGAGGCTTACCACCCTGGCCAAATGTTTTCACCTTTCGGTAAGACTTCCGAATCTCATTCCTGTCATGGCATTACTCAATTTTTTCAAACGGGCGCTCCCCATGTACGTTCTTTTTCTTTCTGAATATTCGGTTTTCTTCCCTTTATTTTTCCTTGTAAATCTCTTTGTGCTGCGCTAGCCTTCCTGCATTCTTCATCAAACAATGGGTTGCGTTTTGGGGACCAAGTGAAACCCAGAATATCAAAGGCCGAGGTTCTAATGGCTTGTTTGCGTTGCTGACCACAGGTTTTCAATGCTAAATGCTAGCTGCTCGAGAATTCAAGAATAGTTGGAGGGACACTCGATTGGAAAAGGCCCAGGCAATCACTTGCTGTTGTTGCTTTCTGACTTCACTTTATATCACAGCGCTGTTTCGCGCTATTCATGAACAGGATACCCTCATTTGTAACTTGGTTAAATCAAGGTATAGTGGTCCGAGTCAAAGTTGGCCCCTCGGAAAGATCGGACATCTATCACACTGTAAGAGTGCCTTGCATCGATCGCAAAATGGTCAATTTGGTTGATTGATGTGGAGTTTGCCATAAACCTTTATTATTTTTTGAGATGTGGGAAGTGTTACTATACAAACATACAAACAACTGGATTTAGCCCCACTGCAAAATCGACTAGCCTGAGCCCATTCTCGGATGTTTTGTCATGCAGGCTATGCTTACCGATTGTAATTTCAAAGATGTTCTTCCTTTTTTAGTTTCGCGTTAAAATCGTCAAGAACGATTTTACGTCATGTTTAGGATATTGCTCATATGTTTTTCGAGAAGAAATAGTCTTTCAAATAATCGTCTTTCTATTCTGTGAGTGTAATGTAGGAGACTGCAGCCTTGATGAGGATTGTTGTTATACTGTCGTTGAGCGAATTTCGGTTGAAAACTTTTTCCCTGACCTTACGTCTAAAACAAAATTCCAAACTTCAGATTCCCAACTATTAAGGGATAGTCTCACACTGTCAAATCAGGCTTAATATCTAGGTCTCATTTTTGACTAAAAACTGACCTGGAAAACCAGTATTGAGGAAAGAGTAAATAATGCCAGCGTGGCACTCTTCTCTTGTAAAAAAGCCATTGGTGGGAAATGGGGCTTCTCCCCCCAAATCACCCATTGGCTGTTTACCTCGGTAATTAGATCGATATTCAAATACGGGATGACTCTTTGGTGGACCGTACTAGACAAGATGATGAACTACAACAAGTTGGCTAAAGTTCAAAGAATGGCTAGTCTGTATATTAGTGACGCACTGAGGACAACCTCATCGAACGTCATCAATGTACTGCCTAAGCTGCTCGACTCAGAGCTATATCAGAGTGGACCAATAATAATAAAATCGGTCACACTACCATTCTAGAATACTTTAGATTCTAGATAACTTTAGATTTTTACTGAATCGATCCGACTACAACACCCCCAAGTTGGTGTTTGACAACAATTTCCAAGTAACCATACCTTCAAGAGAAGCTTGGGAAAATGGCACTCTCTTGAAAAATGAAGCAATACACTTTTACACCGATCGATGGTTCAAAAACCAGCGAAGGTGTGGGAAGTAAAATCTACTCAGAAAAACAGTCTTTTCTTCCGCCTACCCGATCATTGTAGTGTGTTCCAAGCGGAAATTCTGGCGATTAAGGAGGTGCTGTCTTGGCTCAAAGAAAACGTAATATCCTCCACAGATATTCAAATCGTCTCGGACAGCCAAGCTACCCTTAAGTCTCTTGCCGCTGTCTCTTTAAAAATCCATCACGGTCTAAAACTGTCAAATGTCTCTGAGGGAGATGTCAAATCAGTTCAACATTCACCTTTCATGGTTGCCAGGGCACAGAGACATACCAAGCAACTGTATGGCAGACGAACTAGCCAAAAAGGGGACGACCACTTCCTTACGAATGGCACAACATAGGTATACCTATCGCTGCATGTAAACTCCTAATTAGACAAGACGCTTCGAGGATAACAAACACTAGATAGACTGAGAGTAACAACTGCCTTGCAACCAAAAAAGTTTGGTCGTGTGTAGACTTAAAATCCTGGAAGAGTTTATTTGCCTTAAACCGACATTATCTAGGTTCTACCAAAGGTGTTCTTACGGGACACTTCATAATAGGAAGACAAGCCAAGATACTTGGTGTGTATTCCAATGATCTCTGCAGAAGCTGCATGGACGAAGAAGAGGAAGAAACCGTTCAACATCTTCTTTGCTCATGCCCTGCACTGCTTCATAGGAGGAAGGCTCATCTCGGTGAATTCTTCTTCGACGATGCTAGCGACTTAGCTTACATAGACCCTAAAAGTCTTTCAAAATATGTACGTTGAAAGTTTCGCGTGGTTCGACTAGCAGGTGATTAACCGGCTATTGTCCCAAAATGACAAATTAATGGGTGATCAACTAGTTAATCCCACATTGGATTTTTTGAGATAAGTAATTGATTAATTTGCTGAACTCTGTGGTATCACAATGGACCCTTATGGTCTTAGTGTGTCAGGCAATTCACGAACCTAAATGCTCATTGGCTTACAGCTACTTCCACGAAACCTTACCTACCCTTACCCCTAAAGAAAAAATGGGCACGACTGGGTCGCACGAACTTGCGATCGTTTGCAGGGTAGCCAACTACACATTAATTATGAAAATTGAATCAAATCACGAAAAGAATTGAAAAATATTAAATTAAATATTCCAAAAGTTTCAAGCGAAAATCTAAAAATGCAATTTTTTTTTGCAATTGCTTATACATATAAACCCTTAAAATTTAATCGAAATCGTTAGAGCCATTTTAAAAAAACCGGTTTTTTATTTTTAATTTTTTTTAAAAATAAGGTTTTAAAAATTCAAGTACACAAGTTTTAAGATCTTGCATAGAGATGTATTGACAAAAAATTTGAAATAAATCAAAGATATCGTTTTTAAAATCTTCGAAAAAACTAAATTTTCTTTAAAAAATTAATGAAAATTCAAAAAAACTAAATTTTTCAAATTATGATATGCAATCTTTCTTAAACAACTTAGAATTTCTTAAATATGAAATTTCGTCAAAATCATGTTAGCCATTACCGAGAAAGTCGGTTTTGAAAAAAAAACGGTACTTGGGGGTACCGTTTTTAGACTTTTTCCAAAAAAAAAATTTACAACATAAGAGCAGTTATTAAAAAAAAATACCTCAAGTAATATTTTATCAAAATCGTTAGAGCTGTTTTTGAGAAAAATAGGTATTGTCATATCGGTTGTATGTCAGGTACCGTTATTTCAAAACCTAGAGACCCAATTCTAAAAATCCCTCTGTAAGCTACTCCAAAGACCATAACTGCAAATTTTGAAGAAAATGGGTCAAGCTGTTCAGGCTGTAGATCCATATACGGACAGACAGACAGACAGACAGACAGACAGACAGAATTGTAGTACCCACTTTTTTCGTATTCTCTATCATCGTAATGTCATATTTAGTTGTTATCTCAAAATTTTTTTTCTGCACGATTGAAAGACTTGCCTTATAGCACCTATAATCGCAAGTAAAAATCGCACCCAAATGTATGTAAAAATCGCCTTAGTATCAATATGTTGCATTTTTTAATCATCTTTATGCCCGTCTCATCCTATCACACTTCTTTGGTTTCGGTTATGTCTGCTTTACAGCGACTTGAACGTCCGTTTAAGAATCCCACATTCTAAGTGCAGACCCGGTGGTCTTTGACTTTTTTCGTTTGCCCTTGTATCGTAAACGTTGAAATCATTACTATCCGTTAGCAAGTTGTTTCGTAGATATAAGTGTCTTACGTGGTTTGGTAGCTAGCCCCACTCACAGCCGACAATGCTTGCTCCTTTTGGCATCTTTTTGAGCATAAAAGGCCAAATAATCCGGTGCCAGTACCCAGCTACATTGGTTTGAGAGCTACGGTTGGCTTCGCAGGAGCTCATCCGCCACTATCTCTATTTCAATAAACTGTGCTACTACTGAAAGGCCCTGAAATATCCTCAAACCAAATATGTCAGAGTAGATCATTCAGAAGTCTCTGTTTTTTACTACTGAAGTCCACCAATTATTCTCTTAGTCAAATTCAGCAACTGGAATATTCCCTAAAAGCTCTAGCAGACACCTGAGATTCGACGACCAGTCAGTCATTACCCACAAGCATTAAACTGTTGCTCAAACTTTTATGTCTCTTTTGTTCTGACGATTTAACGATTTAAATTTTTTTTTTTTTTTTGTGTAATAGAATGATCACAAAACTGTTTTTGAAAATTTAAGCGGATTTACCCTATTTCTGAAAGGGCTATTTTTCTTCATATGCATATAGCTATCGCAGTATCAAGCAAACATGCTCAAATCCTCAATGTACTTCTTGAATGGACAAAAAAGTGTGACCTAGCTTACACCAAACAAAGCCACTTCGCATAATGGACCCATAACTCAATCGGTCACTCTACTATTCTGAGCCTATTCGGATCAATACCAAGCCAGTCCGCTTACACTTCTACCCAAGTTAATTTAGATAAGAACTTCCAAGTCACCATCCCACAAAGAAGCATGTGGGACGATACGGTTTTCTTACAATATGATTCAATTCATTTTTACACAGGCGGCTCGAAAACTGAGGACGGAGTAGGAGGCGGTATCTAATCAAAAGAACTCTAAATATTAGTTTATCCTTTTCCCTTTTGACTCCCTTACCATTGTAGCGTGTTCCAAGTGGAAATCCTGGTGATCAAAGAGGTTCTAGAAAACGTGATATTTTTAACAAATATCCGTCATTTTTCTCCGATAGCCAAGCAGCACTTAATTCACTTGGTAATGTTTCTACAAACTCTGTAAACGCCCGCGATCGTCGATCGTCTCTTATGGAGATGACGGAACAGTTTAACATTCACCCCTTTTGGATGCCGGGGCAAAGAGACATTCCAAGAAACTGTAAGGTCAATGAACTCGCCAGGAAAGCAACCCTCATGCCAATGTCACCAAACAAAACAACAATTGGCACGCCTATCGCTAGATGTAAACTTATGCTAAATCCAGAAGCTATAAAGATAACGTTTAAATAAGAGGCAATTCCTCAATTTTCTTGTGGTATCAAAAGGAACTATTTTATTGGTCTAAGTGCGTTGCTCGTTTTCCCGACAACCACCTCAACCTCACCTAACCTAACCTAATCTTAGTCAACACTCGCACTTATTAGTTCAGCTGGTCATTTCCAGGTGGAGGATCAAAGATTGACGTTTACTAAATGTTTTAACACCACGCCGCCAAGTTGGCACCAATTAAAGCCTTCTCAAATAGAAGACACATAGCCACTGCATAAAACGCCTTTGAATTGCGTTTGGCCCTCAGTGCCCAGTCTCTCCCAGCTTTGTTGCGTGACCCAATTCATTTATTTATTTTATTGTCACATATTACTGCCTACGTATCAAAAGACTTGTCCCCAAATGCGCAATCAACTCCCAAAAGCAAACTTATCAAAATCAAAACAAACAAAAACAGAAAACCAACCTGCTGTTCTAAAGATGTCACAACCACCTTTAAAACAATGTAACTCACCTAAAGTAGCCCCTTGGCTAAAGTAACAATTTCTGATAGTGACAGGTGTCGCAAGGACAACATCAATCTCACTTCATTTACTCACCAGACAACTGGAAAATAAATATCTGAACCCCAATTGCTTTCATCTCCCTAATACGTCAATGTTTTCCTCCCTGAGCTACACTTGCTGTAAAAGGACACAAATAGTTCGCTTGTTCCATGTCGAAGCTTATAAATTACACAACTTAAACAGCGTATTTTGCTTTTTTTATCTGTCTCTCTCCCTGTCTCTATCTGTATTCAATAAAAAAAAAGTGTTCAACGACCTAAAAATAATAATATCAGTTGAAAATAACCAACCACCACCACCACCCAATCGAATATCAAAACGCAATTTTCCCCCGTCCACCAGCACCGCAAACAAGTCCACCTTCCTCCCATCCCGAGCAAACAAAAATTTCGCAGAAAGATATTTTCCTCTCCCAGGGCTATTGACAATTTCTTGATGTCGAAAACATGGACATTAAAACTGTCTCCCTTCACTGGCAAATGCCAATTTATAACCCCGTAAAAGAACATTTTCCATTCGATTGTCGTTTTTCGAATTTTAACAAAATTACTCTAGGCGAGTTAAAATTTTTGAACGCCGCCGTACTACGAGAATAAAAAGTATTAACCCAAATGCTTACATTTTAAACGACCGGTAGTACCAATATTTTTCTTATTTTTTATATTTCTTTCTTTTTTTTTGTTGTCATTTCAGTACTCACTCCTGCAGACAGTCGTGGAAGCCTGCCAAAAGAAGAAACACTGCAAATTCAATGGCTCACCCCAGTTCTATGGGCTGGGAGCCAGCGGTGTCGGAGACGCAAGTGGAAGCAGTAGCTACCACAGCAGCACATCGACGTCGACGTCCGGCATCAGTATGGATCCTTGCCCGAAGCGGAGGAAAATTGTCGAGATTGCATATAAGTGCAGGCCATGTAAGTTTCAATTCTGTGCTTTTTCTTTCTTCTCCCATTCTTTGCTCGGAAAAAACAATGGCGGGAAATAGTCCTTCAGCTTCATATTTGTCCTTTTTTTAATTTTTCTTCTACGAGCTACTACGAGCCCTACCCACTTTTATATTCGTGCTGGCAAAACTAAAAGAATGCTTAATTTGGCTGTGAGAGTCAACAAACAATGGAAAAGTATCTAACACTTAAGTGCAGGGACTTAAGTTGCAGGTGGTCTGCCAAATATGCATTTATTTTTTAAACGCATTTCAACTTTGTGGTAATTCACTTTGGGAAGGCTTGAAAGTTAAGAGTTCTTCCATGGAAAGTATTTCCTACCGCACTTGGCAAACGAAATTGGTAAATTCTAATTTAGATGAAGCGCTTAGGGGTAGGAATATGATACACAACATTTGTAATCGGATTGGTTACTTGCTTGAATAACGTTCCTTTGATTTCGCAAGTCTTATTGACGTTGCGTGTAAATTATTTCTTTGAATTTTGTCTCGACGATCATTGCTTAGTTTAATGGGCTCGATAATTACATTTCAAAAGGGGAAATTAAAATGTGTTCTTACTCAGTAGGCAATTGAGTGGCGGGGCGTAAAATTACGTCTCACGGACAGCGAATCTGGTGGCTACTTTGATACGCAAAGATAAATGTGTTTCGTGGTATTGCTAATAACTCAATGGAATATTGGATAAAAATCTTTGCATACAAATTTGAATGTTTATTAATTCAAAAAAATGCGAAGTTTTCTCAATTTTTGTGACACACGAAAAAACTAGGGGCACGTTACGTTATCGAGTATTAAGTACCTACGCTATCGAGCAATCTAGTACCACAATTTGACATTCTTCATCACTAATCGAACGAAATCTGATTCAATAGAAGGAGAATCGACTGATGATGAGTAATTTAGAGCAAATTTAGAAGGAAAAATGTCACTCACTCGATCACTGATGCGGTAATTCGGACCCAGGTTTTACTCCAACAGTACCAGCCTAGTATGGTATTCGTGTTTGGTTTTTTTTTTTGCGTAGCACATCAATTCGTTTAGCATATACGGCGCCATTTGCTTTCAGTTGTCATTGTTTTAGTAAGCCTGTGTATCTCTACTAAATGTGTGTCACCGGAATAGACGACGTGATGCACTTTGGCTCTGCTTTCTTATCACCCCCAAGGACTAGTACAACACAATAGTTGACCGTTGGCTAAGGGAATGGAGCAGTTTGCCATGAGTTTTCTGTCACATTTTTCTGCTTGATTCTGTCAAGTGTGAACCGTCTGCTTGAAAAACCAAAAAAAAAAAAATGGGCACGACTGGGTCGCACGAACTTGCGATTGTGTTCTAAATACGATATCAAAATCTAAAGGCTGAGTTAAAGGTTTTGATATTAGCTCTTCATAATATATTTTGTGGTACAGGGTTGCCAACTAGACATAAATTATGAAAATTGAACTAAATCACATAAAATAATGAAAAAATTAAATTAAATATTCCAAAGGTTTCAAGCAAAAATCTAAAAACGCCATTCTTTTGCAATCGCTAATACATATGAATGATGAAAATTTAATCAAAATCGTTGGAGCCGTTTTCCAAAAAACGGTTTTTTATTTTTCACTTTTTTTTCAAAACTGTTTTTTAAAAGTCGAGTATGCAAAGTTTTAGATCTTAATAAGAGTTGTTTTAACAAAAAATTTTAAAAAAATCAAAGGTACAGTTTTGAAGTTATTTCAAAATATCAAAATTTTCTAAAAATATTTTTAAAAATTTCCAAAACTAAATTTTTTTTAATATTGATATGCAGTCTTTTTGTAACAAATTACGACTTTTTAAATCCAAAGTTTCGTCAAGATGGTGTAAGCCATTAACGAGAAAGTCGGTTTTGAAAAAAACGGTACTATGGGAGGTACCGTTTTTATACTTTTTCCAAAATTTTTATTTACATCATAAGAAAGACAATCAAAAATTTATTCTTCACACAAAATTTTATCAAAATCGTTGGAGCCGCTTTCGAGAAAAGTAAGTATTATCATATCGGTTGTATGACAGGTACCGTTATTTCAAGACCTAGAGACTCAATTCCAAAAACCCCTCTGTAGACTGCTCCACAGACCCTAACTGCAAATTTTGAAGTAAATCGGTCTATTAGTTCAGGCTGTAGATCCATATACACACAGACAGACACACAGACAGACAGACAGACAGAATTGCCCCCTTTTTTCGTATTCTCTATCATCGTAATGTCATATTTAATTGTTATCTCAAAATTTTTTTTTCTGCACGATTGCAAGACTTGCCTTATAGTACCTATAATCGCAAGTAAAAATCAAAGGGATCAAGTTGACCTATTAAACACATCACAAATTGTTGAAGATACATACATACATATTCCCATCGCATACAATAAGCCCAATGTTACCTCTATTGGCAAACTTTAAGGACGTTGTGGTATGTATTTCCTGATTAGAGAAGAAACGATTTCAGACAACAATCAAAATGAATGACTTTTGTTTTGATGAGAGTTTTCTATATTTTATAAATTACAGCCTATGTGGCACCTTTTCCAGTTCAATAAATGACGCAATTGATTTACAACGAAGTTTATCTCGGAATCGTCTTCAAAGCCACATTGGCAAAACAAAAAAAAAGCAAAGGTAGGCAATAGGCGAAATAAGGCTTTTGAGTAACTCGTAGGTCATAAAATGATTGGTATTTCTGTGAAAGATATCTTCGGTTACAATGGCAATTCCATTTCTTTAGTAAATTCCTGTGCAAGCAAAACCTTTAAAGCATTGCAATAAATCTTGAAAAAAAATAGCAAATTTTTGTGGATGTCTGCATAAGCCAAACCTCTGCTGGTATTTCTATGAAGATTCGTTATCTAAGTGGAACAGCAATTCAAATTTGAAGACATTATACAAATTCTTCGAGTTACGACAGATATTCCTGGAAATTCCCTTGTTTGTAATATTTAAGCCTTCAAATATGAGAAGTACATCGCTAAAATAACAGTAAGTAGTATGGCGAAGACGTCACAGAGCCAGTAGCACTGGGACACCTAGTGCTTATCTCTCAACTATACCTTTTTTTGCAATTCTAAACGGCTGATCGAGAGAGCGTTTTTAAGGCGTTACTATCGGAAAAATTGCTAATTCTTATATCGAAAAGCGATACACGATACGAATAGTTACAGACAAAAATGACGTTATGAAGAACACGGACATCCAGAAATTGACATGATGAAAACACAATAACAGCCAAAAATCTCCTTCATGAAGACATTATAGCAGCCAAAAATATTCATGATGAAGTCAAACCGACAGCCAAAAATTGACAGAATGAAGAAAGTCGGACAACCAAAAGCGACATGACGAAAGCACAGTTGAAAGCCAAAAAGCAGCTTGCTCAAGACGGACCCACTGCCAAAAATCGACAGCCAAAAAGTGACATGATGAAAACAAACCGATGCTAACAAGCCAATTGAATTGAGATAAAAAAATTGATTCCTGACAAATGACCACGGCCTGCACGAGTGAAAAGTTTGTATAAATTAACATCAGTTTCTTGCAGCTTTGACGGTCAGAAGAAGTGAAATGTGAGACGATCTAAAGAAATTGAAAGGTTATCCACAGATTTGATGGTTTGCATATCGTGATATGAAAAAGGTGTGACTTCAATTACCAGTTTTATTGGAGGCAAACTTTAACTATTCTCTAGGGAGGTTGGTTCCTTATCGGGAACGATAAGCTAAAAGTTGTTAGCCCCGTCTGTGATCTCAATGTTATGTTGTTGAAATTATGCTCTCTTATCACATTTAGAGAAAAAAAGTGTAATCAAAATTTTTGTGTCATGATAGAGGATATAGAGGTACACTAACAACATAAAATTGACATGAAGACAACGATACCCGATAACTGAAATGATGAACACACCCCAACAGCTATAACACTATGTTGTATGATGAAGGCTTACTGGTAGCTCAAAGCTCCGTAATGAAGACAACCCGAAAGCCAAATTGGACACGGTGGCGATAGGCGAACAGCTAAAAAGTCACATGATGAAGGCAAAATGACAACCAAAGAGTAGCATGCTTAAATTACAACGATAAGGAAAAATCGACATGATAATGGCGTGCTGGGGACACACCTAGAGAAAAAATGCGACATAATAAAGGCAGTCAAAAATTCACATTAAGAAAGTAAAATGACAATTCAAAAGGGGCACCCACCATTTCAAATGCGTCATAATTTAGGAACATCGACAGTCACACCTTCCGACAGAAAGAAACCTGATAAAGACACACCAACAGCCAAGAACAGACATGATGACAGCACAATGAAAGCCGAAAGTCATTTAATGAAGACAAGTCGACGGCTGAAAATTGACATCACGAAGGGTCACCAGCAGCCAAAAATTTACTTAATGAAAACACACCACCATCTTCAGTAGGAACACCGAAAGTTATGAAGACACTCGCCAAAAACCGACATGATGAAGGCATACTGCCATCCAAAAGTGACGCAATGAAAATGAACCGCTGGCGCTGGCAGAAAATTGACATGTTGAAGTCACACCAACAGTCAAAAATGTGCTTCAAGAAGACACACCACCTGCCGAAAGTAGACATGAGGAAGCCACTATGATTGTCAAACAGCAGCATGCTGAAGACACACCCCCATCCAAAATTCGACAGCCTAAAAGCGACATAATACAGAAAAACACACAGCCAATAAGTAACACACCGTCACATCGACAAAGTGAAAGCACAGTGACAGCCAAACACTGACATGATGAAGGCATCCCCACAATCAACAGTGTAAACTGTGAGGATCACCGAGAGTGCGCAAAGAAAACTGAAACATGTGTTGCAAAGAACAAATTCTATGGTGGAGGAACATAGACTCTTTCCTAGCTACTGGGAAGACTGAAGCTGGGCTTCTAACAAAATAAGTCACAAAAAACTTATTCCAACGGCTTTTCACCCCCACATTGAAGCCGAATTAAAAAAAGCAAAAACGTTTTAAAATACCTGAAATGAATGCTTGATATGAAACTCTACTTTAAGGACCAGATACGGAGGACGCAGAACGGCCATCCAAAGGCTCAAGCTATGTATTGAGGCCGATGGCGAATGCAAGTGGGGCTTCTGTGAGCAAACGGAGACGTTTTGTGGGAATAACACACTCAATTCTACTCTTCGGAAGCTAAATTTTTACTGAAACACTAAAACAAGAAATGTACCGGAATAGGTTGTATAGGTTCAGAGGCGCAGTGACTTGCAAATAGCAAGTGCGTACCGTACAATGACTTTTCCAGCAGTTCCTAAAGTTGCATAGCAATTGATCTTGCCACACAAAGAAAACACGATATTTGAGAATTTTGCCAAAAAAAATTTTCTGGGAGACGAAGAGCAGTGGAAGCAAATTAGCACGGACTTGACGCAGAGCTAGATGAGGAAGCAACACTTGCAACCTAGACACGGGTTCCCTCTAGAAGAAATGCGAAAGTGGTACAGATGGGGATCAGCGAGAAACTTTTGGTGGGGCATAACGGGGAAGTGAGCATACTCCCTTGTGATGCGTAAAGCAAGCAAACTGAAAACCACACAATCAAATATCGACATAATAAAGATGCTCCGACATCCAAAAAGCAACATGATGAAGTCACACTAATCAGAAGTAACATTTTGAAGACACACCGAAGCAATACCACCAAAAAACACCATGAAAACCCACACCGGCACTCAAATAGTGGCATAATGAAGGCACAGTGGCATCAACTCAAGCAAAATTCAGCATAATAATAGCAAAGCAACATCAAAAAGCAACATGATGAAGTTAGCTGCTATTTTGAACCATATACTGTGGTGATTGATTTGAACAACAAGAAAGAATAGCTTAAGTTTCAAAATAGGGAGGAAAACGAGTCAAAAAGCTAACCTCTTCCTTTATCTGCGTGCTGTAGTGGATTATATTGTGACATTTAGACGAGTCAATCCTGCGCGCAGCTCTTCAATGGGAGCAATTTGTATGGCAAGGAGATAAAAAGATTGTTTGGCTTAAAGCTATCTGTTCTGTTCCTTCAATGAAGTGAAGCTTCTTACGTGCGTACTTAAAAACATCTGCCTCTCTACGAATCATGGTTTCGAACTTTTTTACGGCTTATGTTGTCTGTGAGTGACACTACGAACTGAAAAGTGACTTTTCGAAATCGCTGGGAAAATATCAGATGCATTGATATTCGGCGTGATAACCGTGGCGTATCTTACCCGTGTCGCAATGGATAACCTGTTACGTGTGAGGTGTGATGTTCGAATTGCAGAAATGTCAAGGGAAACTTCCGAGAGGAGTTAGCAAGTACTCCAATAGTTATTTCATGTTATTAAAAGCGCTTTCTCGAATAGCTGTTCGGAGTCGGCAAAAAATTGTAAGTCTCTTCCAATGCCTCACAATTTATAGTTTAGAGATATGCGCTAGGCTCCGGGCTTCCCGCTCTGTCACGCCACCTTATTTTTATTGCCAGCCATTATGAGGATTCATCACAACGCGTTAAGAAGTGCAATCGAAAAAGCTACCACACATAATACAATCCATTAACTGAATGTCAAAGTAAATATCCTCTGCAATGAAATTCACCTCCCTCTAAAATTACTTTACCACCCAACGCAACGCAACGAACGATTTCAGTAATCTTGCATTGAAAGTATATAGAGAGCTGGGTATCATCGGATATCAACTTCCTGTCAACAAAAAGCTATGTAATTTAATCGAGCGAGAATTCTTCAACTTGCAACGCATACGCATCCCACAACCACAAAATCCACATGACACAAATACTAGCAATTGACATAAGCCCGAAGTGCGCATATCTTAACTTTGTAGAACGTGAATTTGCATGGCACTTCTTCCTTAACCCACGACACTACGATTTCAATTTGATTTTGAGTCAATATTCTGTATGGTTAATTTGAAGCAACTATGTAATGTCAGGTATTTTAAGCATTTAATAAAAATTTAATAAGACGTTGCTTTTTCTGAAACATGCTCCCAGTGGTCGGGAGTATTCATTTATTATTTTTTTTTTTTTTGGCCCACCGAGACATCACATCGCTTCTTTGTTTATATTTTATTCGCCTTTTCAGGGACTTTCTCAATTTGAAATTTACCCTTTGGGAATTGCTTCTGAACTTTTGTTAAGATGACGTGAATGAAACTTCCTAATTTCTACGAATTTTTTCTTATTTTGTTATCAATTGTACATTTTTACTTGAAAATTTAGGAAAGGAGAAAGCGGGAGGCTTGATCAAACGCTAGACTTGAACCACCCTCAAGAATTCACTCAATTTACACTCAATCTTCTATTTGCTTGGAAAAGTAGCTAGTGACTCAATGCCAAACAGCTTCTGAATCCACACGGCTTATTGAACACATACGACTAGCAACGAGCCCCACCTACCTACTCACAATCAACCCAACTCAAAGCACATATACATATAAAAATGCATCTTTTCAAACAAAGATTCCCTTAAAACTATTAGCGCCTTCATTCCACTTTAACTGGCTCACTCCGCTCCTCGTTTGATGTTTCCACATCATCCTTTTCTAAAAACAATGCCTTTACTGTTTGCATTGTTTTGCAAAGAACTTTTTGAAAAAAACTAAAAGAAAAAAGATTAAATTAAATTTGCGTTCATTCAGGGAAAACCGAACGTGGTGGTGAACATGAAAGAAAACTAAGAGTCAACCACAGAGCTCGCCATCATCAAGATCACAAAAGCCACAACCATAAAATTTGATAAAAATAACCCCCTCTGGGATCCATACATACCGCGTGTATAAACATAGCCAACCTTTGTACTCGACGTTCCAAGGGAAGAGAATCAAAAAACAAAAATCCTTCTCTTGTGGATTTTTTTTTTTTTTTTTGTTAACGCTCCATTTACTCAACGTTCATGTTCAATGAACGGTTGCTTGCAATTGCAACAGGAGAGAACTAAATTCTCCCACAAAAACCCCATTCAGATTTTAGAAGCCAACTACTGCATCGGTGCCCATTTGGAGGGGGAACTTTTGCCAGCTGCTGTTCCCTAATGAATTTTCGTTACACTAGGGCAACAATGGTCTTTATTTCAATTCTCTCTTTCTATCTCTCTTTCTCTTCAGCTTCCTCCCTTTTTGACGCAACGCAAAAGCAATGGCAGATAGCTAGGTGTATTTTTTAAAGACAATCTATTCCTAGAAGCATCATCAAGTTCAACCTCATTGCTTGGGAGCTACTGCAAAGGGTTCTTATTTTCAATTTGATTCTCATACCTGCACTTTTAATGGGGTTTCCGGAATGGGACGCGGCGGAATAATACACAAACTAGAGGTTTATATGGAGCCGTAGAAGTGGCCTGGTGTTGTTTTTCATTCCATGCGATAAAAGCTGGATGAAGATTTTGCATTAATTCTGCCGTTGTAGCACTTCTGGAGCTCTGCTATCTCTTTCGACATTGGGTAGGAGTCAAATTAGGTATATCACAATGTCTGTGTCAGTGTCTGTGTGTGGTTGGGTAAGATGCATACGAAAGTGCATTCAAAAACTTTGTGGTTTTCATATTTTCCAATAATTTCGAATGAAAATTATTACTAAATAAGTTAAATAAATCCTGGGTGTGGGTTGGGGTTGTGTGGCAATCGCCACGGTGACCATACCCGGAAATGAGCATTTCAATATTTCTGAATAAAAATGAGTGAAAAACCACACATAAAAAGTTTGTTCTTAAATTTTTGGAATTGGATTTGAAAACATGGGGAAAGCAAACCGACTTCAACTGCACTCTTGTCTTGTCCCTTTTCTCCTTTTCAAAAATAAAAAAGCTTTTAGAACTTGTTTTTATACTTTCTGGTGATAGTGGGATGTACATAGTTGTCTGACTTTCGCAGAGCAGGTAATTTCAGGAAGACAAACTTTTGAAATTAAGTTTGAGTCTTTCAAAACATTTCTATTCAATTTATACTTATTTTTGTGTACGTGGACTTGTATAATTGAAGGGGGGAGTTCATAACATTGGTCAATTAAATGGATTGAGTTAGGCAGATAAGTACCTATACACTGAGTCATTGTTTGTGATATTTTAACCCTAGTTCGTGGAAATTTCCTTTTTGTATGCTTCACTTTGTAAATTAAGTTGCTCTCAATATTTTCATTTCTGTGAATTTAAAAACCCGGAAACCCTTGCAGCGGCGATGGACACTGAATGTTGCAAGTAAATTTTGAACTTCACATAAAATTTCGTTGTGAGGTGGATGCGGCATGTGGGTGTTCTTTGACGATCTCTTGAATTTCACATTTAAAATATGAAAAAAGTATGGTGGTAGCAATTTTCACTGGTAGGTGGATGTGTTCCTTGACGACCGTTTCGTGAGAAGCGAACAATCGAGCTACTAAAGTCTTTTTTAATCCATTTAATTGCTGTTCTTTTTTCTTTTTAAGTTTTGTTTAAGTCCACTTTTGAAGGCTTACACTCAAAAATGCAACGCTGTGCGATAACAGGGTCCTTTTTTTAAAGCCTTAACTCAGTATGTAGTGGGTGTGTGGATAAAAGAATCACACCCACTACTGCGTTAAGGCTTTAAAAATGGGACCCTGTTATCGCACAGCATTGCATTTTTAATGTGGTCTATACCATTATTTCAGTTTACTGAAAAAAAAACTTACTCTGCGATTTCGGTTTTCAAGTCGTCTTCAAATTGTAGAGAAACATATAATATCTTATTCGTAATATATAGTTGAAACGGTATCTAGTTGACAAAAAAAAAAAATGTGTAGACGAAAATAATTCACTGCGAACTGCGAACAAGGTAAAGTGTAATCAACGATCGTTCACCACGCACACATAGTAGATAATACATAGTCTCAACTCGTACCCCCTTTGCCTGAGACACACACAAAAAAATTTCTCACAGAAATTCAAAATGGCGTCCTATATTTTTTTTTTTTATTTTGTATTTTGTATTTATTCAATTTCATAATTTAACTCAGTAAGATACAATATCTTATAAACTAGAGTAAATTTCAGTACAAGGTACTATATTTAAAAAAAAAATGTGCTATACAATAATATAATAAATCATTAATAAGAAATACTGCTGATTAGAAACAAATAAAAAAAAAAATAAAAAAATAAAAAAATAAAAAAAAAAATTCAGATTTTAAGAACAACATCACTGTTTTCCTGATAAAAAATGTAGGCATGGTGAGATACTAATCAATAAGTAAAAAAAAAAATCATGACAAACATCTTTGAGACATGTGAAGAAATCGCCAGTCAATTGATTAATATCCCCATTTAAATTTTAGTCTTCATAAAAAAGTTGAGTTCGCAATTGGAGAGTTAAAAATTTTCCTTTGTAGACAACAAAAACCTGAGAGTTAGTTAGATACATACTTGAAAGTAGTTTTTTTTTTGTCAGGTGGAAATCTTTAAGAGACACTTGGCAGTATTCGACACTAAGTAGTGTGGGATTCTTACCTCACTAAAAACTCCTCGTAATAAAAACCAATCTATGAACGATCGACAACAGATTTGAAAGGGTGAAGGTGAAAATTACCTTTACAAGCACGTCGACCTGAAAGATCTTTTGTGCTGTTCCCTTATGTTTAAAAACACGTAGTGTATAGGTTTGTTCATTCGAAGCTGAGGTCATGTAAGAACCTAAGAATCTTCGTGGAAGAGGTGTTTCTGATATCAAGGGGACTGGGGAACAATTTATTGAATATTTTAAGCCTGGATCTAGCTAAGGCAGGGCATTCGCATAAAATGTGTTCAGCTGTTTCTATGTCTTTAAGACAGAGACGACAGGTGTCATCTTGGCTGATGCCCATGTTCTTAAGATGATACTTGAGAGAGCAGTGTGCACTTTGCAGTGAAGAAGTCGGTAAGTAACTTTGCGTCACGTTTGCTCATGTCAAAATTTCTTTCATACGTTTGTGGGATAAGTCAATGAATAGTTTCGACTGACGATGGCCATTTGAGTTGTTCCAGGTGCTGATCATGTTCTGTCGTTCCCAGGTAGTTAATTCGTTTTTAAGCCTACTGATTGGGAGACCACAGTAGGGTTCAGGGCCTTTGAATTGGGACTGAGAGCCAAGTCTAGCAAGTCGGTCAGCCTCTTCGTTACGCCTTCATGACCAGGCACCCATGGAAGAGCTATTTTATTTTAAGTAGCTAATTGAACTATACATGTCAGGCAGCTCCAAACTAATTTGGATTCGATTTTTGTCGAGGACAGAGCCTTTAGTGCTGCCTGACTGTCAGAGCAGATAAGGATACTTGATCTTCGGAGGTTTCTTCTAATGCATTCCCTAATACAGAATTCTATAGCCATTACCTCTGCCTGAAAGATAGTAGTTGTGTTACCAAGGGATGTAGATGATTTAAAGTTGGGACCGTAAATCCCTGCACCTACACCGTTGTTTGTTTTTGAACCATCAGTATACCAGATGTATTGGAAGTTATTTGTAAGAATTACAGGGTTCTTCCATGCCGAGCGGTTTGGAAAGAATACTTCAAAGGGGTGGTGTAACATTATGCGTTTAGGCATAAAGTCCAAGGAGTGGGCTGCAGGCGATTTCAGTATTGGGAGCACCTGCAGAATACTCATATGTCCTTGTAAGTTTTCCTTTCTCGTGTAGTTAGTGAGATGAAGCCTTAGTCCGCTTAGCGCAGCAGTCTTCTTTACTCTTAGATGTAGCGGAGGAAAATTTAATAAACTTTCTAACGCTAAAGTTGGGCAGGTGCGCATTGCATCTGTGATACCTACACAGGTTAGTCTTTGTAACTTTTGCAAAGATAATAGTGAGGTATGTCCAGTAAATCATTTTCGGCATAATCCCCACTTTTTACCAAAGAGTCTAGAACAGGCCCAGAAAGCATTGAGCTCTTTGGAAAAATTAATTTGAACACTATTTAGGGATAGTGTTTGGAGATCGATTTTACGTCTCCTGGTGAATGGAATGATGACTGTTTTGGTGGGGTTGACCTTAAGCCCTTCTTTATTGCACCAGTCATTAACTTTGTTCAGGGCACTTTTCATACGGTTTGTGACCTGTGCTTCTTGATTGCCTTGAATAGAGATGACTAGGTCATCAGCGTAGCCTTGTGTATCAAGGCCCAGCTTATTGAGGTCGTCCAAGAGCTGATCTATTACAATTGACCAGAGTAGGGGGGGGGGCCTTTAACAGCATTAACTGTTATTGATGTTTGACCTAGTGTTGTGGAGATGATTCTGCCACTTAACATAGAGTCAACCCATTTAATGGTTGGTGTGTCAATTCCTTTGACAGTTGCAGTGGTTTGAATTGACAAGTACGTAGTATTGTCAAAGGCGCCAGAAATATCAAGAAAAGAGCAGAGTATGATGTCTTTCTTAGCAAACGCATTCTCAATTTTACTGACCAGCTGATGGAGAGCTGTGACTCTGGATTTACCAGTTTGGTAAGCGAATTAGTTAGCATTGAGAGGATTTGCTATTAAGGCCGTACTGAGAATGTGTAAACCAATTACTTTTTCCATGACCTTTAGAAAGAAGGATGTGAGACTGATTGGTCTGAAGGATTTTGGGTCTGAGTTGGATCTATTGCCAGCTTTTGGTATGAATACTACTCTCACCTTTCTCCAAGTTTAAGGGAAGTAGCTTGATTCAAAAGTGGATCTATAGATAAGTGTGAGTGAGCAGATAATGGTATCAATTCCATACTGCAAGAGAGCAGGAAAGTCACCATCTTCCCCGGGTGCCTTGAAAGGCTGTTGGGAGGATATTGCCCATTTTATGGAGTCTTCGTTAAAAATTTTTCTTGCTAGACTTCTTGTTATGCTATTAGGTGTAGTGTAACTCACATTTGTGGTTAGAGATTGATCAGTGGTATGTATACAGTCAGGAAAATGAGTGGCCAAATCGCTTTAAGGGAAGCTTAAACTTTTAATGCTTCCCATGACTTTAAGACCATTAGCTCGTGTGGCTTTGTTCTTCTTAATCTCCGAACATTGCCCCCCCCCCCCACGTTGGGCGCCAATTTGTTGCACCTTTTTCTTCGCCACACACTTCCTTCTTGAGGGTATTAATTCTTATGTCTTTTTCAATAAACAAACTAACTTTACGATGCAAGCGAAACTTTAGAAACCGCGTACAATAAAAAAAGAAAAACTAAATGAAACTAAATATTATTCACCACCGGCCGGCGTGCGAAAAGAAGGTAAAATGACAGATGGAAGATGGTAATTATTTGATAGGAAGCGTTGGCAAGAAAAACAAAAGTGCATCCAGCAATGAATATATGCTGTCACCGCGACTAGCTCAGCTGGGGTGTGTTCGATAGGTTGATCAGAGGAAGATTAAATTAATCGAAAGTGAATTAAGGGGATGCTAATAAAATTTATAGAGGTAATCAATTGATAGGATAGGGTGTCCTAAAAATAGTGGGCGCCAGAAAATTTTTGAAGGAGTAAATTTTCAAACCTTGATGTAAAGAAAAAAAAAAAGAAAATATGTTGGAATTCCCAAAGGGAAGTTTAGTTAGTTTTATTGTAATAAAAGGGGTGTCTGGAGAAAACCGTGGCCGAAGCCTGGACTAAAACCAGAATCTTTTCGATATATAACCAAAGGTACAGATTTACTTTGTTGATGTCGGCAGGAGCCGAAATAAAAAAAAAGGAGTTTAGAAACAGAAAGTTGAAAGTTAAGAAAAAAAAAAGGTAGTAAAACAGATTATTGTGTCGTTTGAAAACACAAAGAAGAATAACTTATGGAAAGTTTCCGAAAGTAAAAAAAAGAAGTGGAAATAGAGGAAAACGGTCGCGAGTCCCGCAATCTCGGGAAAGAAAATGAACGGTAGGACAACGAAGGCCTAGCGGATCTTAATTTTGCCTCCAATAAGGCGTCTCTAAAAGTACTCGAAAAATCCTTGGACAAGAAGGATTTTCCGAAATGAAAAATAATTAAAATCAAATACTTAGCTTTTCTATATACCACTCTCCTGTAGCTCCTCAAGAAAATATCGTCTCCGCTCTAATCTCAATTATACCCTTCCTAGGTTTTCCCAACTGGAATTTTTTCCGCAAAAATCGGCTTAGTAGGGTATCTCTCACTCCAAGTCAAATCAAAAATCTCGAATCTCAAAAATAAAATCGTGATAATTCCTCAGAGGCTTCCTATTAGATCTTTCTTCTTCCAATCTCCAGAATCAAGAGGCCATCAAGATGGCGGGTTTTTCCCATCCATGCGGCATCGGCCATCCGGCCATCCTCGTCAGACCTTTAAGCGTGGTGTTGTTCGGTCTCACTTTTACTGCAGCATTCCGCCATAAGGCTAGAATGTGCGAGTGAGATGTCACGAATCAACTACCCGCGGTCCTTTGCGTTCAGGTGATGCGATCACCAGTAGCCTAGTGGACGAGTTCAACCCCTAAAGAAAGACTTACTCCGAAAAATTATTTAGCTCGCGCAAAGTCCCCAGCCCAAACCGGCCCAAACTAAAATACGAAGAAGATATTTTCTCGGAGAACAAAGAACAGGAGAAGCTAAGTTCGAAAGTTCGAAGTACTGTCCGTAGACCTTCGTCCAGATCGTTGAAAAAGGGAAATGAGACTAAAGTCGGAAACACGTCTCTAAGTGATTCTTCTTTTATGTCAATATCATTTAGATTTCAATTAAAAGTTGATAGTAAGTTTAGGTTGGGCAGAAGGCCATACTAATTCTGTCAAAGTGACGTAAAACGTTGGGTAGGAATTGATCATCTACCATAGCTGTATGTATTAAGTGTTGTTGTGTTGCCTTGGGTGTTTTGCCAGATTCCATTAGGCAGTAGTAGTTTTTGTGTTTTTCGTGAGACCGCCCGTCTGCACGTTCTTCAATGTTCGTTGGGGACCGCCTGTCCCTTTTCTGGTCTAGCTTTGACCGATTTTGCCACATCAACCTACGTGGGATGTTTTTGCGTAATGCTGGGTGAGTAAACCATAGGCTGATGGAACCTTGGTTGCCCCTAACTCTCCCAGAATTATGCAGCCACATCCAAAAACGAAGAAGAGGAAGGGATACGAGAAAGGATCCTAAGGATACTTTTTGTAGCGGTAAATTTTACCGCGACATATTTAATACGGACTCGATTTCAGAGTTAATATGACTGATTGTGTGATACAGCGTCTTTTTTTTACAACTTCTGTAACCATTTCTGTTTGTAGGCTACGATGTAAATCGCTATTTCTTATATACCATGGTGCTTTTACTATTCCACTAATAACTTTGTTTTGGAACTTTTGGATGATTTCAGTATTTGTTTTCAAATCCATAATTGGATTCCATAGGTCCAAACAAGTCTAAGTACTTGTTTATAAAGCATTATTTTATTTTCGACAGATAAGTCATAATTTCTACCGAGTAACCAGTACATTTTTCTATACTTCAAGTTGAGCTCTTCCCTTTTCTTTTTGATATGCTCTTTCCAGTTAAGCTTTGCATTCAAATTAATCCCAAGGTATTTGGCCGAATTGGCGTAAGGTACAGCTTGATTGTTGATGAATATTTGAACATAGCTTCACTTTTTATTTGTAAAATTTATATGTGCAGATTTAGCTTCATTGAGCTTGATACACCATTTTTTGATCCAATCACTAACGGTGTCGACGGCATTTTGCAATTTCTCAGCAGCCTTGACGACGCACTTACTGGATGCCAAAATTGCAGTATCATCTGCAAAAGTAGCCATAATGGTATTGTTATCCACTGGAATATCCATTGTATATAGCAAATAAAGTGCAGGTCCTAGGACGCTTCCCTGTGGAACACCGGCTTGTATTTTACTTAGCTTTGAATATTCTTGATCATACCGTACTCTGAAGAGCCGGTTTGAGATATAAGATTTTAGTATTTCGTAGTACTGCCTGGGTAGGTCCCTTTGCAGTTTGTACTCTAGCCCCTCGTGCCATACCTTGTCGAATGCTTGAGCAACATCTTAAAATATAGCCGAACATACTTGTTTTTCTTTTAATGCTTTTCAACTGCATCTGTCAAACTGATGATTTCGGATTAGATTTCTTTCTTCTATGACTTTGCTTATAGTCTTTTCAGGAGCAATTTTTCAAAGACTTTTGCCATTATTGGTATAAACGATTTTGGTCTGTAAGACGTCACTTCTGTTGGTGGCTTACCTTGCTTTGGTATAACAATTACTTCAGCAATTTTCCAATGATGTGGGACATATTGGTTCTTTAGACATGCATTTATTATGAATTGGAGTTTTGTGAAGGCTTTTGATGGCATTTCTTTCATAGCCTGAGCAGTTATTAGATCGTACCCAGGTGATTTTTTGTTGGATAGTTGATTTTGACACATACTTTTTATTTCTTTGAGTGCGACAATTGGTATATTAACTTCATTGACTTTATCAAAAAACTGTTAGCTGTTTTCAGATGTATTTGCTATGAATGGCTTAAAAACATTCGCAAGATATTCTGCAAACAGGTTAGCTTTTTCTTTTGGATTTCCATAAATTCCCATAAAAGTAGTGAAAGTAGTGAAAAAAGAAATTTGATGTTCTGAGTAAGTGGTTCTTTTTTCCAGGAGGTTGGTAAACTGAAACTTGTAAAGGTTGTGTCTGTTGAAAATTATTTTGTCCATAAGGTTTAGCAGAACTTGCGAATTATGTTACTTTATGTATTTCGTTTTTACTCTGTTCTTTTAATGAAACTTTTGTTGCAAATAAAAATTACCCGAAATGTTTTTAAGTTACTTTATTTCTTGAACTTGCTTGTTGGAGACTTGAGATTCAACTGACTTGAAATTATGATCGTTGGCCAACTCCAACTATCATTTCTTTAGTTTTTTGCTAACATCAGTGGTCATTTATTTACATCTCTTGTGGACCGAGAGATTCTTTTTGTAGTCAACTAAACTGTTGACTTCACAATTTCATATTGATTATAACAACGGAAGTATTATTTGATATTGGTTTCAGTATGCAGTATATTTATAAACATTGGAAGCTCCATAGGGGATGCTCCATCGTTTGTGCATATTGATTTTGGTTCTTTGTTTGTGCTTAGATATCTCAGTTGTTTTGTTTATTTAATCTGTGTTCTGCTTTTTAATTCACTTAACTAAATAGATGATCTCAACTCAATCTGATTACAGTTCATATGAACTTATTTTCATAAACAAAAATTAACTTAACTGGGGTCCATTTGGACCCCAGAGCATGTTTGAACACTCATAACTTTTTTGTTTTTAATTTTTTTTTTTAAATTGGATTTTTACTCAGTGAACAAAATTCAATTTTTTATTCATTTCTAAAGTTGAAACGATTATCAGATGTTTACAGATTTTTCTGCGATTTTTTTGTGAAAAGAACCCGTCCACCCGAACTGGGGTCCATTTGGACCCCACTACTGAAATTCTATGAAAAATCATATTTTTTCTAGTAAATAATAATTTTTCTTTTTTCAAAAGCAGCATAGTTTATGTTTAGAAGGATTTAGTTTGAAGTTGTTGGCAGTTCCGGCAGACATTTTACACATAAGGTTCTAGTGTGGCAAGGGCAGCAACAACTGCCACATCCATCGCAGGTGGTTCTGGTTTTCTTGTCGTCTGCTCTTTGGCAAAGGCGACATATATGCTTCTTTTGCAAGAGAGCCTTTCGGGGACTGTTGGTTATTTTTTCTGAATTCTCCCCAAAATACAGAGAGCATCAATGGAGATTTTCCAATGGCAGATTGTGTTGCAGGTTGTGAACTGTTCAGTTCTGAGTTTCTGACTCCATCAGCTCCTCCGCTAGTTCGATGAGTTTATCACTTCTGAACAAATTTTTGTTTCTTCTAGGCAGATTGAAGTGTCGGAAAATGATGACAGTTGCTAGGGCTGCTCCGTGCAGTGAGTTGTAGAATACAACCATCGACCAGCGATTTGTTTGACGTGTACATGAATAAATTGAGACCATTTGGATACATCGAGTCAACCTTTGGTGCTGTTATAATCCAGTATCATTGCAGGCTTACTTTGATGACCGGAAGTGACTTTCTCACAGTTATGTTGTGTTGATAGCAATACCACTTGTTTGTTTGGCTTCGGAACATAACTCACCAACGCCATTTTTCCAGAAAATCCAAAAATGGATGAGTGGACTGGACGATACTGCTTTTTGTTATTGACCTTTACAGGCTCATTCTGCTCATCAAGAACCTCCTTCGCTACAAAAGGTTTAGGCAAATCTCTTTTGTTTTTCCGAATCGTGCCAAGAATAGTGATCTTCTTATCCAGAAACTTCAATGCCAAATCCACCGACGTAAAGAAATAATCAATAGTGAGGTTGAGTCCAGAATTGAAATATGATGGCACCAACGACATCAGCACATCATATCCACGACCAAGTCCTGTACTTTGGTCAGAGCTACTAGAGTGGATAGAAAACTTTAGTGGATAGCTCGTTGAGCTTTCATTCAACCACTAAAACTTCAAGCCATATTTGGCAGGCTTGCTTTGCGTGTATTGGCAAAATTCAATATTTTTGAGGTCATAAAGTTGTTTGATGACCTGAACAAACTGAAATAATGACTATTTTTTTCTTTTGATAGCCATACCTGTCAAGAACAATTGATATGGATGAATTTTACAATCAGTAATTACGTAAAACAGACATATCGAAAGGGATAAGCGGGAATACCAGATTTGCGAAACTAATTTCCATCGATTTTGAAATTGAAAAATTTTATAGATGACCTCCTACATACCTTTACAATGACATCTCTGCTTAAACTTCTTAATCACTGCTATATGAAATACTTAGAAACAATTCATACAATAGCCAGAAGAACTATAACTGAACAATATAAGTCAGAAATAAATTTTTCGTAGAAAAAATCGTGGGGTCCATTTGGACCCCAGTTCGTGTGGACACGACTTTTGCCGGTTCGTAAAGGAGGGTTAAAAAGGAAATGAGCTTAAGCGAGTTAAATGGATAAAACATAAACTTTATCGGTACAGATAGAAAATGACATAATGCAATGCATGTCATGTATGTAACCTACAATGAATATCTTATATGTAATTTGAATATCATATAAATGTATCTTGCGTAGGCTAGAAGTAAGAGTAAACTCTTCCACACCATCTCTAGTCATGTCCAGTCTTCTCGAACGACGTCTGGTCGTGTTCTTTTTTCGTGATCCAAGCTCTAAGCATTCATCATCGTCAGTGATGGATTAACGCCTAGGCCCGTGAGGCCCGGGCCTAGGGCAGCACGATTTGGGGGCGGTAAAATTTTTCAGAACCTTAAAATTAAAGAGCCGTAGGAATATAGCAAAATTTATTTTTAAATTGGCTAGGTTTTTTTTTGAATTTATTAAAAATTTTCTATGGACTACTACATACATAATTTATTTTTTCATTGACTTTTCAAGTGCATTACTAATTTTTGATGGAATCAATCATAGTGTAGTATCAAATAAGGCTATAAAAAGGAAACAATCAAGTTGATAATGTTCTTTGCGAATTATCTACCTACCTCTTAAATATTTTTTCACTTTTGTATCTTTGGTAAGACTTCTCTTACATATGTATATTAAGCATTTGAAATTACATACCTATTGGTATGAAGATTTCACCTCGATTTTCAAAAATCGACTTCTTATCAGATTTTGGCGTTTTGAGGTCTTAGTAATCTATTCTGAGCAGTTTTACAAGACGTAGTTACAAGACGCAGATGCGAACGAGGAAACACAGTCAACAACTGATATTTTACAATTAAGTAGTGATCCTTTTCTATGGAATTTAAACGAAAAATCTCGGGATCTTATAACTATGAACGGTGTGCCACAAAAGAAAGTTACGGATTTTAAAAATTCTAGAAATGTTTATAAGGATAAAACGAGGTTTTGCTCTAAAAGTTTTTTCGAACGCACTTAAAAAAACGGAGAAATTCAACGTCGTGAATGGTTGATTTATTCCGAAACTAATTGATCCTTACTTTGTGCTCCTTGTTTACTATTTGGTAGAAGCAGTGAAACGAACGCTTTCACTGGCGAAGGGTTTCGCGATTGGAAAAACTCAAAAGTTCGAATTGAAGCTCATGAAAATTCTGATTTTCACAAAACTAACGTTAGCAATTTAAAAGCTCGAGCAGTCGTTCAAGGGCGCATTGATGAACGTCTAATAAAACAGCTAGATGAAGAAATGTTGTACTGGAAAAAATCTTATGTCGAGTTATTGCGATTGTTAAATCCCTTTAGAGGACATTCAGAACGAATCGGAGATCCTCATAATGCAAATTTCTTAGGTGCAGTTGAGCTTCTTGCTTAGTTTGATCCATTTTTAGAGGAACATTTAAAATTGTATGCGCATCCTGGCCGTGGAAATTGTATTGTATTGTTTTATATTGTAGCTCAAATTATTAACATTTTTACCTAACTAGTATTGCACAATTTACACAGAGAAATACTTCGTACTTATCTAAGACAATATATGAGGAAATTATGTTATAAATTCAAAATAAAGTATTGCAACAAATTTCTAGTGCAATCTGCTTAGTATTTTGGTGTGATTGTGGATTCTACGCCTGACATTGCACATGCTGACCAGCTTACGGTAATCATTAGATATGTACGTGGTAACGGTGAAAATGTAGAGAGATTTTTAGAACTTTACCAAATACTGGCCATAAGGCTAAAGACTTTGAAGATGCTTTATTAAAATCTCTTGAAAACAATGCTTTGGAAATAATGAACTGTCGTGGTCAATCCTATGATAACGCAAGCAATATTCAGATTTATATCCAGGAGTGGAGTCAAGAATCAAAACAATTAATCCATTAGCAGAATATGTTCCTTGTTCTGCCCATTCGTTAAATTTGGTAGGAACCTGTGCAGCTGAATCTGTAACAGAAGCAGTTGCCTTTTTTCTACTTTACAAGAACTATATAATTTTTTCAACAACGTTAACCAAAACAACGTTAACGTTAACGTTATAATTTTTTCACTATATCAACACATCGTTGGAAAATCTTAGTGCAGCATACAAGTTTGAGACTTAAGAGTCTCTCTCAAACTCATTGGTCTGCTCGTCATGATGCATGTTATGCGTTACAAAAATAATGGCCTGGAATAATTAATGCACTGAACTTTATTGCTCAAAATCGTGATGAAAAACCGACTACGCGATCTGAAGCTACAGGATTGCAGCGAAAATTACAGCACCTAGAAACTGCAATTTTAGTCATAGTTTGGAATGTTATTTAAGATCTTTTTAATGGTGCAAGTAAGAAGCTTCAAGGATTTCGTGTGGATTTATCATCTGTCGTGCAAATTTATGGTTCTTTGGCCTTTTATTCTCAAGATATGAGGGACAAACAATACTCTGAATATGAGGAAAAGGCAAAAGCACTGTCTGGAGTTCAAGTTAACTATCGTTATGATACAGGTCGCAAGAAAACTAGAAAAATTCCAGCAGATGAGTCACGGTTAATGAAACAATACCTTCATCTGGTCACGAACATTTTCGCACCAATGTGTATTACCGATTTTTAGACACTTTGAGCGTACAATTGAGCTACAATTGGCCGGACGTAAAAGTGATTACCAAAAGCTTTACGAAATTTT
Organism: Melanostoma mellinum; assembly: GCA_914767635.1. NCBI lineage: Eukaryota > Metazoa > Arthropoda > Insecta > Diptera > Syrphidae > Melanostoma > Melanostoma mellinum. The sequence continues at coordinate 178,837,075 of OU612060.1, forward strand.
TAATTTTCTTGATAATTTATCTGACATATGTAGATACGATTGAACTAAAAAATCTTGCGAATAAGTTAGTTAAAAAGTATCCTGATGATTTTGAAGAAACATTAGGGAATGAATTCATTCATTTATAATGTCAGCTCAAAGATTCCCTAGCAAATACGGAAGATGTACGCTCCGCACAAGAAATATACAATGTCATGCATTTTCGAAATCTTCGAGATGTCTATCCGCGCATAGACATAGCTCTGCGTATTTTTTTTTGAGTGTTCCCGCCAGCAATTATTCAGGAGAAAGATCATTTTCTACCTTGAAAAGGGTTAAATCTTATTTACGCGCAAGTATGGGCCAAGATAGATTTAATGCCTTGGCATTATTGTCTATTGAAGCTCAACTAGTTCAAGAAATTGATTATGATGACATAGTTGATGCTTTCGCTCGGACGAAAGTCAGGAAGAAGAGATTTACACATTAAGCAATACACTATAATTTGAAAAAAATGCTTATTATTATTTGTTAGGCTACATTTTTCTGTTTTTTTAGTAATAATGTTTGAATAAAAAATAAAAAGTACATTTTAATAACAATTCTAATTCAAAATATATAGAATTCTATTGATCAAAAAGGGCGGCGTATCAGACAGGGCCTAGGGCGGCAATAACACTTAATCCGCCACTGATCATCGTTATCAACATTCATCGCTTTATATTTTGCATAAGATGCTAGAATGCTTAGAACGAAGAGGTTGGGTCGAGACAAGAACAAGTCGAACCAGAGAGTGTCTCTATGACAAAGTATATAAAGAAGAAGAAAGGTTTTTTAAGAAATTTACAAGGAATGAAAAAAATATATACCCGTAATAATTCGTGTTACATACTCCGGGATGTGATTCTTGGTCATATTCTAAGAAAAAAAAATTGTTCTACAGTAAAATTCATTTCTCAACTTTGACATCACTTTTTGACAATTTAAAAATAGGCTATTTTTGGCGTACCCTGACCTGTCTCCAGAATACTACTAAAATAACCCATATTATTGTTTTATTCAAATAAACCCTAGGGCTAAAAATCTTTCTTTTTTAAGAAAAAATAATTTAAACATTTTGTATTTTTTCAAGTATCATAAAATGTATGGGTTTTCGAGTGCACTTGTTAATGAGTATTTTTTATTGTTTTGTTCATATATAAAAAATAAAGAAACTCTACGTTTAAAAGGCATTTTCTGAAAAAAAATGACATCAAAGTCAAAGCATTGCTGGGGGGAAGAAAATTTGAACACCAATCAAATCTGGCAACCCTAAGACTATTGGAACTTAATTTATTTACCTACATTTTTAAAGACTATCGTTTCTCCAAAAAATCAAGTCTAAAATTAGATCTCTACTATCAGTATTGACTTAGAAATCGAATTTAACACAGGTCAGTGTACACCAAAGTTAGCCTTTATTTTAAATTGTCAAAAAGTGATGGCAAAGTTGAGAAAAGGACTTTACTGTTTTTTTCTTAGAATATGACCAAGAATCACATTTATCCCAAAGTATGTACAACGAATTACGGGACACCCTGTATACAAAATGGCTAATGATCCACAAGGTAGGGTGCTAGGTCCAATGCTTCTCCTAATTTGCTGCTTTTTTTGGCTCTTCACTCTTATCAGCGGGATGCTTGCATTTTGGTACTCGATTTGCTCGAACTGCACCTTAACTATATATACCACTGCTGCGAGCTCTTAGGTAAAATTTCTGATAGTTTGTGATAGTCTGAAGACAGCATTCCTTGCTGTCGCTAAGTTTGAGAGTGCCAGACCTCAACAAAATAATGTAGGTTGTCAATTTTCGCTCTGGTATTTATTTCTTATCGACAATGGTTCACTCATTTCCATTTATTTCCCAAATTAAAAAAAACCTACAGTCAGTAGTACTTATAGATTTACACGTCCTGGTTGAAAGATTAAACAACCTCTAGACGAGGTCCTTGAAGTTTTATGAAATTTTACTTTATTATTAACAAAATCAACTTCGCTACACAAATTGTGTGGTATGCACTGCAGTTGATTACTTCGTTATTAACATCCGGTCCATTGAAGCTGTCCACAAAATCAAGTAAACGAGGCGGGTCCTACGCCCCCTGTGAATATTTTAATTGTATGTTCTTTGGATAATTACTTTCATGACGAAAAAACGAAAAACATCACACACAATCATGTTTTCTGTTTTTGACCATGTGTGGTTAATAATTTGCTCATAACAGTTCTAAGACAAAGCAAGGAAGTTTATTATGGAGGACATGTGGTGTCCTAGCACAAACGTTGGTTGTAGTTATTTGTGAAGCTGTGGTCGTTGGAGCTTTTTAGACATTCTAGGAGACGTGAACTATGAAATCGTAATGACCACGAGAAAAGCAACAATTGTAAAGGACACCCAAATCAAGTGAAACCGCAATCCAAGGCATAGAGAGTGGGATCAGGAGGGTGTACAACCTAAGATCCTTTAACAAGCCCCCCTGCGCTCCAAACCTACCACAATGTTATTATGTGCTATTCAGTTGTTAATTCTGGTGGTTTGACAAATGCTACTGGTTTTTTCGATTGAATGCACAAACGAAAAATGGCACTTTCAAACTCACACACTCTGACAATCCTAGTCGATTTTTCCATCCTATTCTATCCGAGTTTAAAATAAGGAAATTACAACATGATAATTCAATTTACTTTTCTCTTGGCCTAATCCAAGCACGATTAAGTAAATACAAACGAATTAGTTAAATAATGCAAATTTATGATGAAATGAGTGGAATAGAAACAGCCAGACACATTCTTGTCGCATCAAATAGGAAAGAGGCAACAGCCAAGTAGAGGGACCAGGAGCATAGAGACTTGATTGTTCGCCTTATATTTCAAATGAAATGATTCTCTTGGTTGGGGTTTCTCTCTCGCTGCTGCTATGGTGCGTTTATAAGCTTCGTTGTGTAGACTTTAAGTTTAATTTTAATCCAATTTGTTTCCAAAAAAAAAACAACTACGAGGGGCCATGGGGTAGGGTAGTGTGGCAAAAACGGAAAAGAACAACTTTTGTTTGTTAGGCAATTAGGAGGAGCAAAACTGGGCCTAATTGGCTGCGTAGATTTTAAACGAAACGCATCATTTAACTAGAATTGGTATGTACGTGTGTGTTTGTGCGAATCGGTGGCTCGTCTTTGGGGGTAGCTCGCCCCGTTTTGATTGCTTTTTTTAACAACAATATTTTGTTTTTTGTTTCTGTTTTGCTTAAGTTCGAAGTTATTTTCTTGTTGTTCTTCTTCTTCTTTTTTGGCACAGCAGTTATACTTAGAGGTTTGTGTTGCGCCCTTAGTCGTGGCATAAATTCCATTATTTGAAATTGAAAACTGAGCCTGAGCCCTGCAAACAACAACTAAAAAGAACTAGAAGTGCGATGGCAGTTTGTTGGAGTGAATAAAATTAAGAATCATTTTGATGGAAGGATAAATAAATCAATACATGGGGCCATTAGATTTTTGAAATGTTGATTTTGTAAATTTGTGAGACAAGACACAGAGCGCTAATATAGCGAAAAGAGGAAATTAAACAATAACTTTTGTTGTACGTTCTATACAAAGTAAAGTAAGAGTTTAGGAAAGAATTTTCGCGAATGAATGCTTTGAATAAAAGTTGAAGAAGTTAAGAAAACTTTTCTGATATTTTTGGAATCTCAATTTAATATTTTTTTTGTGAGCAAAAAGAGTTTGGAAACAAGCCCCTGAATCGATTTTTGATTTGCCAAAGGAAAGTGGAATGGGCTATAACAAGACAAGTGGTAAAATTGTTTGTATTTTTTTTTTTTTTTTTTATATCAACGAAATGGAAACCAATGCCGTTGAGTGATTATATCAAAAGGAAGAAAATAGAGTGCAGCCGTAAAAGTCTTGTTCGTCTTGTTTTTTTCTAACCCTTAAACTAATAAGGTCGTCCACAGACGGTCTTCATAAACATCGAATTCCCTTCTTCCTGAATCATTTACCCGCTCCCACCTCCAAACAAGTTTGGTGCAAGTTGATTTTACTTCTATAACGGTATTGGTAGTGTTAACCATGGCTAGCATCTTTGCTTGTTAAACGAGAACTTCGTGGTTCGTATCCCAACAGAAGCAATGAGCTGCACTGTAGAAATTACGCAGCGCTGTGGTGCGGTGTCTTGGTATCGAACTAAAGTTAATTTGACTTTTAAGACTTTGAAACAGTATAAATAGTGCATGGGGAAATGATTCAGATATTTAAAAAGAGGCAAACTGGGATGCACGGTGTTTGTTGCATATAATCCTTATAATACGCTTCTGAAGTACTAATGACAGCTTAATTTTGTTTAAATGGGTACCTCCCCAACAGTTAATACTCTGCTGAAAACAAACTGACTTTACATTTGCACTCTTATTTTGAATTCAAATGAGACCAAAGTCATTTGCTCATGCGGTACCGGTGGCGTGATGGGTAGGATGTCTGCCTGCTAAGAGTTCGAATCCTAATCTGCTGGTTCAGATGGTATCCCCGCCGTTATTCTGAAGAGGTGTTCTTCTACGCTGGCAAAACCACTGCGTAAACTTTTCCATCTTTCCTATTCTGCTGGGATCTTTCCGAGCAGATGGAAAACTGCATTTGTCCAACCGGTCCCTAAAAAAGGCGAATCTTCCTCCCCTTCCAATTTACCGTCCAATTGCACTTACGTCCCTTCTTTCCAAGGTTCTTAATGACCGTCAGTACGGCTTTCGTAGCAAACGGTCCACTGGTGATTTGATGGCTTATCTCACCGAAAAGTGGAACCAATCTTTACATTGTTTTGGAGAAAGTAAGATTATTGCACTTGATATTTTTCTAAAGCATTTGATAGAGTTTGGCATCAGGCTCTTTTATCGAAAATGCGTGATTTTGGTATCGATGAGTCTCTTCTTCGTTGTATTAGAAATTACCTTTCCGACCGTTCAATACAAGTTGTGTTGGATGGCTCCAAGTCTGATTACCCACTTCATAAATGCTGGTGTGCCCCAGGGCTCCGTTTTGTCTCCGACTCTCTTCCTCATTTTCATTAATGATCTCTTGTCTGAAACCTCTAACCTCTGTTTTGCTGACGACTCGACCCTCAGCTTTTCATATTCGTTTCCAAATTCAAGTCCCTGCTCTTCGGATGTGGATATGGAACGGTTGCGTATGATAAGCTCATTGAATTCTGACCTTGACAGCTTTGTTTCATGGGGTCTTATGAACCGAGTAGAATTCAATGCTTCGAAAACTCAATGCTGTCTCTTTTCGTTGAAGCTTAACATTCCCCCATTGCCATTATCCATGAATGGTACCTGCATCGAAGAAACCGAAAAGCTGTCAGTTCTAGGTATGTGTGTTAACGATGATCTTCGTTGGAATGACCACATATTTGAAGCCGCCAAAAATGCTGCTAAATGCTTAGGTTTCCTTAAAAGGTGCAGGAAATTTTTCACCGCCTCTGATCTGGCTACTATTTATAAAGCCTACATCCGTCCTAAGTTAGAGTACAATTCACATATCTGGTCAGGTGCTCCTAAAACATCATTGTGCCTACTCGATAAGGTTCAAAACAGAGCATTAAGAATGATAGGTGATTGTTCAATTTATTTATTTATTTATTTCATTTATCTACAAGCAGTCTTACAGCTAACAGATATAGTGCTATAAGAAATAAAATATTAAAATATAAATAAGTACAATAAATCAGTCTTAAATTTACTTCTACTAAGGATTGAGAAATCAATTTCTGAAGGCACTTCATTGAAATCAGCTTTACATCTTGATAACGTTTCATTACATCCATAAACTGTTCTATGTGTATTTCGAAATAGGAAAATCTTTGTTCTCGTGGACCTGGCAGGTACATGTATAGGTAATAGAGCAAGGAGTATTGGACACTTTATGTGGTAGCATAGTAAGTCTCTTATAAGCATTACACCATGAATTGTTCTTCTTGATTCTAAGGATTTTATTCCAAGCAATAGGCACCTAGCTTTGTAATCAGGACAGAAACCCCAGCTCATTTTGTTGAATATGTATTTTGTAAATCTTCTTTGAACTGATTCTACCCTGTCAGAATTAACTTTAAACGCGGGACTCCAGATTACATCAGCGTATTGTTGAATCAATTGATTGTCTTGGTCATCGTCGTAATATTTCATGTCTCTCTCTTTTCTATAGGTTTTTTTTACAAACAATGCTCGGACGAAATAGCCAGTTGCATTCCTCCTCTTAAGGGGGGACGCTGGTCTAGAGCGTTAAAAAATGGGCATAGTATATGAATTTTTTATGACTCAACAAAAAGATCTATCGAAAATCTGTGAAAAAGGTCTTATAGTTTCAGTTTTAATATACAAATGCAAATTTTTTCGTGTCAATCAAATTCAAAATGGCGGCTATCCAGCATTTCTTCGGAGGCACCTCATTTTTTAGATGGGTCCATGGCCGAAAATGTTACCTCCTTAATTTTGATCCTGGAATAAAATCTTGAAAATTTTTGGTTTTTATATAACAACAGCAAGAGCCGTACGTAGGATTTTTTCGATATTTTGTTTTTTGGCGAAATGGTGCACGTTTGAACAAATAATTCAAATTTTCACTAAAAAAAACGACAAAATTGTTGATTAAAAAAAAACTATGCAATATAAAAAAAAAATCCTAGGTACGGCTCTGGAAGAAGGTATTTTGAATGTAATGTCAAAATTTCGCATAGATCGGTGAAGATTTGCTCGAGTTATGTTTTCGGCCAGTCAAAAAAAAGTGATTTCGTGAAAAACGCGTTTAAAGTTTTAAATACTATAAAATCATATGGCATACCAGAGGGGCGCTGCCGCAGAATGGAAAGTTTGGGCATTTAGACATTTTTGCCGGCATCCATCCTTTGGTATGTTATTTTTAAAACCCTAAAGTACCTTTTCAGACAAAAAAAAAAATTTCGTTTTTTTCAAAATTCTAGACCAGCGTCCCCCCTTAAGCAATTTAACCGCAATACACGCCTCGCAAGGAATGCAAATCAGTTTTACCTTCAGCCCAATATCGGTCGTACAGTGAAATATAGAGATTAATTCTTTAGCCGTACTACTCGAATGTGGAATGCTTTACCTGACTCTGTTTTCCCCTCTCATTTAGTCTATTGATTATGTCATTTCTTAAGGAACTCGACATTGAATGGACTTTTATTATATGAATCGATTAATGGGTTAAATTTAGAGAAAAAACCAAAAGTGCTATTAAATTAGAGGGTGGGATTCGGAGATATGGGTTCTTAACCATCTTCATTCGTTTTTTCAATATATCTCGAGAACGACGCAAAATTTTGATGCAATTCCAAAGACGTTTTTTGTAGAAATCAAATTTTCCCATCGAAATGTATCTTTTAAAAAATTATAAAAAAATATTTTTTATCCAAAATAATAAAATTCCCGACCGAAAAAAAGTCAATTTTTTCCAATTTTTTAGTTTTGTCAGTTCTTTTAATGGCATTTCTTTCTGGTTGCAGATAGGTATAGGCAATGCTTACAAAAAAGAAAGTAAATAAAATTTTCTTTAAAATGCTATATCAGAGAACTTTCTATGTTTGAAATTCACCGAAATATTGTCTCTTGAACATAGACATTTGTCGTTGTTTTTCATCATTTTTATACTGGGTTTCTTTATATGTAGTTGAACCAGACCTAAGCAACTGTAGCTACCAATATTTTTGCAGATTATCAAAATGTACAAATTTTTTGCTGGCACAAATACCACCAACACGTGATGCGTGTACTTTTTCCGGGTTAGGGTCAAAATACTGTATCTCAAAATACTGTATTTCAAAACACTCTTTGTTCAAAATACTGTATGATCAAAGTACTGTATCTCAAAATTCAGTATTTCAAAATGCTGTATGCGCACTTTCTTACATTCTCAAAACGATTTTTACTTTTCAGCCTACCTACAGCATTTTGAAATACAGAATTTTGAGATACAGTATTTTGACTTTCAGTACAAGGAATTTTGTGATTTCGTTGTGTGTTTTTTTTTTTGCATCTTTCGTTAGTTCGTTTTTGTTGATAAATATCCTTCATACACTTTACTTATCTTTGACTTATTAATGTAATTTGGTTGTACATTTGTTAAGATTTTCAATAAAAGAAAAACACATTAATCGAGTTCTGCTCTATGTTTAATGGAATATTAAGAACGGAATTATGCAAAAATACAGTATTTTTACAAACAGATTTTTGAGATACTGTGATTAGCTCATACAGCAATTTGAGATGAAAAATTTTGAAATACAGAATTTTGACCTACAGTATTTTTTACATACAGTGTTTTGAAATACAGAATATTAACCATACAGAATTATGAGCATGCAGTATCATACAGTATACAATACAGTACTTTGACCTTACCGTATTTTAAAATACAGCATTTCGACCCGCTTTTCTTTTTCCAAATCCAACAGTGGCACGAAAACCACTTATGTAAATGCTCCTGAACTAAGGTTGTGGATTGATTCCGATTTGCCCTATTACACCTCCTGCACCAGAGATATTGCTTAAAAACTATATGTTGCCATGGAAGCTTTGGTTGCAGAAAACTACAAATCGCTTACTCAATATTTTGTAAGGAATGTATGGGAATTCATTGCAATAGTGTGCAATAAGCCGATATTGCAGAAGAGGACATTTTTGAAGATGTATGTCGATTTAGACCTTCAAAATGTTTTTGAAGAAATATAATATGTACTTCCAGAATTATACACTTATATTGTGAAGTAAAAAAATCTAAAAGTAAGTATATAAAACACTTTTTGTACAACAAATACCTTTCCATTGAGTAAAAAACGTTTTTCTTTCAACAAAATAAAAATAAATGCAGTCAGTATAAAAATGATGAAAAACAACGACAAATGTCTATGTTCAAGAGACAATATTTCGGTGAATTTCAAACATAGAAAGTTCTCTAATATAGCATTTTAAAGAAAATTTTATTTACTTTCTTTTTTGTAAGCATTGCCTATACCTATCTGCAACCAGAAAGAAATGCCATTAAAAGAACTGACAAAACTAAAAAAATGGAAAAAATTGACTTTTTTTCGGTCGGGAATTTTATTATTTTGGATAAAAAATATTTTTTTATAATTTTTTAAAAGATACATTTCGATGGGAAAATTTGATTTCTACAAAAAACGTCTTTGGAATTGCATCAAAATTTTGCGTCGTTCTCGAGATATATTGAAAAAACGAATGAAGATGGTTAAGAACCCATATCTCCGAATCCCACCCTCTAATTTAATAGCACTTTTGGTTTTTTCTCTAAAATTAACCCATTAATTGATTCATGTAATAAAAGTCTATTCAATGTCGAGTTCCTTTATATGCCCTTTTTAACGACATAATCAATAGACTACATTGTAATACACAGAAGTTTAAAAATAATGTGCATCGGCACCTCCTTTCTAATCCTTTCCTGCACTGTGTTAATAACATTATAAGGGTATTAATAACCCCTTGATGTGCGCGTATATTATATAAAAAAAAAAAAAAACAGAGGCAAACGAAAAAAATTATTTTTTATAGACGATGCTACGAAATTTTTTGGTGGGTGTCTAATGAGATGTTATGTTTCCATATGTATGTTTTTGCTTCATTTGTGCAGTAAAATGTTTTGTGAAAATTATGTTTTTGTGAAGACTACCAGCGAACGGTCGTAGTATCTTAGCTGTGAAAAATTGATAACCGATATGTTGCTTGTTCTTTGTTACTCTGTCATCTTCCTGCAGCTGCATGTGAATGAAGCATTTTTGGGAAAAACTGACTTGTCATCTGAAAAAAAGCTTCAGAAACCATTCAAGATTGCCGAACATGGACTTAAGGTATTTGGGAGTTTTGATTTTGGTGTCAATTTTTCGTTAACTGAATGTTGAGGGTCAGCAACGGGTATTAATAAAGGTTTTATTTGAAGTAATGAAATGAAACGAAATTCAAGTATCAAATTCACTTTACGCAAGATTATAGAAAAATTTGTAAGAAAACCGGAAGTCTTCGTACTAAGTTATTCTAGACCAATGTAGAGGATGGCTGAGACCAGCACCTATCAAAAGACTACTTAATTTTAAAAGGTTAACTTGAAGTTTAAGGAATTCCTCTTAAATCAACGCCTGCGACAGTAAGAGCCCTAGAAGGAATTCAGAAAACCTTTATCGGATTCATTGCCGTGTAGAAGGTAGGTACACTAAACCTTACGATGGAAACTCATTTTCCAGGTAAACGTATGATCAATCAGCTTGCAACAGTGTACCTTCTACTCCTTGGTTACATGAACGCAAAACTCTAGTTGGCTGTCGTTATTTATTCTGAAACAAAGGACCTATTGGTACATGTTTTGAAATATCATTTTTCCGTCTTCGTCACCTTCGTTAGCTCACAACTTTTAATAAAAAGTAAATAAAACAAAACAGGGTTGTTCAGCAAAGCTATGGAAACATCGGGGTTTTACGCATTTGAAGGACCTATTAACTAATGGAAAGGCTGAGTTCTTGGTCTTGGAGGGCTACTAGGGTTCAATATTTTCTTTGACGAACGGTCTGACTTACCCCGGACCTGTCTCATCATACCGAGCTCTTTTGCAGCAACTAAATTTGATCATTTTTGTGGTCAAGACCTGGTTTGCAGCGCTGGTGAACTACGAAACGAACGGTGACTGGCAAACCTTTCGTCGTTGCGTCAGTTTACATTCCCTGGAACCTCATTTTACCACCTCTCACTTAGCGTGTTGTGGATTTGGTGGTGTGTTGTGAAAGCCGGAAGTTCGGGCTTATCATGTGCTGTGATGCAAACGCCCAAAACATAGTTTGGGCAAGCACCAAATGCAACATGAGAGGCATCCAACCATCTTCTTAGTTAAAATCTGTCGTCTGACTTAGACATTAACAATGTTTGCAACAGGCCAACTTTTGTTACGGCTATACGACAGGACGTAATTGACTTGACACTTTCTAACAGATATGCCAATGAGATTACCAACTGGAAAGTTTTCCTTTTCCCGGACGTGTCACTCTCAGACCACAAATACATTTTATATTCCATGTAGCAAATGTGGTTTCTACTCCTTTAGTTACAAGGAACCTCAAAAAAACTAACTGTACACTTTTCAACGATGAGCTTGGTAGCTTCGTCAAAACTCTGACTAAGCTCTCAACATCAACATGCAGTTCTGGAAGTGAACTGTACCCTTACAAGCAGCTTAGAGCTGGCATCTCCAGCGGGAACAATGAAATACATAAACTTCACAGGGAAACCAGGAGTATTCTAAATAGGTCCCTCAAGACCAAATCAGACGTCGACTGGAACCTATACCCTGCTAAACAGAAGGATTTTGAAACGTTAATTCGAAGAACAAAGAATGCGTCTTACAAAGAATTGTGTGAAAGTATAGAAACACTGAATGAGACTAGTTGACTTGCCAAAGTCCTTAAAAGGAGCAAGGTAAACCAACTAGAAACACTCAGGAAACAGACGGTTCCTATACCGAGTCTAAAGCAGGGACACTCAGTCCTATGCTGGAAACTCATTTTTCAGGAAACTAGGTATCAGTCAAACTAGAACAATCTATTTCCCGCAGATTAGGTGAATCCGATAAATCCACTCGACGTAGCTGGTAAACGTCATCGTTAGTTTTTACTGACGATGCCATTAAATAAACCGTGGCATCTTCTGACAGCTTCAAGTCACCTGGCACTGACAGTGTTTACCCAGCTATGTTTCAGGAAAGTATAAAAAAAAAAACTTATGGCGTAAAGTTGTGCATGTCTGCCTGTTAAACGGGAGGTTTGTGGTTTTCCCCCAAATTCATTGCCATGCTTTCTCGACAAGCCGTTCGGAATCGTTAAGAAAATTTTATGTTGACTCCATTGCCTCGCAGGGAAGGAATTGGTGTGCGAAGAGTGCCCAAATGATTCTGAACACCTAAACTAGATAGGGTTTTTCATGGCAATATGCACTACTCTTGGAGGATTTGTCAATTCTTAGCGACTGTCCATTCAATTTTTTTTACAATATTTTGTCCAAATATTTAGTCTAAATATCTTCGAAACGCTTTCACAAGTCTTGGGCAATACACATCGGCATGAACCTCAACCAACGTCTTTTGATAGTCCCCGTCATTCCCTCACAAGGCATGGTTGTGAGAAATGCATTAGGCCCAAGGGCTCCTCGCTCTGTTGCACCACGCTATTTATTTATTTATTTTTTTATCTAGATTGCACCACCTAAGACAAGGTCTTCCACTTCCACGATGCTATCGAAAACCCGTCGGGCCGGAGCGATTGGGTCCATCCGCTCTACATCGAAGTCTGGCAATGCGTACTCTTCTAGCTATGGTGTCGAGGCTAAGATCATAAAGCTCATTGTTGTGTCTTCTTCTCCACACATAGTTTTCGCATACGGGACCAAAGATCATTCGGAGAAAACTTTTCTTTCGAAGCGACCATGAGTTTCCTCATCCGCTTTCGATAAATTCCACGCTTCCGCGCCGTAAAGCAGGATTGAGATGATTAAGGTCTTACAAAGGGTTTCCTGGGTTTTTCTGGAGAGGGTTTTGTTTCTTATCGCTTTCTTAACCCAAAAAAAAAAACAACGGGTTGGCAGGAGCTAATCTCCGTTTGATCTTCTCTCTTATGCTGTTTTCCGTGTCTTTACCGGATCCTAGATAGACGAACCCCTGTACTACATCGAAGTTTTGTCTGTCTATTGTGACGTTATGTCCAATTCTTCGATGCTATATGCCCTTTACTTGTTGATAGAATAAATTTCGTTTTGCCCCCATTTACCATCAAATTCATTTTCTCAGTTCAGTTTCAATGCTCTCTAAAGCACCTATAACATGACTCTTGCGTCTTCCCATTACGCCGTCATCGCTAGCGAGTCATTGTACAGACTTTCGAAAGAATATGCCTCTGGTTTTGGCAATAGAAATTTAATGACGCATGACAGCTTACGAGTCGTTTTTCGAAATAAATGACTGTGATTCTTTCGCTTTATGTTTCTCTGCTTTTCTTTGAAGGCTACAGTTTAGTATTGCTTCCTTGGCATAACCTTTTTACCTTTTGGTAAAATTGTCGACTCATATTTCTATCTTGGTGTCTCACCATTTCTTCAAACGAGATATTTTCATCTGCTTCTCTTTCTTTTTGGGAATTCAGTGTCCAGTATCCTGTTGCACTGGTCAAAAGTAGCCCTTGGTCTCTTTTGAAACAACATTTGTCGTGGCTGCATTTGCCTGTCTGCATTCTTCATCGAACCATGGACTTCGGTTTGGAGGTCGATTGAAACACAGGCTACGGTACTGTTTGTTTGGTGGCATTGGTGATCACTGATGCTTAATGCTGGGGTCATAGGATTCAAGGATATGAAGGACCGCAAATGAATGAACCTATTTTAATAAAACGCAAGTAAAGACAGTTCTGATGGATAAAATTGAAAGATTTGCGATCGAGCTTCAACGATCATCTTCAACGTCTTTGGTGAGACCCCAAATTCTTCTCTTCTACTAACATAACACTTATCCTCTTGCTTCGAAGCGAAGCAAAGAAATCTATTTTTACACAGCTCCTCGCTCCAATTTGCTGAACCCACGAAGCCTTTTTCAAAATTCATTGCGTCAACGATTTTTGTTTTTCGTCCCAACTTAATTGAGTAAAATACTTTTCCAAAAACAAGCCCACCCAAATTGTTTCATTTTATTTTTCTCTCGACTAAAAACAAATCACTGTCGCTGTTGAGATAGGTATTCTCATGGTCATGACATTTGATCTGACTGCTACCCCAATTCCCCCCTTATACAATATGCGATGAGCTTATTTGATTCTTCTCCTTTTTTTCTATCAAATATTACATCAGGTCCGGCTTAAGTTTTCTCTAAATTGTTACAAACTATCACTTTAAAGGATTCTTCTTCATACCTGTTTTCAAATTCTTCCTTAGCCTTAAACGACTCCGAATTTGAACCCTATTATCTACCATCATGATATTAAATGTAAATCTTCCGCCCTGCCCCCGAAAAAGGTCTTACTAAATAAAAACTTACCACTACTTCGACCTTAAACGGAAGAAACCGTCCTTAGACAAAAAAAGCAATATCGGACGGTTACATTGAATGTCCTCCTTAAAGGTCTGGCAAAATAAATTCCACTACTAAGGCCCAAGATCCCAACAAAAGGGATAATCCGAAAAAGTTCACACGTGCTTGCATATTTTTTGTGCGGCTTATGTTGGCCAAAAGTTAGGCATTCTTGTTATGTCCCACAGTGATATCAGTACAAAAAAAAAACATTTCTCTGTGTTATCGTAAAAGCCACGATGAGGAAAAACAACAACAGCCTCAGAGTCGCTTCATTCAATAAACCAAACAACAATGGCAGTGTAAAGAGAATAGTAAAAAAAAAGACGAGAAAAAAGGAAACCCCCGCCCCCATTCCAGGAAGGTACCGACAAGAAAACAAAAGTGTCAGAAGAACTTACCTACAGAGACGCCCTCACCCATGGGGAGGATAAAGCAAACACAATGGATCTTGAAATAGAAGCAAAAACAAACCTGCAACATCCTTGTTTATGGATGGTCATTTTGTTGCGGGGCACTTCCTTTGCTTTCTTCTTCCCGCTTGGCTCGTATGAATTGCTGAATGGCATAAGATATTTTCCACTCCTTCGGCCGAGTATGAGACACTAATGAATATGCCGAAGGGAAATTCTGCATCAATGACGATGGCATGGCTTTACATCAAAATGCCCTTAACATGGCTCTCGACAAGCAAACGAGTGCCAAATTGTACCGAAACAAACCCAACATCCAGCAACTATGTATGTATATGTAGGGATGAAAACAGATAGAAAAGTAAAACAAATTGCCTCCGGCTAAAGTTGAATGTGTGGGAAATTTTCTAGAAGATGAAGAAAAATCTTTGCAACTAAGAACAACGATGATGACTTTTCTTTAAGACTCTACGACCGACGAGGATGATGATGATGATGATGATGATGGTGATTTCGAGTGAAACGAAGACGAATACAACGACGACAACGTCGACGACGACGACAAGAGCTAATTCCGTATCCTTTTTTTTCTGAAGCACTTATCTTTCGGTTTGAATGGCTCTTGGCAGAGAAAAAAGCAAAAAATTCAAGAAATAGAATAAGAAATTAAATCAGGAAATTACGAACAACACAGCAAAGAAAAAAAAGGGTACGTATTTTTTATTCAAAGCTTGTTGTGCATTTCGGGGGAATCAAATAAGAAAACGAGAAGAGAAGTAATAAAACAGGAAGCTTAAGTAATAGCGCATGCATAAATTACAAAGTAGTCATGCTGCTTGAAGGTATGAAAAGAAGAAACAAAAAAAGAAGTCGGAACATCGAACGTTTGGAGATGAATTTCAGATTCCGAAGTTTTCAACTTTCCGTTTTATTTTTCTCTTGACTCCGCAATTGGAATAAGAATTTCTGTACAATGCCAAGGGCTTAGATGTTGTTAGTTCTTCACTTACAGTTGTCGTCCTTTTTTTCATGAAACTGCATAAAAATGTGTGACAAAAAAGGCGGAGCTGGCGTGATCGTGGCATTCAAAGGTAACACTTCGATTGCATTTTTTAGAAATGTTCCAATTTTCAATGTGCTTACGCAGTTTTCTGTGAGAATTTGCAAGTTATCCTCTTCAGTTTTCCACTGTCGCTGTTGGCAGTTTGAGTAAATAACTCTGAGCCTACGTACATACTGTCTCTTAACTTTCACACCTGAGGCATGAGCTAAAAGTACTCTTCCAAAAACAAATCTTTTCTCTACGCTCGATGGGTACGCCCGCCGCGCGCCGCCGCCGCATGGTGACGTATAGAAGAGCGGAAAAAAGTCCATAAAAACTAAGCCACTGTACCAGATTATGGAACAATAGTTATTACTAAAAGAAGTAACTGCCACACTCACTACTAGAGCACTGGATATCGACGAATTGGATAGAACGTCACAATAGACAGACATAACTTCGGGGTAGTACAGGACTTCGTCTACCTACGATCCGCTATAGGCACAAAAAAAAAACGGAGAATAATTCTTTTAAAATGTTGCTTCTTTGGGTTAGGAAAGCAATTGAGAAAGAAAACCCACTCCAGAAAAACCAAGGTAACCTTGTATAAGACCTTGATCATCCCAGTCCTACTTTACGGCGCGGAAGCATGGACCTTATCGAAAGCGGATATAGAAACTCTTGGTCGTTTCGAAAGAAAAATTCTCCGAATGATCTTTGGTCCCGTATGCGAAGACAATGTGTGGAGAAGAAGATACAACATCGCGCTATATGTGCTGTACCGCGACATGGACAAAGCCAAAAGAGTACGTATCGCGAGGCTACGATGGTTGGGCCATGAAGAACGGATGGACCCAACCAAACGCTCTGGCTCGACGGATTTTCGATAGCACATTGTTGGGAGATCGTGGAAAGGGAAGACCTAGTCTTAGGTGGCTCAATCAAGTGGAAGAAGACCTCAACCGACCTAGAGTGCAAAACTGGAGACAGCTTGCCCAAAATTGAAATTGTTGGCGTAAGATGTTGGTTGATGGGTTGAGGCTCAGGTTCACCCCGAACTGTAATACCCATCTAAGCAAAGTAAGGAAATCACACCCAAAAAAAAAACTTAAAAATTGGTACATATCTAGATTGTTCTGTAAGTCAACGTTAAATATGGCGCTTTTTGGACAAAGTTGACCAGAAAAATATTTTATATTAAATATGTTATGTTAAAAAATGTTTCTTGCATCAAATACTGCGCGAAGCTAAAATAAAGTAGAACCTAAACGTAGCGAAAAAATGGGCACGACTGAATCGCACGAACTAGCGTACAATAGTACAATACCAAAATCTTAAGGCTCAGTAAAAGGTTACAGTGTTTGCTATTAATATATTTCGTAGAACAGGATTGCCAACTGCACATTTATTATTAAAATTGAATTAAATCACTCAAAATATTGAAAAAAATACTAATTTAAATATTTATTCCAAAAGATTCAAGCAAAAATTTAAAAACATAGTTTTAAACCCAAAAACTTTAATCAAAATCGTTGGAGCCGTTTCTTAAAAGACTGGTTTTTTATATTTTTAATTTTTTTTTTTTTTAATGAGGTTTTAAAAATTCAAGTACACAAATTTTAAGATCTTGTGAAAGATTGACAAAAAATTTTAAGCAAATCAAAAATACTATTTCAAAAATATTCGAAAAAACAATTTTTTTTTAATTATTGAAAACTTAAAAACTATATTTTTTAAAAACGGTGTACTATGAGGGGCACCGTTTTAAGACTTTTTCCAAAAAAAATTTATATCATAAGAATAGCCATTTATAGATAATATAAAATAATAAATAAATAGGGCGGCGCAACAGAGCGAGGAGCCCCTGGGCCTAGCGCATTTCTCACAACCCTGCCTTGTGAAGGAATGGAATGGAAGGGACGTTCAATTTTCTGCCGCTAATCGAGAAAGCGCTTTTCATGGCAATGAATACTAACGGAGGACTTGCCAAATCCTCGCGAAAGGCGATACCCGTAGGAAAAACATTTTTGCCTCTTTTGGGGCTCGAACTCGAACCTCTGGATTTAGAAAAAATACCTCACGTAAATTTTTAAAAAATCGTTGGAGCCGTTTTTGAGAAAAATAGGTTGTATGGCAGGTGCAGTTATTTCAAGACATAGAAACCCAATTGCCCAAACTCCTATAGGAGGCTACCTCAGAGACACTAAATGCAAATTTTGAAATCAATCGGTCAAGCGGTTCAGGCTGTAGATCCATATACGGAAAGACAGACATATAGACCGAATTGCGGGACCCACTCTTTCGAATTTTTTATCATCGTAATGTCATATTTAATTACATAATCAAACTTGCCTTATAGTACCTATAATCGCAAGTAACAAATTGTTTATATGTTTTTTTTTAATTTTACAAAAAATGAGATTTTGTGAACAAGTCAAAAGTGCTTTTTGTTAATAAAAAAAGTTTAATTTATGAATATTTATTCTTAGTCATTGAAAAATGTTTATAAATTCGCCCATTTCTTAATTAAGTGAGGTTGGTGGTGGGTATACTATATTACGTGACAAAAATGGTTTCACGGTGTATCATTTCGCAATTTTTGTTTTGCAAATCATTATTTGGCATATTGTCGGTAAGCATTTTACATTTCAGCAGAGCACGTTTTGCATTTTATTGTTTCGTCAAATAATTGCTTGGCAATTGGTCGATAAGACTTCCCTTGATCCGCAATTTCTTATTTGGCATTTCATTGTTTGGCTTTTATTTATTTGGCATTCGATTTTTTCGCAATTTTTTTTTGACTTGCATTTAATAACAAGCGTTAAAATTTCGCGCGAAATTTTAAAGCTTGTTATTTAATGCAAGTAAAAAAAAATTGCGAAAAAATCGAATGCCAAATAAAAAAAAGCCAAACAATGAGATGCAAAAAAATTTATCACACATTCATACTGTACAAATCGTTATTTGGTTATACTTAGCTTTTTTAACAACCAGTGAGATGTCTTATTTTATGGAAGAAAAGTATTTTCCTAGAACTCTCTGAGGATATTAAATGCTTTCCGATAAATACTGAAACTATAATCAAAGAATGTAGAAAAACAAATTTCGAAAGTAGCAACTTCACATATGGTTTAATTTTCTTTAATGAAATAACTGGAAACAGATTTAAGAATGTACTTTTTGAAGATAACAAGTTCATGCATAAGTACGGCGAAACAATCTATTCGCGGAACAATGAAACGGCGAAACGATCATTTGCGAAATGAACATTTGCCCAAGTAACTTAAAGCGAAGTATGTGAAGGGCATTCAACAATTTGCCAAATGATGTTTGCGTATTGTCCCAAAATCATTTCAAACTGAGCCGAAAGAATGAAATGCCAAATAATAATTGCGTAATAATAAGAAGACAAAATGAAAGAATGCAAAGTGTTATTTGCCAAACAAGGTTTGCAAAACAAAAAAAGTCGAAACGACCACGGCGAAACAAAGAAATGGCAAACGTATTCTGCCGAAATATAGGTGACCCGTTGGTGGTCTAGCGGCCTAAAATATTGAAATCTCAGACCTATCGTCGAGTTTTTTTCTTTGCATCCGCAAAACAAGAAAAGTAGTTTCGAGATAAACGCGTTCAAAGTTGTCAGTAGAATTCAACTCTCGATGTTACTTTCGCTGAGGACCCCGTTCAACCAACCAATTCTTCTTTTCCATTTCCGGCGTTACGAGTAGTGATCTTGAAGCGATCACAACTCTCCCACTTTTCTGCTTCACACTAGTGATCCGCCTGTGGGGTACGTTCAACCAACCAATATAACTCTTAAAACTAAAACATGTCAAATTGATACACTAGTGTTAGTCAGGTATACAAACCTGAGCAGCTGCAAGTAATGAGCCCGGCTCACTGATTTTTCTACTTATCAGACCTTCTAATTACCTGCAGATCCTGAAATGCTGGGAATTTCGTCATCATACTATACTTTCAAATAAAAACGAAAAACACAATCGATTTTTGTAAAAATTCTAGACCAATAACCGCCCTTAATTCTGACTGATGCGACATTTAATTAAAAACACAAATAAACCCAAATACATCTTCTAATGAAACAGAATATCGTTTTTAACAAGATCCGTCGTTGAATTGAGTCACTATTTAGATTCGCAGGTATTTGCAGCTAGGTTTTTTTAGTGTGAACTTTGATGTGTCTACTTAAGGAAATAACCTACTTCAGATTGTAGCAACGCGTAGCTTTTTGTAAAGGTCTTCAACTATCGATAACTTCAGGCTGAGTCTTGCTTCTTCGTATGATTCAGCACCTTATATTGGCAATTAAAAAACAATATTCGTAATATGCTTAGTTCACTCAGATTTCACGTAAGACCCTAATAGCCATAAATCAAATTGACATACGAATACAAATAATTTGACTTTGGGAGTTTAAGCGCAAGGACTTCAGTTCTGGCTCACATCCTCATTGTATTTAGATTCTCTGGCTGATTTGCTTTGAGAAATGTTAATCAGCAAATCGAAATCAACAATTTGGAAAATCGCCTTTTTCGGCCCTGGCCACACAGTGCGACGTGGAGTGGTGAGGAATGGATAGAACTTTCAATTCTTTTCAGATTTCGAAAGACTTATAAGAAATGTTCTTATTGACTGCCTAGCTACTCTCGGAGGACGTGTCAAATTCTCGCAAAAGGTGACACCTTCGAAAAAAAAAATTAGATGTCTTGTGGGATTCTCCGACTTCCAAGGGCAACATGTCTGCCTTTGCTCCACGGATACCACAGCAAAGCTCTAGGTGATACAAAAATCCAGCAATAAACGCAGAGTTGTAGCTGGTAGCAATACCCTGGTTCCGGATCGTGGCGTTTTCTTTCACAGAAAAAAAAAATCCTATGGCTTTGTTTATCAAACTTTGTAGAGTTCTGATGGATTTCATACTAAAATCTGAAAAAATGGTGTTTTTAGCTGGCCAAGTACGGTTATAGTGTAAAGGTAATAGGTTTCAGTTGGCGATAGTTCTGATTCTGGGCAATCAACAAATTAAGAAACTTTATTCCTTAGAAAACCTTTTTAATAGAGTTTTTCTTATTTAGACGTGGGGCTTCCAATCTGACAATAATTTAACAGTGTCGTGTTTTTTGACAGCTGTATATTGACTTAGTTTAGTTTCAGTTTGGTTTCACGCCGCACGACTACTGTTCACTGAAAACATTCGGCAAATTGTTTCAAAACAAAATCGCTGTTGATTTAAATTTTTGCATTATTTTGAGTTTGAAACCAGTGAGTATCCTGCAAAATTCGTAGATTTTGGACTCTTGTCTATCCAGATACGCCCGAGACGATTAACGCCTTGGAAAAGAAAATCCGGCTAGTTGCTGCTGACATACGGCCCAAAATGCTTCAAAATGTGGTCTGAAATTGGGACTCTCAGTGGAAATTCATTCGACTCATTTACTATACTGTCTTATCCATATATTTATTTATTTATTTATTTATTTATTTAATACTTCATCTACAAGCAATTTTACAGCTATCAGATAATTCATAATTGCACTCCAAGAAAAACAAATAATAGGTAATAATTAGAATGTAAATAAATATAAAACTTCTAGTTTAAATTTATCACGACTCATACAGAAGATATCAATATTTACACAGGCTTCATTGAAATCTCTAATAGATCTAGATATGGTTTCGTTACTTCCATATATCGTTCTATGCAATTTTTCTTTTAAAAACATTCTCGATCTTAAAGATCTTGATGGAACATTAATAGGTACTAGAGCAAGTAGCGTAGGACATTTTATATGGTTACATAGTAAGTCTCTTATTAAGGTTACACCATGAATAGTTCGCCTAGATTCTAATGATTTTATCCCTAGTAACTGACATCTAGCTCTATAATCAGGTTGCGGGTACCAACGCATTTGGAAAAATATAAATTTAGTAAATCGTCTTTGGATCTTTTCTAATCGATTAGAATGTGTAATGAAAGCAGGGCTCCAGATAACATCAGCATACTCCAAAATCGATCTCACAAGAGAATTATACAGAGTTAAAAGGACGAAAGGGTCCCTAAAATCTTTTGCATTTCGTTTGATGAATCCAACCATGACATTGGCTTTGGTAACCAAATAATCAAAATGGTTTTTGTAAGATAGACAGGGATCAAGTACAATGCCTAAGTCCTTAATATTAGTGACTCTACTAATTGATTTTGAATCAATGTGGTAATCAAACAAATGACAATTACTTTTCCTTAAAAAAGAAATTGAATTACACTTACTAATATTAAGATTGAGGCCATTGTTAGAGCACCACTTTGACAAAGAATTGAGGTCTGACTGAACTAAAAGACAATCATTGAAGTTACCAATTTTTAAAAACAACTTCAGATCATCAGCATATAGAAGACATTCACAATATTTTATGACAGAAGTAATATCATCAATAAATAATAAAAATAGAAGGGGACCTAAATGGCTACCTTGTGGAACACCCGAAGAGCACGTGAACTCGTTCGAAAAAGTGCTACCAACCTGAACCTTTTGTGATCTTCCAATTAGATACGATGATAACCAACTAAGCAGCTGAGAATGAAAACCTAAAACTTCAAGCTTCCTTATCAAAGTTTCATGGTTAACTGAGTCAAAAGCCTTGCTGAAATCAGTATATACTGCGTCAACTTGGAACCTATCTTCAAAAGCACCAATAACATATGAAGTGAAGCAAGCAAGATTACTAACAGTTGATTTTCCAGAGACAAAACCATGCTGAGCTTCTGAAAGGCATTCCTTTGTAACGAAATCGAGTCTATTTTTTACTAGGCTCTCAAATAGTTTGGGGATTGCAGATAATTTAGTAATTCCTCTATAGTTCTCGATATTACTTTTATTACCCGACTTATAAACTGGAAACACATAAGACTGTTTCCAGTTGTCTAGAAAGTTTCCTTCCAGAAGAAATTTATTGAATATGGAGAGGAGAGGGACACTTAAAGAATTGCAGCAATTTTTTAACACTATTGCAGGTATGCCATCTGGACCAGGACTAAAATTCGATTTTAGATTCACAAGAGCAGAATTTACTTCCTTGTAATTTAATTGGATTAATCCAAGATCAATCTTGTTGGCTATATTGTTTAACGAACAGCTATTAAAATTAGACTTACAATAAACTGACTCAAAAAATTGACCAAACAGCTCAACAGTAGAATCTATATTCGAAGAATTAACATTTTTGAGAAACATGTAGTTAGGAAAACCCATAGAATTTCTTTTTGAATTGACAAAAGACCAGAAAGACTTACTATCACTCTTAATTTTAGTTTCTATATTCATGATATAAGCCTTATATAGAAACTTACCCAGAACCACAAAATCCTTACGAAGCTTACTAAACTTCAAATAATCAGATTGAAGCTTTGATCTACAGAATAACTTATGAGCTTTGCGCTTCTGCTTTTTTAAATCAAGGAGCTGTTTGTTGCTCCAAGGAGAACTAGAATTATTTTTATTTTTTTTATGAGGAACAAACCTATCAAAACCTATTCTAAGAACTTCAATGAAGCGTTCATACATATTTGTAAGATTTAAATTCATAAATTCATAAGACCATTGAATGTTTTGCAAATAATTATTAAGCTCAACAAAATTAGCTTTATAAAAGTTTAAAGATTGTAAATTATCAGAGATATTTTTTGGAATGAATCTATAAAATTCGATTACAAACATAAGCTCTTTATGATGCATTGAGTCATTCAAAAGGGAAAAATACGGGTTAGTTAGATTAACACTAAAATCATTGCAACTAATAAAAACAAGATCTAAAATCTTCATCAAATCATTCAGAATATAATTAAATTGTATAAGATTTAAAGAAAAAATGTAATCAATGAATAAAATTTCAAAATCTTTTGTTATATTGTAAGGAATCAACATTTTATCAATTTCAGACCAATTCCAAACTATTTCAGATAAATTAAAGTCACCTAATACACATAGATTATCAGTGATAGAGCACAAGTTGTTAATAAAATCAATATTACTCATATGTTTTTGATATAATTCAAGACAACTACTTGGAGGCACATAGCTAACAATAAAAAATAAATTTGATCTGGGTTTTAAATCAAGTTTGACAGATATACATATCTGTTCAATATCTGTGCATGGTAGGACGACTTCATTGCAGCTTAGAAAAGTCCGGACAGCAACTATGATTCCACCCCCACGCTGATCAGCAGATTTACAACGATCAAATCGATATGTGTTAAAATAACGACAGTCAAATAGTTCAGTAGAAAGAATTCCACTATAAAGCCAAGTTTCAACTATAATGATGACATCGTAGTGTAGATAACTGGAGTTAACAAAAAGATTGTTAACTTTCGTTCGGAGACCACTTGCATTATGAAAATATATTTTTAGCGAGGATAAACGAGCTGTTTCAGAAGCCGTAGATGGTGTTATAGAGTAAGGCCCTCTCAGGTGTTGTTGGGTCGTTGTTTCTTGTTGCGAAAAAAATCATGCACAACAGTATGCAAAGGCCAAAAAGATCTCTTGCATATCAAATTGTAGAGCTCAAGGTTCCTACCAACTCTAATTTCGAATGAAGAGTAATCTTTTTCCGGTGTCATAATAAATTTTCGAATCGTAAGGTTCGACACACAAACTGATGCAACATTTTTCAAAATATAATTTAGTATTAAATCCTCCGAGGTTGATGGAGAAAGTCGAGACACAAAAATACTCTTTACTGGTGGTAAAGCAGTGAGTTCTTCATTTAAACATTGATTCGAGGTAGAATTACATTCTGTGGAAACAATTGTTACCGAGTTGGAATACCCCTCATCCGTTATGGAAGCTATTGGGGCACCCAGTGGCTCACTAACATTGCATTCACTAGAAAAATTAGGTCTAAGAGAAGAGTAGTCACTTACTTGGGATTGAACATTCAAGCTAGCTCCTTTGCCAGCTGTCGAACGTAGTACTCTTGTATCTGAAGTTGGAGCTACTAAACTTTGAAGATTTTTTTGCTTGAGCTTCTTTTGTTGATGTTTTTGGAGTTGTTGCTGTTCCAGTTGCTGTTGCTGTTGCTGTTGCTGTTGCTGTTGATGTTGCTGTTGCTGTTGCTGTTGCTGTTGCTGTTGCTGTTGCTGTTGCTGTTGCTGTTGCTGTTGCTGTTGCTGTTGCTGTTGCTGTTGCTGTTGCTGTTGCTGTTGCTGTTGCTGTTGCTGTTGCTGTTGCTGTTGCTGTTGCTGTTGCTGTTGCTGTTGCTGTTGCTGTTGCTGTTGCTGTTGCTGTTGCTGTTGCTGTTGCTGTTGCTGTTGCTGTTGCTGTTGCTGTTGCTGTTGCTGTTGCTGTTGCTGTTGCTGTTGCTGTTGCTGTTGCTGTTGCTGTTGCTGTTGCTGTTGCTGTTGCTGTTGCTGTTGCTGTTGCTGTTGCTGTTGCTGTTGCTGTTGCTGTTGCTGTTGCTGTTGCTGTTGCTGTTGCTGTTGCTGTTGCTGTTGCTGTTGCTGTTGCTGTTGCTGTTGCTGTTGCTGTTGCTGAATCTCTTGTTGTTGTTGTTGTTGTTGTTGTTGTTGTTGTTGTTGATGTTGTATTTGTTGTTGTTGTTGTTGTTGTTGTTGTTGTTGTTGTTGCTGCTCCTGCAGCGACTGTTGTTGTAACAGTAGCTGTTGATGTTGCCGTGGATGTTGAGGTGGCTGATGCTGATACAGCTGATGCTGCTGTTCGTGTTGTTGTTGTTGTTGTTGTTGTTGTTGTTGTTGTTGTTGTTGTTGTTGTTGTTGTTGTTGTTGTTGTTTTTGTTGTTGTTGTTGTTGTTGTTGTTGTTGTTGTTGTTGTTGTTGTTGTTGTTGTTGTTGTGAAAGTTGAAGATGTTGTTTTTGGACATTAGGTTTGGGTGACGGAGTCAAAAGTATTAACGGTTGTTGTACAAATTTACTTGGAGACAAAATATCAGGTTCAATGACTTTGAAAGAATTCGCCAAAACTTCATTGTTTAAGACATCAAAATCAAAGACATCTTTGAGGTCGCCAAAAATCACTTGAGCACTATTAAAAAGCTTTTTTAACTTCACTATCTTCCAATAAATCTTATCTATCGAAATTTTTTCATGAGCTTTACAGTAAAACTTGAGACCCGGAACAGAAATGAATTTATCCACATCCTTTCCTTTTATACCAATGCATTTTGCATGAACTTGTTGCAGACATATGGCACAATACACCGATAAGTCACTAGAATCCTTTTTACACACTAAGCAGTTCAGCTCAGACATTTTCACAAAAAAAAAAAAAAAAATTATGGATGGGCGTTTAACGTGAGCGACACAAAAAAAAAAGTTTTATTTGATTTAAATTTTTAATCAAAAAGATGTAATGGCAACCCTTTACTTTGGGCTATCAATAAATGAAATACTACAAATTTTATTTAAATTACAATAACTTTGGATGTATGAATCCCACAGTTAACTATAACCACTTTTTTTGCAGCTTTCAATAAGTCTTACAATGTACAGTACAAATTAGCACTATAAGATGCTAAGATCTTTAAAAGAATAATTGCACCAGAAATAAATAAAAGTTACGGTACTAGTGATATGTATTTAATTTTCACTTTGATTCAAGTTGTATTATTGAAATCACCACACTAGCACAAAAATCCAGTAAACTTTTAATGTTTTGCGGTGCCTAAGCAGTTCATAAATATATTACGCGACTTTAAACGCCAACAGATGGGTATTATTATGAGAAAACCGATGGAAAACCGGGAGCAAAATCAGAGGACTTAATGATATGAAAGGGTTACCGCCTGACTATATATAATAAAGCAAAATTTTTGCCCATTACATTAAATTCAATGCGTTTTATTTGTTCTTGAAAACCTCACGTCTAAAGAACAACACTTAATTTCAACCAACTTTTGTCTAAAGCTAATTCATTTGCGATTGCTTCGTTCTTCATTCACAAGATTTTTGCGACGAGTATTGCAAACGTGACACATAGGTCTACAGCTTTTCTGGCCATCTTTCTGAATCTTTTGAGGTTCCCCATTCAAATAAAGCGTCACATGAAATACTACCTGAGGTGGCGCCCGTGGCGTATTAGTCAGCGTTGCTGCTTTTACGTGGGAGGTTTGAGGTTCAAATCCCAAAAACAACATGGAAAAAATGTTTTTTCCACCCATATCACTTTTTGCGCGGAAAGTTTTTTTCATTCGTTATCAATTTTTTTGACAAGTCTTGTCATAGTTCTATTTTTGACTAAAAGCCTATTGAAGCAACCTTTATTAAGCAACAGCTTCCAATTGAGGGATATATAATATATGCCATTAAACTTAAAGGCTTAGAGTATCCAATCAAGTATCAATTTACATACCTTTACCATTCAATAGAATATTCCACTTAATTTGAAGGTCTTCTCGATATAGTTTTGTTACATCAATTGTCACCCTTAGCGCTTTCCAAAGCAAACACAGTTCCTGTCATTGAAGGAGAAGCACTTGCACGTCATATTAGTCAATACTAGCCACTGCTTTTCAGCTTTGTCTACCACTAGCCAGTAACCTTTCAGTAACCATGACATTTGCACTCTAACTCAAAATGTCCGCCTTTGAGTCTCGTTGGTCATTGTATTGGGAACACGCCACAACATTTCGGAACCTCTCTGGCCTTCAACAAAATACTGCAGGTGCATATCACACTCCGATAACTCAATGCTCTAATTAGAACGCAATGCAATCAATTGTTTCGTAGGACAACATTTAAACCTAATAATTCCATGGTTCAATAAACACAAATTCCCAACATTTGCCCGGTCATCGATTCTCATTTTCCGTAATCGCTTTCCTACAAGTGAAATCCATCTTCAAATCCAATATTCACCCTGTAACCCAATTTAATTGGAATTACCATATTAGGCCTGGCATCAGGGTAAACTTAAAGCATACTAGAGCAATGTTGTCATAGATATGGGCTTTCACATATCGAATATCAAATGAGATTCTAGGGTCACAACATTCCAAAGACTCTGTCTGTATATGGTGTTTAGCCTCAAAGCCCCTTTAAACTTTAGGTATACTTTGGCATATCATGAATATTGGTTTCAATTGAACCAACAAATAATTCCAACTTCCTTTTCCTGATTCCAATTTGTAGAAGTTCCTTCGACTTTAAAATGTGTCAAGATTTTTTGTCTTTGTGTTGGTATCCCTAGAGAGTGATAAGTTCGCAGGCCATATATGTGTGTGTGCTGTGTATTAATTCTTTTTAAAATTCGAAGAAGCCTCAGATGTGGTTGAACTGACATAAATAACTCAATTATTACTGACTTCAAAATATTGTATCACAGTTTTCCCCGAGGGAGGGGTATTTGTCTTCGAAAAAGGAACCTAAACAAAACCAATCAAGAATATGGGCTACGTAGAAAGAGACAAAAATTATTTAAAAAGAAAAAAAACAGATATCCAACGCACGCAGCATGTGGTTGCGGATGCGGTTCGATCACATTGGTACGTGAATTTTAAATTGATTTTTAAGGAAATCCAATCAATGGAGCTTTTCCTGACACACAAAGTGATGAGCCTAAAATTTGCGACTAGAGCTACCGCACAATCGTTTATTGATGTGTGGATCTGTAATGGAAAGAGTGCGAACGAATGGCACAGAATAATTAATTGACCTGCAAATCTAATCTCGTTTCATTGACATGGATTTGTTTTGTGTTTTTGAAGTTATGTGAATTGGTTTTCGGCGTATGCACAGACATTTAAATGCTTCAATTACTCTGAATAAATGAGAAAATATTGACTTTAACGACAGATGTCTATGTTCCCTATGAGCGAGTGTTAAGGTGAAAATGGATTCTTTGGACCTCACAAAAATGAGTTTTAACACCTGCTTCTCTTAGAGTTCCATGTTGGGAAGGTTGAATTGTTCAGAGTTGGTCGCTTTAAAGTTAAAAAGCAGAAATGTCAACTTGATATTGAAAATGACCTGGGTGTGAATATTTCTATGTGTCGAGATTTTTCTTATCCGCAATTTAAATTGGAATGCTTTCGACAAATATTTAAAAAATCTTATCATATCTTTCTTCAATCACATTAGCATCCTCTTTCCCTTTGCCTAACTTTTTCTTTTACATATTGACCAATTTACTTTCTGGCCATCTTTAACCTTAAGCTCTGAGATGGTAACTAATCTCAACTAATTTACTGACAAAAAATCTTACACGTCCATCGCCGTCACTATCCCCTTTCCTCTCCCCCTCACTCTCCTTTCGCAGTCCTGTTTCTCTCTGTTCTATTTCTGTCTCAGTCTCAGTCTCAGTCTCAGTCTCAGTCTCAGTCTCAGTCTCAGTCTCAGTCTCAGTCTCAGTCTCAGTCTCAGTCTCAGTCTCAGTCTCAGTCTCAGTCTCAGTCTCAGTCTCAGTCTCAGTCTCAGTCTCAGTCTCAGTCTCAGTCTCAGTCTCAGTCTCAGTCTCAGTCTCAGTCTCAGTCTCAGTCTCAGTCTCAGTCTCAGTCTCAGTCTCAGTCTCAGTCTCAGTCTCAGTCTCAGTCTCAGTCTCAGTCTCAGTCTCAGTCTCAGTCTCAGTCTCAGTCTCAGTCTCAGTCTCAGTCTCAGTCTCAGTCTCAGTCTCAGTCTCAGTCTCAGTCTCAGTCTCAGTCTCAGTCTCAGTCTCAGTCTCAGTCTCAGTCTCAGTCTCAGTCTCAGTCTCAGTCTCAGTCTCAGTCTCAGTCTCAGTCTCAGTCTCAGTCTCAGTCTCAGTTTCAGTCTCAGTTTCAGTCTCAGTTTCAGTCTCAGTTTCAGTCTCAGTTTCAGTCTCAGTTTCAGTCTCAGTTTCAGTCTCCATCTCCATCTCCATCTCCATCTCCATCTCCATCTCCATCTCCATCTCCATCTCCATCTCCATCTCCATCTCCATCTCCATCTCCATCTCCATCTCCATCTCCATCTCCATCTCCATCTCCATCTCCATCTCCATCTCCATCTCCATCTCCATCTCCATCTCCATCTCCATCTCCATCTCCATCTCCATCTCCATCTCCATCTCCATCTCCATCTCCATCTCCATCTCCATCTCCATCTCCATCTCCATCTCCATCTCCATCTCCATCTCCATCTCCATCTCCATCTCCATCTCCATCTCCATCTCCATCTCCATCTCCATCTCCATCTCCATCTCCATCTCCATCTCCATCTCCATCTCCATCTCCATCTCCATCTCCATCTCCATCTCCATCTCCATCTCCATCTCCATCTCCATCTCCATCTCCATCTCCATCTCCATCTCCATCTCCATCTCCATCTCCATCTCCATCTCCATCTCCATCTCCATCTCCATCTCCATCTCCATCTCCATCTCCATCTCCATCTCCATCTCCATCTCCATCTCCATCTCCATCTCCATCTCCATCTCCATCTCCATCTCCATCTCCATCTCCATCTCCATCTCCATCTCCATCTCCATCTCCATCTCCATCTCCATCTCCATCTCCATCTCCATCTCCATCTCCATCTCCATCTCCATCTCCATCTCCATCTCCATCTCCATCTCCATCTCCATCTCCATCTCCATCTCCATCTCCATCTCCATCTCCATCTCCATCTCCATCTCCATCTCCATCTCCATCTCCATCTCCATCTCCATCTCCATCTCCATCTCCATCTCCATCTCCATCTCCATCTCCATCTCCATCTCCATCTCCATCTCCATCTCCATCTCCATCTCCATCTCCATCTCCATCTCCATCTCCATCTCCATCTCCATCTCCATCTCCATCTCCATCTCCATCTCCATCTCCATCTCCATCTCCATCTCCATCTCCATCTCCATCTCCATCTCCATCTCCATCTCCATCTCCATCTCCATCTCCATCTCCATCTCCATCTCCATCTCCATCTCCATCTCCATCTCCATCTCCATCTCCATCTCCATCTCCATCTCCATCTCCATCTCCATCTCCATCTCCATCTCCATCTCCATCTCCATCTCCATCTCCATCTCCATCTCCATCTCCATCTCCATCTCCATCTCCATCTCCATCTCCATCTCCATCTCCATCTCCATCTCCATCTCCATCTCCATCTCCATCTCCATCTCATCTCCATCTCCATCTCCATCTCCATCTCCATCTCCATCTCCATCTCCATCTCCCATCTCCATCTCCATCTCCATCTCCATCTCCATCTCCATCTCCATCTCCATCTCCATCTCCATCTCCATCTCATCTCCATCTCCATCTCCATCTCCATCTCCATCTCCATCTCCATCTCCATCTCCATCTCCATCTCCATCTCCATCTCCATCTCCATCTCCATCTCCATCTCCATCTCCATCTCCATCTCCATCTCCATCTCCATCTCCATCTCCATCTCCATCTCCATCTCCATCTCCATCTCCATCTCCATCTCCATCTCCATCTCCATCTCCATCTCCATCTCCATCTCCATCTCCATCTCCATCTCCATCTCCATCTCCATCTCCATCTCCATCTCCATTTCTATCACCGTTTCCGTCGCCCTCTCCCTCTTCCCATCTCTATTACCCTCTCAGCTTACTCTCAAACAAACTTTTTCCTCATGTTTCAGGACGGTAACCGAAGTTTCTCAGCTAACGTTTTCGATCGGACCTGACAGGCGAATCTGTCATGGGTCCATTTTCATGTACTTATTGAAAAGATACATTTTTCCAGAACGGAAACTTTTCTGTGTCATGTCGCTTACCTACCCACATCCATCACTGCGATGTCCTGTTTTAACATTTTTCCTTTTTTATTATTTTTTCTTTTTTTAATTAAACATGAGTGATGACTTTATTTTTTGTAATTCTTCCAAAATCCAATTTCTTTCCGCAGTCAGTTTCTCCGTTTATTTTACCAAAGTGTATACTTTGACTTAAGGAACGTACGCTTCACAAACCAACACAAGGAAAACCCACAGAAAGTCAACCACATTTTATTTTTCCGTAGATGCTTGTAACTTCTTCTTTTTTATTTCTCCGGGCAAGTTATGTTTTGTCGTCGCTCACTGCAGGAACCACGTCAGTAAAAAATAAACCACAAAATGTTAAAATTTAAACCAACCTCTAGTCCAGCTAAAGGATAAGAGACATTCAGGAGAAAAAAAAAAGGAATAAAAAAGACGACACACCTCCGGATAACACCGCCCGTTGAGTTTGATCGTGTGGTGTTGGTGTCCAACCATTCCAATCAACATCTTTCATTTTAACACCATCCAATCCAATCCGATCCACCATCGTGTTGGCGCAAACAAAAGCTTAAAATCTTTATTTCCTCCTGAAAAACACTTCCTTTTGTAAATTTAAAAAAAAAACACACAACAACATCGAATAGTCCATTCCTTCAGTGTAAATGCGAATAATTTGTCATTTATCAAACCAGGATATAGCAACCACCAGAAAACATACAATGAAAAAATAAGAAGAAGAGAAACGAGAGCAAGAGTGAAAGACGGCAAAAGCCAAAAGCCTTTACTTCGCCTCAATAAAACAAGGTCATCACTGGTTTTATCTTTTTGTCCTTTTTTTCTTTTGTTGTGTTTTGTTGAACGTTCATGGGACTAAAATGGCTTTACGTGTGGCATGGTGTGGTGTTACAAATTGCTTTAAAGTTAACTTGATGTCGTCGTTGTCATTGTCGTTGTCCTATGTTCATTCCTCGTCAGCTTTGTTGTTTATGCCATTTTGAAGCACATTTCTAACCTCTTTATTGCACTATACCATACGTTATTACTTTTTTTTTCTCGCCGAATTACTTTCCGTTCATTCGATAGATGGTATTTTACACAACAAAGCAAAAATTGGTAGGAGAGTTCTTTTCAACGGGAATGGAAAACTAAGAGACATCCACAAACTACCATGGCTTTTGTTTTTGGGAATAAGTAACAACCATTTCACACTGTGCGTGGTTCTTTCACTTCTATGTCAAATTTTTTTATCTAAAAAATCATACCCTTGAATCGAATGAACCTCGAACTTCTTATCTTTTGTTTCAACGAAAATAAGACTACCCTAAAAGGATAGTAATCCCTGCTGAGCTGTGATGGAATGACTTCGAAATGATTTGTCCGTTCTTTTCTGACCACGTCAAATTATATTTCCTATGAGAAAAAGGAAATATTAAATTAATTGCGTAAATGGATGTGAGGATATTGCGAGTCGGCGTACTTTGTCCCTCTCAAGACTGAGATTCATGATTTTCAGAACAATTCGAGATGCTGTTACGATGAAGTTGTTAGATGGTGCGGTGGTGTCAGTTGATTCACGTAAAGCTCTAACAGTCTTCGTATGATCGATCAACGCTTGCAAATGATCTCAAATTTCCTCTGAATTTGACCTTTTGCTGCAGGACAACAGCTTAGGCCAGTAAAAATTTTCGGACCTATATGCATAATACCAGCTGAACTTCAAATAGCTGTCTTCTGCTGACTGTATCATGCAGATCAGCTGGTGCATGCTTCTTTCCTACTGCTATCATGCGACCTTGAAAACTTCGGCAATAAGGCCATCTGCACCTGCAGACTTATTTGATTTAAGTTTGCATATATGGCAAGGTTAGCTTTGTCTAGGTCGGAACGACGGTATTCTTGATCATCGTCCAAGTTGAATTGGGCATTCTGGTTCAGATGTTGGCGATATTTGTATCCAAAAACCTTGTGCTAAGGAGGAAGCCTGTTAAGCTCATCTTTGAGTCAAAACCTCAGGGAGGATAACCTAATCCAAATAAATAGGATTGCGGAACAAAGCGGGGAGCCCTAGGGCCTATAGCATTTCTCACAACCATACCCAGTGAGAGAATAGAGGGAACCTACAATTTTCTACCGGTTCCGAACGGATAATCGAGAAAGCATTTTCCAGGGCAATGAGTTTACTATCGGAGGACTTGCCAATTTTTACCTGAAAGCGAAACCCGTGGAATAACATTTTTGCCTCTGTTGGGATTGGAATCACGAACCTCTGGGTGAACAGCAGACATTCTAACTAACACTCGACAGGTTAAGTTAAGACAGAAAAAAATGGTATTTTATGGTGGAGTTTATCTCCCTCCGTTTAAGCGGGATTTTTTTTTATTATTTTAAAAGTTTATTAAAAATCAACTTAGTCATTTACTACCGTATACCATATTATTTTCGTAAGCCAATACTTTGTTCTCTGACTTAAATTTTAATTCAAATTAATTTAGTTAATTGTACTTTGAACTGAAAAAAAAATTAAATTCTTTTTCTTTAATAAAATTTTTATATGATTTTGCCTTATTAAGGGTCACTTTTTCTTAAAATGATTAATGTTCTTACTAGTTTTGAGTCAAACACAGAAATCCGATCGTGAAAAGCTTTCTAATTTTTTGAGAAATTAGGAAAAAATCAAAGGCACTTTGTCCTGAAAACCCATTTCTTGCTCCGAGAACAAAGTCCAACCAACAAAAAATACATAAAATTCTATATTCAGCTTTTCTTACACTTTGGATTGCGTTCTTTATTCTATACAAACCCGCATTGGTTATTAGATAGCTTTATAAATTTTGGCATTTGGGAATCCAATACCTGCTCTACGATTTTCGAAGTGTGGAACATCAGCTTGATCAAAAACAAAGTTACCGCAATTTCCGGTATCTTTCTTCTCTTTGTACATTGGAAAAAATTTATTTTCCTTCCATTTCTAAGACAGACTATCACCTGGAAGCTTGCAAATGAGAATCACAAGCCATCTTCTCAACCTAATGTCTCATACCTTAATTTCGTCTAACCCAGTCAGGACCTTCGCCGTTTTTGGATTTCTTTAATACTCCACTAACTTCTTCGACTGTCATAATGTGTATTGCCGATTTCTCTCGAGGAAACTGTTCGTTTAAAAGGCCATCACAATCTTGCCTGGCCTCAATTTTGCCCTTATGCATTCACACATTCATAGGCTCATCCAATCACTTTCGTGAATTCAGTATCATGAGTCACGACATCAGCCACCATTTGGTGTATATATGCAAATACCACAGGAGGAAATCGTCGCGAACTCTAACCTTATGCCGCTATACCCTTTTGCCGATCTGGAGAAGAGGAGATGATACCTACCGTTCCAAATCTTTGACACCTTGTTTTAGATCATTTAGGGTACTTTGGCTTAAGGCCATACTACTGCATTTTTTTTCAAAAAGCGTTGTATTTTCTAATTCGCAATTTTGTATTATTAATTTGGATCAATGTTGGATGTGTGTTCTGTGTGATGTTGTGTAGGGTAATTGAGGGAGAGATGCTGTTTTTCAAAAAACAGTACAATTTTTTTTATTAAAGTGAAATAAGCTTTATTTATATAAAAAACTTAATAATAGAGTTATTTCCTACCTGAAAAAAAAAAAAACTTAACTCGAAACAAAAGAAATATATATTACATGTGCCATCTCTCCCTGCATTTGTGGGAGAGATGCTGCATAGCAAATTCATTGAATTTAAAACATTTAACATGCTTTTCCGTTCCTGATCCCGTCCATAGTCCGTACTCAGAGTAGACTTAAACGTTTTGTACTGTGAACAGTTTTCATGCAGTCACTTCTGATATACAGAACATTGGATCCAATCTTCGCATTTTGTTATTTTGAAGTAGTTTTCCGAACATTCAAAACAAACATTTAGATTGACCGTGGACTCAACCTTACTTTTGAATAATTTTTCGTTTCGGCAGCTTCAAAGGTTTCTCTTTTGCAATTGAGGTTAAGTTAACACCTCTGCCAATTACCTACGATTAAAAAAAACCGGCGCTGGAATTTCGGCAGTCGGGAAATTAATTGCAGTAGTTTTGATGGCGTAGGCGTTAGTTTGTTAAAACATGATGAGGCTTCATTTTCGGAATATGTACCTATGGCTATTGGTTTGAATAACCGGTCCCAGGATTGTTTCAGATCATGAAACGGCCGTTTCGAAAGAAGTTCTTGAACTTCTTCTAACTGGTACTCAAACAGTTTCTCTGCTTTTCGGAGAGACATTCTTTTGTCAACGTTTTTTCGAGCTTCTTTCAGCCCCTCTTCTGTCCAAAAAGACCTTGTTTTATGCGGCAGATTTTCCCGATGCCGTATCTCTCCCGTAATTACCGTACAGTAATTTTTTTTTTTTTGTTTTGTTGACTTCTTTTGATTTGTGCAAGGAGTAGATTTGTGTGAGACTTTCCAGAGCTTTCTAACGCGACATGCTGATATTAATATATCAGCTCAATTCGCTGGTTTGGGCTTCCTGTTTTTATCGTTTATGCTCAAAGCGATGTTTAAGTCACATCGCTAAAAACAAACAACGGAGAAAAGGCGAGCTAAAAAAATAATGGGAAGGTTCAAGGGGAAAAGAAAGGACAAACACAATGAAAATATACCAATAGCAAAAACAGTTTTACATTAACAAGCTAATCTAATCAAAAAAGCATATGCTGACGACTGACGTTGCTGTGCTCTCGGTAGATCCACCCTCCAAGCCGTTTGTTTCATTGCACAGGTTGCGCTACATCTGACTGACACCTGGTGTGCTTGGAACGGTCTATTTGTCAATTCACTTAAAACCAAGGTTGTTCTTTTCACATGGAAAATTCACTGGTTTAACCCAACCTACACTTAAAAGCGTTGACTTTCGCTTTTCAAGCGAACTCAAATAGCCTAAAGTAATCCTAGATAACAAGCCTCTTTGGTCTAAACATGTCGAGTCGAACGTGTTAACGCACTTTCAGTCTTCTGGAAAAGCAAGTTTGCCTTTGGCAAGACTTTCCTGTCACCGAAAAAATTTCTTAGGATATATAATAAGATCAATCATCTCCTATGCATCAGTTGTTTGGTGAACGAAGATCGCACGTTAATACGTCATTGCCTCCATCGCCCAGAAAAATGTACTTAAGCTGTTCTGGGGCTTTTTGTCAAGACTTCTTGTGTCCTTGTGCTGTTCTCAACTCACAGCTGATTTTTCGTAACTTAATACTAACACCATTTTGCATTAACTCTTAGGAGCATTTTCCGCTAAAAAGATGGCGTCTATGGCACAAACCACTCCTCGTTAAAGGGCTATAATCAAATATTTAAAACTATTTCCAACATATATTTAATGGGAAACTCTTCCACAATAATATGACCATAGTTGCCATAGCAAGAAGAAGTAAGAAGTACACCAGCGAAACTTTTACTTCCACTGTTTTCATCTACAATGAAACCACAAGGCTAGTCTCAAACATCGCCAAATGTACCATCATCCATAAAACAAAACACAACATTTACCAGTGGAAGGTAAATCAAACTTCATTTGTAATACAGGTGAGTTGTCTATAGGAGTTCCTCCACCGCACTCTGAAAACTTTGAACAAGTAGTGTTAAGTTTGTTATTAAATTGATCATATGCATATTTCTCAACAAGCTATACGAACTCGTGTATCTTTTCAATAAAGTCTACATAATTAAGTACATGCACATGTTTCCTCCTTGACTTCAGCGAAGCGAAGCTCGTCGGTAGCCGACATGTCTGTCAGATTGGCCTTCGTCCGAATGAGTACCATCCTATACCCTTACCTTATTTCAATTCTATACGAACCTTAAGCTGTTGTTTTCCAATTATACTTTCAAGTTTATTTCAACAGTTGGAAAAGCAAAGATTCTTCGTGCAACACATTTCACAACAGCAAACTTCGATCTTATCGCTACAACAACAACCATTGTAATTTATATAATTTTCCAAAAATCAGCCAAGCATAATTAAATCATATCAGATGCCTGCATCCGAACAAAGCAGAAGGCAAAATCTCCATAAAATATATTATTTCATTTCGTGTTTCCATCAATCATGATGAGACTGTAAAACACAGGGTCTCAAAATGTAATTAAATATCTTTTTTAACAGCCCATTGAACAAACAACTCCTATTAAATTACCAAAAGTTACCATAAAGAGACTTAAAGATTAAATCGTATTTGGTGCTTATTGCCAAGGTATCCCCCTCTGATGCCCTGCTCCTCCAGCACTCATAACAACAAAACAACAGCGATAAAAGTAAGAAAAAAATAAGTACCAAGTCCCAAATTGATTTTTACTGCTTTTTAATGGAATCATATCCTTGCCATGTCTAAATGAAAAAAATAAAATAAGAGATCCCAAATTTTTTGTTGTTTTGTTTTTGCAACGAACAGTTACGACAAACAGAAGCAAAAAAGTTGTGGCGAAAAAAAAAACTTCCTCATTCGATATTCTCCTTGACTATGATGAAAGTGCTCCTTAACAACATGTTGAGCAAATGTTTTCAATATAAAAGTGTTACAGAGTCAAGTTGTATCGAAACGAAGAGTTCAGGGTGGCGAATATGCGAGAGTAAGTTACTAGACTTGCAGGCTCCGCAGGCTTTCCAAAGCAAATTAAATTGGTGGCGAACAACCATGCAGAGCTTTTGTGTTATTGTTTCTTTGCTTTTTTTTTTTGCTTTCAGTGAATATAAATTTATTAGCGTTTGAGAATTTCGAAACTTAACGGAATGAAATTCTCAACAACTTCCTACATCAGGACTCATCACTGCGCTACACGGGGACCTACATCAAGCTAAAGAGATCAGTTGGGTAAACAAGTTGTGCTTAAGAGATAAACACATCTCCCGAGAAGTTTTAGAAACTTAGGAAGGATTTCGGTGGATGTTTGCGTTTGAGTGAGTGCTGATGTTGTGGCAATTGAATAGAGGATACGCTTATCATTCTAATAGTTTGAAACTAAGAACTTCTGGGGGTATTATTTCAGTTAAGCTCAAAATAGCCATAGTCAGTGTTGTAATGTTGGTTCAAGGGAAACGAGCAGAACAGTATGAGACTTTGGTTATAGTGTAATGTTTTCTGAATTGCCGCAAGGGTTTTTGTGGAATGAAAACAAGATGAGTAGAGTTGATGGTCTAAGTGAAAACTGTTATTTCGAGGAGCAGGCAATGTTGTCCTAGAAATTAATATCCACAAAGAGTATAATTGTGCTGTTCTCTCAGGAGAGGAATCGTCTTGTTATTGCTGACACACTGGAACAACTGTGAGGTACCTATTTGATACAATAACAGTCTTTAGACTACCAAATACATTGGTATGGGAACATTCATTCTACAGGGAATGTTTGTCCAATGTTAGTTCAGCTTAATGGTTCCACATATTTGAGGTGCTCATATTCAACTAAATTTAAAATCATATTTGGCTATTTTTGAAATAAAAGGGGTGAACTTGGAGTTCTGTAAAGTACTTTATAGAATATTCACTTTTTCATCGAAGACTTAAAGAAAATTATCAGTAACTTCATACTTGTTGTTTATTTATTTATTTGGAAAGAAAATGCAAATAAGCGTTTGGAAAAAAGCAACACATTTGGAAAATTTATAACAGCCAGTAAACTTTTTCCACGGATATCACCTTTTGCTTTTCAAACTGCTTGGAATTTGTAAACATTTGTAGATCTGTTCCACTTCACATGATGCGGTTGATGGCTTGAGGCTCAGGGCTCCCCAGTTCTGTTTTACCGATTCATTGATTTAGTAGAGGAGTTCGAATTCCGGTTATTTTCGAAATAGTTTTGGCGGGTATTGGAGGGATTTTTAAGGACAATTCACATGAACAGGACCAACAAATGACGAATATATCGAGAAAAGTCATTTTAAGCACCGTCAAGCATCGTTACTTCACAAATTCTCAAGAAACCGATGAAAATATAATTTTTACTGATTTGAAGATATTTGATTTTTCACTTTTATATGTAAAATTTAAGAAATATAAGGTACAAAAATAATCCGTCATGAGTAGAAATGTAGAACTATTTATTCTCGTTCCACATACATTCTACATTTCAGCGAATACATTTTTCGAGTGTTTAACTTAACAATCATTCCTGGTTTTGGCGTGTTAGAGTAGTCGAAAGTCATTCACGTCGAATGCAAAAG
Organism: Melanostoma mellinum; assembly: GCA_914767635.1. Taxonomy (NCBI): domain Eukaryota; kingdom Metazoa; phylum Arthropoda; class Insecta; order Diptera; family Syrphidae; genus Melanostoma; species Melanostoma mellinum. Next base: position 178,876,591 of record OU612060.1, read on the forward strand.
CCCATGTGAATGAGATAGTAAATTTAACGAAAATTCGTTAATTTGTCGTCTGTAGGTCGTGCTCATGCGAATATTCCTTTAATTTCTCTGAAGGTAAGACAATCTTGAAAAATGATATCTCACTTCGACGTTTGGAACTGGAAGAAGTTGTATAAAAGTGTTCACCATCCCATATATGGCTGAGTGAAATATAAAAGGCCCTGGGTCATTACTAGCTGGAGGGCCCAAATATTTGACTATAATGGGGCTTTTCAACAGAGACGCTACATAAGTAGAGCAACAAGGACGGCAAACGATGTGATATTTCTTGCCGTTCTTCTGACATTTGTCTTCAGTAAAGTTTGCTATTTAATGATGGAAAGATATATGAGCCAACAAAGAGACGAAATTATTAAAATTTACTACCGAAACTCGGAGTCAGTGGCCTCAACGTTAAGAGCGCTAAATTACGGTTTGGTGTGGATTATGCACCGGCGGCGTCATTGGGCCGTACTTCTTCCGTGATGATCAAGACCGGCAAGCTACTGTGAATGGGGATCGCTACCGCTCAATGATAACCGAATATTTTTGAACCCAATTGGATGATATGGACTTGGAGGACATGATGTGGTTCCAACCCGACGCGACGGCGGCACCACAAGCCTCACAGCGACACAGCGAATGTCACAATCAATTTATTGGAAACCAAGTTTGGAGAATGTGTAATCTCACAAAATGGTCCAGTCGCTTGGCCGCCTCGGTCGTGCGATTTGACGCCGTTAGAGTATTTTCTGTGAGGCTACGTCAAGTCTATGATCTATACCAACAAGTCAGCGACGATTGATGAACTTTGTACGAATATCGAACGGGAAATAGTAGCAGTATCGGCCGATTTATGCTTGAAAACCGTCGAAAATTAGGTTAAGCGTGACTTCCTTATCAAATTGAGCAAACCATAACAGCAAAACTCTCTCCGTCCCATTTGAAATGGCCCAGCACTACCAGAGCATGTGGACAATATCAGAAAGGATGTACTTGACTTCAATGATCACTGGTTTGCCTTAACAGTCGATGAACCAGAAGTCCTCTGAATCAACTCTTCTTTTTCTTCTTCTTCTTCTTCTTCTTCAACTTCTTTTTTCCGACGTTACAAGCTCGTGATCTTGTGATCTCGAAGGCATCGCATCTCTTCAACTACACTGCTTTACACTATACGCTGGTATGCCGGCACGGTTGCCAGTTTGGTCATTTATGACCAAATCTGGTAATTTTTTTTTCACTTGGTCACGTGGTCATTTTTGTTTCCATTTGGTCATTTTTTTCTAGAAGCAAGAACTTTTAATATTTTATATTTAAAAAAAAATTTTATTTGAAAAAAATATCGCATAATGTGAACACATTGCACTTAATTAATTACTCCCAGACGAACACTGAATGCAGTCATTTCCATTACTTTACACACACAATGGCATCTGTCTCCATTCCTCAAACTCATTTAGGTATGGTGTTAGCAATTTCACTGACAACTTTTTATTCAGCTGAATACGTGCATCACAGTTCACAGAGGGATCTTGTGTTACAAAAGCAACAATTTAAACAAATGGAAGTTTCCCTCTTGTTCTTTATTCCTCTATGACAATTGATTTTTTTCCCTTTCGAACTGACGGACGCCAAATGTTTTGTATTGGCTTTCGTGTAAGTATGCATTTATCTTGGGTCCGGTTATACTTTTGCGTTCATTGTTGATTGTTCACCTTTGCAACTTAATAAACAAAATGGAAAGGTAATAAAGGAGAACTTTATTAAATTGTTTTTACAAAGCTTAAGACTTTAACTAACATTATAGAATCGTTACTGTGACAAAAAAACCGCGCAATGAAGTGGAAAATTCGATTGAAGTTGATGAACCCCATTGTTCTACCTACTGGTAAATTAAGTTTTTCCAAATGCTTAAACTTCGTAATATAAAGAAATAACATTTTTCTAATATTTAAGTGATCCAAACGAAGACACAACGAAGAACTTGGAAAGAAAATTTCGCCAGGAATGGCTAAAGAATTTTACTTGGCTTAGCAATAAATACAACAAAAGCTATTGCAACACATGTGACAAGATTTTAACAAATCATTTGGGACATTTGAAAGCCCACGACAGAAATGAAATCCATTTAAAAAATATTCAGAAGAAAAAAAATCAAATTGAAATCCAATCTTGCTTCAAAATACAGAGCGATAAATTAAGTTTCCAAAAAAAAGTGTACTTAGCAGAGCTCAATCTGGTTCACTTTTTAATAGTGCATAACTTGCCTTTCCTTTTAATGGATTACTTTCCAGACCTCATAAGAGAATGTTGCCCAGATTCGGAAGTGGCAAAATCCATTAAATGCGGACGCACGAAAGCTACGAAACTTGCGGAAATAATTGGGAACAAATCCAAACAAAAAATTTGTAAAGAGCTCCGGACAACCAAATTTTCACTGATAACTGATGAGACCACGGATCTATCAACACAGAAATCTTTAGTGTTAGTTGTAAGGTATGATGATTCAATATCTAAAATCATTAAAGACAGATTCCTTGGGCTCATTGAGCTCGTTAAATGTGACGCTGAAACTATATACCAGAACATAAAATTTTTTTTTGCTGAAAACGAGATTCCAATTGAAAACTTAATTGGACTCTCTACGGACGGGGCAAGTGTTATGGCAGTGGAGATGAAAGGCCTTCAAGCCAAACTTAAAAATGACATAAATATCTTTTTTTTTTAAATGCACTTGCCATTCTCTGCATTTATGCTCTCCATACGCATGCAAAAAAATTCCAGGCGACGTTGAAAAACTATGTCGCAATATTTACAAATTCTTTGCGTATAGTGCGAGCCGTATAAACCAGTTCAAGGAATTTCAAGAATATTGCGCAGTCCCACCGCATAAAATACTAGGCATTTCCTTTACTCGGTGGCTAGCATTAGGAAATGTTATAAATAGAGTTGTGGAACAATGGGACGCACTTCAACTATACTTTATTTCATGCTATTTAGAAATTATCGGAATAAAATCTTGCGATTTGGCAAATAAAATGGGCAACCCCGAAACAAAAGTTTATTTTCTTTTTTTATCTTACATTTTAAAAATAATCAATAATTTAAGCAAAGAATTTCAATCCGAATTCGTGCGATTGCCATACCTACATGAACAAATAGAAACGACGGTTAAATTAATTTTAAGTAACTTCGTGAATAGTAATTATATTAAACGTATAAAGTCGTGGGTAGATTTTGATATAGAAAATACAGTTAACTATTTACACATTACAGAAGTTTTTATCGATAAAGGCCGAGGAATACTTGAAAAAGTCGAACCTCACAGCTTTCATTAAGGCCGAAATAAAAACAAATGCTTTAAAATTGTATGTTGAACTCTTAAAACAATTGCTGCAGAGATTCGACCTTAGTAATAATGACCTGAAAAATTTATCTATTATAACTCCGAAAAGTGTGCTGTCTGATTCTGAAAACTCTATAACCACGTTAATAAACAGTTTTCCTAACTTGGTTCAGGGTGATCCTGAAGATGTCATTAACGAATGGAAAATGCTTAGATTTTCAAAGAATCATAATCTTAGTTATAAAATGGATATTATGGAGTTTTGGGAAAAAGTAAGCTCACTCAAAAATGGGTTGAATGAGCTTTGTTTCGAAAATTTAACTACTTTTATTTTTAGTTTATTGTCTCTGCCACATAGTTCAGCAGCTGCTGAACGAAAATTTATTGAACTCAGTTTAATTAAAACAAAATTAAGAAATAAGCTTAGTTTTGAAAATATTAACAACATTATGCTTGCCAAAGAGCTCAAGGAAGTTAATTCAAACTTTTAAAATTTTTTTTTAAATATTATTTTTTTTTATATATGCATACATATGTAGTACATATACAGCTATGGACAAAGAAATAGCACACTCATTCATTTTCTTATGGAAACTGCATTTATTTTTTTCTTTTGAACTTAAATAGTTTATTTCCTATTTTATGACATGGAGTGACTTCTAAGGATTAATAATAATTAGTAGTAGGGAATTATTTTTTTACAATTCAATTTTTAATTGTGGTGATCAAATTTCTTGTGGACAAGAAAATAGCACACCTACCTATAATCGTAAAAAAAAATTATTTTTAGTGAAAATATTTATTTTTTCATAAATTTTGGTATTACCAAGTTAGTTCTAAGTTGGTTGACCACGATTTTTTAAAGTTGCTTGGCACCTCCTTGGTAAGCTTTCAACTAACGCCCGGCATCTACTTTGCGGGATAGAGTACCAAGCTTCTTTGATTCCGGCCCAAAGATCGTTTGAATTTTTAAATTTTGTCTGCCCAATTTTGACTTTAACATCATTCCATAGGTGTTCTATGAGATTAAAATCGGGACTTTGAGCTGGCCAGGTTAGGACATCGATTTGTTCATCCACGAGCCAAGCTTTTACTATATTTGATGCGTGTTTGGGGTCATTGTCATGCATGAATATCCACTTAAATGGCATGAACTCAAAGGAATATGGTTCTATTGTATTCTTCAGTATTGCAAGCTAAGCGAATTTATCCATTTTGACATCAATCCTCACCAATGCAATGGTCCCACCTCATGCCAGAAAAACCACCCAGACCATTAAATTTTCCACTCCGTGTTTCACCGTATTTAAAGTATACTTAGGATTGTACGCTTCGCACTTAGGACGATTCAAAAATTGCGGTACTTTTAAGGCTTGATAGACTGCATTTGTTTATCAAATCTACATACCCGAAGAAATAGAAACATCACAACCATTTCACATAACGGAAATTTTGAATTTATGATTTTTCTTAATAGTGTGCTATTTCTTTGTCCATAGCTGTATATGAACATGTAGGTACCTAACTAATTTAAAAAAACCACTGTGATTTAAATTAAAAAAAGTTGTGAGAAATGGGTAAATATTTATGTTTTTTGTATCATTACGTTTATTTATTATAGTTATTTATGAATTTGTTCTGCTTGTAAAAACTTTGTTATAAAAAAAACTTTATGAAATAAAATAAAAAGCTGTGAAATATTAATAGATAATTATTTATTTTTATTAACAAAATCAAAAAAAAAACTGTTAGAAATTAGTAGATATTTATGTTTATTAAAAGGTATTTATGAATTTGTTTGAACCTTTGTTTATGAAGTTTGTTTTTTTTTTTATAAAGAACTTTATGCAACAAAACAAAAGCTGTGAGAAATTAGAAAGTATTCATTTATGTATATTTATTTCAGTTAATGTGTTTATTGAAAATTATTTTTGTGTTCACTTATGATACTTTGTTTCGCTTTTCTTTTTATGAATGATCATACAACAAAATGTACGCAATATCCTAAATACGTAAAATATACAAATTCATGTACTTGTACAAGATCATTTCATGATCAAACATAACGAATAATTAAATGTTCAATGTTTTATTTGTGTGTTTTTTTTTTTTTTTTTGTTTCTTATGCTTAAAGCTATGTTGGTCATTTCAAACTGCATTTGGTCATTTTTGCCATCGGCTGTGGACATTTTTTTTTTCAAGTGGCAACCGTGTATGCCGGTTACTCTCACATGCAACTACATATATAATCAAAATGGCGACGAAAAAAATTTAGTGAATTAATGTGCCCAAGCACGTAAGCTCAATGCGACTTCGGGTACTTGCCGGAGGACTTATAACCAGTGTGCTCTTTACTTGGCATACAAACCTTGGTGTGCTGGTTATCTGTGCTCCTCGTTTCAATTCCAGAAAATGTGTTTGCTTCTTTTTCGTCTTATTTTCAAGCATTAAATTTATTTAATAATAAGTTTATATTTAATTTGACTTTCATTTGTTTCTTTTACAATGCGGGCACGTTCAATCTTTTTGGATGTCAAAACAAGAAAAAAAAGATGCCGGAAAAGGCATTGCAACGAAAAGTACATGTGTATTTGTTTCGTCAACTACCTTGACGAAACTTTTACCGCGAGAGTGGATGGACGCGTTCACATAAAATGTTGCTGCGTTTCACTTTTTATTTTGCAGCGGCTTTTTTGGCTTGCCATAATTTAAGGCTGATTAATTTAATTTAATAATTTTCTAAATTGTAGATCCTCTACAGACCTTGCCAATTCCTGGCGAAAGGCAATACCCTTGGAAAAACATTTTTTGGTTTCTGTTGGGATTCGAACCACGAACCTCCTACGTAACAGTCATACCATTACATGCTTACCATTACGCCACCACTCGTCAATCAAAAAGATTGATTAGCCTATTAGCTAGACCTCATTTGCGATGCATTTTCCTTCTGTTCCAACTTTGCTAAGGTAAACGGTTTCTTTTAAATAATAATAATTGCTGCCATTCTGTTACACCAACGTTCAAAGAGCTTCATAGCTGCTCGAACTGCTGTTTTGAAATTGAACGAACCATAAGTTTTAAGTATTTAGGATTAACACTTGACTCGAAAATCAATTGGAGTGAACACACTGCTCTTTTAAAGCAATATCTTAACAAAGTTGTTAGACAGTTGTACCACCTAAGTCTCTATTGTGAATTGCCTATTTTGAAGTTGGTATACAACTGTTTGCTTAAATCTAAACTTGAATATGGTCTCAGCTGCTGGGGTGGTACAAACGCCAATAAAATTGAACCCTTGTTAGTGAAACAAAAGCATGCGATCCGAATCTTGTGTAGGGTTAACCGTAGAACTCCTAGCTTTGATTTGTTTAGGAGGCTTGAGTTTCTTCCCTTAAGGCACTTATATTTTTATAAAGTTCTTAAATTGTTTTTTATCAATTCTGGTTATAACGCTTCTAGGCTCTACAATAGCCACAATTTACGTGTCAATGCTTTAAATTTTGCAACAGTGCCTACAATTAACAAAGCACATTATTCCCATTTCTACGCTATTACTGCACCGCGTGTATTTAATATACTACCAATTAGTATAAGATGCATGAGAAACAAGTCGATTTTTTTGAGAAAAGTCAAGTCTTGGCAGTTTACACTTGATCACCGCGCAATAGTAAACTGTTTAGTTCCAATAGCATAAATGATTTATCTTCTTTCTAATTTTTTGTTTTCTTATCCTTTCCTTTATTTTTTGCTTATTTTTTCATTTCTGCTTATTTACATTTTTTTGTTTTTTGTTATTTTAACTTCTATACTATATTTTGTATCTATGATTATCACAAATTAACTTTTCTTTCTTCGTAATAGTTTGAATTGTTTACACTCATTTTTCTAATATGTTTTGTTTCCCCATCGAACTATTTTATCCATTCTCTTGAATGTACTCATTTCAATTAACGGATTATTCGCCTCTTGACACTTTGTCAATAGAACTGTCCTAACTATTTCATGTTAAGCTCCTTTTTCCTTAATATTAATTTTTATTTTATACGAACATGTACATTTTTCTGTAATATCTATATAGTATTTCTTGAATATTTTAAATAATTGTATAAAGTAGCGTTACAGTGAAATAAAGCAAAATTACTTACTTACTTACTTACTTAATGCTGATAACCGCTTGTGCTTTCCAAGAGCGATCTGGCCAATTTAGGAGCAGCTAGTTAGACTTCTTGAATTATTCACTCACTTGTGTCTGCAATTCGAATTATAGTTTTAAATGGAAAACTTTAGACTTCAGTACAACAAATAAGAAATTCAAAGCAGTATCGTTTCATTTATTCAATTAGAAACGAATGACTCAATGCACTCTAGCGAAATTTAATTCCTGCCTCTTCATCAAAAAACAGAAAAAAAAGCACTCATACGCCAGAGTGCACGAATTTTTCATGGGAAGACGGAGCGGGCTAATTAACCTGAACCATTGTGAATAGACTCTCGTCGTTGTACTTGAAATAAATTTAAGTATGTATTGGGCTTGCTCTCAGGAAAAAATTCACATTAATTTGCAAAAGAAAAGTTGTACACATTACATAAAAAAAGAAAAACAACACAATTTAAATCTGAAAACATAAATAAAGATTTTAGTTGGCTTCCTGACCTTGATAGCCCACAATTGTTGCGAAATTATGAGGAGTCTCTACCTTACTTTGCCTGTGGCCCGATAAACAATGAAATGAAAAATGAACGCTGAGAAAAAAAATAACAACTTTTGTTTCTCTTAAACAAAGAACTGGAAACAAGGAAAAGTTAATGCCACACAATAAAAGTTATCGCCAACAATTAAACCCTTGAATGCATAAAGGTGGTCAGTATTAAGGTTTCGCCTCTTGTACTCTTCACAATGTATTATTTGAACAATGCTACGACAAATTACACGATTCTTTTAGTTTTATTGAAATAATCAATATTGTTTACGTTCCTTTTGTTTTCTTATTTGAAGGACGGATAGTAATCTGGATATTTTTCTTTCTCTTCTTTTATTGAAGAAAGTGGAAGTTTTTGCTCTTGTTTTGAGTTGTTAAGGTTAGGGAATGCTTCTGAGTCTTCGAAGCATATCTTTATGAATGTAAGTGCTTTCCAGTTTTTGAGGGCAGTTTTTAGTCTAGGTGTCACACTGTTAAGTCAAAAACTAATGACGGAAGAGGTTGAAAAGGAATTCAAATCATCAATTACAATAACACCTTCTAAGCATAGCAATAGATTCTATAATTTAGTATGAAACCACAAGAGATAACGCATTTTCATTTGCTCAGACAGTTGAGGAGCCTTCAAAGCTATAAATGGTAAGGTCATTTGATGTCAGATGGGAAATCAGGTCATGATTCCCAGAGTGCTAAAGAACTGCTTCGTATGTACGTGTATCATTATACACGCACGGCTCAGGCTCGGGAAGAATGAAAAGGTTCACTGAAATATCGACAAGTCTTGTCTTTTAAACTACGCAACGCTCACAAGCCCATTGCGTGGTTCGTGCTGTTTCGTGTTAAACGAAATAACTTCAGACATTTGAAGAGATTAAACATACGGTGTGGTTCATTTTATACAACTACTTGTCTCATACAATTTCAAAAGAGTCATTTGAATTCGTAAGGCCCATAGTGTGCCTCATCTCATCCGTTTGTCATACGCCACACTATCACACCGTGAGTGTTACGCTTTAAAAGCAACGCAAGTTCGAATAAGCAGCACTTTTCTATAATTTTAGTCTCTTTCAATGCTTTTACCGCAACGCGCTAGCAAAATTCAAGCTTTCCGTTAGTAAAAATAGGAAAGTAAACTCAATGAAATGATCTTTTTTCCAACAAAACACAAAGATCAAAAGACACACTAAAGATCTCCTGTAAAACAACCTCGAAAGTATTGGCCTGCGCTGTATATGGCATATACAGAGAGTAAAGCAAATCTGAGTAGTATTTTGTTTGCTGAAGCTTCTGTGACAGACAGTCAGGCAATCGAAGAACCATCACGTCTAGAAAACGGAGGAGTATTTGACGGTCAGGTGGAAAACCACTCCATGATTACCAGAAGGCAGCAGAAATGCTTTTTTGGGCATACAATCTCTCGTAGAATTAGTAGTCACATCGAGATATCGGAAAAAGAATCTCGTCACGCCCTAAAAGTGTATTGTGTTCAACGCGTGTACACTCATTGTGTGGTTCGTGCTGTTTCGTGTTACACGAATTAACTCACGGCATTTAAAAGTGCTAAGTATATGGTGTGGATAATCACGTAACACGAATGTAAAAGAGTCATTTGAACATGCTGGTCTTACTCGATTACACCACACACTTTTTCAATTCCTTTTCCTTTTTTAATTCCCACTTATATTTTGCAGCCTTACGTGATAAAATGGCAATTCTTCCTTTTCAAATTCAAATTTCAAATTTTGGTGGGGCTTCTGCCCCATTTATTAGCTTAATACAAGCTTAAAATATTAAACACTAAATTAAAACTAATTAAAGCTTAATTAAACTACGATAATGAAAAATGGTTTAAAAGGAGGACTTTCAGACAGGCACTTGGAAGATTGAGGTCGAAAAGAAAAGGAACAGAATTAATTAATAAAAAGGGTTCGTTGAGACCATGAGCAGGAAGGAAAAAATCCGGAATGATCATACGTTTTGGGGATAAGTGTTGAAGGAGATAAGGTCTAAATGGGAGGAGCAGTCAGTGTTACCAGTAAGAAGTCGGTGAATGACTATGATGTCAAAGACATTCTTTCTGTTTTCTGGGGCGTGGAGATTAATGATTGCGAGACGTTCACGGTAAGGAGGTAGGTTGAGAAAGTTTCTAACGTCATAGAGATCCCGAAGGGCAAAGAGCAGAAAACGACGTTGAACACTTTCGATCCTAGATGCATACTCAAGGAGAGGGCGAACATAGGCACTTAAGAGGGATTTTGCTACCAGGGGGTTGCGGAACTCTTTGGACCATCTCTTGATAAAACCAAGGGCGGAATAAGCTCTTGATATTACTTCGTCAACATGAGAACGAAAATTTAATTCGCCTTCGGTCGTAGAGAACTCCTTAATCTCGGATAAGCTGCACACGGTTCACAGAGATGTTCTGAAGATGATAGGATCTGGGAGAGGTTTATTATTTTTAGGAGAAAAGTTATTGCTTCGCATTTGGCAATGTTTAACTCAAGGAAGTTCTTAGAACACCAAAAGACGAATGAATCGAGGTCATTTTGAAGCAGGAGAGAATCCCGATCGGATGATCTTTTCGACGTCATAATGGCAAGGATGAAAAGAGGGGTCCAAGATGGCTGCCTTGGGGCACACCGGAGGTTGCCACAAAAGGAACTGTAAGAGTAGAATGCAAACGAACTCTATATTGGCGGTTATCCAAATATGAAGATATCCATTTGAGTAGGATAGGGCTGAATCCGAGGAAGGAAAGTTCGAAGAGGATTAAAGTGTGAGAGATTTTGTCGAAAGCTTTGCTGAAATCTCTGGTAATGACGTCTACTTCGTTTCCTTTTTCCATCGGAGAAAGAGAGAAGGAAACAAACTCAACTAGATTAGTGGTTGTAGACCTTCCCTTACAGAAACCATGCTGCTTGGAGGATATCATTGATTTGCAATGGAAAAAAAGTATTTCATACAGAATGCTTTCGAAAAGCTTAGGGATATGAGAGAATTTAGCTATGGTTCTATAGTAAGATATTAGGGTTTTGAGACCTTTTTTATAGACAGGTGAAAAAACGGATATTTTCCGGAAAAGCTCCACTTGAAAGGTATAGTTTGAAAAGGTTGGTGATGGGATGGGCTGAACTGGAACAACATCTTTTGAGCAAAATGGCAGGAATGCCATCTGGACCTGGATTACACTTGTATTTGAGTTTGAGGAGACCATTAAGAACAGTTGACTGATTAAAGTTTAAATAAAAAGGCCCTGTACAGAAATGGCGAAGATAGGAAAAGGAAGTCTGGTCTAGAGCTGAGGTTTTTTTGGGCAAAAGACAATTTAAAGTGACTTGCAAAAAAATTTGCGATTGTTTTTTGTGATTTGACATCAGTTCTACCAGGTGGTATCAACATTGCTGGCACCAACGTGAAGGCTGTGATGTATGCAGACGTTATCGTCATATTTTATCAGAATCTGCAGAAATGTTACAAATGATGATCAACAAGCTTCAATCTTATAGTCACCTGGTGAGCCTAACGCTGAATACCAACAAATCAAAAGTTACGATTTTCCGAAATGGAACAGGCAGATACGCAGTAAATGAGAAGTGGAGGTGGGAACATGTGGACCTGGAGGTTGTAAAAGGGGACAAGTACCTTGGAGTTATCATAACACCACAGCAGTCTTTTAAAAAACACCTGAGCGCTAATCTGATAGAATCAAAAAAGGCCATAAATTGCAGTTGGAAGGGTCTACTTGTTAAAAAAATATGTAGTTCCGAGTGCCAAATATAAACTTTTCGAAGCCGTAATGAGGTCGATAATGTGTTATGCTTGCCAGGTTTGGGGGTTCCTCCAATATGAAAAAGTAGAAAAGTTGTTGCGGTACTTTATAAAAAAAATGTTCTGGCTCCCGGAAAACACGCCTACGTATATGTTACACCTGGAGACTGGTGTTTCGCCTTTGTATTTATTCTCACTTAAGATGCGCCTCAATTATATTTTAAAAGTTACTGAGCTTCCCCCTCATCGCCTTCCTGGAACTATTGCAAGACATCTACTCAACCAAAAAGCTGAGTTCTCTACTGAGTGGTCAACTTGGGAGCCGACTCACAATGTCCAGTTATTGGAAACCGGGACGGAGACTTGGAAAAGTAGCTTTGAGGTGCTGCTTGCTAAGATTGAACAGGACAGCTTCTCTAAATTTACGGTTTTGGCGAACCGAAGCGAGACTCGTTGGAAGATTGGCCTTCGTAGTGAAGAGAAGGAGGGAAATCATCATTTTCCTTTTTATAGTTGATAAACCTATAAAACGATTTTGGTTCTGAAATTAGATTTGCTTGGGTGGTGGATGTAAAGTCATTGTAAAGAGCTTCATTGAGGTTGGAAAACTTATAAAATACTCCAAGGTAATCAGAGCAATCGAAAACTGAACGGGAGCGTAGGAATTTATTCCATAGCTTATTTCTCTTGTTCCGCAACTCACGTTGTTTATGATTGTACCAGGGAGGGGATGTTGAGTAGGGTTTATCACGCGAAAAGGGAACATAAATATTTATGCAGTGAAGCAATTTCTCGTAAAACAGACTAGTTGCATCATTTATTGAAAGATTTTTAAAATCAATTGAGGCATTAGAGAGGATTTCATTGATTTTCTTAAAGTTATAGTAATAATAATATAGCGAACCACAGTGTGTTTTTTTCAACCAAAGCCGAAGATCGAACGCACAAGAACTCTTCTGCGCCATAACCTTGAAAGGATTGAGCAGCCCTGAGATAACCAATTCAAAGAATTAAAACAAATCTGCCTAAAATCTTGTCAGCTTAAGCTTCTGTAACAGATGGTCAAAAAAACAGACAGTCGAAGAACCATTGAACCCTAAAATTGCAGGAGCAGAAGACTGTTAGCTAGGAAATCACGTCATGACTCCTAGGAAGCAGCAGAAATGTTTTGTTGCACGTTAAATATCTCTGCGTGCTGGTCCACCAGGAAATCGGCAGGAGAATCTTGTCACGTTTTCAACTGTATTGTACTCAAAACTCAAACACCCGTTTTGTGTTTTTCGTGCTGTTTCGTTCTACACGAACTAGCACAAGGCATTTGAGGAAATAAAATATATAGAATAGTTCATTTTAAGCAACTATTTGTGTAAACAAGTTCAATAGATTCAACTGTTCATCTTACGCACCAGAGAACTTCATGAGTGCAATCACTTGCTCTTTCGAATCATCCCCCGAAAAACAAGCAGTGCACAGTCTCACGCTGACAATGATGAAACAAGTGTGCTGCTTGTAGAAAAAGTACACAACACTCGTGAATACAAGCCTTCGCACTGCTTGTGCCCATGAATGATTAATGAATGGACCACCATTCGCTGACATTCGAAAAAAAAACGAATGTTCACGAATGATAGGAAATGAAAATGAATATTTCATCATGTTTGAATACACATTTTGAGACCTGACTTAGGCTATATTTATATTTTTTGGGTTTGTTTTCGTTAATTATAACAAAACAGAAGTGTTCTTCATCACAGTTTTGCACTGTGAAGTATTCGTTGCCTTATAAAATATTTGTTGCACTGTAGATGATTGTAGATAAGTGAATGCAATCATAAAACGAGACATTCACTGCAGCTCCCTGTTGCACACCACGATCAGAGATTAAATCACAATGTTTATTCGATATTAATTCAAATCAAATAATATTAAACTAGAAACTTTAACTTATGGGGCTTTGTTTTTTCGGTAGTATTTACGATAATTTACATTTAAGTTGATATAACTCTACGTTCCTAAATTAAATAAGAATATTTTAGTTTTTTTTTTTTTCTTACACCCGATCAGAGGTGACTCCGTAGACTGTTGAACTTTTGTTGTCGGTCTGTACTGGTAGTGGTGGTGGTCGTGTTACGGGCGCTCTTCTTTTAGGTAGATAAGCTGGCATTTCTATCACTTCGGAATTCACTATATACTTTCGTTGGGCCGGAATGGTTAGTGGTCCTTTTCGTAGACAGCGGATCACAAATACTGCTGCGGCTACTACTGCTACTAACGAAACGAAGGACATCATGGAATATCGATAAATACTCAGTTCCCAGTCCTGGCTGTCTGCTTTACGTTCTGCCTCTAGGCTGTCCCAAGATTGAATTAAACCGTCGATACTCTTCTTCCCTTCATTTAAAATATTGGCAAAATTTTTATGATTGCCAATTTTTATCGGTACAGGTGCTGATTTCGAGACGCTAAATTTTCTCAACAGCGTTTCTTTGAGTCCTGCGTGGTCTACCATGGGCTGTTTGTACTCAGCTAATGCTTCAGCATGAAATTCAGAAAACAGTGGTGTCGTTGGCCAAATCCGGAAAGATTTTGGTACTTGTCGACACGGGAGCAGACTCGAGTTTACTAAATCGAAGTGCGTGCAATATCAACATCCGCGAAACTAAGCAGTCTTGGGACAGCCTGGAGGCAGAACGTAAAGCAGATAGCCAGGACTGGGAACTGAGTATTCATCGATATTTCATGATGTCCTTCGTTTCGTTAGTAGCAGTAGTAGCCGCAGCAGTATTTTTGATGGGTCTGGAGAAGATCCGTTTTCAGAGCACACGTGCCCTAAATACGTTACTTCACGGCGAAGAAAATTACATTTTTCAATATTTAACTTCAGGTTGTGTTGCCTTAACTTATCCAAAACCTTTGCAAGCTTTTCGTTTTGTTGTTCAAGATTTTTGCCATACACGACAAAATCATCCGAATAAACAAAACAATCAATGCTGTGCAAACCAGTGAGGATGTGATTCATGATCCTTTGGAATGTTGCTGGGGCACCGGTTAGCCCAAACGGCATTCTATTGAATTCGAAATGCCCTTTGCTAGTGCTAAACTAGCCTTGTCAGCCGGATCGATCGAACTCGAGTCTGCTCCCGTGTCGACAAGTACCAAAATCTTTCCGGATTTGGCCAACGACATCGGCAATTCTACAAACACGTCATGCTTACGAGTGTTTTTATATGCGTAAAATATCTTTCCGCATTTATTTTTACTGCTTACTTCAATTAATTTTGCAAAACGGATACAAAAATATGAACCTAATTTGGACACCGCAAAGACAGTCCATTTCTTAAGCTTGAAGCACTCATTGCAAAAAAAAAAAAACAAAAATGTAACCAGAGATTGGTTTGACCTAGGCTAACTTTATTACTGTATACCTCGTGGGTACAACAGTACTATAAATGATTTTCTTCTGGTAAGGCAGCTGTAATAGATTGGTCTTCAAAAGGCCTACAATTTTACCGGCCAATGTTTCTAACAGAAAAACTGCAGTTGTTTGAGAGGCATTCACTATTGTTACTTGCTCCTTGTGATTTTTGTCTCTTACTTATCCATTATTTTGCCGCTCTCTGAAATTTGAACTAATTTAAATTCCAAGAAACTAATCATTTTAATTCTTCACCCATCCGTTCATTTTGAAGAAAACCCCAGTTCATTACATTTCAATTTAATCAAAAAAAATTATCCACTACCTCACTTCAATTATTTCATTCTCAGTAATATTCCAAACCTATTACGAAGAGTTTATGTCGTTGACATTCAAAAGAAATATTTCTTACAAAAACATCTTTTGCATTTCATAATTTTATTTTGTATCCTTCCAAGGAATTCATCATGCCATTTCCCTGCATTACATGATTGAGAGGAAGCAAGCTCAAATTCAAAAATTAAATATAATCTTGTGTGCTTTTGTGTGTGTATTTGAATACTAAGAACTTTCATTTTTCTCTCTCTGGTGTGGAAATATAAAAATCGAATAATAAACACAAAACTGTGAGCTTTATACATTCCTGATGTAGACAAATAAAAATTCATCATTATCCTCATTGAAACAGGATGGCACATACACAAAATCATAAACGGAAACAGCCTTGAGGAAGTCCGCATCAATAGAACCATCTATGCACATATAGAAGCTGAATGATGCAAAAATAGTTTTTCAGGCAGCGAGCAATATATGCATAGAAGAAGTAACACATCATGTCCTTCTTCAATAGGAGAGTTTCTTGCAAAGTTTTCTTTTTTTATAACCAATCCAAAGTACAAATACTTTGACTTTAAAAAGTGTAAGAGAACTTCCTAAAGTTTTCTACAGAACAAGACGATGATGTCTCACTCTTCCTCCACTCCTTACAAAACTACTACACTCCTTACAAATATTTGTGAACATACATAAATGTGTTAGATGTTTGACATGTAGACCTAAAAAACAGGAATTTAGTCTTCCTAAATATCTCGCAAAAGGAACTTTTCAATTTGAATTACAAACCCAACGGGGTCGGCCCACTGACGCTATCCATTGGTATGTATTTACATCTTTCGGGAAAAATTCGACATGGGTGTGTACATGGACGGACATTGGCTTAGTCAATATTGGAAATAGCGTTTGGGAGTTCGCCGGGAGTGGCTCTCCCAGGTCCACTTCAATATTTTTTCATGATTTATTTATTGATCCTCGGAGTAAGATTTGGAAGGCTACCAAGGGGTTGTTTGCATCAATCGTCATAAAAAAGGAAAAGAAATAAACACACACAAAAGAAGATCCTCCTGCGCTTGGCCCTAGGGAGACTCAAAAGAAAAAGTAATGCAACCTATGTCCGGATGAGGAAGTCGTCCCACCTCTGTTTGTAGCGAAAGTTATGCAGGCCTCCATTGCTATCCATGGAGGCATGCTTTCCATAAATAATTTTATTTCCTTATTCTTGTTTTGTTCAACGCTATGGGGGTCGAATGCTTTGCTAAACCAAATTCAGACTTTCTGCTCTGATTTAGTTTAGAGAGGCTTGCGGATGGCTGTCATCATCAGAGAACAATCATTACCCACCATCGGGATCGTCAAGGCTATTGCCAGCGTGCCACTTAAGCATACTTCAGTGATGTTATAAGCTTTTTGGAGCTATACGAATAAGTGCGAACAGAAATACATTCAACAATAGAGTCTCATTTAGTCAGTGTAGGTGTCGTGGTGTGCACATCTCATTGTAACCACTAAGAGTTCATTATGAATTGCGTAGTCTGTTCTCAAAAAATTGATCGAAGTTCCGTTAAAAAAATATCGTGCGGTGACTGCAAAAACTTTTTTACATCTCCCTTGCGTCAATATCCTACAAGAAGATCTCGATTTTTTTGAATCAAGCGGTACACTTTTTCGTTGTGATAAATGCTCAATTCTAAGACGTAGATCTCTTCATATGCCTGAACCCAAAAAAAAACTTACATCAACAAACCGGCTGTAGCTCCAAAAAATTGCCATAAAGTTAACAAAAACAAAGAAAATACTTCTGTAACAATGGCAGCAAATGACAAAAGCAGTGCGACCACAACATCTCAGATGAACAACGTTCAAGATGATGGTGGAGAGTTGCTTACGCTGAGAATGGTGTATGAAAAACTCACTAGCCTTGAGAAAATAAATCAACAGTATTTAAGCTCTATGAACGAATTGCGCAAAGAGAACGAGATTCTTAAACCTAAAGTTGAAATAACTGGGGTACCCAACGTCAACAACAACACAGCAAAAGACATAGCCAAGAAAATTTTTCACGATTCTCTAGCTGGGAGGATCCAACAACATCGACAAGTGCTTTGTTCGTAAAGTTAGGAGTAAGAATGAGAAAGTGGGTGACAGCTATTCAAGCGATCGTTAAATTATTTGCTTAGGCCTAACTGATTCTTCTCTTAAGCAGCGTATTAAGAGAGTCAAGGCAAAAAAAAAAAAATTAAAATAAATGGGGTGGCGCAACAGAGCGAGGAGCCCCTGGTCCTAGCCTAGCTGAAGGAATGGTTCTGCCGGTTCCGAGATGCTAATCGAGAAAGCGCTTTTCATGGCAATGAATATGCTTACCGATTGTGTTTCCAAAGATGTCCTCCTTCCCTAGCTTTGCGTTAAAATCGCCAAGAACGATTTTCACGTCGTGTCTAGGGCACTGCTCATATGTTTCTTCGAGGAGCTCGTAGAAACAGTCTTTGGAATCGTCGTCTTTCTCTTCTGTGGGGGCGTGGGCGCATATAAGGCTAATGTTGGCGAATTTAGCCCTGATGCGGATAGTCATTATACGCTCATTGACTGGATTTTGGTTAGTCACCTTATCCCTGAGTCTTCCTCTAACGACAAATCCGCACCCAAATAAACGCTGTTTCTGTTGTCTGTAGCATTCGCCATAGTAGATGTCACAGTTTTTCATCTTCTTTATGCCCGGTCCACTCCATCGCACTTCTTGGATGGCGGTTATGTCTGCTTTGCAGCAGTCCAGGGCGTCCGCTAATTCTCCAGCTGTACGTAGTCCGTTAAGAGATCTTACGTTCCACGTGCAGATCCGGAGGTCATTGTCCTTTTTTCGTTTGCTTGGGTCGTCAACTTTGAAATCATAATCGTTATCCGATGCTTTTGGTTGTTTCGGAACGGGGTTTTTTTTTACGTGGTTGGGTAGCTAACCCTACGCACAACCCCCAACCTGGAGGGCCAGGTCCTTTTGGATCCCTTCAGATATGAAGGGCTGGAATATCCAGTGTCAGTACCCTGCTGCAGGGGTGTGAGTGCTGCCGTTGGCTCACCAGGAGCTCATCCGCCACCATCTCTACTTCAATACCCTGTCCTAGTATTGAAAGACCCCGAAAGACCTTTATACCAAATATGTTGGAGTAGCTCCTTCAGAGGTTTCTGCTTTTATGGCTGCTGAAGTTGCTGGGACATTTACACGAAAGCTCTCGTAGACCACTGAGATTCGTGCAGTCAGTCATTGTTCGCAGAGTAATTATAGTGTTGATCGATCACAATTCTATTGCTCCGGATTCCTTTGTCAACACTCGCACTTGCTAGTTTAGCAGGTCAGCTCTGGACGGTCCCAGTGGATACCGCTTGGAGGTATAGTAAGCACAATTGACGTGTACTATAAGTTACAGCATCTGGGCGCCGCCAAGTTTGCACCAGTCAGAGCCTACCCGAATAGTACAACGCCCATCCACCAACGCCAATTTTGGTAAAGTGGTTAAAAATAGAGTAGTGGGTTTTTTAAGTAAGACTAACTATTTCAGTTCAGTACAATTCGGTTTTCAAAAAAAAATAAATCTACAGAAGATGCGTTGTTAAATTTTTGCTCTCAAATTTTTTTGAGCTTGGATAAAGATGTTTACAGCTGGGTTATTTGTAGACATAACAAAAGCTTTCGATATGGTAAACCATGTACTTTTGCTTAGTAGAATTGAAAAAAAAACTGGTTTCTGGGAGTTTGTATTAGAGTGGTTTAGGTGTTACTTATCTAATAGGTCTCAAATATTAAGGATTGACGACAGTAGAAGCGAAGTAAAGTTCCCTAACATTACAGTACCTCAGGGCGCAGTCTAGGGTCCAATACTCTTTCTGATTTACATCGATTCGCGTTCGTTCAGAATGCCCTTCAAGGGAAGGGATGATTTGCGGATTGCGGATGATGTTGGTTTTGCCTTTGGATCGGAGAGTGTCTTGGATCTCATCGCAGATATAAATTTTGACATTTAAAGATTACGATTGTGGCTTGCCGAACATAAATTGTTGATTAGCTCAAAAACTAAGATAATGTCTTTTAATTTGGCGGGTCAAAATAGTTTTGGAGCGGATGTATTCTTTCATGCTACTGACTGCCAAAGATTCGAAATATCTCACTGCAGCTGCATTAACAGTGTGTACAATTGTTGCTTTCGGAGCTGTCTCAATTGCACCGAAAAATATTTCGAAATTGAAAAAGTCGAAGAATCTAAATATTTGAGCCTCACGATTGATTCTAGAATGAGCTTTGTATATCATACTGAACATTTGAGAAAATACTTTTTTAATACACTCGAAGCTACTATTTCTTGGGCAATACTTGTTCTCCAAAGCTGTTGATGAAAGTCTATTATGGTGTTTTTCATTCAAAATTGCAATACGGAATAACTTGTTGGGGAGGAGCATATTTGAATAAGCCTCTTTTGATATTACAAAAGCGTATTTTAAAATTGATTTGTAGGAAGCATCGTCCGTACCCTAGTTTTTCTCTGTTCAAAGATTTGAAGGTTCTTCCAGTCCGTCAATTATATTGCTTTAATGTGCTCAAGATTTTCTTTAGAAGGTCGGGGAATTTTGGTTTGAGACTCATCAATAATTATTGTTTACGGACTAATTCTCTTCATTTAGTATCCATACCAAGGTTTCGCACAACTGCTTTCCGAAACTTCTATGATATCGTGTCGCGTCGTTTGTTCAACAAACTTCCATATGATTTAAGAGTCCTTACAAATATTAACTCTTTTGTAAAAGCCGTTGGCTTTTTAGTCATGATTTAAGAGTATTGAATTGCTCCTCAATGTCCTTCATTGATATTTTGGTTCTATTGACTTGTAGTTTCCTGATGTTTTTTTCATTAATTATTTAACAAGAACGAATTGAAAAAAAAGTTGTTTGTATTTTGCACTTTTATTGTTTAAGTTTAAGGGTCACCCCACCCATTTGTTAATATCTACATTCATATATGAATTTTTTTTTAATTTGATGTGGCATTACTTCTATTTCTTTTAAGGAAATACTTATGTCACTATTATTTCTGAGTTATTATAAAAAAATTGTTATAAATTTGAAATGTTACCTAAAATAATAAAAAAAATACTAATACTAATAAAAATATTACTCCAAATTCTGAGCAATATGTGACTGCATTCAGTTATCAACTACATGAAAAAAAACACTCGTTCAGGTGCTGCATGCACAACTGAAGTGGTGATTCAGCCCCTGCACATTCTTAGGTTTAAAATATGCTTGAGTGCCCCAATTGGCTGCAGTTTTCAGATAAAAACACTCAATCTGCTTCTATGGCTAAAGACAGCAGTTGTGTTTTCCAAGGGCACTTGAATTATAACAACACTGGTCAATGGCCCACAACAAATAGTTAAAAAAAAAATATATATATATAAACGCAAATCGTAGAATAAAAACAATTGAGTTATGCTTCGAAAATTTAAATGCTTTCCGCCCTAGTTGAGGATTTCCAGCATTTTGTTCTGCGCCAGAGCTTTGTCCTGCACATGGATTTGGATTTTCAAAAACACTGTTGTTGTTGTTGTCCCGTAGAAAATAAAAGCAAAAGAACCGCTTTGTTGCTGAGGGGATTTATTCGTTTCTTTTTTGTTTTTGTTCATTTTTGATTTGGTGGTTTTTCTTCTTTTACTGTGGAACGATGATTATTCATGAAGAATCACGGAAAATTATTTCCATTTTGACCCAACCTCTCAGTGTACAGTGTAAGAGAAACAGCTGCGATACGTTTTCCAACCGATAACAAGGTTTTTCTGCGTTTTTTTTTTTCCTTCTCTTTCCTATAAGTGATGATTTAATGACGGAGATTTCATACACAATTCACGTTCTTGCGTTTATCTTGATAATTGTGTGAAATAAACATTTTCGTGTCCAATCTGAATAAATAATGATTTGAGGTAAAAAAAAGAGAGAGAGAATCGGTGTTGAAAATACAACACAGTTTTGTTGTGTTGTAGCTCGATGTTGTATGATTTGTAATTACTTTTCACCAGGATAATCAAATTAGTGGGGTAGGTACGGCCGACAATAAGTATGATTACTGCGAAGGATGAAAGAAGAAAGGTGTTGACTAGATTTCCTGCTGAATTTGTAATCAAAACTGCAAAGTCAGTACAGCAATAGAATTGTAAGTGTGAAAATTAATGGAATACAACTTCAGATTCCTAAATCCAAAATGATTGCAGGGGGGGGGGGGGGGGCAGAGAGGGAACATCTCAGAGGATGTTATTGATTCGATTCGTGGGGAAATATTTGTGAAGGATCCGGTTTGTAATGAAGATGAGAACAACACAAAGAATGGATTCGAGTCGTGACACTTAAAATTGACTGGAAATGACTGAAAGTAACGTGCTGAGGAAGTCAAAAATTCGTACTCATCGGCTATGTGTAGTTACAGTTGAACTAGTCATCTAACCTTGTATTGTTCCCTCATCCAGGAATTTGTCCTTCGCATTGGTTCAGCTGCGCTTTCAACGTCACTCAATTCCCATTTCCATTACCTTGCAGATCTTTTAGCGTAATGGTTGGGATGTTTGCTTGTTATGTTGCAGGTTCGAGTTGGAGTCCCAGAACCATCAGCTATTGTTTTTCCAAGGACATCATCCTTCGCAAGATATTGTCCAGTTTTCTGATAGGAATTTCATAGCCATTCAATTTGCATTCTTGATTAGTGGTTTGGAATTGACAAAAATTTGTAGATCTTCTCCAAAGTACCAGCTCGAGCGCTCCTACATGAACTTTCATTTTAAATGAAGTCCAAATTAGCTAGAGATTTAAATTGTGTTTCTTGTATTTTTCTTGTGTGATATTCTGATGCTGATATGCGATCTTACCGAAGGCCCTAAGACAATCAATCTTTTTTATAGTTTGCTTTAGCTGTCGGCAGAAAAATCGGTAGTTTAATCCAAATCTGGTTCTATTAGCTGTTTTTTTAATTTTTGTATTGTTGTTTTTGCGTTGTTGGCCACCACCATAAAAGCACTGTTAAAAGTAAAAAGGCTTGCATTCCATATCAGGAAGACATTCATCCGCAGCGTTATAAGTATTTATAAACTTGACACCTCTGGACCTAGTCATAAGAAGCATGGCAAACGCAACGTCTGGTGAGAGTGTGTCCGTCAGCCTGGCGAAAGAAACAAAATGTCAAAGAGCTACAACCCGTTGACATCCCTCGGGATAGCTTGACTATGGAATTCAATTTCGCTATAAGTTCTTCAAAGTTGAACTAAGTAACAAAAAATTATGGAAAATACTTACTCAATTAAGACTCATGCAATAGAATGTTATACAGATGGCTCAAAAACAACGGAGCCAACAGGAGCAGGAATGTTTGAGCCAATTTCAGTCCCAATGTTGAAGATGACAAACATTTCTCTAGCTGTAGTCTATGCAATACACAAATGTCTCTAATTGAACATTGACTGGAATTATAAAATCAAACACACATAGAGACGAACAGTCAAGCTTTGATTGAAGCCAACCTTGACTCACTTTCCAAACGGAAATTACAGGTTGCATTCAATGATGCAGTTCGCTATATCTACGGGTTACGCAGATATGACCATACTTCTGCATTAGTCAAGAATTTGCTAGGCTGCAGCTTAGAACAATATATCAATGCAAGAAACTGTATATTTTTACACAAGCTAATCACTGTTAAGGCACCGTCATATTTGTTTAACAGACTTTCATTCAATCGGTCCGAAAGAACAATAAATATCATTCCAAATCTTTGGAACTACCTCAACCTCTCCCGTTTATTTTACATGCTGTAAGACTCTGGAACTCCCTCCCGTCCTCAATCAAAATAATTGTCAATCCCAAAACATTCAAGTCCGCTATCTTTCTCTACTTCTCATCTCTCTAATACTATCCTAATACATGTCCCCTTCTTTATTTTTTGCAAAGAATAGCTTAAATTGTTATAAATTTTTATAAGCATAAATGTAAGCTGTTTTAAACTCTTTTGTTTAAAGCATAATTGTAAACTTTATTTATTTTTATTAATTTTAAGATTTAAATCAAATTGATAGCATAATCTAGCTAAGTACTATAAAAGATTTAATCTTACTGTATGTACCTCTTTTATTAATCAATAAATCAATAAATCAAAGCCATAGGATCCTACACAATCACCTCAATACATGTCTGCCGGATGTCCAGAACATGTCGGTATAGCAGGAAATGAGTAGCCAGACGAGCTAGAAAAGGCAGAAGCCGGATCACCTCCCGAAAACTTTTAGTGAAGTTACAGAGATCGACATTAAGGAAGAAATCAAAAAACGGAAGCAGGAAACCGGAATAAGCTTCCCTAATATGAGTCAACCCAAGCTCCTATTTGGCTTGTCCAACAAAGCGATCTAAGGACGCTAGTAAGAGCATCTTAAGAATGCTGGTCGCGTTTCTAACTCGTCATTGCAGGGTAAAGAAGCACCTCAAAATACTAGGTATAGACAGCGATGACCAATACATCTTTGGAAACTGCGAAGCTCTCAAACACAAAAGAAAAAAGTGCCTAGAACCATGTAACGTAGAGGTAAGGGAACTTAAATCCGTAAACTCAACGCAAATCCTTACTTTCGTCAAAGAGACTAATCTAGATAAGTATTATAGTGATGACCCAGTGTATCGAATCGAAATCGATGTGTAACACAAAACCCCAAACGATTTAATCACTCACGCGTTGTTGGCTATCCTTATCCCCAACCAATATCGTCAACCTGGGACTATTTGAAACAAATTGAACATTGCTGCAGAAGTTTGAGAGCTGCCATTGGCTCATCGGGATTTTAATCGCAATCATTTTGTTAAATTCGTGTCCAAACATAAAAGGGCTCCAAAAGACAAGTGTGTTGTAGATTGTTTTACCACAATCAAGAGACCAGGGCCCTGATCGCAAAACTGTTTCCAAAATAACCCTCAAATTGTCTGGCATCAATCATTATTTTGTCGAAAAATTGCTTCATGAAACGTTATTTCCAGCCGTGAATAAATAGCTACATTACAAAGAAAAATAAAATACGCCTATGGCGTTATTGAAGTTGAATTTTACAAAAAAATTTCTTTATAGTCTTGCATATTTTACAGACATAATTTAAGTGGAATAATTTCAATAGAAATGATAACTTAATTTCAATTATTACTTTTTTTAATCTTTAACACAATGTTTACAGAAAAAAAAATAAATTTAGGTTTGGATTAGCTTACAACATCTCAATTTATGATGCTCCATGTTAAATTATTGTCGCAGGAGCAACGTGATAAAACAAATCGTTCATACAATTTTGTTATCCTTGTGTCTAATTCCCGATTTTCGTCTCTTCATGGAAGTCTTATGTCAAATAGTACCAATGTAGATTACCATCATTTTGAATATTTGATTTTGCACTGTTTACAGTCTACGAACATGCAAACCATTCATCATTGTATTTTAATGATTTGTTTTCCGGAATCATTTCAGACTTGCGATTGATAAACGTATAAAGCGTTTTTTGCGTAATATTTATTTTAGTAAGTATTTCCTATGTATATCTGTAGACTGAATGAACATTAAGGTTTTTTTCTTATACACTTCGAGATATTTGAAACTCGATTTTCATTCGATCGTTAAACCATTCAAATGAAGCCTTTTACTTGACATTCAACAGGCTTTTCTTTTTCTGGTAAAAAAGGGCCTGAGTCTTGCTAGCATTTAATTCAATTTCTCAATCTGAATTTGGTTTAAAGTAGATTGCAAATTTGTTCTAATTAAGGAGCAATTTTAATCTGTAGAATAAATAAACGTATCATCATATCAAAAATGTTTTCTAATTAAATTTTTTGAGCACTTGCTAACAGAGTTTGATAAGCTAATTGGTCGATAACTAGATGGCAAACTATATTTTTGTCCCGGTTTTGCTAAAGTATCCTCGTTTTAAGCAACCACTGAGTACATCAACCCAGCTTGTGCAGTTTTTTATAAAAACCAATTTTCACACCGTCAAAACCAGGAGACTCAGTACTTTTAAAGCCCTTGGCGTTATGGTAAGCCTATCTGCCTGTTACGTGGGAATTAGACTTTCGAGTCCCAGAAGCATAAAATTGTTTTTCGTGGATTTTTAAAAAGTCCTCCGAGCGTATTTAAACAACCGTTAAAAACCGTTCACAATTGGCATTGGCCTATGTATAGCAATAGCTGTTTCACCTAAACGCCTGGAATATGACAGAACTCCAGCCACAACGGTATGCGTCTTAAATAAAACTAAAGCTTAGACTTTTTTCTATTCATATTCTTACCATTTTTTCGAAACGCCAACTATGGCCTCTACAGCTTTCCCATTTTACTGTTTTTATATCAAAACGCCTTTCGTAATAAGAGTTTTTTTCTTGGTTTTGAACTTATTTCTTCAGCACGTTTTAAAACTCACCCGATTGAGGCCCAAACAAGTGGTTAACGAAAGGTGGTATAGTAGACCAAATTGACGAAGTCCATCTGTTCAAGTGAATCTCCAACGACCAGCCCTAGTAGGTTGACACCCTTAAAGTGGAGAGTTGAAAATTCACTTGAGTATTCATCGGCTCGCGGCTAATTAATGTGCGGCGGCTAATCCACCGCCTAAATGTCAAAATGAAATGTGAAAATTTTCCATTCGATTACCAGCAGCCACCTTGCACAAATCTCCATTTTTTCCACACAAAGTTTAACCCAAAAAAAAAAGGGAATTTTATGAAGTAAATCTATAAAGTAATTAAAATAAAATAAAAAGGAAAAGAAACCACAAATTAAAAAGAGTTTTATACTAAATAACAGAAGAAGGAAGGAAAATTCGACGGGAAGAAACAGCACACAAGGTAATCCCGTGCAAATCAACATTTGGTCCATTCGGCCGCATAGCAGTACCAGTGCGCGATATATATATATATTGCAACAAAGATCCGACCATTTTCGGATCAAGTTTTTGGCAACCATTGGCATCGTCCCAAAATAACGGCACGACTGCACCCTTGCAAATTAACAAATCCGACCATTTTCGGAAATCTGCAACTGCAACCATTGGCACCGTCCCATAATAACGGCACGACTGCATCCCTGCAAATCAGCACAGATCCGACCATTTTCGGACGCTGCAACCTTGGCACCGTCCCCCAGTAACGGCACGCCTGCATCCCTGCAATTCAGCAAAAAAAAAACCAAGAGGAAACGAAGTCATCCATAGCCAGCATCGCCAGTTCCAGCACCGTTTGTTCCAGCATCGTTTGTTCCAGCATCGTTTGTTCCAGCATCGTTTGTTCCAGCATCGTCATCGCAGCCAACATAAATTTTGTATTGTACAGGTATTTATACAATTTTTTTTCCAATTTGCCTTTTTGCATTTTATATTCATATATATATATATTGGTACGTATAATACGCGTTATAAAGCGGTAAAATTGAGAAATATAAGTGCTTTACAGTAGTACAGTTCGTAACGGTGTTGAGCAATTTTATTTTTAATTAAAACGCGATTTGTATATCATTTTTGCCATGAGCTTGGAAGATTTAATTTTGGCTTGCGACACATTGGTCGATTTTCATGCGACATTTAAAGAAAAACCACGCAATAAGCTTTCACAATCAGTGATCGAAGCATTTCGGGTTGAGCTTCAAGAATTATGGCTTGAAGTTAAAAAAGTATATGCTCAGTATACGCGGGCGGCTACGGAGGATGACGACCTCAAGGCGTCACTCGTTGAGGTTAGGGCAAAATATAAAAGTTCTTCGAATACATATATCGAATTTCTTAGTGAAATTCTGGAGGCCACTCGGCCAAGTGAAAGTAAATCAAAAAAAGATGGCGATAGTAAAGATGATACTGAAGAGGGTTTAATGCATAGTATGCGTGTTCCACCATGCGAAGCGGAAGTTTTTAGTGGAGATTTTTTAAAATGGCCAGCGTTCAGAGACATGTTTACTGCACTTTATGTCCGGCACGCAAAACTAAGTCCCGTTCAAAAACTTTTTCATTTGCGTGCCCGAACTAAAGATCATGCTTTGAACATTGTTTCCAAATTTGAAATTACAAACGAGAATTTTGAAGCTGCGTGGTCGGCTCCTAAAGAGCATTACGAAAATAAAAGAGTACTTGTTAACAGCCATCTTAGTGTTTTACTCGGGCAACCGTGCATTCAGGTAGAATCGGCCGCGGCATTGAAGGAACTGCAAAGCAACATCAATGATGCTCTTATTGCTTTAAAGTCACATGGTATCGAAACAAAAACATGGGACGCGTTTATAACCTATTTTTGTGCAACTCGTCTTCCATCTCAAACACTTTCATTTTGGGAAGAATCCCTCGATAAGCCCACAGAAATTCAAACGTGGGAGAGCATGAATATTTTCATCTCAAATAGGTATCGGGTTTTGGAAAATGTCGCGGATATGCAAAAGGTTAATAAAGTTTCGCGAGTTACAGTGCCTAAGCAACAGTCTTTAAGCAATACGCCCCGTGTTCGTGCACATCATGCCCAAGTAGGTTCCCAATGCAAAATTTGTCAAGGAGAACACTCATTACGTTTATGCCCAGAGTTTTTAAAAATGAACGTGTCCAAAAGAAGAAATGCGGTTAGAAAATTAAAATATTGTTTCAATTGCTTAGCCTATACCCATATGGTACCCACGTGCAAAAGTGAAAACACATGCTTTCATTGTAAGGGAAAGCATCATTCACTTTTACACTTCGATAGCTCTCCGCCGGGGAATGCAAATACAAATTTACAGTCCACTCACGCTCCAAACTCAAGTATACCCAACACTATTCCAAATAACAGTTCGAAATCTTCAAATCCTACTGAAACCCCGAATGTAAATGCCCAAGCTTTCTTTGCCAAGTCACGGCGAACAACTTTGTTGGCCACGGCGATAGTAAGTATTCACCAAAATCAAACTGATTTTGAGTGGCGAGCGCTCATCGATCCGGGTTCGGAAATTTCTTTTATTTCTGAAGAGGTTCAAAGGAAACTTCAACTTCCCGTTAGATCAGTTAGAGCCACGGTGGCAGGCATTAATTCAAAGGTGACAGCAACTTCTTCAAAGATGTGTTCGTTAACACTTAAGTCTCGAATTGATGAAAATTTTAATCTTTTTGCTCAAGCTCTTGTTCTCAAAACAGTAACGGAGAATTTACCTTCGGTTTCAATGGAATTAAGAGAATCTCAAAAACTTTTCGATTTTCAACTGGCAGATCCCTATTTTAATCAAAGTTCCAAGATTGATCTATTGATTGGCGCGGATTTATACCCGTCTATTATCCGTGAAGGTTTGAAACATAAGGTGTTTCAGCAACTAATGGCTCAAAACACAGTTTTCGGATGGGTTTTACTGGGCCCTCTGCAAAACCCCAATTCTGCAAATAATACGCAGCCTTCCAAATCACTATCGTTTTTTAACGAAGTTTCTGTTGTAGATGAAATTCAAAAGTTTTGGATAGTAGAAGAGCTCCCACAAATTCAAGTATGGACGGCAGCGGAACAATTTTGTGAAGATCTTTTTGAAAATACCACGTATCGTGATGAAACCGGTCGTTATGTAGTGCGGTTGCCGTTCAAAGAACATTTTTTACAAGATCCTCGTTTAGGATTTTCATACGGAAACGCACAACGGCAATTTCTCAAAAATGAGAAGCGTCTTTTAAGCAACCCTAGCTTTAAACATGAGTATGATTCGGTTTTATCGGAGTACGTTGACCTGGGTCACATGAAGCCAAGTGATTCAAGTGAGACTGGTTTAAGCGAACAAAAAGCGTTTTTTATGCCGCATCACGCAGTCATAAAGCCCGAGAGTTCAACGACAAAGGTTCGTGTTGTCTTCAATGCGTCATTCGCTTCGTCAAACGGGAAGAGCTTAAATGACGTATTGTATCCGGGCCCAGCGCTGCAAACGGACATAACGCTTTTAATGTTGAATTGGCGGCTTTACAAATACGTTTTCAATAGCGATATAGAAAAAATGTATCGGCAAATTAAAATACATTCCGATCAAACCCCCTTTCAAAAAATTTTATTTCGCGAAAACCCAAAAGATCTTCTCAGTGTTTTTGAAATGACGACATTAACATTTGGTGTGTCCTGTTCTCCATACTTGGCCATTCGTACATTGCACCACTTAGCTAAAACAGTAAAAATCTCTCATCCTCTAGCTTCCACTATACTTCAAAGAGAATTGTTTGTAGATGACGTGTTATCAGGTGCACATGATACTTCCACAGCGTTAAAAGCGCAATCCGAATTAATTCTTGCTTTGCAATCGGCTGGTTTGAACTTGAGAAAATGGACGTCGAACTCAAAGGAGTTGTTGGAATCTATTCCAAAAGGTTCACTTCTTAACGAAGACTTCCTGAAATTTGATGATAAAAGTTCAGTTAAAACTCTCGGTATACAGTGGAAGGCAACAGTGGATACATTTTCCTTTTCGGTTCAGTCAATTCCCCAAGCTAGTTCTTTCACTAAGCGTTCAGTTTTATCAGTGATAGCGAAACTCTATGATCCGGTAGGGTGGTTGGCCCCTGTCGTGATTGTCGCTAAAATACTGATGCAACAAATATGGAAGGACAACACTGATTGGGACAGCAATCTTCTTCCCAGTACAGAGCAAAGGTGGAGAACATTTGTATCCAGTTTGCATGAAGTTGCAACAGTGCGTATTCCTCGGTGGGTAGAATATCGTCCACATGGTGTATCACAAATACATGGGTTCTGCGATTCGTCGGAGAAGGCCTATGCAGCATGCATTTATTTACGGGTGCAGCACTCTGATAAAATTACATCACATCTTTTGTGGGCCAAATCGAAAGTAGCCCCAGTGAGTACAATTTCGTTGCCCAGATTAGAGTTACAAGGTGCTGTTCTTTTGTCAAGGATGCTCCATTTAGCGTCAGCCTCACTTCAGATACAAAACCTTTCGTCAGTCCATTTGTGGACGGATTCTACCATAGTTTTGGCCTGGCTTCAGAAACATCCAAGTTCGTGGAAAACCTTTGTCGCAAATCGAACAGCGGAAATTTTGAAAAATTCTTCAGTGACAAATTGGTCGCACGTTGTTTCATCTGAAAATCCAGCTGATTTGGCTACAAGGGGAGTTTCTCCGGCCGAGTTAAAACTCAATTCATTGTGGTGGAATGGTCCTGAATGGTTGGTGCAATCAGAGTCAGAGTGGCCAAAATTGAAGCATAAACCAGTCGATGAGTCAGTTTTAGAGATGAAAACTAGTAAAACACTCACAGTTCAAATCGTTCAAGATTTTGAAGAAGATATGTGCAAATATTCAAACTGGCATAAGATGGTTTGTGTATTCGCTTACATCTTGCGATTTTATCACTCTTTCAAAAAACATGGAAACATGAAACATTCACGTTCAGAACTCTCACACGAAGAAATTATATTAGCGAAACGAAAACTTGTCGTTCTTACTCAAAAAAAATACTTTCAAAAAGAATATTCTGATTTGTTACAAAAAAAGCAGTTAGCTTCCAAGAATTGGTTGCAAAAATTCAACCCCCTAATCGACGAAGACGGTATTTTGCGCTCCAATGGAAGATTGGTGCAATCGACTTTGTCCTACAGTGAAAAATTTCCGATTTTACTCCCTGTCAATTGTCTCTTCATTCAACGGTACGTTGAATATGTTCACGAGTTGTCTCTTCACGGTGAAATTCAACTCATGTTGCGGATGATTCGAGCAGAATATTGGACACCACGCATTAAAAACCTTATAAAAAAATGTATAATTAACTGTACAACTTGTACTCGGTACAAAAAACATGTGCAAACGCAATTAATGGGTGCGTTACCCAAAGAAAGAACAGTTTTGACGCGGGCATTTACGAACGTAGGCGTAGACTTTGCAGGACCGTTTTTAATTAAAACGTATTATGGTCGAAAATGTCGGTTGGACAAAGGATATGTATGTATTTTTGTTTGCTTTGCGACACGAGCCATACATCTGGAACTGGTGAGCGATCTCACAACACAAGGTTTCCTAGCTGCATTTACACGCTTCGTGTCTCGAAGAGGAACGCCTGATAAAGTGTTTTCCGATCACGGAACTAATTTCGTGGGAGCCTCTAAAGTTCTTTTATCTGACTTTCATAAGTCACTCAAGCAATGTCCTACCGCCTGCGCTCATCAATTCTCACAAATAAAGTGGAACTTTATTCCTCCCGGATCGCCTCATATGGGTGGGTTATGGGAAGCGGGCGTTAAAAGCTTCAAAATGCATTTTCGAAAAGTGGCAGGCAACGAAAAGTTCACATTCGAAGAATTTGTAACTCTGCTTACTCGAATAGAGTGTAGTTTGAATTCTCGCCCCATCTCACCCATGTCTGAAGGTTTGACTGACATTGTTCCATTGACCCCTGGTCATTTTCTCACAGGCGACTTAATGACAGGTCTGCCTGAACCATCTTTCCAAGAAGAATCCCTTACTGTAATGAACCGGTGGAAAAAGTTAAAGATTCTCCATCATCAACTTTGTGCTAGGTGGAAGGAAGAATATTTAAAAGAGCTCCATAAGAGGTACAAATGGAAACATCCACAAAGAAACATCGAGATAAATGATTTGGTTATTATTCGACACGAAAATTTGCCACCCAACGAGTGGCGCCTTGGTCGAGTTATCAAAGTGTATGCCGGACAAGATAATAAAATTCGGGTAGCAGAAGTAAAAACTGCGAATGGAATCGTCACGCGTTCGATTGCCAAACTTTGTGTCCTCCTACCTCAGTAACAGAATGAAATCGATTAAAAATCTTTATTTACAACGTATTCAGAATGGAATACATTTACTCAAATCAAAAAATAAGGCTGCTCTCCATTGTGATAATCAAAAAAAAAAAACCAAATTTATTTAATACAAGTGTAAACAGTAAAGCAAATTGGAAAAACATTGTATGATATCTTTAAGTTTTGAGAAAATGAAAATTACTTTGAAATGTATATAACCATAAGTGTAAAGTTTTCAAAAGGATTAACGTAAACTCTTTATGGAATAGCATTTTGCAATTAAAGCTTTACTTTGCAATTAAAAATTTTTATACGATAATTAAATGTCAATTAACTTGAATTTGATGTTTGGTGGCAGGCAGGCCAAAACACTCCTGGTACAAGCAAATGCAAAAACAGCAGCATTTGGTTGGCCTCAGACATGGAACAATTCAAAACCGGGAGGCTTGCCGACGATTTCTGAGGTCAACGCGGCGTACCCCACAGGCGGATCACTAGTGTGAAGCAGCAAAGTGGGAGAGTTGTGATCGCTTCAAGATCACTACTCGTAACGCCGAAAATGAAGAAGAAGAAGAAGAAGATGTTTGGTGGTATGGTGGTATAGTGCTCTTTTACAATCATAAATTTCGCAATAAATATTGCAAGGCGGCCGGTAATGTTCAAGTGAATCTCCAACGACCAGCCCTAGTAGGTTGACACCCTTAAAGTGGAGAGTTGAAAATTCACTTGAGTATTCATCGGCTCGCGGCTAATTAATGTGCGGCGGCTAATCCACCGCCTAAATGTCAAAATGAAATGTGAAAATTTTCCATTCGATTACCAGCAGCCACCTTGCACAAATCTCCATTTTTTCCACACAAAGTTTAACCCAAAAAAAAAAGGGAATTTTATGAAGTAAATCTATAAAGTAATTAAAATAAAATAAAAAGGAAAAGAAACCACAAATTAAAAAGAGTTTTATACTAAATAACAGAAGAAGGAAGGAAAATTCGACGGGAAGAAACAGCACACAAGGTAATCCCGTGCAAATCAACACCATCAGTTGCCAAATGGGCCTCATCAGTTGATCCCAGAGAGTGTCCGAACTAAGTTATAGTGCACCCAGTCACCACATTTTAAAAAAAAACATTTAGGTATCAGAAAACATTACATTTCAGCACTTGAGACAGGACCCATCAGTACATTGGTTCTATTTCTCAAGTGAATCGTTTAATCTCGAACCCCTGAGGATAAGAGTCACGATAAAAATTACCATTTAATATATTACCATTTACTGCGTGAAAAAAACTATTCAAGTGCTGTATTCATTCCTTGATTCTTTATGCTCAACTGCTCCCTCACTACATATCACCATCTCCTTGAATCATCCCAACCAGAAGAAGAACCTCGATTGGATGCTTATACATCTCAAAGGCTGAAGTACACTTCATTAGGAACATTTACCTTCCAGCAGAGTTCTCTGATTGAAGAAGCAAAAACTATGGCTTTTCTAGTAGGTATCATCAAAACCCACTAAAAAAGTTTTATGCCAATCAAAGCAACTCCTTAATTCGATGAAGTGAATGTACTTCAGTTTGTTCATCCTCTTTAATACACAAAAGTAGGCAATTTGTGTGGTTTTTTTTTTTTTTTTTTGATACAATATTTTAGTTCTGCTTTGAAAATGGAACACCGCTGTTCAATCGCTCTCTTTCAAAATATTCAGATTCCATTGAATTTTTCAAACGTCAATGTCGATTGTTGAGCCTCATTATATTCAATGGAGCATCTCGCATTTTTCACGAAATCAAATCCTAAAATTGATCCTGCCTGTAATTCGGTCTCCATACGTATTATTTAAGTCCCTAGAGCAATTGGTTCTGCGAAACCTTTTGCATTGAGTCAGGCTCAAATTAGGTACAGCGTTCTGTGCTCCAGCCAGCGCAGGGCTCTGGTTTTCCCGTTGAAAATTAAATTGTTCTATAGGTCGAACAATTTCGATTTTGGCACACCTGCTAGCTGATTACTACACCACCAATACATTCCCAAGTTGCAGCTTTTGTGCGTTTGCTCTGCAGGGAGCTTTTACTATTCCAACAT
This sequence comes from Melanostoma mellinum, assembly GCA_914767635.1. NCBI lineage: Eukaryota > Metazoa > Arthropoda > Insecta > Diptera > Syrphidae > Melanostoma > Melanostoma mellinum. Next base: position 178,911,050 of record OU612060.1, read on the forward strand.
ATCGCCATTGGGCAATGACAACAGCCAGCATGGTCTGCAGTGTTTTTTGTGCGTGTCAATGTTCAGTCCTTTCAAGAGAGGAAACCCGCTGCGTTGCCTGATGAACACACACATGAGTCCCAACCGTACTGCTGTTCTAAAACAAATTGAATCCTTGATCAATTTCTCAGATACAGAAGCTGTACACAGCAAAAACAGCGCACAGGACGTAACAGTATCCATGTAATTGGATTTGTCGGCGCGTGGTTTTTACCACACGCATACACTCAGCACAAGCAAAGACTCCACAATCAACAAACCATCAAATGCAATTGACTACAATTGGGATAGGTAATTGCAGCCACGCACCACGTACCAGCTACCAGCCTGCTTGATTTTAAGGATACATTTCCTGCCAGAGCGATAGCTGAAATATCGTACGTTACGGTGAGAAACTCATGCCCCGTTTAAAAGACATTTAGAGAATTTAATTTTAGAGCATCAAAATGAATGTGTGGGCGAGGTTATATCTAACCACTTACATTTATGAATCGAGACATAGAGAGAAAGAGAACATCACATTATGATAAGGATTCTGTTGGAATAGCATAGGATACCAAGGTGTGTGTTCATTCATCAACATTTTCCAAATTCGAAATTGGAATTGAGATATGAAATTAGAGATGAATTTGTGGCGCACAAGGCTACCGGCATCGGCTTCGGCATAATGTACGACTGCCAGGAATTTTGATATCAGAACATCAGAGCATTGATGGGAATGTTTTATATTTGGCATGTTATGTATTAGAGGACATTTGCTTTTTAACTCGAGACTCGACTCTTGTTATAGATTGTAGGAAGGTGTAGAATGGATGACTACATATGTACGTGATGCTGATGAGTCTTCAGATATTAAAAAATACTCCGAAACATTCCAAACCGTTTCTGGCATTTAGTCAATCGGTTTTCTCTTCTGTTTTAGCAGAATGAAAATGAACGAGAAAAAAAAACAAATCCGTCAAACGCGTTTGACAAATAATCTTTTCCCTTAAATGAATCCTGGAAATATTAATGTTCCGTTTTATTTCTGTCTAACAAGAAAAGAAACCAGAGAGGGAGAGAGAGAGAAGAAGAAAACGAGAATGATAATTCTTTTCTTGTTATTTGAAAGACAAATTCTATGAAATTGAAAATTTGCCGTCGCAACTGACGGCCTGAGAGTAAATGCTTGCTATTGTGTGAGAACCTTGAGGGTTTGGGTGATATTTAATTTTTGGGGCCTAATGGTTGGTGTAGGTTATAGTATACTCTTAAGCTAATGGTATTCTACATGTAGCAGAACCGTTTATATGGAAGATTAAAGATGAGAAATAGAATGTTTCGTTAATTTTGATGTTGTGAATTTATCAAAATGTTTTTTCTTATGTTGCTGCATTGAAATAATTCCAACAGTGAAAGAGGCCCCTTAGAAATAAATTATGAGTACCTAAGAAGTCATGGGCTTTTGAATTTTGTCCTAAAAACTTTAATCCTTTGAATCAGAACTTCGTCTCTCCATATATCACCTCAGAAAACAAATACAAAAATTTGCCTCAATTTAATACGTGTAATTATGCAAATATTTTATAACTTGAGCTAAATAATTTTGAAGACAATAGAAGATTCCTTTCTTTTTGAAGATCGTGGAAGATTCCTTGTTTTTCTTGTCTCACATTAACCTCTACGATGGGTTTTACCATGATAGATGATGCGACGATACAATAAGCTACAGACCCTACCATTGGTAGGGGGCTTAAGCGATGCTAAATACTCACTTAAGTGGTATATTGAAGATATGAAAGACAGAAACATTTTTAGGAGAGTGGTACTTTTCAGTTCTCTGCATATGAGCAGCTGATTGTATGAAACAAAAAGCAGTTGATGTAATATTTCCTAAATCTGTATGGTGATACATTAAGTCTTAGAGTATACAAGTAAATACAATCGGAGTTCCACCTCAATGTACCGAATATTTTTGTAACAACCCTGCACAGACCATACCAGTGGGCTATCGAATTCTAACAGGGAACAGCTGAGATATAATTCGCCCAAATCAAGCGGAAGTAGATTAGTTTTATGTTGAGTGCCGAGACTCAGTTCTGCTCATCATCAAACTCGATCATTAGACTGTTTTGCTTTAACTTCTAACCCAGATGATCTCTTACATTTAATTGAGGAGTGAACGACTATAACGAAGGAGAGTTCTGGGAATCTAACGTGGTTCGCACATTCAGAAGAACTGAGTGTCCACCTTAAGGCCAAGAAGACTTCCCAACGCAAGCTGCAAATTCAGTCAATAAGGAGTTGACTTATTTGGTGGAAATCCTACTTCGGGCACCAACCGTGCACCAATCGTGCACCTGTTGAATTAATTACTTGCCAAATTATATAGTTTGTACTTGAACATTCATTCTAATATATAAGCGGCAACACTTAATCAAGCTTTTAGACATTTCCCATATGTTAACCATTGTAAATATAATGGAATCGAAACATTACTTAGCATAAGATATGAATATGATTGTTAGTTCAGTTGTCGAAATAAACTGCCTGAAGTAAAGTGGAGTTCGTTTCAATTAGGTTCCAACAAAGGTTATGGGCCCAGGCTTACATGAGTTGAAAGTGTAATAAGTTTTTTTTTCCTTCTTGCTGCATTTTTTTTTAAATCCAACAAAGATGAGTTCTGGATCGGGTTTATATCAAATTGAGAAACTATGTGATGACAACTACGATGCATGGGCTATACAAATGAGATCAGTTCTCATCCATAGTAGTTTGTGGAGTTATGTTTCTGGGGAAATATCGGTGCCAGCAGCACCAGCATCAACGACAGAGGAGATCTTGAATTGGAAGCAGAAAGACGAGAAGGCATTAGCGACTATAATTCTTTGTGTGAAAACATCACAACTTTTGCATATTAAGAATTCTAAGAGTTCTCGTGATGCATGGAAGAAACTCGAAGACGTTCATCGGCCTAGTGGTCCTGCAAGAAAAGTATCGCTTTTCAAGCAATTACTAAATCTAAAATTGCCTGAAAATGAATCTATCTCAAATCATTTAAATAATTTCTTCAGTGTGTCTGATAAATTGACTGAAATAGATGTTAAATTGCAGGATGAATTGTTGGCTATAATTTTATTATCGAGCCTCCCAAAGAGCTTTGACAATTTCACTATCGCCATTGAGACCAGAGATGAATTACCATCGACAGCTGTATTAAAAAATAAGCTAATGGAAGAGTGGAAAAGACGAGAGAGCGATGCTGTGACTGTTACAGACAACGGGGAATCTGCATTTTTTTCCAATCAAAGGCATGACACACAAAACCAACGGAATAAAATGAGTAAAAAGCAACCATTTCGCGGTAAGTGTTATAAATGTAGCAAACGAGGGCACTATGCATCAAATTGTCCAGCAGCAAATATTGCAGCAACATGTAATTCGAGAAATAAGTTGACAACTTCTTTCGCATTGCTTAATGCCGCCCATTTGGCAACACTTGATGAAGATACATGGGTTCTTGACAGTGGAGCGACCTGTCATTTATGCTGCAGCAGCTCTTTGTTTACTGATTTAAGAGATCACAAAGAAAGGATTGAATTGGCAGCTGATAATTATATTGAGTCATCTGGCATAGGGAGTGTTTTGATAGAAACAAAGAACTATAAACTTATTTTGAGGAAAGTTTTGTTTGTTCCAAGCTTAAAGGCAAATTTTATATCAATGAGTAAAGCCACACAAAACGAGCATACAGTAGAGTTCAATGATAAAGCAGCTATAGTTCGAAATAAAAACGCGGAGATTGTGTTGAGTGCAGAGAAAGTAGGTGATCTGTATTTATTTAAGGGGCAAAGTTCAAAACTATTTTACATTAATAAAGGTCTTAACAGCGAGTTCGTAAAATGGCATGAACGATATGGACACCTAAATGCCAAAAGTCTCAGTTCGTTATGCAATAAGCAAATGGTTATGGGATTGGAAATATCAGACCATCCTGATGCCATAGAATGTGAAGTTTGTCTGAAGAGTAAAATGTGTGCTATTCCATTCCCCAAACACTCAATGAAGCAAAGTAAAGGATTATTAGAACTAATACATAGTGATATTTGCGGTCCAATGCGGACACAATCTGTTGGGGGCTCTCGCTATTTTGCCTTGTTCATTGACGACTACAGCAGGAAAATATTTGTTTATTTCTTAAAGCATAAGAATGAAGTATTTAATGCATTCAAAACCTTCAAGGCTTTAGTTGAGCTCGAAACGTCAAAGAAAGTAAAGATTTTGAGAACTGACAACGGTGGCGAATATGTCAGTAAAGAATTTAATTGTTTTTTGAAGAATGCAGGCATAAGGCACCAGTTAACAGTTCAATACACCCCTCAACAGAACGGGGTAGCCGAAAGGTGTAATAGAACTCTTGTCGAAATGGCAAGATGCATGTTATTGAATGTAGAACTCCCAGACTCCCTTTGGGCAGAAGCGATAAACACGGCTGTTTATCTACGCAATCGATCACCTACAAAGATTTTAAGTGATAAAACGCCGTATGAGGCATGGAGTGGTCGAAGGCCTAATGTATCACACCTACGAATTTTCGGATGTAAAGCGTTTATGTTAGATAAGCGCCCAATAAAATCAAAGTTTAAAAAGAGAGCTACCGAATGTATTATGATAGGGTATTCCATTGAATCTAAGGCATATCGCCTTTATGAGCCAAAAACTCAAAAGATTTTTAAGAGTCGAGACGTTCGATTTGTGGAGCATATTAATAAGGATATCTGCAAAAATGTCGATTTGATATTACAATCAGAAGTCGATAAACAACAACCAGGTCTCGTAAAACAAAATGATAATATGAGATCGCCAACAGTTAAAACCGAATGCGTTGCAAATGATACGAGCGGTGCGCGGGATGTGATTGATGGGTATGGTACAAGCCCTGAAATTGTTGTTGGTGGTGATGGTGAAGGTGAGGCTAGCTTCTTGAGTGACATCCAAAGAACAGGAGAATCGGATGTAAGTGATAATGAAGTTATAAACGACGACGTGTTGATCGTACCACTTGAGAAAGGGATTGAACACAACGAATTAAACAGGCCAAGGAAAGATGGTTTAGTACAAGAAAACATGAAGAGCTGTTGGTTGCGCTCAGGTAAACGAAGATCTACGTCTGTGAATTTTTCAATACTACAATCTGGAAAATTTCTTGTGAATCCAACTACTGCTGAAGAAGCTCTTAATCGACACGATGGTGACAAATGGAAACAAGCTATGACATCAGAGTATAATTCACTTTTACATAATGATACTTGGGACCTAGTGGATCTTCCAGTTGATCGTAAGGTAATCGGAACAAAGTGGGTGTTTAATATAAAGCGTGATAAAAATGGAAACGTCGAACGGTACAAAGCTAGGCTGGTGGCAAAAGGCTGCAGCCAAAAGTTTGGTCTCGAGTACCATGACACCTTCTCACCCGTTGTGCGATATTCCTCGATAAGGTTGTTGCTTGCCATTGCCGTGGATTTTGATTTGATATTGCACCAGATAGATGTTACCGCTGCATACTTAAACGGTGAATTAAAAGAAGACGTTTATATAATACAACCCGAAAAATTTGTCAATCCTGATAACCCGAATAAAGTATGCAAATTAAAGAAATCTTTATACGGACTTAAGCAGTCCGGCAGAGAGTGGAATGTAAAGTTGGATAAAACTCTAAAAACCATTGGCTTCACCCAATGCAAATCTGATACATGCGTGTATATTATAAATCGAGGAGGTGTAATCGCCATAATTGGAGTTTATGTGGACGATTTATTAATAGCGTGTTCCAGTCTTCAGAGATTAGAAGAAATAAAATTTCTTATTGGACAGCACTTTGAAGTGGTCGACAAAGGTGCTATTGATTTCTTTTTGGGAATGGAGATAAGCAGAGACGCTGAAACAAATGGAATTAATTTAACTCAGCACCAATTTATTCTGGATTTGCTCCAAAGCTATAATATGTTGGAGACTAGAAAATGCAGTACACCATTAGAACCAGGATTCAAATTAAGGAGGTGCAGTGACTGTTCCAAATGTCGTAAGGTTGATCCTAAGGTATACCAGTCACTAATTGGTTCCTTGATGTACCTGGGCATATCAACTAGACCGGATATTCTGCATTCGATCAGCAAACTTGCACAATTTAACATGGATCCCCATGTAGAGCATATAGCAGCGGCTAAACATGTTCTGAGGTACTTAGCTAACACTAAAAATTTTAAAATATCTTTCAGAAAAACTATAGATCCCTTAAAAGCATATGCTGATGCAGACTGGGCTGGCAGCTGTGATGACCGGAAATCTTATACCGGTTTCGTGCTCTTTCTCGGTGGAGGACCAGTATCTTGGGAGTCACGAAAACAACCATCTGTGGCTTTAAGCAGTACAGAGGCCGAATATATGGCACTATCGTCAGCATCAAAGGAAGTGGTCTATATGCGAACCTTTATTAAAGAGCTTGGTTTTTTGAATCTAATTGATGGCCCGACTAATCTAAATGGGGATAATTTAAGTGCACAACAACTTGTTAGAAACCCTATTTATCATGCTAGAAGTAAGCATATAGATATTCGAATTCATTATGTGCGTGAAGTCTACAATCAAAATTTAATCAAGTTAAATTATGTTCCAACCGGTGATATGGTTGCGGATATATTTACTAAAAATCTAAATAAAAATAAGCACATGCACCATTGTAAGAAGTTGGCTTTATTATAATTATTATTGAATTTTTAAAGTAACTAAGAAGATAACAGATATGTTTTTATCATACAAACGTATATATATTTGAGGGGTCATGTTGAATTAATTACTTGCCAAATTATATAGTTTGTACTTGAACATTCATTCTAATATATAAGCGGCAACACTTAATCAAGCTTTTAGACATTTCCCATATGTTAACCATTGTAAATATAATGGAATCGAAACATTACTTAGCATAAGATATGAATATGATTGTTAGTTCAGTTGTCGAAATAAACTGCCTGAAGTAAAGTGGAGTTCGTTTCAATTAGGTTCCAACAGCACCAACCGTGCAACGGCGATGGAATGACACTGCCCATTGCTTTTCATTGTGTCGTCGTCCATTAGGGTCATCGCATCAATGTATCTCAGGGCCGGGTGTTTGTCTATTCTTTTGCTGACGCTTATCCTGAGTATCGAATCTTATCGAAATGCTGTGGAGATGCGCACGGCCTTTCTTTCGAATACAGACAGTTTTTGCATTCCAGTTTTGGATACCAGACGGGAAAGCAGTGCGTGTTGATGTGTCGTATTAGCAGTCGTATTAGCATCACCAGATGGATTCAATGGGAATCATAGTTAGTTTTTCTAACAACTGCAGTTGTGTGTATGCGGGTTGAAATTCATCAGTTCGTTGAAGTGACCTACTAGACATTGATCTGCTTCTTTGGCCTGAACTGTGTTCCGTAAGGGAGGTTGATGCAGATGTTGTGGCAGTTTCTGGCTAATCGCGAACGTTTTCGTTTTTGTGTGGATTGTCATATACAAATTTGCTTTGTGGAGTTAATTTTGATTTCTCATATTCGGTAATACTCGAAGAGCTTCTTTAAGTAATCTTCAGCCCTAAGAACTGCAGTCACGGGTGACAATGAGTGCGCATAAGTCTAGGAGTCGTCCGCAAATAGAAGGTTGGTTGGCCTTGTTTGGTTTTGGTTGAACCGAGATGAAGATGCTATACATTAGAGGTCCTAGATTCTATCCATGAGCATCCCCTGCTCAGAATGATGTGGTTGGTGGTTGATGATATAGTGTTGTCTACTTGAACTTATAAGGACCTGGAACGAGGAAAATTAAATACACTTTTTATAAATGTACCTGTAAAGTAAAAAATAGTTAGTTTATGGATAAGTTTGTTTATCCAGACATGTTGACGTGGAGTTTCAGACGTTCAGATATTACAGCAGACAAGATGTTATAAGCGACGCGACGTTAAGGAGGCTTATTCCTCTATAATTGAGTCTCCTTTTTTAAGATCGGGCATACGATACTGAGGTTCGTGGCGCATACTTTCTTCCAACCATATCATGCAGATCAGATGGTGCCAACTTGAAAACCTGCTGCCTTGAAGAGTTCGACATCAAAGCCATCTAAGCCTGCTTGCCTATGTCCGTTAATTTCTGCTATGTAGGGATCTTGATGATCGTCCAAGTTAAATGGGGCATACTCCCTCACAGCGGAAATAGTGTCTTCATCGCCGTTAAGCAGGAGTGGTCTTTCCAGATCCTCAGTAGCGGATGCGTTTAGATTATTGCACGCTACAATAAAATACGAGGGTAGTGTGATAAGTCAGTGACTTATTGAAAAAGAAAATTCTATTTTTCAAAAATTGATTTTCTCAAGAACTTTAAAATACACATTTGTTTCAGTGATAACTTCTTCATTCGATCCAAATCTCTTTATCTCATTTGGATACGGTAGAGGGCTAAATATGCAGGATATGATTGATGGAGTAGCATTTCGTTGTCCAATTTTGGGATTTCTGTTGACTTTGTCATTGACATTGTCTTCATGATACAAAACTTCTTTCTTCGGCCGCCGAAGGCTGTCGTTGCTGCTTCAAACCGAAATCGAATCTATCCAAAAACTCTATTTATTGTTTTACCCTTTTCAAGGTAATCTATTTGAATGACACCGCGTTCATTCCAAAAAAAAACTGTGGCCATGGCCGACACACACGCGCTTATGGTCGAGTGTGAGCAATTGTGACACCCATTGCGCGAATAGTTTTTTTTATATCCAAAAATAATATAATGTGCGGTTTAATCGGACAGTTGAAATGCTTATTGCTTACAATCTCCGGCACCTCACGCATTTTCGTTCTCCCACCTTCCAATATCAATCCTTAACGACCTTTTTTGGGGGACCTCGACGTTCGGCATCACTTGTGCTGTTACGACCGCCACGGAACTCCGTAAACAATTTTTAAACCATTTATATTGATGGTTTAGAGACCCCAATAAAACCTACTTATCAGGTCTTTCCTTATTTTCGGTAATGGCTTTTTTACCTAAAAATAATGCACGAAACTCAATTTCCTCCATTTTTTTGACTCTCAAGAGATTACTGCTTTGAATGGCTCTAAAACACAAACCATAAAACTTGCCCAAAATTTCCTCACATTGTTTAAAACAAAGTCGTTGTCCTTTGTCTGTCTGTATGCTTTGATCTTTTAAACTACGTATCGGATTTTGATGCGGTTTTATTTTTAATAGATAGAGTGGTTTGGGAGGAAGGTTAATATGTGTAATGTAAACATCATCTCCATATTACCAATGAATCAAGAACGGGCACATACACGGGAGCTTAGAAACTGCTTGACCGATTCTTTCACTGTTAAAATGCAATTCATTAAAATAATCCCGAGGGACGCGGAACCAAAACGAGAACAAAGAACTGTGATGTGCTTTTTTCTCCAGAGCTGGGGTATGCTCGTCAGGTCCAGAATCGACCAAAGAAAATACGTAAGACTTCGGTTATGAAGAATGTCCAATCCTTTTATTTGTCTTAAAGCTAGTCTAACATAATGTTTATTAATTCTTATCACTAATTCTGGTGGTGGTTCCAACGCTGGTAGATTCTTAGTCCTATGCTGGCAAAACAGTCATTAAGTACGGGTTTTTTATCGCTAGCATCAACTGTAAAAATACTGGCATCAACAGTCAAACGCTGGCATCAACAGGAAAATCTTGGCATCAACAGACAAACGCTGGCATCAACAGGAAAATCCTGGCATCAACAGTAAAAATCAACAGACAAACGCTGGCATCAACGGCTTATAGCCGGCAAAATAAAACCCAAAAGTCCTTAAGAGGCTAGTGAGGGGATTTGTACTAGGAACTCCAAGGAGACCTTGCTTAAAATTGGGAATCTCTGGGCACACTATGTACCCCTGGTTTTCCTCTTAGTGGAAGAAGCCTGTACTCGAGATTGGTACTTTTCAACACGGGTTGGCTTCAGTCTTCTCGTTTTTAACGATTTTAACGATTTTTTTTATTGAACAAAAGGATATATACAATTGATACTTAACTATAATACGTTTCTTAATAATATGATTAATTTTGCTGTGTTGGCACATAAGGGGCCTAACGATATACATTGTCGGTTATTTAAATTAAGGGTAAAGCTTAAGTTTATGGTTATTAAAAAATGTAATAATTTGTTAGATTTATATAACTGTAGGAGTGTTCAGTTCCTGTTGTCCTTGGGGTTAGTTGTGGTGGAGGTGGAGGTGGTGGAGGATGGTGGTGTAGGAGTTGGATTGGGCGGGGCGGGTGATGTGGTGATGGGGTCAGTCTTCTCGTATTTTTCAGGGTGTCTTATTAAGTTGTCTACAACTAGTGAGTGTGAGATCTATGGCATGAGTGAAAAATATCACGTGAAAACAATGGTATGTGTATTGGCTGGCGGTAGGGTGTGTATTTGTAACTTCGTTACAGTACTTGTATTGAAAAATGCCCCCCAAAACTACAAGGCCGATTTGAATGAAATTTGGAAGAAAAGTGAACTAGAACCTAAGAAACGACATAAACTTTATTTTTTCACATTACCTCGGGAATGGAAACAGGAACGGGAACACAGCCGCGATCTTGAACATACTGAACCAATTCCAAAAGCTGTTACTGTAACACTGTTATATTGCTTCGTCGACCCTGATTGGCATAGACTATATTTCATCCCCATGTTCCCACTTAAATAGAAACTTGGAAACTACTTTACTTAATTTACTGAATTCGATCACCGTTGGCTCCGAACGTTCAAACTACACCAGACGGGTCAGCTAGTAGTTTATAAATAGATGGAACTTAATGAGAGCGGTGTCACATTTAAAATTAAATCAAAAAGTCAAGGACTTTTCAAACTAATCTCGTACATAGACACCACCATATAAAGAAAATAGAGAAACTGTGTCAAAAAAAAAGTAAAACAAAATTGATTTGGAATTGAATTCTGCGTATTTAATTGTTAAATTCTTATTTAGTCGCGGCAACTTATCACTCAATTTATATGAAGTTAAAATATAAACGTAAGCCGATTTCGTTCACGAATTTCAGTTCATGAATTTGTTAGAATATTCCAATGAAATACAATTTTACTCTCAAAACCCAATTGACTGGAGAATAGCATTATCCTGCAGCGAACCACCGTCCATCAGGCGTTAAAATACATTGTTTGTTTATTACATTTCGCTTAAAATGTTACAAAATTTGATTCAATATTCTCGTACATTCAAAATATGTACATGAAATTAGTACACAAATATGATCTATGAAAACTTCATTAACTTTCTCTCTGAACTTATGGACAAAAATGTTTTGCTTAATCCCTTATTGTGTTATGAAGTTGTGCAGCCTGATAAGTGACTTCATGTGCATAATATCCAAATACGTGCATTAAAAGTTTTAACATGTGTTGAATATTGCAGAAGCTATAATCACACCCACAACTCGATGGATACTCTCACAAATATCCCATATAAAGGACACAACCTATGGAAGATGATTTACATTTCAGTTTTTTCTATAAACTAATTTAAAAGCATTTTTCCTGTTGCATATTTCATATTTCCCATGCGGGAGTTTGGTAAAATGTTCTGTTATTCTATCCGCATTTTCCCAACCATTTATCGTAATGTGTGTGCGTCGTGCATATTTATGCTAGGCGCATCCAGTTGCATACGCGTTAAGAGTAAGCTTTGGAGGTTGCCTACACCCAAAAATTAATTTGCATTTATTTTAAGTTGTCTGACTATAATTCTACTTTGCATGGGTATGCCTAACGGTTGTGTATACAATTTAATTAATTTAATAAATTTAACTTTATCTAAATAAGTTCATGGCAGTAGACTAAGCACCACTAATTTATTTCTTTAATAGACAATTTGTTTGAGAGTTATTTAGTGGAAACAATTAGTTAATAATTTATATGAGAAGGACTGAACGCGGCACTGCAAAGAAGGATTTTTTGTCAAACCACTAATTAAAAATTCAAGCAATCCTGTCAACTTAAATCTTACGAAAAGGTGTAATATTTGCACTAAATGCTGTGAGAAGTTAGAGTTGAAAAATTCTAAGCAAAAAGTATCTGCGTTGTCGGCCATTTTGGAAAACAACCTGTTCTAGTATCAAATGATGTCTTCGCGTTTCCTAATTGTACTCTGTTAAGGCGGCATGGTGTAGACTTAGAGTATTCTCTAAACCTTTGTTCAATAACAAAGTAGTGGACGAAGAACAGCCAACGCTGTGCATCGTATTGATACGCATCCGTCTTCCAAGCGGAGGCGTATGCTATCCAAATGGTTAAAAACTACGTTACAAACAATGGTTGGATAGAGAGAAGTATCTGTATTTGCAGCGACAGCCAAGCTGTGTTTGAGGCGCTTCTTAACTTCAAAAGTGATTCCAAAATGCAAAAGCTTTCAGAATGCCGTCGATACACTAAATTCTTTGAGTCTCGTTTGGGTTTCATTCCATTCCATCACAAAATACATAACTGGAAGTGAAATCGCCGAAGCACTAGCGCGGCATGGTTCTCATACAGCTTTTTCATTAACTAAACCATCGCTTGTTTTGCCTGAGTCCGCAATAAGAGCTTCAATCAACGATTGGGATTGATCAAAGCTTAAAAGTCACGATCGATGGTGGTATGATTGGTCAAATTTTGAACTGGAAGAGATAATGAGAAGGAGACGACTAGACACCATGTGCGTTCAAGAAACAAAATGGCGGAATTCAAGAAACATAGCGCGTTTTTTGAATGCAAAGACAAAAGCCTAAAATATGAAACATTGTGGGACGGATCAACGTAAAAACAGAATCACTATCAGCTTCGAAATCTTTGACGTAAATATAAAACCTTCTCCGACGCTCCGATCTTTTCGACATAGAACATTTTGAATACCAAAACTCCAGACCACCATGGATTGAAACCAATAAGGGGCGCAAAACAAAATTCAAGGTAACTCGGGACCTACTGCATTTCAAAAACCTTCAATTTTATGACGAGTTAGAACTGCTTAGTGAGACGGTACTTTTTATGGCAGTGTGGTTCTCCTGATTTGCCAGTAAGTCGTGAAAGGCGATACGTGCTTTAATAGTTTCCAAATTGTTGATTGTCCGAGACGACCAATCAGCGCCGCCAGCGCGAAGATGGCTAATAACACGAATCGACAATTAAGAGTGCTAAAGGTTGGTTGCGGCATAGTCTGTGTGGCATGTATTGCCACAGAACGAGAGGTTGTCTCAGGTCATGTCATTAATCTCATTAAAAAGATGGTTATTATCTATAATGTTCACTGATAACCGAAGAGTAGAAACGTGTGTTTGGATTGAGTCGCCCACTCTCGGCTATAGCAGCGACATTCGACATACTTTGAGAGTTGTCCACTAGCGCTATTTTTTTCGCACAAATTTACTTACAGCTTCGAGATAGGGGCTTAATTTTGGACAAAACTTCTTTCAAAAAGCGCACTGTTTAGACACACTGCATTTCCCAGTTTTGTTCAAGCGTAGAACAACTTTCTTCGTTCCGCGGAGGTGTGATGTTGACTCAAAACTCCGAACGAGAACATAGCAAATCTGTTAGATAAAGTCAATTTTATTACCTCCGGTCTTCTAGCCGTAACAAAGGTTGGCCTATTGCCAATATTGTTGATGTCTAAATCGGAGAACACAGAATGAAACTAAGAGGATGGGTGCCTCTCATTTTGCATTTGATGCTTCCCCAAACTGAGTTCTGAGCATTAGCATTGTGGCACGTGATAAGCTCCAGCTACCGGGAGCAAAATAGAGTTTCATGAAGAGTAAGCTGATGCGACGACGAAAGGTTGCCGCTCACCATTTGTTTTGTAGCTTAGCGTGTCGCCGCAACCAAATCTTGACCGCACAATGGATCAAGTTTATAGTTGATGCAAAAGAGCTCGACATGCTGAGACAGGTCCCGGGAAATCAAACCGTTCTTTAAAGAGTAATTTGTAATCACGTAGACATCCAAGACCAAGAACTTGACCTTTCCTGGCCCATGGCACCTGAACGGCAACGATGTGTGATTTTGTACTCTGCATTGAAAGTCTGCTACACAGGAGGGCATTAGCAGCCTAAGATTGCCAGACGTTGATTTGTAGGAAATTTTCGGAGGTTTTTTCCCTCCGTGGTCTCCGTGGACCAGACTGACTAGCAAGCCTATTCATTCACCCACTTTCAGGTTGGACCTCCGGCAGTTTGGAATATGATGCTTTTATCCCTCCCGTCTGACCAGTTTCAGTTTACCGAATTTGCAGGCCCTGCAACTTGTGGTTCCTTTTTATTCACCAGTGTTTCGGTTGGACTACTAGAAACTTTAGCTGAGCCTGTCAGAGAAGAGGGAACATCGGCTACGAAAGAACGTAAGACATTTTGCAAACTGTTCCTTTTACCAAAGAATTGCAGTTATAGACTCGGTTCTTTTGGCCACCAGCTAGCCTTCTTTCCTTGGTACTTGGCCAGCCGTTTACCAGAAGCCACCACCACTAATCCAAGATCAAACTGTTCAGCTTCATTTGATCCTATAGTAGTGTTTCTCTGATCATCAAGTGAAACGTTTTACACACCTGATAAGGAGGGAATTTCTATTTAAGATGGGGCCTCCAGATTTCGTACCTCTGTCGTAATCGAGAAGACTATGGCTGGATTGTTGCCAAGCCGATAAAATTTCTTTCGGTTTTATCTTCTAAACTTTTGTGGATCATTTAATGGTTCAGTTCAATTTTCTCACCCTAAGAGACCATTGGGCTAAGAATTCAGTTCAAATAAACTTCTTAAGTGATAGAGTAGCTAATGCCAACTTTAGTCGACATTGAAACCTGTTAATTTTTTTTTTTTTTTCTATATGCACCCAACACGAGCTTACACGAGTCATTTGAGAGGTAAAAAAAAGTTGTGTAGTTCGTGCTGGTTTGCTTAGCAAGACTTTCTTGAGAAATTTGAGTGTAAAAAAAACAAGTCGTGTGACTCGTGTTGGTTCGTTTTAAACGAAACCTTTCAGTCATTTCTAGTGAAAAGGTAATGAGCTTGTTAATGATTGACCAAAAAAAAACCTTTTTCGTTAGACGTAACCAAGTAATTTCGTTTTAAACGAACCAAAACGAATCACACGAGTTGTTTTTTTTTCCTGCAATGACGCGAATGAGGCCACACGAACCACACTATGAGTGCGTGTTGACACTTCCCTTATTATGAAATGGACAACTTGTTTTCTACCTGGCTCACGAGAAAATTGTTTTTGACAATGGAGCCCAGGGTACTGTCTGCGTTCTGATTGACATTAATAAATACGACGATAAGCAACTCGTTTATGCCCCGCTGCTTTACCACTTTCTGTTGGACAGAGAGTGAAGGTTGCTCTTTTTGAGTGACACCT
The DNA here is from genome assembly GCA_914767635.1 of Melanostoma mellinum. Lineage (NCBI taxonomy): Eukaryota > Metazoa > Arthropoda > Insecta > Diptera > Syrphidae > Melanostoma > Melanostoma mellinum. Next base: position 178,926,530 of record OU612060.1, read on the forward strand.
CACGCGATAATGTAGAGCGTGTTTCGAATGGCCCGCCTAACTTCCTATGTGAGAAGAAACCTTGTGGCTCATAAACGTAACTCTTTTAAAAGAGTTCCAATAGTGTGATGAATGAACTATTTTCATTTCCAAACAGGCTCTAGAAGACCTATGCATACACTTACGCTTAAAGTGTCGGATTCCTAAACCCTTCTTCTTCTTTTTCCAGCGAATTGAGCATCGTGATCTAGAAGGAATCACAGCTCTCCCACTTAGCTGCTTCGCACTATAGTGATTCGCTCGTTCAGTACACTGATCCAAATTTGTATACTCTGAAGCCTAACAAGCCGTTCATAAACAATGAATAAACTCTAATAAAAACAGCCTCTTGTCCATTTGTTCAGTTGTTCGTCTTTTATGGTTGGAAAAATGACGTGACCTTTCGAATTTGCTTCGAGCCATGAAGAATCTTAAAACAATTTCTCTGAGTTGTAATTTTATCCAAAAATATTATCTCAATACCAAGAAGACATACATATTTTATTAAGAAATGGGAAAGCAAACAACATAGCTCCCACTTACATTATTCCCTTAATGATTTCGCTCAACTTCCGAGTGTTAAATCTCGATAGAAGTGTCTTCGGGATGACATAAAACAGATATTTTAATTTTGAAAACAATTTCCAAGGAAAAACAAAAATGTCAACAAACAAAATACAAAATTAATTCTAAAACTGCTTCCTTCCTGTGAATACTTTAGAAGAGAGAGTGTTGATGAAAGAAAGCATGCGAAAGATGTTTGTTTGCCTCCTGTGACTTTCCAAACTTTCAATCTCTGACCTTTCTATTTTGTTTTGGGCTAAAGACCAGAATACAAAAATAAAAAAGAAGAAGAAAAATGGTAAACATCTGTTAACATCTACGCACGGTCCATAAGGCAATGATTTATATACCACCACCAGCGTGAGCGTTCGTTCGAAATTCCGGATCTTATCAAGTCACGTCGGCGCCTCTCCGCATCCCTTTTAGGCAACTTTTTTCTGTATTTATTTTTTTTTTTTCTTCGTTTTTTTAGAAAGAATGTGATCGCGATAAGCCGTCTCGAGAGACACAAGAAAAAATCACTAGACCCATCCCTCGTCAAGAATTAGAAATCATCAAACAGCAAACAGAGTAAGAGTGTCCTGCGATGGAAATAAACGAATAAAAACGGAAACGACGTCTACAAGGAATTAAGATTATTGATTTATGGCCATCAATGTAGCAGTCAGGGTTTTTTTTTTATTTTATTTTGTTTTCTCCTTTTTTTTCTTGGGGTTATTTTGAATATTATATTTTCTCTTTTTTGTGCGAACCCAAACACCATAGCTCAGATAATTGTTGCAATTAATCATTCACCACCCCCTAGCACACCAGCACAGCAAAAAATCAAAGCTTAAAGCGCATAAATCTTATCAGATTAACGTTAACTACAGACAAAAAGCAAGGAATATCCACAAAAACAGCTCCGACCCTCCCCAACACTGCGGGAGAAAAATAGTGTGTGTGCCTTCGAATAAATAACGAATATCAAGTTGTATTTGCATAAAAAATAGTCCTGGATTGGTTTTTTATTGACATAAGTCTTTGGAAACAGACTTCGACAATATTAGGTAATAAATGGGAAATTTTCTCAACTTTCATCGAATCATATTCTAAACACTAAAGATGGGGTTATTAATTGACTTGGTTTTAGTTTAATGTTAAAAGGGATTCAACGCTTTCAAATATTGATTGATTTGGGTACTTTGCGTTCGGATTTACATTTATCATCTAGTTTTTTTTTTTTTTTTTTTGTTACTTGTGAACTACACCCCTGACTGACGTTGGGGTTTCGAAATTTAAATACTCATTCAAAGCAAAAAGTTTTTTTTATTTCTGGAAGATGAAACTGGTATGAGAGGATTAAACAGACTAAAAGCAGCTACCAGTTTCGTGAAAGGCTTTACACTGAGGAAGTTTTTTCTGGAAAAAGAAACTTATTCCTCTTCTTCTTTAGGTGGCTCAACTAGAGCGTGGTGCTCCTAGGCCTTGTCCAATATGCCCCTCCAGCCGGCTCGATCTCTAGCCTGCCGTCTCCAATTTTGCACTCCAAGTTGGTGGAGATCTCCTTCTACCTGGTCGCTCCATCGAAGATGAGGTCTACCTTGGCTTCTGACTCCCTCTGGTTTGGCGTTGAAGACTTTACGCACTGGAGCGTTGATGTCCATTCGCTCTACATGGCCCAGCCATCTTAGTCGTTGGACTCTAATTTTTCTGGCTAAGCTTATGTCGCTGTACAGCTCGTATAGTTCGTCGTTGTATCTTCTTCGCCAAACGGTGTCTTCTCGATTAACGCAAACAGGACCATAAATCGTACGCAGAACTTTTCTCTCGAAGACTCCAAGTGACTTTTCATCCGATTGGGAGAGGGTCCATGCTTCTGCACCATATAGCAGGGCCGGGATGATGAGTGTTTTGTATAGTGTCTCCTTGGTTCTTTTCGATAGGGCTTAATTCCTCAATTGCTTATTTAACCCAAAAAAAAGCGATTAGCAAGAGTTGATGTTGTTGGCTGAGTTGTTGGCTGAGTTTACAGCAGTGCCCAGGTAGACAAATTCACTGACTACCTCGAAGTTAAGAAGTCGGTGGTGGGATTGGACTTTTGTTGATGAGAGCATAAACTTCGTCTTTCCGTCGTTTATTTTCAGCCCCATTTGGCTTGCTGCTGACTCCATAGTAGTGAATGCACCAGTTACTGCTCACTTTGTTCTTCCTATCACGTCTATGTCGTCTGCAAACCCAAGTAATTGTGTTGATTTATTGAAAATGGTGCCCGATGTGCTGGCATGGGTGCTACGTATTACATTTTCAAGCACAATGTTAAAACAGCTGCATGACAGTGCGACGCCTTGTCTAAGCGCTCTGGTGGTTTCGAAGGTTTCAGTAGAATCTCTACCAACTTTGACGGAACAGCTAGCGTTCTCCAACGTCATCCTGATAAGGCGTATCAGTTTAGCAGGGATTCTAAAGTTAGACATAGCACGATACATTTCAACTCTGTTAACACTATCTTACGCTGCTTTAAAGTCGACGAATAGGTGGTGGGTGTCGATGTTGTACTCTTGGGTTTTTTCCAGAATTTGGCGCAATGTGAATATTTGGTCGGTGGTAGAATTTCCAGGTCTGAAGCCGCATTGATAAGGACCTATTAAATCATCAGCAAACGGCTTGAGACGTTCACATAATACGCTCGAAAGGATCTAATATGAGATGTTTAGGAGTCTAGTGCCTCTATAGTTGGCGCATAGTAGGCGGTCTCCTTTTTTGTGGATCGGGCAGATGGTACTGAGGTTCCACTCATCGGGCATACTTTCCTCCGACCATATTTTGTAGATGAGTTGGTGTATGCTCCTGACCAGGTCATCTCCAGCGTGTTTAAAAAGCTCCGCTTGTAGACCATCACATCCAGCTGCTTTGTTCATCTTTAGTCTGGTGATGGCTACTTCGATCTCATTTTGGTCGGGCGGCTGCAGTTCGTGGTCGTCATCTAGATTAACTGGTACAAGTTGATCTTGGGCGGGATTTAAGCTGTCATCGTCATTTAGCAACTGGTGAAAGTAGTCCTTCCAGATGGTTAACATCGCCTGCGTTTCCACTATGGTGTTTCCATCCTGATCTTTGCAGGGTACAGGGCGACTTGTGAAACCCGATGTTGTTTGTCTCACTCTTCTATAGAAGTTTCGCACCCCTTTCCTACTAAAACATCTCTGCATCTCCTCGACTTCACGTTTTTGGTGTTCCTTTTTCTTCCTCCTGAGTAAGCGTTTTTCACCTTTCCTTCGCTCTACGTAGAGATTTCTGGACGCTCTAGTATTTCTCTGGAGCCATGACTTGTATGTCTCCGTTTTTGCTTTGTTTGCCTGAGCACATTCGGAGTCGAACCAAGGGTTCTTAGGGGGTGGCTGTGAGAAACCTAATACCTCTGACGCAGCACTTCTTATGGCTTGTTGACATAGCTGCCATTGGTCTTCCGGGTTCATGTCATCGGTCGAAGGAGTTCTCGCAAGATCAAGGGATACGCGGTCGGCATAGGCAGCGGCGGTCTCTATCGATTGAAGTCGTCCAACATTTAATTTCCTCGGCGTAGTTGGTGATCGCCTAAGAGCTTCCATCGAGATCCGTACTCTGAGTTTTGTACCAACTAAGTAGTGGTCTGAGTCGATGTTTGGTCGTCGGAAGGTACGAACATTCAGGATGCTGGAGGATTGTCTTCCGTCAATCGGAACATGGTCGATTTGGTTGCAAGTTCAACCATCTGGAGATCGCCATGTGCCTTTGTGGATGTCGGGACGTGGGAATCGCGTGCTACTTATTACCATGTTTTTTCCCGTTGCAAAATCGATGAGCCTAAGTCCGTTGTCGGAAGTGGTGTCGTGCAGGCTATGCTTTCCGATCGTCTTACCAAAGATATCCTCCCTGCCAATTTTTGCATTAGAATCTCCCAAGAGATTTTTAATGTCATGTTTAAGGCACTGCTCATAAGTTTTGGCGAGGAGCTCGTAGAAACTTTTTCTGGTCGTCCTTCTCTTCTGTAGGGGCATGGGCGCTTATGAGGCTTAGGTAATGGAATTTGGCCTTGATGCGGATCGTTGTCACTCTTTCACTGACTTCGCGAAAACTCAAGACTTTTGGCCTAAGTCTTCCTCTGACAGCGAATCCGCATCCAAACAAGCGCGATCTCCCATCAAGTTGGCAATTCCCATAGTAGAAAGTACAGTCATCTGTATCTCTCAGGCCTGGTCCATCCCATCGCATCTCCTAGAGGGCTGTTACATCAGCGTTGAGGCTGGCGAAAAAGAAACTTATTCCTAGAATGTCTTAAATAACATTCAGTACCGGTGCACTTCTTTTCTAGGGTGCTGATATGGCCTCGGACTCAACCCTTAAACTAGAAATAATTTCGGAGACTAAGTTCGGAGTAACATCCTTTACTCGACCAGCAACAAAAACGTTTGTCTTGTTCGAATATATATTAAAGTTTTGAAGACAAAGCAAAGCTTTTACCGACTGCATCGATATATCTGATGTTTTCCGGTTCTTATGCCTGTTTGCAATGAACAGAGGTGCATGTGTCGTAACGATTAGAATGGCATGCCTGTTTCGTAAAATTTGAACAGAAAAACAAAAATTGTTTTTTCATAGGTATCGCATTTCGCGCGTTCTCTGATAATAATTTCATTGGTAATTTCATTGGTATGAGAAGTGCCTTCTCGATAGCTGCCTGCTTAAACAAAAGCGACCTTCTGTTAATGGTATCGAAAGCGGATTTGAAATCCACGAGGAATGCATACAGATTAACTTTTTTATCCAAAAAACGCCTAGCAATACTTGTGAGTGCAAAGATTTGGTCAGCCGTCGAAAGGTAAGCCCGGAAGCCAGCCTGAAAGCAGCTTATTTTCTTATTTCGTTCAACCCATGAAACCAGTCTGGAGTAAAGAATTTGTGTAAATAATTTTCGAAAGGAGCTGAGTACAGAAATACCTCTATAGTTTTCGGGTAAGTTAGGATCACCTTTTTTAAAAATTGCTAAGATTGACGAAGTACGAAAGCACTTCGTGAAACATTTTGTTGAAAAGCACCAAAACGTGTTATAAAAAAAGAGAGCTGGCATTTTTGAAGAATTCAGCTGAGATGCCATCTGAGCCTGCTGCCTTATTATTTTTCATTTTTTTAGAGCTGCGAGTAGCTCTAACATTGAAAAAGGAGAGTCCAATTCTTCAATATATACATAAGGAAGTGCAAAATTTATAGACAATTGGTTTGGATCTGGCAACAAAAGTTTTTCGAAGTGTGATGCCAGAATATCAAGCTCTACAGCAGACGAAACTGAATTATTGCGCCCACCTAAAATACGAACATTTTTCCAGTAAGATTTTAAATCACGGCTTTTAATAAGATTCAAAGCTTTCGTTTGCATGAATCCTTAAAAGCATTGTTGAATTGTATATAAAGCGCTTTCATAGCTACATTATTGGAGCTTCTTAAAAGTTTTAAGAACTTGAACGATCTCTCTCTTCCTACACTCTTCGTCATACCAATCTGATTTGAAAGACCTTCTAGTATTATTTGATGCAAATGTTGCTGACTGTCTTACTATTTGAAAAACTAGATTTGTTGCTTCATCTACCGAGTTCGTAATGTGATGTGGCAGATTGACTGACTGCTGGGTAAGATTTCTTTTGTATAAATCCGATTTTTTCTCTACCCAGCGAAGTCTGTTGGTTCCATTTTCTAATTGGGATCGAACTGATTTATCTTGGCTATCAAACTCACAAGTTACAACGATTGGTAGATGATTTGAATAATTAGCAGGAGCGACTTCGAAATCTTTCACAACATTGAGCCAATCACCTTTTATAAGGCAATAATCGATAACAGAGCAACCTTGAGCAGATATAAACGATAAGTTTCCTACACAATCACTTCTGGAGATCCCAAATTAATAAGACGGTTACAGTTTGAATTCACACTAGCGTCTAAAGAATTTCTTTCAGATAAAAATCATCGTTTAAAAATGGAGGGTTCTGAAAATTACCTATACGACCGTTTAAGTCCCCAACTATTAAAATATTGTCACAATCTTCGTTAACAAGAAAGTCATGAAGATGTTACAAATCAGTATTCCATGCGTTAAAGTTAAGATAAATTGGGACAGTTAAAAAATGTTTAAAATTAATAGTAAAATCTATTACGATTTTGTTCCCACTATTTTTAAAAGCGATATTTTTGTTTGATATATTGTTTTTGATACCACACAGTATGCCACCGCTGTCTCTCCAAAATCTATTATTTCAAATAGCTGGCATCCATTTCAAATTAAAACTTTTAAATACTTTGAAAATTGCAACTCTTTGCCCACTTCCACAAATGTTTCTAAAAATATAAAAATGTCATACTTTGAAATATAATTAAAAAAATCTGTCATTAAAAGTTTGTTTTTAAGCCCTGTAACATTATAAGAACAGATATTACGGCAGCTTCTCTCAAATATGACTGCTGTAGTTTCAAATGGCAGTAGTGAATCTAAAGAGTTTCGCTCTGATACGGGGGTTCCCCAGAAAATGTATTTTGAGTCCTTTAATCTTTTCACTTTTTATAAATGATGTTGAAGATCATTTACCAGGGGGTGTTACTTTTGGTGATTTAAATGTCAAAGTCTTGTTTGTACGCTGATGACGTTGTAGTTTTGACGGATAATCAAGTGACACTGCAGCTTCCGAAAAACAAGTTAAAGCAATTTTATGATCTGTGGGATCTTAAAATCAACACAGCAAAATCAAAAATATTGGTGTTTAGAACCCAAAGTCGCAGCACGGCTTGGACACTTGATGGTTCCAATCTTGAGGTAGTGAAAGAATTCAAATACTTAGGTTTCAAAATAACTCATAATCTAAATCTTAAAGTTCACATAAGAGAAAAGTTAGTGAGTGCAAAAGCTGCAATCAACTGCATGTGGTCAATTTTTTTTTAAGAATAAATATTTAGATCCAGCGTCTAAATTTAAAGTTTTCGATGCAACAATCAAAACCTGTTTTTGTTACGCAAATGATGTCTATGTATACAAGGAAATAGATGAAATCGAAAGTATACAAAGATATTTTTTCAAACGCATTTTTCTTTTACCGGCAAATACGCCTACCTATGCCATACACGTCGAATCGGGGCTACCTACAATATTTGTAAAAAATTTAAAAGCTAATGCAGACTACATTCTTAAAGTCATGCAAAGATCAGACGACAATTTGCAGAAAAGAATTATGTTAGTGTCTTTGAGGTGTCGGTATACGTCTTTTAAAGACTGGTATGAACTAGCGTCGGCACACGACTTTTCTCTTAACCTCTCCGTTGACAACTTAATTTCGTTGAGGTCTGTTTTTTATGACTGCATTTCTTGCATTAATGAAAACGTGTACCGGTCATTTCTTGATCGGGCTGGGGAGTCTGTTTCAAGATCAATATACAAAAGATTGAATCACTGTCTAGGAGAAACCAACTATTTTCGGAATGAATTTTCTGTAACGGAGATGAGTTTTATATTTAAAGCCCGTACGGAAATGCTACAGTTAAACTACAGGCCACATAGATCTGATCTTAACCCGAACTGTACACTTTGTAACCTAAACGAACCAGAAAACATTTTCCATCTCCTGGCCGTATGTCCAGTGCTGCAAGAAATCTGACGTCTGTATTTCAATAAAAGTTCCCTATCATTGGTGGAATGCTTAAGCGTTCTTAATGGAGAGAGTGGTTGGAAATTACTTATACGGTATTGCTCACATGCGGTTTCATATAGAAATTTATTCGACGACTTTTAGGATAACCTTCATGCCAAATCATTTGAAATTTTGTTCTAACTAAATTATAAGCTCAGTTTTTTTTCTTTGGTTTTTTTTGCGCTTTTTAATGATGTTGCAAATCTTTGAAACACATTCCTAATTTTGTTTTATAAATAAATAAATAGGGTGGCGCAACAGAGCGAGGAGCCCCTGGGCCTAGCACATTTCTCACAACCATGTCTTGTCAGGGAATGGAGGGGACCTACAATTTTTCGCCGGTTCCGAACGGCTAACTGAGAATGCGCTTTTCATGGCAATGAATTTACTAACGGAGGACTTGCTAATTCCTCGTTAAAGGCGTTACCCGTGGAAAAACGTTTTTGCATTTTGCCTCTGCTGGGATTCGAACCTCGAACCTCTGGGTTAGCAGGTGAACATGCTAACCATTACGCCACGGGTACCACAATTTTGTTTTAGCTAAACTAAAAGCCCAAAGTTTCTGAACACTTAAATCTTTTTTAAATTTTATTTAATCATTTGAATATTTAAATTGTAAAAATTGTATAAATAATATATTTGAACTATCTGTTATTCCAATTCGAAGAGTCATATTTTATTTTGTTTTTTTTTTTTTTTGTTTTCTATATTTATAGCTTATCACTTTTTGTTAACTAATTTTAATATACCCATATGTATACGTTTTCTCTCGAAATATTATGAGTATTAAACTTTCCGGCAGGCGGCTTCAAGCCATGCTCGTAAATCTTTGAAATTTCAAAATCAAAATTGTACTTACATATATTATGGAAAAAATAAAGATTCTTTAATAATAATTAATAATAATAATAATAAGTGCCTTCTCGAATGGCCGTTCGAAATCGACAAAATTTGTAGGTCTAAGATTTTGCTATGCCCATTTTTTATGGCACTTTTCTCTCTTTATACAAAGCTTGTACTTCAGCCACTGGTGGACTTTAGACATGAAATTTAACATTTACTTCTCTTGCCCCGCAATTTCCACTTCATATCCCTAGAACCTCACGAGTAAGTTCAGGGAAGACACACTAGCTTTTCTGTTTAGGCAAACAAGCTTTTCGCACTTGCGAATTCTCAATTAAGGTGACATTTTTTTAGTCACTACTTGACCAATTTGAGAAGACAGGTGTAATTGTAAGTCTTTTATATGCGTCAAAAGACCGTCCTTTACGTAGAATCACAGAAAAATAAGGATATTTTTCTTACATTCTGTGCAATTTAAAAAAATCTGTTTATAAAAGTAGGAGAATAAACGAAAATACTACTGCTTGATCCTTTTTCTTTGATAATTTTAACGGCCTACTTTTTGTCCTTTTTTTCTTCCTTGCTGTTTCTCGTTCAGTTCTTTTCAGCTTTTGTGGTGCCCGTGGGGTGATAGTTAGCATGTCTGCCTGTTGCTTGGTAGATTCGAGGTTCGACTCCCAGAAACATCAAAGAAAAGAATGTTTTCACGTTTATCGCCGTAGTGTAAATACGCTGCCATTAAAAACGCTCTTTAACTTAGCACTTAAACAAGCGTCGCACGAAATGCATCCCAAAAATGTTACGGTGTTGGAACGATTTTCTCCTTTCCCGCAAATTAGTTTAAAGGTCCACCGCTGTAAGTTGTGATTTATCTCTTTTGCTACCCGTGACCTGATGGTTCGCATGTTTGTCTGTTAACCCAGAGGTTCGTGGTTCGAATCCCAACAGAAGCAAAAAGTTTTTCCTAAGTTATCGCGTCTCGCGAGGAATTGGCTAGTCTTCCGTTAGTAAATTCAGTGCCATGAAAAGTGTTTTCTCGATTAGCCGTTTGGAACCGGCAGAAAAATGTAGGTTCCTTGAACCTCAGTATCTACCGTAAAATGTGAACGCCTGAAGCACCACATCCACAATATGCTAGGTCCTAATCAATGAGATTTTCAACGAGAAAATTCCAAACTCGATCAAATTTTCACATTACGGCAGGTCTTGGAAAAAACCCGGTAATACAAATTCGATATTGAGCATTTCAAGGCTTTGATGGCAGGTATTACAAGGACGAGCAGTACAGATCCATGTCTATTTCTGACATCCATGATTATGACTTGGAGGGCTCATGCTTCTTCGTCAAAGTCGGTAAAGAACTCACTTTGATCTTTGATGTCGAAAAAGGCTTTCGAGAAGACGACAAGATTGTGTGGAACTCAAATATCAACACCAGAAAGGGAAGAGATAAATGGAATGTGGCGCCGGTAAAACACCTTTAGTAGCACGTCGACCTGAGAGTTTTATTGTGCTATTCCCTTAGGTTTAAACACGTAAAGTGTTAAGTTGTTCACTCGAAGTTGAGGTCATGTAAAAACCTAAAAAGTGAATCCTTTGTTGAATATTTTTAGCCCAGATCTGGTTATGGCAGGGCTTTCACATAAAATGTGTTCAGCTGTTTCTGTGTCTTCGAAACAGAAGGTGTCATCCTGGCTCATGTCCATGTTTTAAGATGATATCTGTGCAGTGTCCAGTGAGGAAGTGCACAGAGCAAGTAACTTTGCGTCACGTTTGCCCTTGCCAAGAATTTCTTTCATACGTCTTTGAGATAAGTCGATGAATAGTTTTAACAAGTGGTGGCCATTACGTCACAATATACGATATCGAGGTGGTACAGGACTTAGAGCTTCCCTATATTGTTGTCCTGTAATGTGATTGCCATTCTTTTACTCTATGTAGTGATGTGTTTTTTTCTTTAGAGCTGCGCTATATGAAAACACATAAAACTTCGGTTGTAAAGGTCCAATCCCGTTATTGGTCTTAAAACTAGGAAAATATAATATTTTTTGACTCCAATGCTGGCGATCGGTGGCCCCAATATTTGCAAATCCTCAGTCATACGCTGGCAAATCGATCATCAATTGTAAGCTTTTAACAGCTCCGTTTCCTGCAAGTCAACAGTCTAATACTAGTACCAACGGTCAAATACGATCGGTTTCTCCAAAGCTGGCAAATTGGTCATCAAATAGAGGTTTTATCAGCTCAATCGCTGGCAAATCAAAAGTCAAATACTGGCATCAATAGTAATATTCTGGCGTCAGTAGTGAAATACTGATATCTACAGTTAAATACGGTCATTTGCTCCAACGATGGCAAACCGGTCATTAATTACTGGCTTTTAACAGCTCACCTCCAGTAAATTGACAGGGAAGTACTGGCATCAACCGTCAAAAACTGGTATCAATAGTCAAATACTGTCATCAACAGTGATGAGGCCAAGGTGATGTGATAATGCTGCCTTAGCGAAGGAGATCATTGATTCATCTTTGCTGATTGTGTCGTCGTCTATTAAGGTCATCGCAATGATGTGTCTTGGGCCCGGGTGTCTGCTTCTTCTGCTCGATATCTTTGTTACTAATGCGTTTAGATGGTTGGCGAGACTTTCCAGCAGGCGTTTTTCAGATTGCACCATGTACTTCTCTAAGGAAATGACCCTAGCTTCTTCATAGAATTTTCTGCTACTTCGGTTTTCCTGCGTATTGGATGCGTATCCAGTTTTGGATGTTGTGAAACAAATGAGAAAGCAGTACGTGATGATAAGTCTTATTAGCTCTTGTCTTCTTTTCAGTATGCCTTATAAAGGGTGTTTTTATAGGGGTATGGAACTTCGAATTAAAAGAAAACACAAGAAAAATTATTGTCCATCAATTTGGCTTTATTGGAAGTACAATTTCATGCCATTAATGTTTGAATATGATTTCGTATATGTGTTCGCCGTGGCTGGCTCGAATAGATCCAAGTCTAGAAGTCAAATTTTCAACCACTTTTGAGCATTTGATTCCGTATGTCGGCAATAACGCCGCGAATGTTGGCTAACGTTTTTGGTTTGTTGACGTAGATGAACGACTTCACATATCCTAAAAAAAAAGAATCCAATGGTGTCAAATCACACGATCTTGGTGGCCAATTGACAGGCCCATTCTTCGAAATTATGCGGTCATCGAATGTTTTCTTCAATAAATCGATTGTGACGTGCGCTGGCGCTATGTGGCATGTAGCGGCCGCCGCATTGTTGGAACCACATCTCATCCACATTCTTGCCATCAAATTTGGGAACAAAATAGTCGGTTATCATGGCTCTATACCGGTTTGGTCCAATGACTCCATTAGCCCATAGAGCACACCAAACAGTCTGTTTTTGTGGATGTAATGGTATCTCAACTCTCAAGGTATTCATGCGCTTCAAGTAAGCTCAAAGGAACGGGGATAAGTGTCCATCGAGAGCAATCAATTCTCTACCGAAAAAAAAGGCAATCTTTGTTTGAGACAAAAAATAAACTTCTCGCTCTTAATTCAACCGCAAAGATATTTATAAAAGGCGATAAACTACAAATCGGTGAGAAATTATTTGTTTACACTTTTTCCCGCGGATTGAGTGCTTAATCTGTAAGTGATTTGACATTTATATCACAACAATTTGGAATGGGTGCACTTGAGTTTTTTGACAGCAGCGTGGGAGAAAACCAGACATTCCTTTTGCCGTCGACAGCGCCATCTCAACCAGTATTGATGAACCAGCCTTAGGAAGTCAGTGCCGTCTGCCAAACAATAAGTAGTAACACTAATAATAATTTCACAAAACTAAATATTTTTAGCTACAATATAGCTGGTATTAAAAGCAAACTAATATTACCAGATTTTTTTAAATTAATTCTAAAGTTTGACATAATTATACTGATTGAAACCTTTTTAGAGGAAGAACATCAAAATGATGTCACTAAATTTTTCAAAGATTTTAATATCAGCTATGTTCCTGTAGTAAGAAATAACGTTCATGGTAGAGCTAGTGGACGTATTATCTGTGGCATTAAAAAAAGTAACTCTAATTTTGTTAAGCTTAGGCAAATTAATAGAAAAACTGTTATTCAAATAGATGGTTATAGTAATCGTAAAAGTCACTTCATTATACCCTTGTATTTAAACTGTAATAACTGGTTGAATGATTTTAATGAGCTAAACGATTTTCTAAATAATTTAAATTCAAACAATATTATGCTAATAGGAGACTTAAATGCTAGGATTGGGCTTTTTCAAAATGTCTATTTGGAGGAATTAAATTCTCAATCAAACCTGTTTTCCGGTAGAAATTCTAAGGACGATACTTTGAATAGGAATGGTAGGGCTTTAGTGGAGCTTCTCGAAAGTTTTGGCTATTGGGTGTTGAATGGTACATCGAGATCAGACGTAGATGGTGAACTTACTTTTGTTAGTGGTCAGGGAAGTTCTGTTATTGACATTTGTGCAGTCTCTGGTGAATGGCTTCATGCTATTGAGGATTTTGAAGTACTGGCATCAACTTTTTCGACGCATTTTCCAATCCTTGCCCCCGTGAGTTTTAGCCAAGAAAGTCCTGTTAGTCAGGCAAATAATCTGAAAAGGCTACGCTGGCTACCGCATGAGACAAGCATCTACCAACATAGGCTAAACCGTAACATTATTTCACTTCCTCATCCTAGTTCTGCTCCAATAGAAGATATAATAGAAAAAATTATTAACGCAATCCGATCTTCCGCTTCACAAATTCTTTCCGCCTATCAACCAGTATCACTCTGTAGATGGTTCGATAATGAATGCAGTAGACTTCGTAAAAAGGTTTTTGCTCTACTTAACCTGTTTAGGAAATCGAATTCTGACTTTTTTAGATCTGCGTACTTGCAAGCTAACAAGTCATATAAAGAAGTGTGTCAAATTAAACGGCTTAACTATACCAAAAGCCTAGCTAAAAACTTGGAAAAATGTAAGGACTCGAAAACTTTTTGGTTTAACGTAAAGGCATTAGGTGGAAACAATCGTTTATCTGACAGTTCATTACAAGCCAATATTTTAGCCTCTCATTTCCAATCACTATTGACAGGTAGTTCTGAACATCAGTCTTTTCACTACGAAATACAAAACCTAGTGGTTGACGAGCTTGACTCGCCAATAGTTTTATGTGAACTTGATATGGTTCTCAAAAAGATGAAAAATAATAAAGCTCCAGGTATCGATGGCATCCCTGTAGAGTTTTTCAAACATTCTACCCTGGAATTTAAACAGTACCTGCTATCGTTTTATAATTATTTGTTTGAAAATTCCTGTATCCCTAACAGCTTTAATAAAGCCTTAATCTTTTCTATTTTCAAAAAAGGAGATTTCAGCTTGCCTGAGAATTATAGAGGTATTTCAATACTTAATTCGATAAGGAAGGTGTTCGCTACAGTTCTGTACAATCGACTTTCAAACTTGATTGAATCAAATCAACGATTAACATTTTTCAGGCTGGTTTCCGTGCTGGGTTCTCGACAGTTGACCATATTTTTGCTCTGTCAAGCATTTCCACCAAATTCATTCAAAGGAAACCAACATTAGATGCATGTTTTGTTGATTTCAAAGCAGCCTTTGACACAGTCAACCGCCAAGCTCTTATATATAAAATGGCTAACATTGGTATATCCAGGAAATTCCTGACAATTTATGAAAAGTTTCTTTGTGAAACTAATGCTACGGTTTGGGATGGATCGGAGACATCAAGTTGGTTTGGAACTACGACAGGTGTTCCTCAAGGATGTGTCTTGAGTCCAATCTTCTTTGCTCTTTTCATAGACGATATTTGTGAAAACTTACCCGGCGGTGTCAGTATTTCAGACATGCTTGTCAAAGTGCTTCTCTATGCGGACGATCTTGTCATGCTGGCAGATAATCCTTCCTCTCTTCAACTTCAAATTAACAGGCTTCAGAGGTACTGCAACACCTGGGACTTAAAGATTAACGCTTTGAAAACAAAAATTATGGTGTTTGAAGCTCGGAAATGTAAGAGGTTGAGAGAAGAAAATTGGTTTCTGAACGGTGAACGCATAGAGATAGTACAGGAATTCAAATATCTGGGAGTGTTAATGTCTGCTAATGGTAGCTTTACGAAGCATGTTAAGGAGAAGAGCAAAGAAGCCAAAATTGCACTTGGCGTGATTTGGCCTAACACTTCAACCCGGTGTTAGTCTCCACAAGTCTATAATGCAAAATCTTTTGCGCACGCGATCGTCTCCTTTCAAAGAATGGTGTGATCTTGCACTATCTCATGGTCTTCAATATACTCTTTCAGAATTCAACTTAGATAGCTGGCACGAGTTTTTTGCAAATGTCATATCGAAGGTAGATGAAGAGATATACCTCCAACATTTAAGGCGTGCGTCGGCGTCAACAACGAGAATTATGTACAGGGATTTGAATCACCACCTCCAATCCAAAAATTATTTTAATTTTTGAAAGAGCTTTGTATATAATAATATTATATTTATATATTACAATAGGTATATATTCTTGTTAAATTAATCTATCAAATCTATCAATTTTATATTTGAACTCGTCATGTATTAGAAATGTCATTATCTGGCAGACGGCAATATGCCATGTCCATAAATTCTTTGTAAACCCTAATTTGTTTGTTACTTTTTGAAATAAAGGATAAAAATAATAATAATAATAATATTCATGTGGATTCTCTTCACTCCAATTGCGGTAATTTAGCAAAAATAAGCCTCATCACTGAACAAAGTCTTCCGATAAAGTCAGCATCGAGAACAATGTTATTTTCGACCCATACACCAAAATCACGACGCCTGGCATAGTCTCGCGGCTTTGATTCTTCCACAATCTGGATCTTGTAAGGTCGACAGCCAGTTGATGGACAAAGCTCAAATTGCTGTGAGCGATGGCGAATCAATTCATTCCGCTCCTCTTCAACACTTTGTTCTACAGCGACAATTGTTTCTTGGGTGCGCACTGTTCGATGTCTCTGTGGATGTGTGTTATCACATAAAGTTAACGTAGTGCGAAAACGATCCATATGGTTAACCGAATTAATTGCTCTGATAAAAGACAGACTTATCTGCATTTAGTGCATGTGAGTTCTTAATAAGTTTAGTGAGAGTAAACTATCGTGTGACATCAGCATACGCAATCGATGGCGGCATAGAATTGCTCTTGATGTGGAGTAATATTGTTTGCCTGGTTACACGGGTAGGCTAGTTCATTGGTATGATGAAACGACAAGAGACTGCCGTATCGACAATCGGTTCGGAGTATGACGTACCTATCGTCCTTTCGGATATGGCATTTGCTGTTGGGAGTTTGAGTTACTACCTAGATAATCCTAATCCACTTCATGTTGCAAACCTCAAAGAAAATGGAGTAAAATAATCTTTTCAAAAATTCGAAATTTTAACCTTCTGCTTTTTTTTCAGTGATGAAGACTACGTTGGTAACTTAACAACAAAGCGTTCAGCCAGAATCTGTATTGCAAAATACGATACTCGCACAGAACCCTACATTATCGTTAAATTACGATTGTCCAATATACTCGCTATCATTTATGACTGTTTTAAGCGGCCGTTTCATTATCGTTCTGGGGCTTTCACGGACTCATTCTCGAAATTCATAATCTTGTTTGTCGCGGATATCGTTGTTTTGGGTTTCGTTTTCTTGCCTTGCGTTTCGTAACTCGTAAAATGGGCCTTGTGAGTACGTCTTCTTCGTATAATCAAGTTCCCACAGTTGGGCGCCAGAAGGACAACTTAGGCTTAAGCTGTAGCTGCATGTCAAGTGAAGGAATCAATTGATTGAAAAAATTTAAATCGGTTCTCTAAGAGGAAAATCAAGGAGCCATTAGATTGATTAAGAATCCCAAAGTCCATAAAAAGGCAAAGCACTGAGATGTTCGTTGTCATTTTACTCGAAAAAGGGTAGAGATAGGCCTTTTGACATGGAGTTTCTGCCAACACTAAACCAAGTTGGTTCCATTTTCACACGAAACCTTTGCCATAGAACTGATTTAAAGGCTCCGTCCGATGGGGTGAGAAAGGGAATCATTTCTTTAGATTGTGTTCGGTTTTTGAGTTTTTAAGGGCTCCTCTCACTCAAAGGCACAAATATTTTGTCTTCAGCCTATTTCAAAATCAGATATTTTTATGACCTTCATTTTCTAGAGTGGGTATAAGGTACGAATATTCCATATTCAAATCCATGTCGGATCCTTTGTTCGCATCCAAATCATTATCATTTCGGTATTTTTTGCAACTACCCGTGGATCCTTTTCTGAATCATTTACAATTAATTGGAAATGGAAAACTATTTATTTACCACTAACCAGCGCGCACTGTACATGCAAAACAAAGCCCAGCGCGGTTCAGCAAACACCAGGAAGCCCCTGGAAATTATTCGCTTCGACTGTATTGATCCGAATAATTATTGGAAATTAAATTGAAAACTTTTAGTTGATTTTGCTCATCATCACGACCGAATTCAGTCGAAGCCTGAGGATATATAGTTCATTGGAGTGGTATTTCCATTAAGCAACGCGAACTTTGCATTTGCAAATACATTTTTAGTTTCAGGCTGTATATTGCGAGAATGATTGATTAAAACCTGGCGTTCGTTCAATGCAATGTTCGCAGTGCCCTTTCTGGTTGCACTAATTTCGCTACATTGTCATTTGTGTCTGTTTTTGTGCTTTTATGTCAAATGCTATAACTACTGTCAATACTAATTTCCTTTGGCCCACAAGCGGCTGTACATCAATGGTCAGTCAATACCATGAGCCACGACGACCACCGCCAAAACTATTTCGAATATAAATGCAAAAAAAAAAAATTGGCCAGATCGCAATTAAGTGGGAAAAATAACTAAATGATTTAACTACCCTTTAGCTATAGACCGGGTAGTATGCCATTGTCGGTTGCCCAATGAGTGCAATTTATGGAAGTATGAATGCCCACGAGTTGGTATGCGACCATCAATGGAAATTCATTCTTTGTATTGAATGTTTTCTATACCCAATTTTGGTGGTTTTTGAAAGGTGACAGAGGGGGCTCCAATGATTTTTAATTGCCCGTAAATTGATTGTTAACTTCATATTGTATATATGCTCTTCGAACTGAGGGCTCCACAAGGTGACAGTAATTTAATGCTGCTATGTTTTTGAATGCAAATCAACAAATGGACACTTATAAAGGGTGATTTTTTAGATTAGTTTTTATTAAAAAAGTCGAATAAAACACTCAAACTCGTATCATGTATTCCAAAAATTTGTATATGGAATCGGTTAATTGGCTCTTGCCATTGATGACTTCATGTAAATGTTGTCCAAGGCGTTTCAAAAAGTCCGTTCGGGAGGTCTTTTTCGGGCGTTTCAGGCTGTGTTTCCCGAATGTTATGTTGTCCTATAAGGGCTCAATCGTGTTCAGAACGGCCATATTAACTAACAACTTTACATAACCCGACAGCAAACAATGAAGGGCTTTGAATCGCATGATTTCGTGGTCAACTTACAGACTCATTTTGAGAGATAAATTCATCCTTCAATATGTCCAGTGATACACGTGCTGTGTGGCATGCAGCACCCTCTTGATGAAAGCACATGTCATTTAAGATCTTCTCAGCAAACTGGAGCAAAAAAAGTCGCGTATCATGGTTCGATATCGCGTTGGACGGTAACTTATCTTTGGAGAAAAATGGACCGATGATGCCACCAGCCCAAAAACCACACCAAGCTGTCGTTTTTCGGGATCTATCGGTACTTTTTGTATGGCATGTCGCTTTTTATCAATCCAGATGCGATGGTTTTGCTTATTTACATATTCGTTGAGCCAGTAATGTGTCTCATCGCTGAACAAAATTTTTTCGATAAAATAACGGAATTTCGTGGGGCTATTTTTTTTAAGATTGCTGCGACAAACATGAAGTAAACATATAAAATATCAAAAGAAAAAACACAATATCTCAACGCTTCCTGCGCATGTGTAGGCCATTCTTGCGCTTCCAGGCAGCGCGACGATAGCCTCCAATCGTCTGTGAGTACCTGTAGCTTTTCAAATGCCAAGGCAGCTCTTGCGATGAGCGATGTGTGACCACGCAATTCACGATGCTTGTGCACGTTCTTGAAGATCGAGATGATTTTGGGATCACGATGAAAAGCATTGTGATGGGTATCGATCAAGATGACTTCGAAGTATTTGTAGGAGGCATCCTGAGCTACCCAGTAGAAGTTGAGTACTCTCAATCCTCCAAAATTCTGCGACCAACGCGCTCCTCAGCAATGTTACAAGTAACCGGAAGGCTTCAATTCGTTCACACTATGGTTCTTTGATTTGACCGTAGGGGCAACCTTTAGGCACTGGACGTTTGCGACCTCCACGGCGGACACGAGTTCTGTAAATGACGTACCCTTGCTTCAAAAACTGACTCTAAGACTCAGCCAGAATAACAATCAGCCTTTGCTGAATAGTTCAGCCTTAGTAAACTAACTCACTCAAGGCTACAAAAGCTCATGCTCCCTATTCAAAGAGAAAGGTAGAAAGAACCCCGTATGGTGGACCAGAGAAGTAGCTACTCTTAGAAGGATCTCAATGAGGGTTTTCAATAGAGCAAATTATGGCAACCTCCCGATGACTGGGTTCTATACAAGATCAGTAAAAACGAAAACGAAAATAGAACACCTTACGTAAAAAGCAGCCTGGTGCAATTTCTGCTCAGATATTGAGTGCACAAGTGACGCGACCAGGCTAAGAAAAGTCATATCGAAGATCCAAAATTATTTATTTATTTATTTATTTATTTATTCATTAAATCTACGATAACACAATCCACAGATCCACGTGGACTGACTCATGCTCTGAAACAATAGAGTCACTAATGAATACCCACTTTTCAGGGTGCTCTCAAACGCGGAGACACTAATGCTAATACTAGGTTCTAACGTAGCAAATCTATTAGTAGATAAAAGCAAGGTTTCGTGGTCCATTGATTCATTTTCAGTATACAAATCTGCAGGCCCTGATGGCATTATTTCAATGATGCTTCAAAGCCCATTAGACTTGGTTGTGCCTAATCTAGTCGAAATATTCAGGGGTTGTCTAAACCTCACCTTTGTTCCTACTAGTTGAAATAAAGTTAGAAACATATTCATTCCCAAAACTGGAAAGCCCTCGCACACTGAACAAAGAGACTTCAAACCAATATGCCTAAGCCTATCCTCCTTTCTACTCAAGACTCTAGAAAGACTTATGAAAACGCATATCCGAGCAAAACTGAACAACAATATGATCTCTACAGCCCAACATGCATATACATAGTTCAAATCAGAAAACTTAACAGTCTATCCAGTATAAAGAGTACACGTTGGCTGCATTCCTCGATAAAGAGGGGGCCTGTTGAATACTGTGCCATTCATTTGGCATTAAGCTCCATAAACATCGAGTCTTCGCTTTCAAATTGGATCGACGCCATGCCCCATGCTCCAAAAAAGAATAGTAAAAGCAGAAATTGCTGCAAGCACTCTAAAGACCAGAACTTGTAATGGTACACCAGAATAAGAAGTTTTATCCCCGCTACTGTGGCTCCCAGTAGTGAACCAGATCCAGATAAAACTAGATCTGGGTGCAATAAAAGATGTGCCTTATGCTGATGATATCGTCGTCATGACTTCCGGAAAATTCACAACAACACTTTGTGAACTTCGTATACAGCTCTTAATAAACTCATTAACTGGGCCAAAAACTGCGGTCTTAATGTCAACCCTACAAAGACAGAACTTGTTCGTTGCAATCGTTGCTCGTTTGTTAGTCTTTTTATGATTAAAAGGCAGAGTATACTAAATACTCTTCACTTTGACAGGCGACGCGACGTTTGGACGACCATATTAACCAGTGCAGCCAACCAGAAGAACTTAGCTCTTCAAAAACTTTATTCACTGTTTGTTACATTTCCAAAATCGAATTGTCATGGAACGTTTTTCTTTGTCTCAGTCGACCGGATGTCGTTTTTTGTATTTGTTGCCAGGATAATTTTTTTTTAAATTACTTTTGGAGAAATACATACTTCCCTTCCAAAAGTGATCTTCCCCTCGGGACCACTTGCGCATTCCTTAAAAGGGGGGATCCGTGTCTAGGTGTCAGGTTCTAGTTCCTTAACTACCTCTTCTTGTTTTTTGTATTCAGGATCTGCGTCAGATACAGGCTGATTCCCCTCCAACTCTCGTCGTCTCTCAGCATCTCCTGCATGATATTATTTGGGCTGAGCTCTCCGATAACTCTTTTTATTTCCTGACGGGGAGATTCCCACCTACTACACTCGAAAACTATATGATAAGCGTGGTCTGTCAACGAACCTCCGTATTGGCACGAAGGACTTCTTCTTTTTAAAATTTTGTACAGGAAAGCGTTGAAATACACGTGTCCGTTGAG
This sequence comes from Melanostoma mellinum, assembly GCA_914767635.1. Classification (NCBI taxonomy): domain Eukaryota; kingdom Metazoa; phylum Arthropoda; class Insecta; order Diptera; family Syrphidae; genus Melanostoma; species Melanostoma mellinum. Next base: position 178,948,122 of record OU612060.1, read on the forward strand.
GAACTGTGTGACGTAGTAGTTCACTTCACCGTGTTTCCGGTTACTCCATTCGCCTATGTCTCCGATCAACCTAGCAGTCCAGCATCCTCTGCTTTCCGACTCCCAGCGTTCTTGCCACTTCTGCTGTGTGATCGCTTTCGCTTCCGCGTTCGCCGATTCTATGCCGATTTCTGCTTTCTTCTCATGTATGTATCTTCTTTGTGTTGCGAGGAGGTCAATTGGTACGACACCTGCAAATACATGAACTGCTGGCTCAGACACTGTGCGGAGGTACACGCTCGCTATTCGCAAGGCACCGCGCCTCTGTACCGATGCTAGTTGTTTCCGGTACTTTCCCTATTTAAATGCTTTAGTCCAAATCTCGCTTCCGTACAGCTGTTGTTGCCAGGAGAAGTCTCCGTTTACTTGCGGATGGTCCACCTACATTTGCCATCAGCCTAGATAGGTGGCTTGTAACCTTGGATGCGCGTTCAGCTGCCGTTCGTATCTGGTCCCAAAAGATCAGTTTCGTGTCGAGCTTTATTCCCATATATTTTACCACGTTTTTGCTTTTTATGAGTTCGGTTTCGATGTGAAAGTCGATGACTGTGGGAAATCGTTTTTTGTTAGAATGACTACTTCGGTCTTTTCAGTAGCTAGTGACAGCCCATGTTCCTCCATCCAGGAATTTGTCCTTCGCATCACTTGGTTCAACTTTCTATGTGCATTTTCGGTGTCCCTTGCAGTTATCACCGCAGCAACGTCGTTAGCGTATCCAACCAAAAAGCAATCTTCGGGCATTTCCACACAGAGAATACCATCTTAGGATCCCTGTCCTGCTCCATCTGTGATATCTTTTCGTATCATTCCTTCAGTGGTTTGGTAGATAAGTTCTCGTTCTTTGAGATAATCTTTTACCATCCGTAAGAGTTACTCTGGAATTTGGAATCTTCCTGCAAGTGCATCAATCATGTTTGACCATCGGGCTAAATTAAAAGCGTTTCGGACATCAAGTGTTACCAGCAGCACGATTTTTTTGGTGTTTTGGCTGCCTTGTTGAACATTTTCGACAGCCCTTACTACTTCTTCTGTTGCCAAGATAATGGGACATTCTGTGGAGATGTACCAGAAATTTCGAGACAATTTACCGACTGTAGGCAGTGCCCAATGGTCGTGCGGCTACAATTTCTCCACGATGAAACGGCAAACCGATAACCGTCAAGTGAAAGCTGTCAAACCCCCCAACTCTGTAAAAAAGTGTTGCCTGACTGAAAACCGCACGTCTAAAAAAAACACCCTTTGTTATTGATTACAAGCTCAGGTTACAGAAAACCCTTTCTTCGAAAATAGATATAATCTGACAAAGATAGCAACTGCTGTTAACAACTTATTTAGCAAACGTAAGCCCCAAGAGCCGATGTAAGATCCTCTGTTTACTTTGTGTTTTGTTTTGTTTGCTTTTTCCCCCTTCTACGCTTGGCTGCAGTCAAATTAATGGAAATTTCTTATGAAACGAGTATCCCTTAGATGCAACCATAAACACAAACATATAAGTCGTAGTTTGTTAGACTAAAGACTTTCACAAAATGAATCAACTTATCCCTGAAGATGCACTCAAAATCGGGTTAAGTTGCATTTTCAAACCGTAGCTCGTGTAAGGAGTATACTTTCTGTGTAAGTAAATTCATTTCGCACTGGTAATTCTTTCATCAGTCTGTCTCAAAGGGCAGTCTCATGAGCGTTTTCAAAGTTATTTTCTTTCTTTCCATTCAATCCACCCCTTCCATTTTTCCCTTTGCCTCTCAAAGCAGCAAATGCTCTGGCTGAAGCTTTTGTCACCACACAAATGCGCAAAGGAAGATGGTACATCATTACTTTGCTTTGGCTTTCTTCTATGAAGACACACTTAAACTCTCTGGCAAAAATGTTTCAGACTATTCTGCATATGACATGCGAGTAGAGGGAAGAAAGTCAGCAAGGGTGAAAGGAAGAATCCCCCAAAGTTCATCGAGTAGATTCTTTCCGCTCGGATGTTAAGTCCTACCTACTTGTATGTTGTATGACTACGCGATGCAATGGTGGGACACAGAAAAAAAAGCAAAGCAAAATAGACTGCTGCAGTATTTAAAAGAAAAAAAAAATATGTTCATTCGTCCTTCCAGTGCATCCTGGTCCTGGACTTTTGCTCCAGGCAAATCGTTTAATGGCCGGAATTTTTCGGCAACGACATTTGTACGTGACTGCTCAATGCAACATTAATGGCTTTTGCAGATGAACGTATGCTGTGTGTATGAAGTTTGTGTGTGTATACGTTGCATAAGTTTAGAAGCTGGTGGCTCTAATTATAAATGACGCGCTGCAGCACAGTTTAGTTCATAAAGTTTTCTTTGCCAAGTCAGGATGGCGTATGAAAGTCATCCCTTGCTGTATGTTTGCATAAATGGCCTGACTTACAGTAGACGGTCAATTTGATATTTTATTTACCAAGCCAGTTGTGGTTATCCTTAAATCGTTATGTGGAGCAAACCGCGGATTTGAAGTTAGAGTTACATAAATAAACTACAGAATAGGACTCGGAGGTTGAAACGAGCGTATTTAATCAGCTAACCACACAACCCTCAGTTCGCTTATATTAATTCTGTCCAAACCAAATGTCGGCTACGAAAAAAAACCAACAGAAACATACGATTGCGTTTGATAAATTTAAAATAGCTCAAAGATAAAAAAAAAGAATATCGAAGTCCTATTTACCTCATTCATAGCAGTATTTGATTTGATCGTTTTACTTTCCGTAGAATAGGACAGCGCAATTACAAAAGCGTAAAAAATCGTTGACCTATTGCTGTTTCTATCGAAATGAGTAAGAAGTCAAATTAGACTGAGTATTTTTTCGCATTTAATAATTCAAGAGTGGAGTACTTCATATGAGGACAGCAGTGAAGCAGTGGTAGAAATCCCGTTCTGTGCATTGACTTTTCGTTCAGTCTCTCAGTTTCGTCAGGACTCGCGTCTCTTTTAGGGTCATTATTGAATTAACAACTATTTACCTTTATTCCATCCACTGCACCAGTTAAAAATGGAAGATTGCTACCGGTAGTTGATTGAGATACCGGTGAATTAAGAATTGAACATTTGTTCAGGGTAATACAGGACCACAAGACCACAACCATCTTCTTTCGCCAACAATTTCAATTTGGGGCGAGCTAAGTCTTTCCCTAAGTCCTTAGCGACAAAGTGGAAATAATTGAACAAAATAGAAAACTAAGCGGCATCACTCTGCCGGGCAACTTCAAATTTTGTACAAATATTGGCTTTTTTCTCCGTCGATTCTGAGCGTTGATGTCAGCTCTACATGTCCAAGCCATCGTAGTCTTGCGCTTAGCAATGCGTACTCTTCTTGATGTGGCCATGTTGCGGTACATTTCCTAAAATTAGTTGTTGAATCTTCTTCTCGTTTTATATTGCCTTCACATACGAGCATGAAAATCACTCGGTCTAGTTTTTTTGGACTTTTTCATCCGCTGTAGAAAAGGTCCATAGTTCTGTGCCGTAAAGCAGAGTTGGAATGATTAAGGTCCTGTAAAGGGTAACGTTGGCTTTTCTAGAGAAGGTAATACTTTTCCATTGGCTTCTTAACCCAAAGAAGCAGCGATTTGCAAGAACAATGCTCCGTTTGATATGTTAACTAATGTTGTTTTCTGTGTCTTAAGTGGATCCTAGGTAGACGAAGTCTTGCACTTTCTCGAAGCTATGCCTGTATATTGTGATTTTGTTTTCCTGTTTCTGTTTCAATACTCTCAAAATTACCGATGACATCACGCTTCCTTCTTCCCACTACGTCAATATCATCCACGTAATCGAGTAATTGTACAGGCTTTTGAAAAATTATTCCTCTGGTGTTGACGTTTGAGCTTTGTAAATCTTTTAAATAATGATGTTGAAGGAACGGCATGACAGTTTTTCGCCTTACCTAAAGCCCTTTTCGACATCGAAGGTCTCGTTGAGTACTTTACTCATTTATTACACGTGGACTTGAAATCGATAAAAAGATGGTGTTTATCGATATTTCATTATCGGGTTTCTTCCAAGGTCTGCCGTAATGTGAAAATTTGGACTTTTATCGTCTTAAACCATATTGATGAAGGCCTGTTAAGTTGTTGTCACAGGGTTTCAAACGTTTACTTATTACAGCAGACAAGATCTTATAAGCAATGTTAATGAGGCTTATCCCTCTATAATTGGCGCAATTGTGAGGGTCTCCCTTCTTTAGGATCGGGCATACGATACTGAGGTTCCATTCATCGGGCATGCCTTCTTCCGATCATATCATGCAGATCAGCTGGTGCATGCTCCTTTACAACTGGTCTCCAGCTGCCTTGAAAAGTTTGGCATCAAGGCCATCTGCACCTGCAGTCTCACTTGATTTTAGTTTGCATATGGCAAGCTTAACTTCTTTTAGGTCGGGAGCACGGCATTCATGATCATCGTCCAAGTTGAATGGGGTATTATGCCTCACAGTAGAACTTGTCTTTTCATCGCCGTTG